>CM022949.1:36008418-36699042 GCA_012931725.1 Litsea cubeba
AAAGGAGAAGATTCATCAGTCCATGCAAGTGGCAACTTCCGATGGATTCGAACTAATACCAACTTAATGAAGCATACTCCTTAAATAAAATCAGAGACACTGTAATGGTGATGGATGCAATATCTTAACAATATAGAAACAAATGAAGCCACTATGATAAATTTTATAAATAAACCGAGAGTAGTGAAGAATACCTAGATTAAGCATTAATAAGGCCAACACGAATCCACTTTGTAGAAGACCACTTATTACCTTTAATGACAGGGCAACCACCTGGCAGAAGAAATGATGATTGATGAGAATAGAATTACCTAATTAGTTGGCTCCTGTACCAGTAGAAATTTAGTAGAATTTAAAGGCAAGTTTGTGTAATGGCAAAGATTCCTCGTGACACAAAAAAGGCTTCCATTTTTATTGGGTGCCAATTTTGCCGAGTTTGGTGCAGCACTTTATAGGCATGTTTGGGAAATGCCAAGGATTCCTCAATGCCATGGAAAAGCCTCCCGTTTTATTCAGGTGCCACTTTTGCTACAGTTTAGTGTGGCACTTTTCGGCTTAGAAAAAGAAAAATTTTGAACTGATTTCCTAAGAACACACTCCGCAAAATAAAATAAAAACATTTCCCTATCAGGGTTCAGAACCTCTTGTCTATGGTGCAGCTGAAACTAAAATCGCAGAATGGAACTCCAACATTATACAAACATGACCTAAAGAACCAACAGAAGTCCATTGTCATGATCATGGACAAAGTTCTTAGTCAAAAGATCACAAAAGAGAAGCACAAAATTATGAGTTGTATCAACTAGATCCAACAAAACAAGTGTTCTCACAGCTAAGTTTATATGCAAATATTGGATGAAGATCTAGAAGCCTCGATGAGTCATAAACAACTGACCATGCAAGCTTGATGGATCCAGAGTGGCATCAGGCTTCATACTCCAAAAAAGCAAAGCATCTCCCATCTTTGGTTTAACAGAGAGGCCCTTCTTTCCACACTCAGATAACTCATTCCACCATGGTACAGCACTGAAATTTCCTTTGGCTGAAGGGAACACTGTCTCACCACCTTCCTCAACATCTGAACTGAATCAATAGCAAGATAGAGAATCAGAGATGCATTCCACTGCAATTCCTATAACTTCATCACAAGATAAAATACATAACGTGAATAGAGTATGACTCATACAGGTACATGAGAACAGTGGCTATCCGCTGACCCCCATTCTTAGTGTTAAATTCGTCAAGAAAAAAGTCATAATGGGGTTCGTATTTCTGTCCAACTTCATAGTGGAGAATCTGAAGCCCCTCCCCATGCTCTGAAAATCGAGACATCGGCATTAGAAGCAATTTCTATAATGTGCACAAAAACATAACTGAGCTAAGCGAGACCATCCATGCAAGTTGAAATGTAAATAAGCATTAAATATGAAAGAATCATGCTCTCATATTGAGAAATTGGAATTAAAAGCAAACTGTATACAAGCCTACGACGCCCAGATACGGCAAAGGCATGAGATAGATATGGCAAGAATACAGATTTTACACATAAAAAAGAATTACAAGATACAAGAAAAAATACATAAATGTTGTCCATTTTTTAGTTATAGTGAAGAGGAAAAAGCATGCTGTTGAATGAACTTAGTACATAAAAAACCATGTGAGTGAGTTGAAGAGGTTAAAGTATATCTGAATGCCCATTATATCTGAATGCCACCATGTCATGGCCACCTGGCTGCTGGTCCACCTTTCTGGCCCTCCTAAAGGAGATAATAATGTGGCCTTCTTGATGCCATGGCACCCTCTTTTACAAGTTACTGTTTTGACAAATAGCCGCTGCAGTAGACTTCTGTGATTCTTTCCCATGGAATTTGAAAAGTACCATCTTTCTCTTCAGAAAAAAGCAATCCTGAGGATTCATGATTCCAAGAATTTCTTAAATTACATAAGCTACATAAACAACACAGATCTCTTGCAATCAAGACAAATAGTGAATTTCTTTATTACGTGAAGAAATCCTTACACTGACATACATACGTCCTTAGCTTCTTCTCTTTTGAAAACCAGTTCAACTATTCTATTGTTCGTTATTTTCTGATTTCTGACATCCCCAACACCCCATACCAATATAGGATTCTGACACCCATAACTAGTATGCAAAAGATGGAGACTCGCCACTTTTTGCATAAAGAGCAGAGGGTCCTATAAATGCTTTCAGTTCTAATATTTGCTGCTCAAAAATTTTATCATCTGCAATAATGATGAGCAGTATCACACATCCTTGGTAACATTTTCAATTAATACAATTATAAAAACCCTTTCAGAATTTACTAGCCATAGAAAGATAAAACGCATTTCAACAAAACTCTTAAGATGTACATGAGTACTTTTCGAACTACATACCTACAGGCAGGAAGGTAAAGTCTGCTATCCTTTTCTCAATATTCCTGATGATTTTGTCACGTCCTCTCGTAAGAAATGTTCCCGAGCTTGTACGCACCCTGCACGAAAAAAAAAGTTTACATAGTGGATTTTCAAGAGACAGTGCACTCCCCTATTCTCACTCAAAACAGCATGCAAATTGCAAACCTGCTGTCCTTACTCGGACCAGTCGCACTATCAACAACAGTTGATTTCACCATTTAGGCTTAGCTAGCAGTTCAATCAGGTATAACTCACATTCATCTTTGGACTGCTGAAAATATCAATAATTAGAATATGGATGGTTTACACAGAAAAACAAAATCTGGATTTCTCCAAGAGCATCACCCATTGCACTCAAAGCAAAAGCATTAGCATATGAGTTTTTCTACAGATATACTCTAGAGCACCAGCGCTGAAAACAATGAAGATAACACCAAAACACTATTGCCGATATAAATGCCGCCTGATAGTGCTGCAATTTTAATGGATTCTTCCCAGTAGCGGGCATTATTTAAAAGGTGTGTTCTATAAAATAAATAATAAATAAATAAATAAGAAAAGAGAATGCAATAGTCAGCTCCAATTTTGAGACCACACAAATACACAGACCAAGAGCTCCAGCCTACACGCTCAAGGAATGTATTTTCATTAGTTTTAAAACGAACAGTGCAATTCAAAATGAGTCACCAATCACAACAGAAACTTGAAAACATCCCCCTTGGCCTATTGATCACTGAATTAAGTGAATGTGGGTACATAACTCCAAAGAAAGTTCTAGTTTCTATTCACTTTAGAGACACCAAGTTATGGGGCCAATAGAAAAGGCACATGGAAATGCACACAAGAAGAATCACCACCATGAATGGATCCAAATGCTTGAAGCACTTTTTCAACTTCAATCCAAAATGGAGAGCGCAATCCTTAACTAGAAAAGATAGAATAAAAAATGAGCGCATCGGAAGGATTTAGGGGTAGCAACAATAAGTGATAATTAAGACTCATTTGAGGTGATATAGATATGTCCAATGCAAGCCAACAACGATGCCGTTGAGGAAAAGTTTTTCAATGCAAATTGATGGCCCACCAAAGAAAAGGGGCAGGTAGAAGAAACATGGATGGCAGTAGCAAGAAGATCTGAAATAGTGCAACCTATCTGAGAATTAGCTTAGGATAGACCGAATGGAGAAAACATAATTCATATAGCTGATCCCAACATAGCTGGGGCAAGGCCTTAATGATGATGATGATGAAAGTATAAACTATCATGTTAATTCCAAACAACTCTATGTCGAAAAAAATAAAGTAAGAACAGCAGAACTTTAGAAAATAATGGACCTAGTGCAGCATGACAAATTAAAATGGTACCATACATGTATCCATGCAGTATCTACTATCTAGTACTAGTATGACATTGCATCATTTATATAAAGGCACACTAAACTTATTCTAGTATTGGAGTATCATGGATCATGATTACATAGTCCTTGGCTGCTAACCTATAACCACACAAATTCCCAGCACAGGTGAGGCATGATTTCGTCAAATACTGAATCTTAACACCCTGACACCTTTAATCCTATGCAGTTAGATGAAAATGACACACACTAGGGGGGATAACTTTTAGGAAGGAGAGGCGGTCCTTGGTTGAAAGAAGCTCTGGACATTTAGTAGAGATGAAGCCTCAGGAGGAAAGCCAGGTATTTGGGGTAAGAAAAAGTGCTTCAGGATGAGAATGCAGAAATAAATAGTAAACCGTCTTCCTTGGACAAAAGGGAGTGATTCACTCAAATAGGGTAATGACAAGAATCATCAAGAAAGCACTTAAGCTTTTCAAAGTCAATTTTCAAGAAGGCCTGCAACTAAAAGAGATTCATTGAGTCTGATTGCTTGGACATTAGATAGAAAGTGTCATGCAGACCAGTTTCACTGGCAATACAATCTGACCTACTACAACTATAACTAATATAATTGTGCCCTTCAATCATGTGCAAGTGAAATGACTTCACTAATGTCTTGGCTATGCAACTCTAACTCAGATCGCACAAAAGATTTACACCCATGTGGAAATTGGAGCTGTATTTGGTTTCCACCAAAAATCAACAGCCACTGCTTCACATGCCATGCTATTATTGTTGTCTCTGTTTTCTCTAATTGATGCAAATAAACGAGCCCAACTATCAAAATCTTCAATCTACAGGTACTAAGTAAACATTTCATTGTGAAAGCTTCTCTTCTTCTCCTTTTCATATTAGAAAACAGATCTACAAATGTTATACGTTTATGGTCTTCACACAATTTCTAAATTTCCACCACCACAGATCCAATCATAAGTAACCGATTACTCCTCTATAACGTTCAATCACAACAACAATAAAAATCCACGACTCAATTCCATGTAACACAATCGAGACCGATTCAGCATCAAAACTAAAAACTCATCCGAATTCCAAAGAATCAGTTATAATACAACCTACATTAAAACTAATACGACCAAAAACAGCAAAGATCTCGAACTCCACAACGAGAACTTTAAAATGTCACCAGGAAATTGTGATAGACGAACGCTCTCGGCTCCCACGAGATAATCTCCGTCCACTGCTTCCTTTCGCCCCAATTCCTCACCTCTGTAAATGAATCAAGAAAACAAAAGGCCTCAGATTCGAACAGAAGCAACAACAGATCGATCTCCGAATCCTCTCAACGGATCGGATATCGAAAGGGATCGAGATCCAAGGCGACGAACCGATCGTGCTGGCCTTCATTACGGTGTTGAGATCGACTGCGTTGGGAGAATCGGAGGCGCTGTTGATCGGGAGATTGACGATTCCGAGCGCGAGGAGCATGAGAAGAACGAGAGAAAGCATGAGAAGCATCGAGAGAACGAGAGTGCATGTGGACGCTCTTCGACACGGAGAGGATCGAGAATGGCGTCCGCCTTTCGCCATTGCAGAATAAGTAGAAGAATCTACGACGAAAACGACACACCCTAGCGATCGATCCAAGGAGAAGAACGATTTTGGGTTTAACGAGAAGGTGAGAGTTTTGTTTGAACGTGTGAGTTGTATACAACGATCGAGCTTTGCAGAAGCCAAGAGAATGGAAGAGGAACAGGTAGAGAAAGAAAAGGTAATGTAGTTATGTTAGGCGAGTGAAATTACTTAAATGGCCTTGGGAAGGGAGCTTTGACTTTATATGGGAAGTTGTTAAATGACTATTTTGCCCATTTTCCCGCTGCTGGATCGGTGTGATGATTCTGTGGGGGCATCTGGCGTGTCGCCGCTTCGAATAGAGACGGCTAGGGCCGCCTAGGGGTGTTCACGGGCCGCGCCCGCCTAATGAATGTTTGTTGTAAAATATCGATTTGTCCCGGCCCAATTGACTAAATGGATGGGTAAGGCTTGATCGGGGCACAAGCCTATCGTTCGAAAGTTAGCTGGGCCTAAATGTGCCTTAGGTCGGACAGGAACAGCCATAGAGGTGGGAACGGGTTGGGTCTAGATGAATATGGATTAGGTATTTACTCGAGTTTGGATGGGTTTGGATTTGGGTTTGGGTGTCTCACCCTATCCCATTTGCAATAGTTTTGTATTTGTGGTGAATAGTAGGTGTTGTTCAATAGGAAGAGGAGATGCAAAGGGGCTAAAGCATGAGTTTGTGCCATGCAAGTGCCACAGAGTGGGGAAGGAAAATCTGTACAATTTTCTAAGCACTGAAATTTATCTTGTTTGGTGCGATATGGTTTAAACAAATCAAACTTCTATCTTAAGGTGCCTTTTCTTCGAAGGCAATGAAAATAAGATTTTATCTCAGACGTCGGAACGAAACTTCCGCGGAAGAGGAAATGGTATTTCTATTTGCGTATAACATGCAAAACACCTCCAAAGTGTGGATTTATAGGTTCTCTTATTAAGGCATGTTTGTAGTGTTCGCTTTTCTGCATAAAAGTGTTTGATTTTCCGCATAAAACTCATTTTTCATGCATTTGGAGCGGAGCAATTACACGTAAACACTTTCTTGTCGAGTCAGTATTTTCCTACACAATACTGGAAATGGATTTCCTATGGGGGTATCGAAATTCCGTTTCCTCATAAAACTCCACATTCCTATATCATCTCACTAGCAAAACCCCGTGCATAACCACGAAACCAAAAATGCACAGACTGATATAAATTATTTTTAATAAATTTATTAATTAGTAAACTTGTGAGTCCTTTTTTTTTGTTGCTAATTTGATCTTTAATTTTTTCCAAATATTTTATTTTTTAGGTGAGGCATGAATTGATTAAGAAAGATCAAATGATCATAGACCTAACAAATTGACCTAATATATTTAAGTGGGACCAAGATAAATGGGGTCCATCATCTCTATTCTAACTGTTCATAAAATCATATGATGCGGGCTGTGACCCATTAATTGACACTACACCAAAATTGGAAATTAGAAACGCTCATTTGGAACGGCCAGGAGCCCTTCCTATTTAGACAGGGTTTCAACCCGTTTCTGAGATAAAAGTCGTTTCAGAGACACGGACGGTCTTCCCATTTCACAAAATTTGACGCCCGGTAAAAACTAAAAAGTGTTCCTCTCGTTCGCGCCATTCCCCTTTTCCTTCATTGGCGCCATTTCATCCCTCCCTCCTTTTCTCATCTCTCTCTCTCTGGCGCCATTTCGTCCCTCCCTCCTTTTCTCATCTCTCTCTTTCTCTCACAGAAATATCTTCGTCGATCGATTGCAGAACGGGATCTTGAGGAGAGTCCGAGTTCTCTCACTCTCGCTCTCTCTGCTATCTCTATATCTCTATCTCTCGCTCGCTCGATCTCAGTGGGCCCTCTTTCGCTCGATCTCTCTGCTCTCTCTCTCTCTCGATCTGCTTTCTCTCTCTCGCTCTCTCACTCTCTCTCTCTGCCCAAAACATATCAGCGCTCGAAGGGGTCTCCCTCTCTCTCGTCGCTGCCTCTGCTCGGATCCTCTCGCCGTTGCTGCCTCTCTGCTAGGATCCTCTCGCCGTTGTTGCCTCTGCATCCAATATTGAAGTTACAAATCTCTTTCTAATGGTACTGTTGCTGCTGCTGATACAACTCTGTTTTTTTTTATTATTATTCTTCTCTTCTTCATCTGTTGCACATGTGATGTGACTTTGCCTATGGTGGTACTTGTGCTGTTGCTGCTGGTTAGGGTTTTTGATTTCTATGCCTTTTTAGTGGGAATCTCCCAGATTGGAATATGCTGGACCTCTAATCCTCTTTGATGGGGACTGTTGGAATTGAAGCATTGCTTATCTGTTTGTGGGTTTTAGTTTGTGGGGGGTTTTATGTAAAGGTTTATAGCTTAAAGTTTTTGTCTTTTTTAACTGGTGCTGAAAGATAATCCAGTGAAGAAACGAGCCTGATGATATGGGTTGTTAGGGTGTTTCAATTTGGGGGAACTTTTGATGGAATGGTCTTCATCTGGATTTATGCTTATGTGGATCTAGAATCTATATCATGAATTGGTGTCTTTAAATGGGTGTCCTTTTACATTCGAAAGTGTGAAAGTTTGTTACAGAAGATATTAACACATTTGGAAGAATGTGTCATTGCCTAATATCATTTTTTAGTTAATGGGGGTTGGATTGAATTCACCATTGACTGCTTTGGCGTGGCTCCCATTTGTATCTGACTTTCAAACTCGCTTTCTTTTCAACCCTGCATTTAACCGGCGGGTTGCAAATTCACCCAATTCTTGCTGGGAGAAACAAAAACAAGCAGTCATGACTCATGATTCTTAGCAGACGAAAAAGGTGTATATATATGTGGCATGTGTATAATTGTTTCTAAAATAAGCATGATATGTGGGCATGTGGACATGTTTCATGTGCATTTTAGCTTACAACTTTGATATGTTTTACGTATGAAATGTTAGAGCAATTCCAGTATTCATTGATTTTATTCATGACAATGTCATGAACAATACAATCAAACTTATGTTTTCGTTAAAGAGACAACTGACAAATTCGCTTTTTCTGTAGAGCTTGAAATATGTTCATTTGCATTGTTTTTTTTTTTCAAGGGATGTGATCAAGTACCGATGCTGTGACCTAATCCTTGTCCAGTTAACTCTGGGCATTGACCCACCATGTTTACCTCTGGGTTGATTCAAGTGCTCACCAAATTAATGGATTATTGTCATTTAAATTGTCTTTTTGATTAACTGGGTGGGCCAGCCAGCCCACTGCCTGATTAATAGGATTTTCACTCCTAGGAGTAGGGAGACATGGACTGATGGCAAGCTCATGACACATACAGTCCAAAGGCTATTCCATCGCTTGATATTAAGCTTTCTGGCAGTAACCTTTTGATTAGCACACTGATGTTGATGGGTTTAAAACATGATAGTTGCACAAAACTAAAGCTGGAGTGATGTGACACCACAGTGTCCATATTCTTCTGATTTTATTTGATACTTGCACAAGTGAGTTATTCTCATGAATTATTGACAGGAAAAGGTAAAAACAACATGAGCCCAATTCAACCTTGAGCTTGTTTTTTGTTGTTTCAATTGAGTTTGACAACATGGTCACATCGCTCTCTAGATGAAGACGATGGTGGAAAATGGGACAAGAGAATATTGCTTCCAATGCTATGTTCTCTTGTAAAATATGTATAAAGGACTTGTTTCAAAGTTTGAAGTACATATAAAAAAGAGCTGGGAAGATTCTCTTTTGCTGTTCATGATAATGTTGTATTGGGAAGACACACCAATGCTATATTGGGTGCATCTGTGACATTTGCTCTTGTTCAAAAACAATTGATAATGTCCTGGTTTAAATTTCCAATTCAAATGAATTATTGAATCCTGTAAGAATTATGCAATTTAGGAGTTTAAGAAGCATCACTTCACTCATCAAGACTGTTCCATGGTTTCAGTGGGGCTTAAGAGATATCACATACATACTTATTTTGGGATGTTATATTATTTCCCCCCTCTAATTTCGGCTTGCATCTATGTTGTATCTTTATGTGTCTCTCTATATATGTCTATGTTTTCAAAAGAAGAAAAATATTGGGTTTATAAAATAACAAGTTTCATGGTGCCTATAGAGCTTCCCTTTGGACGTTATGGGGTGGTGCTTGGGTCTATCTTTTGTGGGATGCTGAATTGTGGTGCCCTGGAATTTGAATACTTCAATTGACTGGAACTCATGGAATCTCAAGAGTTTTTGGACAAACTCTCTCCACATTTTTACCTTTAAAATTATATGATATAATTATCCAACACTAGAACTCTACACTTCCAGGGTCTGGCCTGTTTTTGCCACTCTTGGTCCACATGGGGCGCAAAACCCTTCTCAATTTACGTGCTTTACATGTCCCAAGCAAGGGACAAATTTCCTTGTTAACAGATTCTTCTTTATGTTGCATAAGGACTTGTACGCTTTTTTTAGCAGGTATGATGTCTAGGATTAAATGCATATGCCGTTAATTGATATACACAGTTAGAAAAAAAAGGTATTTTTGAACTAGATTTATCGACGTTGTATAATAGAACTCTTTATCCTATCCCAATGTCACGAGTAACACTTAGATGATGATGCTATTAATGTATTACAACTCTCTTTTCCCTCTCGTGTTGCTTGACGGCATGCACACATTCTAAGCCTAGTTTATAGAGTTGATAATCAAAATACAGAAACAATGAAGCTTCAAATTCAAATCAAATCAAGAAATTTAGCCAATACCTATCTGAACAACTGAATGCAACTTCTGAATCAAGGAAAAACTAAACAAATAAGAGAAAAAGATAAATTGTACTAGCTGAATTCATAGTGAGAAAGTCAAGGAAATGAAAGGGAGAAAATTGCAAGCAAAATCTTCAATACATCACTCTCATAGTGAAATGGTAGATTATGTTGTAAAAAATATCAGCATCATGTCATGAAGTACTGAAATCATAGTGAGAAAGTCAAAGAAATGAAAGGGGGGGAAACGTTAGCTAATCTTCAATACATCATTCTTATGTTGTAAAGCGTATCAAAATTCATGTCATGAAACAGAAGATCCACAACTGAGACATAAATTTACAATTGGGTCACAAGTATAATAAAATTTTCTTCCTCATTAATGCCAAAATGCCCTCCCTTCACTGAATCATTTTCCACATCATCAACTGATTTTAGTAGGATCATTAATAAATGCCCATGGGCCGTGTAGTACGTATTTTTGGTGCAGTGTTAACATGTCTTTGATCATGAACAGTTGGCAAACCATCTCTCTATGTATAAATGTAACTTATGTATTTGAGACTTCATATTCCTCATTCATATTCCAATTACTTCCTTACATTTAGAAAATAGATTGCGAATATTTATCTTATGATAGTTTTATCTTTTGAGTTATAGTATATGCATCAATATAAAGCGAAGCCACTCCAAGCATTACCTGCTTTATTTCCGCCTTGCACTAATCTTATATGAAGCATCCAAGTCAAACCCGCCGATGTGTTCTATAATTCTTTTTTTTCTACATTAAACATTGTTTTTTATTCTAACTTAAATGATACCATCATTTATTTATGTGACATTTATTTGACTTATCTAAGGTTACCTTTGCTAGATCCATTTAACTTATGTGAGGTAAGTCGTTGCAGAATGTCGTCCTCGAGCAACAAAGCATGGATGAACAAACATAGGTTAAGTCCGGAGTATTTAGATGGAATTGTGCATTTCCTTGAGTTTACAAAGAAACATGGTGGTGGATTTAAGCATTTTCCTTGTCCATGTGCCAAATGTCGAAATGGGAGTGGAATGATCGCCCTTAATATGATTCATGAGCACTTGCTCATTAATGGTATTTGATGAGTCATATACACATTGGATTCTACATGGAGAATGTGTTGCAACAACCAGTAAGAAAACATCAATATCAAATCCTAATGAACAACCCAATAATATGTATCCTAGAATAGAAGAACTCGTTAATGATGCATTTGGAAGAATTGGTGAAAATGTTGATGCTCTCATGGATATCTCATAAGGAACAAAGATATTCATGAAGGCTCCCAAGAGTTTCAAGGCGAAGACGAAGGAGAAGAAAGAAGATATAAGTCTTTATTTGATGATGCAAGACAATCTTTGTATCCTTCTTGTCCTACGGGACTCACAAAATTGTCAGCTACTGTTGAGTTATATAGTTTAAAGGCACAAAAGGTTGGTCGGACAATAGTTTGAATGATCTCCTTCAATTGGTGAAGAAGTGGCTTCCGATAGGAAACACGTTACCAGAAAGCACATATCAAGCTAAGAAGATGATCAACTCGTTGGGAATGACCTACGATTCCATACATGCATGCCCAAATGATTGTATTCTTTATTGGAAAGAGTACAAAGACATGCAAAGTTGTCCAATATGTCATACATCCAGATGGAGGTCAGATTACTTGGTGAGAAAAAAAGTGTTAGAGTTCCATTGAAGGTTTTGAGGTATTTTCCATTGACACCAAGGCTACAGAGGCTTTACAGGTTAGATTTCAAGGTTAATGATAGATTCCATAGGTCATTCTATTTGCCTTTGATTCTTAATTTTAATAACTAATTATTATTTTTACATTGTTATGTAGTGTGCCATGGATAGCGGAGCAAATGACTTGGCATGCTCAACCAAAAGGGATTGGTGGTGTTATGCGGCATCCATCTGATTCATCAAGTTGGGTGGTAGTAAATACCAAGTGGCCAAGTTTTTCTCAGGAACATCGAAATGTCCGTTTAGGCCTTGCGACCGATGGGTTCAACCCTTTCGGACATCTCAGTAGTGTCTATAGCTGTTGGCCTGTCATTATAGTGCCCTACAATCTCCCCCCCTCATTATGCATGAAAAGAGAATTTTCAATATTGACAGTATTGATACCAGGCCCAAAAGGACCAAGTAAAGACATGGATCTTTACCTACAACCATTGGTGACGAGTTGAAAGAGTTATGGCTTAAGGGGAGTGTCAACGTATGATTCTCATTCGAAGACAATTTTAATCTGAAAGCTATGTTGCTGTGGGGAATTCATGATTTTCCTGCATATGGGAGTTTATCAGGTTGTGTAACACATGCACAGTTCGCTTGCCCTGTTTGCGCCGAAGGAACAGTTTCCGAACGTCTTAAGAGCGGAAAAAAAGTACTCTTATCAAAGTCATCAAAGATTCCTTCCTGTTAATCACATTTTTAGGAGTCAAAAGGCTGCTTTCAACAATAAAACAGAAGAAAGAAGAGCTCCTCGTCGATTGAGTGGTTCGGAGGTTGAAGACAAGGTGGCCGGTATTCAAATGGATATTGGAAAATCGAAAGGAAAGAAACGAAAAAGTTATGATGATGAATTGGCTGATAATATAACTGCCTGGTACAAGAGATCGATTCTTTTCAACCTACCATACTGGAAGGTGGCTTTCTCAATTTTGTACTACATTCCATATTCTTCTATTTTAATAAACAGACAAGTAGAAATTTACTTTGTTTTAATGCTTTGACAGGATTTGCCAGTTCGTCACAACCTCGATGTGATGCATGTTGTGAAGAATGTTGGTGACCACCTTTTGTCAACAATCCTAGATGTTAAAGATAAAACAAAGGATGGCACAAGTGCACGTGAGGATTTGAAAAGAATGAACATTAGGAAAGAACTATGGTTACAAGAATCAGATGGGAGAACTATTAAACCGAAGGCACCATTTGTTCTAAGTCGTAAGGAAAAGGAATTATTCTGTCGTACTTTGCATGAATTGAAGGTTCCAACGGGGTATAGTTCGAGATTTAAACATCTCGTGAACATGCAAACCCTTGAAATAAAGGGGCCTCAAATCACACGATTATCATGTCATAATGCAACAGTTATTACCTGTTTTGTTACAGCACGCATTCTCAGAGCATAAGCCATTGAAAGCTTCTATTCAAGAAATTTGTAACTTTTTTAATGTCTTGTGCTCAAAGACGATTAGTGCAGATAATATAATTGTTGTAAAACAACGACTAATCGTGGCAATGTGCGTTTTGGAGAAGTTCTTTCCACCATCATTTTTTGTTATTAGCGTTCACCTCATGGTGCATTTGGCTGATGAAGCATTAGCTTGTGGTCCAGTTAGATTTCGATGGATGTATCCGTTTGAACGGTAAAATTCCAACTTCAAAGTTGTCTTTGGTATAGTAGAGTATAGTGCTGATGTCTTGGCGTTTCTTAACAGGTTAATGAAAACTTATAAAGGATACGTAAAGAACATGGCACACCCTGAAGGGTGCATTGCAGAGCGCTACATTATAGAAGAATCTATTTTGTATTGTATGGAGTACATGCCAGATGGTGATAAAGGTAGTCACAAGAGAACACATCAAAGGTTTTGGACGATGACGATGAGTGTGATGAGGAGCCTTTGGATAAAGGCTGGAATGTTGACCTAACTAACATACAACATCAACAAGTACGTAGATGGGTTTTTGGACTCCTATCGGGGAATTGCGGAATGGCATATGTGAGTTGAAATTTTTTCTAAATTAGCAAATAAGGTCTAGTAATTCGATAATACGTACACAATCATACAAAGTAATGTGTCTTTCATTGATACAGGAAGTATAAGACATATTTAAGTACAACCACTCCCAAGGGTCCAAAAAAGAAGGGTGTTGTGTCTAATAAGAACATTGAGCGTGATTTTATCAGTTGGTTGCGACATGAGGTAATTAAGCCTTTGTTTATTTAATTCTAAATATTTGATGATAGACATGATTATAATTGCTGAGTACCCTTTAACCCTTCTTCTTAATGTGCAGATGGAATATGTTAAGGGAGAGCCGATACTGAAACGACTAGCAGTTGGGCCAATGTTCAGGGCCAAATGTTATAACAAATACCGTGTCAATGGGCATGTGTTCTCTCCAATTGATTACGAGACTAACAAATCAACACAAAATAGTGGGGTCTCAATGAAAGCGTTCACATTATACAGGGCAAGCGTTAAAGATAAAAACTATAAGGAAGTTGAGGCCACCTATTATGGAGTTGTGAAACAGATAATTGAGTTGGATTACATTGATTTTCGTCAAACAGTATTTTATTGTGATTGGTTCAAAGTAGAGGACAAGACTAATGGGTGCATTGTTGATCCCGATACAAATTTGACAATGGTGAACATGGAAAAAATTGAAAGGAAAAGATAAGGAAGGAGACGAGCCATTCATATTAGCATCTCAAGCAAGTCAAGTTTTTTACTCCAAGGATCAAACTAGACCTGGATGGGCTGTTGTTCTACTCTCCCCAAAGAGATTGACAAAAGAGACAGACGCACTTGAAGATCCGTGTCTCTTTTCTTCCACTGTTAGCGCAGCTGAAAATTTAGAAAATGTTCTAAAAGAAATTAACTATGCATTGTAGCGCTGGACATGTATACTTTGATTTAACTATTTTTACAGTTGTAGAATTTTCAAGTAGTTGAATATGTGAAATATGCACTTTATGCTTACGCTTATGCTTATGATGCCTTGATGATGAATGTGCCTTGATTATGAAATATGCATTTAATGCGTATGCTTATGCTTATGGTGCCTTGGAATGAATTTTCAAGTAGTTGAATATGTTGATTTTATTTCACGCATTCATGTGACTTGTGCTAAGTGTCATTATGTCCTTCGAGACACAGGTGTTATAATGGCTGAGCAAGGGACAAATTCTTTGAATGCAGGTTTGAAATAATTAATTTCATCACTATTCATACAGTTTCGTACTCAAGTTTTAAATGGTATTAATTTTATTTAACATTAATTTTTTGTTTCAGAATCTTCTATGCCGCCAAAAAAATTTAAAAAGGTGATTACCTTAAATGCTCATGGCCTACCTGTGGGCGATAATTCAGCCAGGTTGTCATCTAGATGTGGACATCTAGTTCGCACCATCGTCCCCATCTCATACAAGGATTGGCGTGCCGTGCCAAATGAGAAAAAAGATGAACTCTGGAAGCTCCTCCTAGTATGAAATTCTTAGCTTGAAGTGCTTTGAAATGGCTTGATATTATACTTGTTCTCTATTTAGTTGTTGAGCCTAAACAACCTCTTTTTTTTTTTAAAGGAAGATTTTGATGTTCCAAAATCATACAAAGACAAATGTTTTAGAAGCATGGCTGAAAGTATGAGGAAATATAAGACAAAATTGAGGATGGAATACCTTGATCCCCACATAACTCATGAAGAAAAATTGAAAAATCGTCCTCCAAGTGTTAGGCCTGAAGATTGGGAGGCTTTTATCAAACATAATGAGGATCCAAAAACTATAGAACAACGTCAAAAAAATACAGAGATCAGGAAGAAATTGAAAATTTATCATACGAGTGGTAGGCATGGCCACGTGAGACTAGAGGAGAAGATGGTAAGTATTGGCATTTTTATGTTACATGAAAACATTCATTATTTTATTCCACAAAAGCTAATAATGTGTTGTTCTTGCAAATATAGAAGTGCCATAGAAATGAAGATGCCCCCCCCCCCCAATTAGTAGGGCTGAAGTGTGGATCCAAGCACATAAATGGTTCTATCCCCATTGATGTGTCTTCACACATGGTGAGTTCATCATCTTACAGTTAAGTCTATGGAATAGAAAAAAGCATACCAAGTTTACTTATGTAATGATTATTTAATTTGACAGGAAAGAGTACAGGACTTACTTTCCAGCCAAGAAGTTGATTCCCAAGACATCAGAAATGATCCTTTGACTAAAGTATTTGGCATTGATAAGAGGGGGCGTGTTCGGGGTGTTGGGAACATCGTATCAAGAACTCAGATTCTATCATCCTCGCCAGCTCTAGAAAAATTAGCCCTCAAGGATAAGGAAGTAACCGAGCAATCGTCAATGGTTAAAAATTTGGAGTCCCAAGTAGACTGCTTAAGGGTAGAACAAAAGGGCCTAATGGAAGAATTTAAGGGTCTGAAACAGTTGATTGAGGTATTAATGCTTTTATGGATTTTTTTATTTATATAAGGTTTTATAATATTAGATATTTTCTACATTTATTTAATGAATAACACGTGCATTGGAATGTTATTGTAGCATAGCATGACTTCAGGATCACAAGGAAATGTTACACCTCCACTTAAGAACAAAGAGTCAGTTGTGGTTTCCAACTCACTAAGGAATGATCAATCTCCATTGACATTGCGGCCATGCAAAATGATGTCTTGGCGTCAAGATGTGGTCACTCTTGGAAGAGCTTATATCGAGAATGGGCCCCAACAGATTCACTCAAAATCTCTTCCAGCAGGTTACTATAAAGTTTCTGTTGACGTCATTGAAAAACCAGATGTCGAATTGCCTTATCCAGATGGATTTCATTCGACTTTAGGCGAGGTCGGGAATGGATCTTTTGTAGCATGGCCTGAGGTTTTTACCATATTCACGGATTAGGCTGATCAAACATATCTCTTAGATCTTTTTGTAAATCCAGTTGATAACAAATTGAATGTGTTGGAATAGGTTTGTCTTGGAAACTCATTTTGCTACTTTTGTTTTGGAACATTGAAAAGGTGAATGGATGTAGAGTTACACACAATTGGAATGGGCCCAACATGATACATGGCATGTTACTTATACTTGTCATCAGATTTATGATTTAGAGTTACTTATTCTTGTCTTCAGATTTATGGTTTACTTATACATGCCTGTTACTTATACTTGGAATGGGCACAACATGCTACTTTTCTGTTTTTCTTTAGTTTAAGCTTTTTGTTCCAGTAGCAAAAAAAAAAAAAAAAACAAAGAAAAATCAGAGAGAGTGAATGAAACAATAGTAGCATTGCAATTTTAATGGCGATGATGATAAGGACCTTAGACCATCCTGCAATTTACAGAACTATCTCTGCCACTGCCACAGGTAAAAAACATGGCAACACCTTCTTTGTATATTAAGTTAAGGGCTCTGTTATTTTCTCTGACTCACATATTTTTATCCATCTTGCACATATTCTATTCTTTTGCACTTTATGTTGTGGAGTGTGGAGTTTTGTGCAGGTTTGGTGCTATTTTCTGTGGTGCATTGTAGTGTGCAGTGCTTTGTGTGAAGTAGTTCTGAAGCCTCCCATTTTTGGTTCTGCTGTTCAATGCTGCGAAGTGCTTTGCGAGGTGGTGGTTTTCTGTGTTGTGTATTTATGGTGTAGTGGAAGTGCAGGGAAGTCGGTGTATTGGAGAGCCTGAAAGTGGATTTGAGTAGGGCTAAGAAAGGGAAGCCACCATTGAAAGATGCTGATGGGAAGACAAAGAAGAACCTGGCAACTGAAGCGTAATAAAACTCTCACTGCTTCTGAGTTTTTCTTCATTGTTTGTGCTTGATCATTGCCTCCTTTATTAGTTTAATTATCCACTATTCAACAGGTTAGAAAAGAAAATTGCTCAAACAAATGCAAAGATCGAGAAAATGGAGTTGGATATGAAGATCAAATAGGATTTAAAGACGGTAGTGTTGGGCACATCAAAGATCAACTACCTTGACTAATTCTATTTCATACACAATAAAAGCTAAGGAGTGGAACTGCTACTCTATTTTTCGTGAGGCGCGCTCATTTTCGTTCTTCCGTTTTTATCTGTTGCAAGGTCATCAATATGAAACTGTATCTGGTTTTGTGTGCGAGTCGTTTGGCTATATTGCTAGGTCAGGTGAGAGTATCAAGGTGGTACTTAAAGATGCAAACCGAGAAGAGAACAGTGAATATAGCGAAACAGGATCTGATCACCAAGATCAGATGGAAAAGAATTAGACTTATAAACTTGTGGTAAGCTTTTCATATTGTTAGTCCTCTTGTTGACTTTTTTGGAAACACTTAGTACCTGGACTGTAGATTTCAAATTTCAGTGGGAAATGTTTTCTTCTCAAGTTGTGGCTAGTAGATGGAGAGTTTTTTTTTTTTAATTCATAAGTTTGTTTCTATTGGATGCTTTGTTTTCTTCTGAACAAAAAACAGTCACTGTTTGGTGTGGAGTTCAGCAACAAACTTGGGAATTTTAGAAGATCACACACATTATAGATTTATAGTATAGTATCAAGATGTCAAAGAGTTCCAGTTCAACTGATCTGAATCCTGTTGTTATTATGATGCAATAAGGATCTATAGACTATCAAGACTAATCTTCTTGCAGCTGATTGTGGTTGCTCACCTAGTGATCAATTTCAAGACCTATAAATGCTTCTGTGATTGTATACATGAACTTCAGTCAACTTCAAGTTAAGAATGTCCTTCCTATACCACCATAGCCAAATGAAATTTCTCTTTTGTAATATGAACTGTCAGCATGCTTTATTTTGGTAAGTTTGTCTACTCTTCACAGTTCCATGTATTAGTTGATAGTGATTCCTCAACCCTTCAGTGACTTCGATCTCCTGTAAAATTCTATGGTCTCTAGCATTTTGTGACCAGTTTTACATCACATTCTGTACCCCCCCCCCCCTCTTTTTTTTTCAGTTCTTATGCAACAACATTTTCCAAGTACATTGATTTGAATTGCAGGATGAGCATATGTCATTCATACCAAGCATCTCTGTACCATCAAATGTGGTTTCATACCAAGCATCCAATGAAGATTATGTCCAGGCTACAAAAGTCCATATTTGCGACCCTTTCTTGCAGTGATTTGAAGTCATCAAAGGTAACCTCACTTAGGAACACACTGCATCTCACAGTATAACAAAGCGTTAACATGTATATTGGTTCCTAAGGCCTCTTTTTCTATTTCTGCTTGTGAAAATGCCTTCCTCTGTTCGAGGTGAAAGTTGGAACTGTGAGATCTTCTTTTGAAAGTCCTCCATTTGAATGGTCTAGAAATCTCCTATATATGTGATATTTAAATTTTAATGCGCAGCTGGCCCTAAAAGGGCCTGAAGGGTTGGATGTTGTCACTCCCGTGCCACGTCTGATGGAATGGAGTTATTTGACACTGATAAATTAAGAAAAGGTAAATAAGAAGCAAAAATAGCCAACTCTGTTGTTATATCTTGTTCTTAAGTCGTATGTTATTTAATTTCAAATGACTGCACCAGATAGTTTTATCATGTTTTATGCGTCCTCCTGGGGGTGTACTTTCTCCTGGCGAGAGTATTATAGCGACAGGTATTGGAACCTCATGTCATGTTCTTGCTTCTATCTGGAATTATGTTCCACCTTTTCAAGGAAAATGAAAATGATTTTCACATTGCACACTCTCTTTTTGATATCCTTGTTTTGTTTTTATTCTGGGCTGCTAGTGTTCAAGTTTGTGGAGCATCCTGAAAACAACGAGAAACAAGCAGATCAGAAGAGCAAAGTTAAATTCAAGATAATGAGTCTAAAGGTGAAAGAAATAATTGATTTTGTACCTGAGCTGGTGAGTAATTCACTTCCGTTTCTTTTGTTAGCATTGGAAAAGAAAAAGAAAAAGAAATATTATACTGCTTGCAGTAAGAAAACTACTTGGCTCTTGATGTGTAGTCCTTTTGTTTTGTTTTGTTTTATATTATTTTATTTTTGAAAGTTCTGTCATTACATAGTTGATATTCCATTTGTTATTTTACTTGTAATTCAAGACATTGACATGTTTCATTGCTAGACTCAACCAACCCGGCACAGTATGGTGCCAGCACAATTTGCTGTTAATTCATGATTTGTGATGTGATCTTAGATTAGTTCATGTAGTGATGTAATTTTTAAATATAAAAAAAAAAGAAAAGAAAAAACGATCTACCACGCCTAGGTGAAATTATGAGCTAAACTGTGATTCATGGGAAATCCTCATCAATTGGTTTTCTGGACCAGAATGCATGGCATGGCCCACTATATTAGTTACACAAATTCTGAAGTGTTGGACCCTTTTTTAATTAAAACCGAACAAGAAGCTATACATCTATGGTTTTTGTAGCTTCTTGCATCCAAAGGGATTGCATCTTTGAGACCCCACTTTTCGTTTAGAATAAAAGAAAGTGGATTTGCTTTCCAAGCTAGCAGTTGAGTTAGGCATGAGAGACGCCAATGAAACAAGGAAAGACCAATCATTCCCTATAGAAAGGAGTTGCATCATTAAAAAGAACATATTGCAAAAAGTAGCAAAGGAGGGGGAATATTAGGTCATCTTACCATTTGAACATGCACTTAATATCTAATCATTTATCAAGTACACATGCAAGTTGTTGATAGTGATCTAGAGTATTGTTTTGAATTGGCCATATAAATTGGTATGATTACTTTCAGATAATGTCAACATTTTTCAAAGTTTATTACTTCATTTACAGTCATGTTTCAGGAAATTGTAGAATGCACTATTGTAAGATGTATGCATCATTTTGAATCATTTGATAGTTTTGTTCCTGTATCATTAATGGATTTTGTTTTTAATTGGATTTTTCCCAAAAGTCTGAAATGTTTTTTTTTTTTTTTAACTTTAACTCTTAATGCTTAAGGCAGTGTGCTGATGTTGCATTTTTTTTCTATCATCATTTTCCATGATATTGATGTGTGAGGTCTTAATTCATATCAACATTAACTAGCATCATATGATTCATATGTAAAGCCTTGTTAATTTCATTCACATGACCTTCTTGAAGGAAGCAGACTTTTGCTGTCAGTATGTTTTATCTTGATTCATTTTAACCTTGCCTTTGCAAATCTCCAAAGTTGCCTCCAGTGTTTTGTTCTATTCTATAGTCTTCCTAATTGCTGTTGCTCAAACTAATTTTAGAGAGCATTTTCTTTATTCTTTAAAACTGGCTCTCACACAAGCTTTTTATACAGAATAAGAGCTTACATGCCAAACTTTTGTAGTCAGAAAGTGACACAAAGTCCTCTTGGCAAATGCAACCTTTTTTTTTTTTTATAATCTTATATCTCTATTTCTTTGTATCAGGACTCTTAAAGAAGTTTGTACATTTTATTTTTTCATCAGTCTGAATGATAAATGGTTGATGAATACACTGTTTGTGGAGACTTTTCTTGTTGTTGGGTTAAATGGCTCGTAATTGGTTACCCCATTGCCTTTTTTTTCAGACATTTCAATATTTCTTGTGTTTTTTGTAGTATGTTTCAGATGTATCATTTTCAATTTGGATGTTATTTTTTGTGTGTTGGCAGATCTCGTCATTATTGTTTTCTTAGAACAGCTGGTTTCAAAAGCTTGAAACCTGTTTTTTTTTTCCTTTTAATTTCGCGTACTATATTTTTTGTGTCATTATCATTAAATGTTTAGATACACATATTCAGATCTCCATAGATCCCTGTGGAAGTTGAAGTTGATTTCTACCTAAATCTTCCACTTTATTTGTCCACTTTCCAATGCTTAGATACTTTCCAATGTTTAGATACACATATTCAGACCTCCCTCCCTCTTGTTGATTTTAGTCTTTTTGGTTATTTTGAATGGTTGGTTGCCAATTTCAGTTTTTGATAACATTTTTTTTCTTTTCAACTTTTCAAATCTTTGTTTATCACTTACCTGTTTTGGGATATACAGGGCTGTTATGGTGAGCAATGAGAATAATTCTGTTGTTAGTACTTCGTAGCAGCAGCAGCTGTAGTAGTAGTAGTAACGGTTAGTTTCCTATCCCATTGCTTGCTAATGGTTTTCCCCAAACGAATTTGTGTTTAGTGCTGACGTGTTACGGAACTAAAATTATGAGAGATTCCTGTATTCATCCCTTCTTTGTTTTGGTTTATCAAGGCTTTTGCCACTGATAGTGTTTTTCTTTGCTTTTTCATTCGGTATTAGTAGGTCTAGATTGAATGTGGCCTCAAGGAAACCCAAAGTTTTGGTAATATATCTCTCCCCTTCTTATTGCAGTAATTTTTACTGTTGCAAATAGTAATTCAGTTTTGAATGGTTAATATTTCATTGCAGGCCAAAGGACATCAATCTTCAGACTATGTTGCTTTTGGATTGTTATTGGGCAGGTGAAAGAGGTGATGGTGTGAGTTCATTGTCCAATAATTCTCTTAGTCCTAGCCAAGTTCCTCAAGATAAAGTCCTGCAAGAAACAGGGTAACTATTTTCTGACTTCTCCATATTCAGCAGATCTAATTTCATTGTCTGGTTTTGACTGTGGATGTTTATTTTTCCTTCCAATTCGAATCTTCTGAGAGCAACTTTGTTAGCTTAGAGATATACTTGAGTTATATTTTGAGCATTTTAATGCTTATAAAAAAACCTTGTTATGCTTTCATAGGTAAAATATTCAGTTCTTTCATTTAAGGATGTGTTTGGACATACCCTACATTCAGTTTCTATCTTGGGGGAGGGGTTGGTTATTGTTTTTTTCATTTTTGGTGAGGAAATCCAAATTAATATTTGATGGGTTCTTAATTCCTTCTTTTCTTCTATTTTAAATTAGCATTTGGCAGTGATACTGATTTGGTGGATGAGGCTGAAAAATCATAACCATGTAATGTCTTTCAGATATTCTTATTCCCTCATTGGTAGCAAAGTGGATAACAATCCATTCTGTGTTAATTAAACCAGCTACCATCTGGACATGCTATGCCTCTAGATGCAAAAGGGCCCTTTGATGAAGACTTTGTGCTTAGTTACATGGAATATTTCTTCCTCCTTGGTACATGGGCCAAATGCTTCATCAGTGTATTCTGCCCAAGCATTTCAACAAATGGGTCTTTTCTTGCAGCAATCCATATTGTTCATTGGGCCGAGCAGTTGAACAAGCTGGATCACTAAATGATGGGATCAACCTGTTCAGTGTGCTTGCCTGAACAAGCCATATATTTACTGCCTAATGTATTGCATATATTTTTCCTCTCTTGTATTGCCTGAACAAGCCATCTATGTTTTAATTCACTAAGGGCATTTAGAAACAAGATGTATCTCTATGATCATGACAATTCCTTCCTATCTGTAATGTCCCATTATCTGCAGGTCTTCAAAAGAGCCTTTTCCCATCAATCTATAGTTTGCTAAATTGGTCCACTCAAATCTCGTCACTTATAAAACTCAAGCCAAGCTAAGACCACAAAACCTACCTGAAACTGTGAACAAGAAGATAAGGTCTCAATAAATTTTATCATCAATTCAGTGCACCATCAATGTAATTTTCCTCTGTAATGCACATGAAACATGATGCGTATGATTTGTATTCTGTGAGTAATATCTGATGTGGAAATCACCAAAAATTCGTTCAATGGAAAGCACATATTGGATGGGGCTTAGAATTAGAAATACTCCACTTGCTTATTCTTGTATACAATATCTTCTAATGCAGCCTTATTGGACTGATTGCTACTCTAGGAGATGTTTAACTCTTTACCTATGAGGGCATTTCTATAACCTTAACATTTTGTTTACGTTTATTGAATGATGGTCTGGGTTTTAGAATTCCAAGCAAACATCTGCTCATGTTGCAAGCAATTGAGTTCCTTGATCCCCTGGCTGAGAGCATTATACTAGAAGTTAATTCTTACTTTTTTGAAAGTGTACACATGTCTGCATGGTGGTAGTAGTCCTCTGCTACTCAGATATGATAGTGGGGACGTCATTACGTGTTTGATATGCACTTACAGGTTACATCAAAGTGTCAGTCATAGGCACTGCCTGCACCGCGCCCATTTTTAAGTGCTCAAGTACCATATCTCTATATTTAATGGCTGGGTAAGTTAATTGCTATTTGAAACCTATGGATCTGCACTATGGCCCCACTACATGGTCAGGATAGATTGTAGGATACAAAACATCCCCGTGGATCGGATCATAGTTACCTAGTTTAACAACCTAGTATTCAACTGCTAAAAAAAAACTGTCAAAGATCATATGATTATTTTTGCTGACCAATCCATAAGCTTTTGTTGAGGTCATATAGATTTTGCTATATACTATATATGATGTCATCCTATTATTGTACTTAAAAATTATTGAATTAGGCCTACGAACCAAACAACTGAATTGTACCCCATTGAACTAGAAAGTTGAATGCTTCTGAAAGTTTGTGAATTGGAACTATGAATGGGGAGAATTGGATAATGAACTGAATAAACTTACCCCAACAAATTGGTTGAATTATGACAAGTACTGTATTGTGAATTACGAACCTGGCTTGAATCTCAGTTGATCTGGCAACTTTCATATAGGTGAGATGGGTTAGCTTTGATGTACTGGTAATGTCATTTGTAAATGTGGTTTGATGTTTCTTCTTGTTTTGTTTGATAAGAAAAATAGAACTGGTATTGTTATATTGGAGAGTTTGTGTTGGACATGCTGGTTATCATATTTGGTCTGCTTTATATATTTTCATGTTTTGTTAGAGTTTCCTACTTTCATGCAAAGTTAGTCGTTTCAATTTTCCCAATTGTTTTTGAACAAGATCATTTTGGTGCTGTCTGTGCTGAGCAAGTCTTAGTTGTTAATAACACATTCCCAGGTTTATATTTTAAGGTAGTTCAAATATCTTTTTAGCTCTGCCACTTGCCTCACTGTTAAGCCTTTTCTTCCTTACCAGGATCCCTGCCTTGGTCTTCCCCATGGCAGAGGTGGTGCCTAATGTCTTACAACTTCTACAACATGGGTTGGCTAAGAAATTTCATTTACCTCAGCATTCAGTGTCCAGTGATAATGGTTTTTAATATTTGTGACACATATATATATATATATATATGGTGTTGCGAACTCACCGTGAACTGTGGGGCCCACTGTGAGTCAAATCTGGGGATGGGACCCAGGGGAAAGGAAGAAAGAAGTGTGTGTGTGTGTTGGGGGGGGGGGGGGGGATGGAAAGATCCCGATGGGACCGCCCTAGGCATCAAGTTTGAAGGCAATCCCATACCTCCAACCCCTTCATCTGAAGTGTGTGTGGCCCAGAAGTTTAACATACATATAATTTTTTTGACCCTCAATCCTATGGTCCACTCGATTCAGATGGGTTCCAAACCACATGATGGGTGACTCTGGGGGCGGGGTGGGTTTTTTTTTTTTTTGTTTGTTGGGGGGGTTGTCTCTGGTTTGGTGATCGATTCGGATTGGTGATAGGTGGGCCCCACCAGGTGGTTCTCCTCATATGAGCTGGATCCACCAGAATATTTCTCATATATATTTTAAAATTCTACTTAATTTTAGGTTTATTGGATTTTCTATATGAGTGTTTATATGTTGCTGCAACTGACATTGTGGGGCTTTATACCCTTTTTGCTTGATTTTAGGCCTAAACCTGTAGCTTGTTAAGCATATGCCTTGATAATTCAAGATAATTCAGTTTCATATGTTGCTAATGATGTTTCTTGATGTTGTTGATTCTTGCTAATTGGTGCAAATGTTTCTTAGTGGTTGTGCGTGTTGTGGGAAGGTAAGTGTATGCATCCATGGAGACTTCTTTTGATCAATAATGACTGTTGTAACCAGTTAAATCTGTAGCCTTTGAGCTGGAACCTAATGTCCTGGGTTTCAAGTAATATTGTGCTGTCATAAAAGTACTTGCACTTCTGTTTGTTGGAATCATTGGACTTTACTGTTGTAACAACTGTGGGTTGGGTCTTCTTCCATTGTATGTATTGTATCTGAAATAGTTGAAAAGCAGTTAGGCATGGTCTCACTGTATTTAGCTTTTCAAAAATAGGTAGCTACATCTTTGCCACAAGCTAGATATCTTCAGGACTACATGTAGCAATTAGAGATTGTTTTATGGATAAATATTTGATACTATGGTTAAAGTGTACACAATAGTACACTTTCATGCAAATACATAACTTCTTCATACTTAAATTACAAGTCTCTGGTTGGTCATGGAATTTTTGGGGACCAGTTGAGATAGATGGTCATGGTGGGCCCACTTTAAATATTGCTAACTTGACACTTCCAAGCTATTGAACAAATGATTATCCTGTTAAGGGGTTTTTTTCCTTTCTTAAATCTCAGTGTTTACTGTGGACCTAAACAGGGACTCATTTTGTCAACTGGGCCTAAGAGTTCACAACCACTTTGTGGGGTTGGGTCCTTTGGCTGGTGGGTGCATTATTATCTGGCAAGTTTTACATATAATACTTTTCTACAATGTCATCTTGGCCGGCCTAGTTTGTGTCCCACATCATCCTATTGTTGGGACACATGCATAGGGGTGAGGTCTGGAACAGACATAAAATAATTTCTCCCTTCTAGCAAAGACCTTGTTTGTATCTTTTGCACTTGTTTTATCTGCAAGGCATGGTTCTAGAGTATAGAGAAAGGCCCACATATAGGCTTTAGCCTAAGATAAAGATAATGGGTAACCATACCTTGATTTCTTTTTTCTTGGTTCCTTTATTTTTTTCTCGACAGATTATACATTACTTCATTGCACTTATCCAGAATCTATTTTGTGTTCCAGGTTTCACAGGTATAGATGATCCATTTGAGCCACCCTTGAATTGTGAGGTACAAGTCAATAAATTGCAGTGTTTCAAAAACCAGACCATATCTGTATATTGGAGCTGTCATCTTATACACAACTCTCTATCTATCCACATTCCACAATGACCAAGTTGAAGGGAGAGTTATTGGGGATGGAAGCAAGAGCAAGTATAAATGCCTTTCGCCTAGACATCTGAAGAAAAGAGACAATAAGGCTTAACTTCAAAGAGACAAGTCATAGAGCGCGGGTGCATGTTTCTTTTTAGTCATGAAGGTTATATACATGTAACATAGGGGTTCACATAACAACCCCCATTTAAGATTGCTTTTGATTTTTGTGTATTTCTACATATTGTAAACAGTACATTTAAATTCAAGCTACTATATCGATTTATTAAATAAATCGATGATGTGTGATATTAATGTGTAGATGAGAATGCTACAATTTATTGGTTTTACTTTTTTTATGATTTAAAAAATTGAATTTAATGGCAAATAAAAAAATTATGGGGAAGTTATTTTTAAAAAATAATGAAAATTAAATTAGGGATGGTTCAAAACCCTCATCTAACGCATTATCCAAAAATTGGAATTTGAAACGGTTTTAGAAAATTTGGAAGTGTTTCAAACCGTTCCAACATAGATATTAATTTTAACAAATACTTACATTTGGAACGGATTTAGAACATTTGGGAAGTGTTTCTAACCGTTCCAAAAAGCAATGCAAACAGTTCCACGTAGTTAAATCTGGAACGGTAAATTGAAATCTGACAGTGTCTATAACCGTTTCAAAATTTATAATTTGGAACGGTTGGGTAAAATTTGGAACGGTTTATGACAGTTCTTAAAATATTAATTAGGAACGTTTTTGAACCGTTTGGATAGTTTAGGAACATGGCTTTTAGTAGCGGTTTTTAACCGTTCCAAATTCAATTAGGGACGGTTTCTAACACTTCCTGATAGCTGTTTTTGGTGTAGTGTGATTGATAAATATCAAATGACCAAATGATCATAGACCTTTCAAATTGACCAAACCTAACCTACTTAAGTGGGACCCCCAAGATGAATGAGGTCCACCATCTCCATTCTAACCGTTCATAAAACCATATGATGCGAGATGGGACCCATGAATTGATTAAAAAAGATCAAATGATCGTAGACCTAACAAATTGACCTAATATATTTAAGTGGGACCCAGGTGAATGGGGTCCACCATCTTTATTCTAACCATCTATAAAATCAAATGATGCCGGCCGGGACCCATTAATTGATTGATAAAGATCAAATGATCAAATGATCATAGACCTCACAAATTGACCAAACCTAACCTATTTAAGTGGGACCCCAAGATGAATGGGGTCCACCATCTATATTCTAACCGTTCAAAAAAAAACCATATGATGTGGGCTGAGACACATGAATTGCTTGATAAAGATCAAAGGATCAAATGATCATAGACCTCACAAATTGACCAAACCTAACTTATTTAAGTGGAACCCTCCAGATGAATGGGGTCCACCATCTCTATTCTAACCGTCCATAAAACCATATTATGCGGGATGAGACCCATGAATTGATTAAGAAAGATCAAAGGATCAAATGATCGTAGACCTAACAAATTGACCAAAATTTTTAAGTGGGACCCGGATGAATGGGGTCCACCATCTCCATTCTAACCGTTCATAAAAACATATGATGCGGGCTGGGACCCATGAATTGATTGATAAAGATCAAATGATCATAGACCTCACAAATTGACCAAATCTAACCTATTTAAGTGGGACCAAGATGAATGGGGTCCATCATCTATGTTCTAACCGTCCATAAAACCATATGATGCGAGCTGGGACCCATTAATTGATTGATAAAG
Organism: Litsea cubeba; assembly: GCA_012931725.1. Classification (NCBI taxonomy): domain Eukaryota; kingdom Viridiplantae; phylum Streptophyta; class Magnoliopsida; order Laurales; family Lauraceae; genus Litsea; species Litsea cubeba. The sequence goes on from CM022949.1 coordinate 36,037,038, forward strand.
ATCAAATGATCATAGACCTCACAAATTGACCAAACCTAACCTATTTAAGTGGAGCCCCCAAGATAAATGGGGTCCACCAACTATATTCTAACTATCCATAAAATCATATGATACAGGCTGGGACCCATGAATTGCTTGATAAATATCAAATGATCATAGACCTCACAAATTGACCAAACCTAACCTATTTAAGTAGAACCCACGGAACCACCAATGCACATACTGATATTAATTATTTTTAATAAATTTATTAATTAGTAAACTTGTGAGTCCTTTTTATTGCTAATTTGATCTTTATGTTTTTTTTTCCAAATGTTTTATTTTTTAGGTGAGGCATGAATTGATTAAAAAAGATCAAATGATCATAGAACTAACAAATTGACCTAATATATTTAAGTGGGACCCGGATGAAAGGGGTCCACCATCTCCATTCTAACCGTTCATAAAATCATATGATGCGGGCTGGGACCCATGAATTGATTGATAAAGATCAAATGATCAAATGATCATAGACCTCACAAATTGACCAAACCTAACCTATTTAAGTGGGACCAAGATGAATGGGGTCCACCATCTATATTCTAACCGTCCATAAAACCATATGATGCGGGCTGGAACCCATGAATTGATTGATAAAGATCAAATGATCAAATGATCATAGACCTCACAAATTGACCAAACCTAACCTATTTAAGTGGGACCAAGATGAATGGGGTCCACCATCTATAATCTAACCGTCCATAAAACCATATGATGTGGGCTGGAACCCATTAATTGATTGATAAAGATCAAATGATCATAGACATCACAAATTGACCAAACCTAACCAATTTAAGTGGAGCCCCCAAGATGAATGGGTCCACCAACTATATTCTAACCGTCCATAAAACCATATGATACGGGCTGGGACCCATGAATTGCTTGATAAATATCAAATGATCATAGACATCACAAATTGACCAAACCTAACCTATTTAAGTGGAACCCCCCAGATGAATGGGGTCCACCATGCATCTCTATTCTAACCGTCCATAAAATCGTATTATTCGGGATGGGACCCATGAATTGATTAAGAAAGATCAAAGGATCAAATGATCGTAGACCTAACAAATTGACCAAATATTTTTAAGTGGGACCTAGATGAATGGGGTCCACCATCTTTATTCTAACTGTCCATAAAATCAAATGATGCGGGCAGGGACCCATGAATTGATTGATAAAGAGCAAATGATCAAATGATCATAGACCTCTCAAATTAACCAAACCTAACCTATTTAAGTGGGACTCCCAAGATGAATGGGGTCCACCATCTATATTCTAACCATCCATGAAACAATATGATGTGGGATGGACCCATGAATTACTTGATAAAGATCAAAGGATCAAATGATCATAGACCTCACAAATTGACCAAACATAACATATTTAAGTGGAACCCCCCAGATGAATGGGGTCCACCATCTCTATTCTAACCGTCCATAAAACCATATTATGCGGGATGGGACCCATGAATTGATTTAAAAAGATCAAAGGATCAAATGATCGTAGACCTAACAAATTGACCAAATATTTTTAAGTGGGACCCAGATAAATGGGGTCCACCATCTTAATTCTAACCGTCCATAAAATCAAATGATGCGGGCTGGGACCCATGAATTGATTGATAAAGATCAAATGATCAAATGATCATAGACCTCTCAAATTGACCAAACCTAACCTATTTAAGTGGGACCCCCAAGATGAATGGGGTCCACCATCTATATTTTAACCGTTCATGAAACAATATGATGCGGGCTGGGACCCATGAATTGCTTGATAAAGATCAAAGGATTAAATGATCATAGACCTCACAAATTGACCAAACATAACCTATTTAAGTGGAACCCCCCAGATGAATGGGGTCCACCATCTCTATTCTAAGGAAATGATAGAGATTGTAGGAAGACATTTCTGTTTGATTGGAAACCGAAGGGCAGAATGGAAGGGTGTGATTGGAATGTTATATATATTAGGAAATGATGGAGAGTTGTGGGCGGAATGGAAGGGTGTGATTGGAATTCTTGGGTGTCCCTGCCACGAATAACCTTGTTGGGACACCATTCTTGGCTGTATATTAGGAAATGATGGAGAGTTGTAGGTGGAATGGAAGGGTGTGATTGGAATTCTTGGGTGTCCTCTCTGCCAAGTGTCCCTGCCACGTGTCCCTCTCAAAGACATGCCAAGTGTCATCCTCCAGGAATCCTCACAAAGCATATACATCCCTTTAGTAATATAGATTTCCTCACTCTTTTTTTCCGGCTCAACCAAAAACCCCTCCTCTTCTCTCCCTCCCTATCTCTCCTTCACCTCCCTTGTGGCCCCACCCCACCCCACCCCACCCCACTTGTTATGAGCAGGAAGCTACCATTTGATACTTGAGATTGATATTATGTTGCATTTGATACATGACCAGGAAGCTACATTACATTAGCATTAAATTGTTTCAATGAACAAAGGATCAGCATTCCATTCTAGTTGGATATGTAAGGTAAATGTTTTGTTATGGTCCGTTGGGAATTTATATTAGAAGATCTCTTTCTATGTTGGTAGTGATTTGAAATGTATTTGAATGGGTAATTTAATTATATACGGGTTATGTTATTTTTTTCGCGGATAATTATTGCACCAAATAGAAAGATTTGATTTTCAATAATGATTTCACAACTGCACCAAACAACATTAGCACCAATTCAGCGAGGAAAAAATTTCGCACCAAACATGAATTTCTAAATTCTACTGAAATCATTTTCCGATGTTTTCATTCATATGGAATATGCTGACGTGACAGTTTTCTCTTTCCACGAAAATGGTGTGTACATTGTAAGCCCTAGAAAACTGACCCACCATTCCCTCACTCTCACCCCCACTCCACCCAGCCACCCTCTTTCTTCCCCCTCCCCTTCCAACCCCACCCACCCATTAGTTTTCACTAAGAAATCCGCAGCTGCACTAAATAACATTAGCACCAATTCATCGAGGGAAAACTATTTGCACCAAACATGAATTTCTAACTTCCTCGGAAAACATTTTCCAAGGTATTTAAAAGCCATAGAATTTACTGATGTGGCAATTTCATCTTTCCATGGAAGTTGCCTTGGCACAAACGTGCCCTTATGTACAATATGTATATAATTTAATTGTAACATTAAAGAAAAGAATATTGGTAATAATTTCTCAACCTAACTTATACTGGTCTTGGGGCGTATCTAGTATTGCATATTTTAAACCCGTCAGGTTGGGTAAAGTAAAGTGGGGTGAGTGACAAGTTTTAATACAATATGATATGAACCAAACTCAACTTGTTCATCACACTTTTTAATCTTTTTTCTTTCTAAATATTTTCTTGGGGAATTTGAGGGAAAAAAAACCACATAGGTGGTCTCTACACACATAGGGACCCAGTAAAGAATTGGAAACGGAGAGGTCCTCAAGTTGTTTTTTTGTTTTCTTTCTTCTTCTTTTTTTGTCATTTTGTGTATATATGGTAGATATCAACCATTCACTCTTGTTCAGCAAATAAGACAGTTACAAGTTGGAGGAAATCTGATTGACATATTGGTTGATATTGACCATCAGAGCTAAGCTTAGTAACCGGAACCTCCCCTTCCCCTCCCCGATTGTCACACCCCGAAACCGGGCCCTGCAGTGATCCGATCCCGGAGTGCGAAATTTAGGGATAAATTTGAAACTTTTGTTATGTTTCCCAAGATCCGCGTGAATGAGGATAAACAAATTCCATCACGATCAGAGTATATTTTTCGCGGAAACTACACATGGTGTTACGACTCGGAATCCGTGGCCATCGGGTTCCGTGTCGCACGCAACCAATATCACAAAGCCATCAAATAGGCAGACTGGCATAAATCGTATATCAAAGCACACTGAGCTGGTAGTAACAAGACTAATTAATTCCCACATGTTCAGATTACAATTAACAAATATCTTAATTACAAACCCGAGAAAAAGGCTAACAAAGCCATACAAAAATAACCAACTAGTGTCATACTACCCCAAGTGTTAGATACGAACTCCGGTGCCAAACTTGACATCTAGATGATATCAATGGGCAGCCTCTCACGTCAGACCGGCGGTCCCACCGCCTCCTCCGATCAAACACCTAAAAACAGAAAAGAAGAAACTGGCACCAAACAAACAGGGTCAGACACGACGGTCTGGCAAGCAAATAATCAAGTAATATGAAACAAAAGAACATATATAGAACCTGATGAAATCATTGTAAAACCAAATAAAAGTCTAAACAATAATAACAATAAATCATGCTAAAACGATCGAAAAACCGAACATAAATGTCAAAGCAAATAAAGAACAGTCTCAGAAGTACGAATATCTCAAAAAGATAACCGCCTAAGCAAAACATTTAATAATTGGAAATGCATTTAAAACTGAATAGTAGAGACAATACGATCAAGATCGATATCGTAAACATTAAACAAATCAAAGCATAAAAGTATAAACAACAAGAATCATAAAATAAAGTAATATGTAGATAAAACATTGGCAACCACATATAGCTATATTCTCCTATTACCGAAGTAACAAGAGCAGACAGAAGCGTAGCCACTGAACGTGGTACTAGAAATAGGATCAGAAATGTAGCCATACAAATGGGACCGGCAGATCAAAATCAGAACCGTAGCCATACAACTGGGACCGGCAGATAAAAACCGTTGCCATGGTCGGTACAGACAGAATCCAAGCTGCAGCTGGCGGACAGATTAAAGATCCCAAGCCGGGTGATCAGCCCGACAAGGTGACCTAAGCCTAGTGGTGCCTTTAGTTTTCAAAACTCGAACCGATACGAATCAAACCATAATACTAATCCATTTGGCTCAGGGGCTCACACTACATAGCTCTGGCCCCGTCTTGCCTCGAGGTTTTATTTTCGAAATCATAGCCTCTTTGGCTCATGGGCTCGCACTACAAAGCTCTGGCCCCGTCTTGCCTCGAGGTTTTTATTTTCAAATACTAGTCTTATCAAAACAATAGTCTCATCGAAGAAATCCCGAATGTGACGAGCATACTCCAATCTCTTTTCAAACCGAATCGGAGAAAACATACGAATTTCGATGGTGAACCGTTCAAATACACATCAAAGTGATTTGTATAAAATCATACGGTCAATCCTTTCGAACGTGGAAAGCCACATGATTTTGTAGCAAATCACCGATGCTATTCAAATTAGTTTACCAAAGAGTACAAATACAAATACAAATACATTTTTTTGACTTGAAATGGAATGGATAGTGGAGAATGACTTAATGCCTCGCCAAGGAACCATCTCAATGCACATTTAACCTTTAAACATTGATTAATAAAGAGTGCGTTTGATGCCAATGAAAATCCATAATATTTAAATGATAAAGTGCGCATTGAGACTCGAACGATTCCCGGGTAATTTCACATACACTCATTCTCACATCATTCCCATTTCACAAATTTCCAAGTATCAAAATAACCCCAATATTCATGGGCTTTCTAACAAAATTAATCCCAAACTTTCATGGGCTTTCTAACAAAATTAGAGGCTAAATGGGCCTCAAACAAATGGAGGGAGATAGGATGGAAAAGACCCGGAACAAGGGGAAGACAGCCCAAGCAATGGGCTACAAATGGACCACAAACCAGGCCTCAAAAAGGGGTCTGGACTGGGCCCAGGTCCGCTCGAGCGGCCCAGGGTTCGCTCGAGCGGACCCCTAACAGAACCTGGTCCGCTCGAGCGGACCATGGGCTCGCTCGAGCGGCCCAGTTCTGCTGGGTCCGAACCTGAGTGAACTTTCACTCTTCTCTTCTTCTTCTTTGATTTTTCTTTCCATCCTTTCTCTTCCATACAAATTCCACAAATCTAATGGCCTCTCCTAACTCCACAAATCATCAAATCATCAACCTTAATCCATCCAATTTAATCCAAACACCATACTTTGAAATCAAAGTTTTCTTCCTTGGCTTTAAATCCAAACACTTAACATAAAACTAACTTTCAAAATGGTCAAAATGAAAAAAACTTTCAATACATTGTAAAACAATAACATAAGAGGAAATCAAGCAAGACATTAATCCATTTGTCCAAAACAAATCTATGAAGCATAAAAAGATTAAAGCCTAGCATGAAACAACATGATATAAAACAAAATTCATGAATCCATCATATTAATTGGAAATCCACTTGCCTCAAGTCAAATGGAGAGAAATAAGACTCCATAACCCAAGCTCTAGGACCTCAAGCTCCCAATCTACAAAAACCCCAAATTTCCAAGGAAAACCCTAAAAACCATTTTTCTCAAATCTCCAAGGAAAGCTCTTGCATGAGTGATGAAAACACTCTAAATGAAGAGGAAAACAAAGATCTAAAGTTTGGAAAGTCATTGCAAACCTTGAAAAGCCCAAACGAAGAAGAGAAGCTTGGATGAGAGGTCTCTCCTAGCTCAAAATCCTTGAAAAAGGCATCTTTGGAAAGCTTGAATGGAGAGGAAGAACTTTAGGAGATCATTCCTCCAAGAAAACTCCAAGAAATGAGAGTTTCAGAAGAGAGAGAGAGAGTGAGGGAGGAGAGGGAAAAACCCTTGCTCAAAACCGTGCAAGAAGGAAATGAAGGAAGAGGAAGAGAGTTCCTCTTCTTAAGAGATGGGTTTTGTGGGCCCCATTCTTCACAAGGCTGAAACTCACATTTGCGGGCCCCGAACGAAAACGACGAAGAAGACAAAAATGCTCAGCGAAATTTCTACTTTCCAAAAAGTATATTTTCCTCAATTTCTGAAATTTTCGAAATTCATGGACAGATTTAGTGTGAAAGGTCAGTTTTGCCCTTTTTCTCGAAAAACGCATTTTCTGATCATCAAATCAAAATGGTCAAAACATGAAAGTTGTTAAATTTCATAAAATGAGTCAAAATACACCAAAATCAGAATTTTTAGAAATCAAAAGTCATTTCTCATAAAAATACATATCATATGGACCGGGTCAAACCAAAGTCAACGGTCCTCAAAATCTCAAAGGCTATGGAAAAATCTAGTCAAACTCAAAAACAAAGTCAAACCAACTCAAATCTCTATTAAAAAGCTAAACCACGATTAAAACAATACTAAACAGAGGGATTGGGGGTCGGGGTCTCACACCGATCCCGCTCCGAAAATGTGGATCGGCATTTTCGGAGTGGGTCCATCCTTAGAGCACGGTTCGAATATGCTTGGACCACAGATCAACCGAATATGAAGTGAATCGTGCAGAATCTTTAATTTATGTGCATTTTCTTTTTCTGTAAGCTTGACATTTATCTTTTAAATGAAAAAAAATTCTTCTGACATATTAATTTTTATTTATTTTATATGATTAAATTGCAAATTTAATTTTCTTCTCCATTCGTTATACTTAAATGTATGGATAAGATATATTTGTGCCCATTAGTTAATTGTTTGTAAACCCATAAACAATATGTTATATAGGCGCTCCAGAGGCGCTCCGGACATATAATTATTTTAAAATTAGCATTTCGATGCTCCTGCTCTTACTCCCGCCCCCATTTCCGCTCCTCACTCTGGGCACCTAGGGGCTAAGTGGTGACAGTCGATATCAACCATACTGTCATATTCAACAAATAAGGTAGTTATGGGTTGGAGGAAAGCTGACCGACAAATTGGTCAATATCAACCATCATGGCTAAGTGGTGATGGTCAATATCGATCATTTTGTCATGTTCAGCAAATAAAATAGTTATAGGTGGAGGAAACCACTCTTTCTTGCCTTGTTGATTCTGTAACTGTATGCTGAAAAAAAAATGGCCTAAAGTCTAAAAATTGATTCTATCTCTCATCTTCTGTGGAAAAAAAATAACTTATATCACCCTTTTTTTCAGTCTTGCTCCTGAAATTGAGTCCTTCAAAAAACTAGTTTAAACATTGATTCCATATCTTGTGATACATATCCACGCACATCTCTATTTCTTTTTCTTCATTGGCACCCAGTCTGGGTTTCATGGGTGCAGATGGGCTCTTTCGGTTTGTAGGGATGAGGATGGTGTTGCAAACCATCGTTGTCTTCTTCAACTTTAATTTTTTGGGTATCCTTTTTGTGAATTTCATGCTCTCGATAAGCTTTAGGTTGAAGACTTTCTTCCTTTTTTTCACTCTTTATGTGTTGCAAATCCTGAAAGAGGCCACATAACAGATTTGGGATCGGCTTCAACTATTAGAGATCGGACATGGAGATCAAGACCTAGTAGCAGTGGGTCATTGCTGTTGAAGAGAATCCACACTAGTTGAAGGTGGGCCACGGTCTGTTGGAGAAATCAAATGAAAAGTAGCGGTCGAGCCACATAGATACTCCTAATCAAGCGTGATGGTGATGTAGACCATTGAAGGATCGTAGATGGACGATTCTCCTTCAAACTGTCTGCATTGCGGAATGGTTGAGATTTCCTGAAGACGGAGCGGCTTAGATAATCAATAGCTGAGCTTTGTCCGATCTGGCCGATTTAATTCGAGAATCGCGGATCTCCGTCGATTTGAGAGGAATGTCTGATGGCATCTACTTGTGGAAACAACTATAGAGATGTCGATAGAAGAATCGATTCAAATACCAGGTTTCAGATTTCAGGACTCGGATCGCTTGGAACAGAAAGGAAAAAAAAAAGAGAAATCAAGAGAAGAGAGCAGATGGAGGGCTGCTGTTGTGCGCCGTGGGAGCAGTAGTCCTCACTCAGCCTCTAAATACCAACAACAACAACACACCCACCATCTATTCGGTGAAATCAGGGCATGTTTGATTGCGGGGAAGCCGGAGAAGACGAGCGTCGTCGTCGCCTTGGTCGGAGATGAATGCAGTCGTCCAGAGTAGAGCATCGTTGCTGCAGTTCGTCTTCGATGAACATCTGTACTAGAGAAGAAGGATCCTAGCTCTAGGTGTCAATTGCAGAATCGTCGGGCAGTTTCAACGATGCTCTAAGATGTGTTGAAAACGGAGAATTACTGACAGTTGCAGCGGTGCTCTAAGAGAAGAAGTCTTATTTGCTTAACACGACCGAATGGTCGATATCGACCATATCGCAAAACGACAAAAAATAAAAAAGTCAAAAAAACAATTTGAGGACCTTTTCCGTTTCCAAAGCTTTATGTAGAGACTACCTATGGGGTTTTTTCCAGTAAACTCCCCTATTTTCTTTACCTTTTTCTATCTATTTTATTCTTCTCTAACATTAAGCTTAAGTCTTAATTCACGACGCAGTAAAGAAATTTTGGAAATCATCGACATAGTACTTGATACATTAGGTCATTTTTTTTAAAGAATATGCTCTTAGTGACGGCTCTTTTCCCTTTTCTACAAAACATACAACAAGGAAGATGAGGTGGAAGAGCACCTAAACAAGGAAGAACATGGACGTCCTCTAGAGCCATGAATTCAGCTCTAAGATGCAAGCGATGGTATTACTCATATACACATATCCTAAGAAAGGTATCCTAACCGAGCAATATCACCATATCCTTATGTGCTTTCAGTTATGGAATAAGGGAGAACGAAGTGAAAGATATATGCACATAAAAGAAAGATTAAGCTGGTCATGGACGAGGCAAGGTCATTGATACTGGATTTTAAATGCACTCGCATTCATATGAATAGCTCCAAAAAAGAGAAAATTCTATGTTGGAAGCTTTCATAAGCAGGAGCTCTCAAGCTTAATGTGGACGATGCTATATTTGATAAAATAGAGAAAGCGGGAATTGGTGTTATTCTTATAGATGAGTTCGGTAACGTGATTATTGTCATGAGCATAATAGAAAATGGGGTAGACGGCGCTGATGACATCAAAGCTTTAACAACATTAAGAGCACTTAAGTTGGTTTATCACATTGGGAGAACGGTATTATAATAGAAGGGGATTCCCTGTGGGTGGTGGATACGTTGAAGTCTTTCGGAACAAAATTTTCAAGACAAGGCCCTCTGTTTGAGGAAATCAAGGTTTTGCTTAATCACTTCAATAAGTTTGAAGTGCATCGTGTGAGAAAAGGGGGGAATGTAGTTGACCATAAATTAGCTAGGCATGCCCAGTATGTGGATGACATGGTGGTTTGGTGGCACTCCACTCCAGACCTGATCAGGCAATATATAATTGTTGTGCGATGTTGAATTCTTAATATTATTCTATAGAGTCTTCCTATCAAAGAAATAATTAAAACAATAATCTATAAACGCGCACAAGAAATAGATAAATACAATGCGTGGCCGCTCTCTCTTGCGCTCATACGCTTATAACTTCCAATAGTTGTGAGGAGGGGGTGTGAGATCCCTGATTTTAATTGTATATTCCTAAAAATTCATATGGTTCGAATTGAGATACCGTGTGTATTTTAGATATTTTTATAACAATCACAAAACCCGCAACTTGGTCTCTTTTTCTAATATATGCTGGTATTTGTGGATGTCCATGTTTGATAAAGTGTAGACTCCCTTTAACAAAGTTACCAAAAAAAACCTGATTAATGAAAAGAAAAGAGGAATTTACGGGTACAATCATTGTAGGACCTTATACATCCCAGCAGAACCCAGTTCTGTGTTCAATATGGCAGGGATCCTCGTATGGGCTTTTTTTTTTTTTTTTTTTGTCGTTTTGCGATATGGTCGATATCGACCATTAATATGTCGATATCAACCATTATACGATTATGTATTATATCTCGCCCCGATTCCACTTTTCGCATTTCTCCATTTGGGTCGTCTTCAACACTGCTCTGGAAATTATTTCTTCTAGAAACCACCATAAAACGCCATTCCATGGTGGTTGAACATCATTAAGACAAAGGTACACACATTATTTACCACCTTAGACTGCTTTATGTACCCTAAAACGCCATCACCTAGATTCTTCTCCAATATTTAATTGTTGGAAACCCTAGAAACCGTGGATCTTCTTTCTATGCCCCAGGCAGCAGCGGTTTATGGGGTTTTAAGGGTTTGTTTTGTGTCTGCTTTAGCGTCCATTGCAACTATAAATAATGTATTATGATTAAATCCGGCAGTGGGAGAACTTTTGGTCATGAATTGGATTTTTTTTTGCTTTGTCCCTCTTTTCGTGGGTTTGTCACTTGTAGAAAAAAACCATCAACGGGTTTATTCAATTTGATAAAATGTTGTGAGTGAAAGTGAATCTGTATATTAGTTTTATTTTGGATTGATCTTACAAAGTTTTGGACTTTAAAGTTGTATTTCATATAATTTCTATAATTATAGTTGGTTCTCTTGATGATTTTTTAATAACAGAGAATGGGTGGAATAATGTGTGAGGGATAGCACTCAGTAGCATGGTTTGAAAGCATTATTCCAAGCTTTATAATAAATAGACTAATGATCAAAATGCATTTTCTTTCTGTTCATAAAACTATTGTCCTATATGTTTAGTTATTGGTAAACGTTTGAGAACAGCTGCTTAATCCTTTTATTTGGCATGGTGTGCAGAGTTTTTATCAATGTGAAGTCATTTTCTTTACTCTCAGAGACATACAAATGCTGTTAATATATATCTGTATTAACTATCATTCTGAATGTACCTAATTTCAAATGATATCTTTATTAGTTTCTTCTGATATAATGACAGCATGTCAGATAGAGAGGTGTTGTTCATCTTCCACTATGGCGGTGACTTTGAATTCGATAAGTCGTCCTGTGTACAATGGAGGAAAGCAGAAGATGAGATTTTTAGCTACAAACATAATATATGAATCTCTAGTTAAAGAAGAAATCGAAGCATCCAATGGGGACTCATCCATCCAAAATTTAAGCTTGCAATGCCTACATCACAACGGACGGGCATTCTCCATGGCTAGCATTGATGATGATAATAATGTTAGGAGTATGTTCAAAGCATCAGGTGATGAATCGAATGAAATATATTTATATGTCTTTAACAGTCGGAACAAGGAGCAATGCATAGGAGGAGATAATTGGAGGTACACTTATAGATTGCATAAGTATATTGTACATCACCAAATACTATATTTTCCTACTTGCTTATTTGTGTTTATTTGTGTAATGATTCATTATAGGTTTCAAAAGAGCTCTGTGTGTCGCTCTTGTCCGGAAAAATCAAGGAACTCATCAGGAACTTCCAACAGAAAACATGTTTTAGACCCAACTAGTTGTGGATACATACCTACCATTGACATCCGTGAAGACAAAGACATGTATTTTCCTACTGTGCGGGTCGATTGCAGTCCACGTCAGATGGTAGGACAAGACACTGTCGATGAAGATTTGGCATTTGGGACAGACCATGGTGATGATATCCATCTTGATGGGCCTGCCTCCATAAGCCAAATCCATTCGATTCCAATGGTGAAGGCCGAAAGTGAAGTTGAAAGAGCCAATCCAATCAATGAGGCATTTTATTCTCTACTCTGTCTACCCCTCATCTCTCTACTATACCCTCTCCCTCCCCCTCCCCTGCTCTCTCTAACATTTTCTCCCATCTGAACTTAAAACTGTGAGACTACGTTGTTACGACCCCTTACCAAACAAGTTCTACACAGCATGTTTTAAGAAGAACAATTTTAACATATTACCGCAAAACAAGTTTTGCACAGCCCAGTCTTAGCACAACTCGGTTTCAACACAACCCGATCTCAACATAGAAACGGAAACACAGAGAAACGATGCCAAACTGGGCCTTTGTTGATAAGATATTGGTTTTGTCTAACCAAAATTGAATGAACTTGTTGGATGCAAGTCTCACCCTGAGGGACGCTAAAATAATGATACAAATGTTTTCTAACAACAACGAAAATGTGAATAGGCATGAAGAAATATTAACACATGAACCAGTTGCCAACCCTCAATCATTTTTCATACACATGAAAACCAAATTGCCAACCCTCAATCATGTAACATATGTAAGCAGAGATTGTGGATTTTAAATGAAAACTAATATTTTCTAGCAGCAATGAAAATGTGAATTGACATGAAGAAATATAAACATGAGAACCAGTTGCCAACCTCGATCTTTTTTCACACACATCAAAATCACTTGCCAACCCTCAATCATGTTACATATATAAGCAGCCAGATTGCTAATTCAAAATGAAAACTGCTGTTTTCTTATGGGCACTAATAATGGCAAAAGCTACATCGGAGAAGTTAACACTTATTTTAGATATCTATCTTCTCATGTCCAAGAGCATTGGCCTTCTCATATGTCCTTGTCTCCTAGGGTCAGTTATACATTACACAACATTACATTATCAACTAGCCAATAAGTCTTATGTGTTGTCTATTGAGCTCAATCAAATGACTAAATATCTTGTTCAGGGAGTTTGTCGCAGCCACATGGCGATTTCCAAAGTTCTGGAAACACAAAACAAATGGAATAACAAGGAAACACATGTTTGCTAAGGACCGAAATAACGCATGGAAACACTTGAAAAAAATTCACAGCCAATATCGTGCAATGTAAACAAAATAAAACTTGGGCCATACACATCGAAACACAGAGCATAGAGAAAAAGAATAAGTCAGAAAAATCAGCCCGTTTCATTTCAGAAGAAGATGAGCAGGGGTCCATTTGGTTAGATTATGAGAAGTAGAACAACTTAGAGCGCATCCACCGTTTGGATAGATGAGGAGAAGAGGAACAACTCTGAGCACAGCCTAGATCCATAAAAAATAAAAAAAATAAAAAACCCTATCAAAACCCCGGTTACCATTCAAAATCTAGGGCACAAAATAGGAAAAAAAAAAGGAAGTGATAAACGCACCTCCATGTGAACACTTTCGAAAATTGACGCCAAGCTACAAGCGACCACAAACCTGGGACCACTGGGAAAGGGGGGTGTCGAGCACTTGGAGAAGAAAGGGAAAGGGGAAAAGTGGGTGGAAAGGGATGGTCGATAGGAATGAAAAAAGGAGCCTCTGCGCTAAGTATAAATTCGAGGAATGGTCAATATCGACCATACCACTAAATGACAAAAAAATAAAAATAAAAACGCACTCTATGGCCCTTATCCATGTCCATTGTGAACGTGGCACCTCCAGAGTGGTATAGGGCCCTACGGGGATCTGGGGGGTAAATTCCTCAAAAGAAAAAGAAAAAGGACTTTGAATTTTGAATTGACAGGTTTTTACCCAATCGATAATTGGTTTGGACTTGAGCCCGGTCCAAAGGATCCATATTGGCCACTTGGATGAGTTAGGTCATGGGTCTGAATGGTCACTATAGGCAACATGTACTTATCCAACCCAAACTTGCGTACTCATTCATCCTGTTAAAAATGCAATGAAGTTAAATGGGTCCACATAACCCTGAACTACGGAGTCGTCTTTGGGTTGGGCTGGTGGCCTGGGTCAACAATTGTTGTCCATCATCCATGCCCGATAACCATTTGCCCAAGTGAAAATAAAATTGATAATGCTGCATTTTATCATTGGTAACAAATTTGGATCGAAGTCCATCAAGTCAGAGTGACCAGGTTCATCTCAAGTGTGGGCCTAAATCCAAGTTTTTTTATAGTCCTATTTCTGTTATTGTATTGCATTGTATTGAAAATGTGAGCCTAACACCCACTTAATGCATGGCAGAGCTAAGAACGGCTCCCTACCCGAGTAGTAAAGAGCATCATTTCTTATTTGGTTGCCCGTACGTTCAACTTCTTCCTACTTGTGCATGTTCATGTTAACCACATGTCAGGTGATCCTCATTTGCATCTCTACCTTATATCATTCATTGCTCACCACTTAAATAACCCTTTGTCGTGTGAACCCATTTGAACATGTGACTTGAAACTCAAGATTTGCATCAATGCATAAGTATTTTAAACATGATTATTTTCTTTCTTTTTTTCACACCATAGGGCTAACATTTGGGGCACGTTTGTGTAACGGTGATTTCCGTGGAAGAAGAAAATTGCCACGTCAGCAAAATCCATGGATGATAGATGCCAAGGAAAAGAATTTCCATGGAAGTAAAAAAACTATGTTTGGTGCGAAAAACCTTCTTCAATGAAACTGTGTTGTTTTTGTTTGGTGCAACCATGGATATCTCACTGAAAACCAATGACCTAACATCAAACTGAAATATAATCCAAATAAATGAATCATGTGATTGCAGAGAGATTACACATTCAAAACTAAAATAAATTGGAAAGTATCCATGTGATGAGATTGCAATGACATAGAAATTGCAAAATAGAATAGAAATAACTTGCAGAGAAAATAAAAAAGCACCCTGGAGATGCAATTGTAGAGGAATGGCCCACCTTAGATTGTGCCAAAGATCCTAGAGGCTAGAACACAGGCAAAGAATCAATTGCAAAGAATGGCCCACCTCGGATGAAAATTAACCTGAGCAGCCCACATTGTCCAGTGTCCTCAAACGGGAGCAACATGTGTTTTTTTGCAACAAAAGATTTGCAGAGCCTTTTGTGAGTTGCATAGAGGCAAGTTGAAATTAAAACCCAAATTCAAAACCCTTTTTACGAGTTACAGAGGAGAAAGAGCTTCCAACAATGATAATTGCTGACGGGATCGGAGCGATGGGTGCAAATGCGACCGACACTTCATAGGGGTTAGGTGATGGAAGAAGAAAGGGTTTCGCCATTTTGGGCGATGAACCTCAAAGGGTCTCATGAGGGGAGGTGATTTTCTGAGGAAGTGGAGTTCCGACCCTCCCCCATGGGAACTTAAAATCCATACTTTCTTTAGGAAAAGATGTGCCCTACAAATTTTAAACTCTACGGAAAATGGCTGCACCAAATTAAGTTATACAAACGTGCCCTTGGGGATCCAAATTGTCTATTGGATGCACTTTTTTTTTTATGGCCAAGGGTATACTCGCCAGCCCAACCTTCGGCCCAGGGGTCACTTGATTCTGATGAGAAATGACTATTCCTCAGGGGTATATACATGGCGGCCGCGCACATAATACTCGTATAACCGAAGGGGTGGCCCGGGTGGGAGTTGAACTCAAGACCTTGGAGAGCAAATCCAATACTCAAACCAACTGAGCCACCACCTTGAGGACAACTTCTTTATAACTATATGTGCTAACATAAAGCTTGTACAATTCACGGGTTAAACATGCAAATTGATTAGTATTGAATTAAAATTAACAACAAAATTAAGGATTAATTAGCAATAAAACACATGAGTTCATAAAATGATAAGCCCGTTGATGTAAACATTAGAATATAAATTCATATTCCATAATTAATTAAAAAGAAATCATATAGTGCTTCATCAATATGAAAGTAAATGTTTCTAAATTAACTTGCTATTCTTTCATCAAAATTACCTTTATATTTAGTTAAATGTTTATATAAGTTCGGACTTTTAAAGTTTATTTAAGTGAATTTCATTTCAATCACTTGTATGAGAGAAATGACCCCTGAATTACCAAAGTGTCCTTCGATGGGAAGTCAAATCAAATCTTAAAGTGGACTCATCTAAAATACATAATAACGGTGGGATCACATAAATAGTGTAATGATAGGGTCTGTCTTAACTGATAGTACATGGACTCATATGATACCCACTAGATCTAGCTCACATATCCACCAACGAGACCCATCAGGGAAATATGCCAATAGTGGATTTTATAGAAGGGTGGATGGATAGAATGTGATGAATCTCATGCATCTAACAGTTAATTTTATGTTAACTAACTTAAAACTTGGAACTGAGATGTAATTGTGATAATGGTGTGGTCAAACTTATATAAAATATAACCTCAATGACTATAGAAACAATACATTAGATTGACATCATTATTGTTTATCTAAAAAAAGAAAACATTATTATCATGTTTAATAAATAAAGTTACACCTATCTGCCTCAATATATCCAAAAACTTTGAAGTAAAACACATATATAAGTTTTAAGGTGCACACATCATCTTGAGGGCCACACACAACAACTTCCCCAAATGTTACTAGATCGCATGGGTTTGCATTGATCTCTTGGAATTGAACCATTGGATTGAAGTCAATTTTTAATGAAGCCGCTATGATGATATAAAAAGATTGAAATGCACGGGTGTGTAGAATAAGACGTGTGCATGTAATCACTCCTATAAGAAAATATCTCAATAAGTAAATAAATAGTTAATTACTTACCAATTACACCTTTGTGTCAATACATATAATTGGTACCTTTGACTTTCTCAGAATTATTTTCTCCTTGTACTTCTGTCATATTTTCTTTTCCCTCATGATTATTCAAGTCATTTATACAACATTTTGCTTTATTTGTTATTTCAATAATATTTTCCTAATAAAATACTGTAATGAAACCAAAAAACTTGAGATTATATTAGTATTATATTCCATTGATACTATCCTGATAACAGTACTTGCAAATTGCAACCCTTCCCTTCTACAGCCTTCTGTTCACTGGAAAAAGCAGCCTTTCAAAGCAAACCCCATTTTGTTATCTAAGACACCACTTTGCACAAGTCACAATATTATATTTCTAGTTTTGTCGAGTTAGGTTGAAAGTGGATAATAACACCCACCCCATTACAATGAATAGGTAGTATAGTCGACAAACATCATAATCTCCTCAATCACTTTTATCTACTAATGTTAAAAAAATCTCCTCTTTCTTTGGAAGATGTGGATAAGTGTTTCTATTCCCTGCCATGATGCTGACAAAAGGGTTAAGATGCTCTCCCTAGGAAGAGAGAGAAAAAATAAATATGGAGCCCACAATTAAAAAGAAGAAGAATCTGGATCTGATTCCATCAGAAAACCTCTTATTTCATTGATTAGTAGACCATTAAAGTGGAAAAGACATTTTACATTAAAACTCAATGGAGCAAATATTATAAGTGGATGGCCCCTGCCTTGTGAACTCATTACCTCTTATTTCTTGAAGTTTCAAAAAATATAATTTACACAATGCACCACATAAAAGTCTTTATAGAATATCTCATTAAAAAACATTGAAAGTTGTTATAAACAAACAGGGTAAGTGGCTTGATGGATGGGAGATAAAAAAAAAAAAATCTTATTCATGTCACAACCACTATAAGGATATATGTGCTATTTTTTGAGAAAATCTAAAAAAGACATGAAATCTTTATCTTATTTTTAAAAAAATATATAAAAAATTCAAATATCTCAAAAGAATATTAAAATTTTCCACAATTCTTTCAATCATATCCTTTCCATAATACATGATAAGCATATCCATGAGGTATTTAAACAAATCGGACTAATTACTTGTGTTAGGCCTCTTAAACCCACACAAATGCATACTATACAAATTTTATGTGATTTTGAACACAAGACATGTGGAGTAAATCCATGCATTATGCTACTCCACCAACTCTCATCATACGTGGGAGCCCTATGGAAATCACCTATAATCAAATCTTACTCATCAAAATTTTCACGAAATTTCACTCAAATAAAAAATAAAATAAAAGCGAAAACTAATTAGCACACGAGCCAAATATTATTAAAAGATAAAAAAAACATTTCATTAAAAAAATATTTTTCATCATTTGACACAAGTATACAGCTCCATAAGAAGGAAAATTTGTCAAACAATTATAAAGGTGGAAGAACGGGCGCAATTTTAAAATTGAAATTTTTGTTGCAGTCAACGCGCGGGCGCCTCGCGAGTTCATCGAAAAAGATTCCCGATTCCGAGTGGGAAAGATAACGACAAAACAAAAACAACCCTCTCTCCTTCCTTCCTATTCTGACCACACATCTCATCCTCCACTGAGTCGACTCGTGTCGTAAGAAGCGTACATGTACAGACGACAGCCTTATCTCTCTGAATTTTGGACTTTTCTGCGTGCCTTCCATTCGCGCGGGATTATAGTTTCCAGTAGTACAACTGTCCACCAAATGTCATTTCAAAAGGATGATGTGGTACGTAAGAAGAACGAAACCAACAAAATAAGCATTGCCACGTCATCAAACCCCCATCTAATCATCTCTCTCTCCATAATAAAAGACATTGATTCAACCAACTACCAAAAAAATAAACCATACGCTTCTCTCTCTCTCTCTCTCTCTCATTTTCTGTATCTCTCCCTCCATTTCTCCTTATACAATTTTGCAGAGGATTTCTTCTTCAGATCTGGAAATTCCAAGAGGTAATCTATTCGCTTCTTTTCCTTCGCTGATTTGTTCTTGCTTTGTTTTCCTTTTCACTGGTTTGATTTCATGGAATCTGGTTTCTTTCGAAAATCTAGGGTTTGGTTTTTGTAATTTTTTGGGGATAATTTAACGAAACTTGATGGAAATCAAGGATAGGAGAGATCGGAAGAGGAAGGAAGTGTATGAGATTTACTGTAATGTATTGTCCTAGTGTTGTGAATTATAGAGTGATTGCAAAAGGCGTGGTGGTGTTGATGGGTTTGGTCTGATATGTGACTGTTTTGGCGTTCTCTCTATACAAAGAAGATCTTTTGATATTTTTTATTCATTTTTTTTTAGTTTTTTAGTTTTTCATGATGTATGAAGAAGTCAGGAAATAGAAGAAGTAGGAAAATCCAGATTTGCCAAAAAAAAAAAAAAAAAAAAAAACTCTGAAAGGTTCTGGATCTAATTTTGACTTTACTTTTTAATTTTGACCATGGGTTATTTTCGGTTTCTACAACTATTTATTAAAAATGTTATTTTTTTTTTAAATAATTTTAAAAATATTTAAAAATGAATCAATCACTTAAAAAAATATAAATATACATTTATTTACAGGCATTCATAATAATCAATTTATTTCTATAAAAGGAAAAAAACTTATTTGTTAGATGAAATATCGAATGTAAAAGAGTAAATCACATTCTAATCATGATTTTTAAATTGATGACTCCAAACCTCATGCGTAATTACTTAAAAATAA
This sequence comes from Litsea cubeba, assembly GCA_012931725.1. Taxonomy (NCBI): domain Eukaryota; kingdom Viridiplantae; phylum Streptophyta; class Magnoliopsida; order Laurales; family Lauraceae; genus Litsea; species Litsea cubeba. The sequence goes on from CM022949.1 coordinate 36,056,925, forward strand.
ACATTAATGGTTCAAAATTAGATTTACCTATCAAATGGTTCTGAATGCAAGCATCTTATTAAGACGAGAGGTCTCGGCTGAGTTTTCTCTATATTTGACTTGGTCATTCCTCAAAAATGTGATGACTCAGGAGAGTCAAGAATCAACTCGGAGAGTTATCCAACCATGCCCCAAAGGTCACTGTACCCCCAACCCTGCCTCATTTCTAGAATATCCTTAAACTATAATTTGACTATGAAACTTTTATTAAAAAAATATTTGACTCATTATAGAGTCATTATTTGATTTATCTTTCCTGTAATCATTTGGAACCTTATGTCATGTTTGGCAAATCCTCGAGGATTCCTCACAGGTTTTCCACATAATCTTGGTTAACTGGATTTTTGCAATTGTAGATCTCCATCTCCAATGATTTAGGCAAGTGGAATTTCTCATTTTTGAGAATTTTCAAGTCCGACCATCCCCCATATGATTTGGAAATCCCTCAGTTTTGTGGCTTTGGTATTTCTTTTATTTGTCATGTTGTAGCCTGATCTCTTTTCTTATGTTACATAAATAGAAGAAAGAATAGTTATAGAATAAAAGGTCATTATCTAGTGCAGGTCCCACTGCGGCAAGGTCCTGGGAGGGTCTAGACTAGTGATAGACCTAACCTTTGGCAATATCTATAGTTCTAGAATATGTAATACCTATTTGATTTAATACAATTAAAAAGCTTTTACTGCCAATGCTGCTTAAAGAGGAATTTACACTCAGACCAAAACAAGGGGGAAAAATAAGTGGACCACTAACCTTAAGATCTTGAAGTAATATGAATTATAAGGGCAAGGATCTCAATTTTGAAGAGAAGTCAATGTTGCATCTGAATTTGCAAGGTGATCCATTTAAATATTTTCTTTTGAGTGACTTGTAGAAAGTAATTTGGCTCCGTATTTCCTTTAGTAGTTGTACACTTATACATGTATGCAACATATTACTTTATCTCATCAGCTATTCTACAAGAGAATGCTAATGTATGCTGGATGCATGGTTTTGACAGGGCACCATCTGAATCAAACTAGTTATATGCATTGGAAGAGTACTCAAGATGAAGTTTTTGGAATACACCCCCTTGGACAGGTATCAACTACTAGTAACTGTTGCGTTACCAACAATTGCTTTTTTTGAAACTGTTTTCTTATGATCGCAAGCATTTTAGTTCTGATACCATGTTTTCCTTTGTTCAGTATAAATTATTTCCTGAGTCATATAAATCTTGGAGAATGTATGCTCAAAGGAAATCTAGAAGCTTATTCGTGTGGGTATAGAATCTACTGTTTGATGCTGCTTTCATTATGTTGTTGAGTATGGAAAATAAAGTACAAGTTCCGCTTGTCTTTGTAGGCAAACATGCAGGTTCAGACAAGAAGTTGTCTTTTAGCTTGGAGCATGAGGTAATGTAGCATACCAACGCCTTAGCAGCTCTCTTTATATGCATAATAACATGCTTTCCGTTTGCATCAATAATAAGTGGCAAACATGCTGATGTTTCATATGAAAGGCCTAGCCCATTTTTCAAATTCTGATGTCTTATGCATATCTAATCAGGAACGTCCAAAGTTTTAAACTTAAAAGATATCTTCTCTCTCTTTTCTCATTTCCTCCACATTGCCCTCTCCATTGTCCTTCCTGCTATGCCATTGTTTGCTCCTACTTGCTAATACTACAATAGCAACTTAATTTGAGAAGCATATATTGTTGCACTTTGAATTCAAATTTGTATGATTTCCATCATGCATGTGCTTGGAAAGGCATCACACTTGACTTTTTTTTTTTTTTACTCTTATCTGAAGCTTTCACTAATAAATGACCTGTAAACTGTCACATCTTAAAATTTATATAGGATCTCTTTCTTTCTTAGTCATATAAAAAAACCCTTGTTACAATATTTTTTAATGTAGTCTTCATTTTTATCTTTTATGGCATTCTCTGCTATTAATAGTGATTGTGAGTCAAATATAATTGTATTGAACTTGCCTTCAGTCCCTCTGAAAAAAAAATTAAATAAATAAATCAAAGTATAACATTATTCTCCAAGCCGAAACTGATCATACTATATAAGTCATATCTTGGCTTTGGTCATCATACTATCAGTATAGCGGAAATTAGTTGATATACATTGATGGAAACAATAAAGTTTGCATGTTCATGGCCCACCCACCTCTTGTTATCCAAATGGTCTATATGATAGCCTATTATTGACACAAGGTCGAACTAATACCGAAGTATTCCCCATGGGTTGATTGGAAACAGTTTGGTTTCGTTCTTATTAGTGCGGATTGGTGGCATAGCTGTCTAGTTGCAAGCTGCCAATCTGATAGCTAGGAATTTGAGAGGGAAGTTCTTGTTACATTGCCATGACAGGTTCACCAGATAAAAGGCTTAGATGGCTGAAAGGTGGGCTTTAACTGATAATTTGCATCCCAAACATTGTCTCTATACATTAAGAGTTGTGTGACTGTTTAAATGCAAGTTTTGGAATTGACATGCTCTTAATTCAGATCCTAGATTACCTTGGACAATCTTCGGACAGCGACTCGCAGTCTCCAACAGACTTCTTATCTTGCAGATCAAGGTTGTGAAACTGTGCCACACAGGTCTGTAGTATTGTCGTCTTTTATGTTCCTTCTATGCTTACTTTTTTACTGTTTCATCCAGCCGGAAGACCTTGATTTACCTGGTTCTTACACTTGGCCACATATATCCAGATTATGATTTCAGGTATCTCTGTTTTTAATGATAAATATTCCAATTTGTAACTCATTGGGTAGGAGGATTTTTTGGGTAATGCCAATGTCAGCTTGTTGGGCGACGTGGCAACCCGCTACTTAAATCCTCTCTTACCAACCAGCACTGGAAATGTTGTCAAAAGGTTTGACAGACGGTTCCATGAACTGTCGCTCTAAAAGGAGCTGAGAGTTCAAGTCTCTCCATTTCCCTAAAAAAATTCTGGTTACTTGGCAGGAGGTTAGTAGTTTCTTGTTAAACCTGTGCTACAACCACGCTGGTACATATGTATGAGTGGATGTAGCTGTTAGTGATGCTTTAAGGCTTATTGTTAAAATTGTCACCATATATTGGTGCAATGTTCTATCAGTGCAGTGCATGCCCACCGTTTCTTCAGAGAGGAAGAATGGGATGGTTTTGTGCAGATATTCAACACCTACATGTTTGAAGCAACTAAGGTATGCAATAACAGTGTGTTAATCAATTGCCGAAGCGAAAAATGGACTGAAGCTTTAACATAAAATTGAGCTGATATCATTGATTTGATGGGCCTCACCCTGGAACAGTTCAGGGAGGAGGAAAGGGCCAAGATTGTCTTTGCTTGGATCCTCCTATTTGGAAGGTTATCAGGGCAACCCGTCCATGGTGGGTTCCACACGTCAATGATCTGGATTTTGGATCAGTGAACCATTGGCAAAGTTGTCTTGAATGGATGCATCGAGTCACTTGTCTGCTCGATCAGTATCCTTTATTCCTATCCAGATTAAGCTTGTGTAGGTTCTGATCTAGTTTTCTAAGTTCTAGGAATGGGCCACTGCGAATGAGGGTTGTTCCTTGCTGGAAAGCACGACAAAAGCCATCGATGAGGTAACTACATTCTCTTTTGCAACTGCAAAGGCGATTGTTTCTGCAGACCATCTCTGATATCTTATGGTGATTCAGGTTGTAAAGTTGGCGGAATGTGAGGTTTATAGCTATAATCCTGATCCAGAAGGAGATCCCTTGCTCGAGAAGGGAGCCATGTAAGAAATGCTTTGTATAACATTGTGATTGCAGTTTATAGTTACAATCCTTGTTACTGTCATCTAGCTCTGCAGTTTTAATTCAAGTATGTAATGGCAGATGGTCATTCAATTTCTTCTTTTATAACCGAAAGCTGAAGCGCGTTGTGAGTTTCCGTTGCTGTTGCCTAAGGTAGGTTCTCATTGATGTGTTTGCAGGGAGAAAAACATATCATCTGTGGATCAGTGATTGATTAATGCCATATGTATAATGAGTTGTGATCCCATGCCACCACTCCATGTACCGTCATATACTGTTACCCTCTCAGATACTCTTACCTCCCGTTGAATTGCAAACAGAACAAATTTCGCTCCAATTGGAGTAGCCGCCTGCTTTGGATAAATCCAAAACTGAGGCATGTGATTGACTCTGATAAAATCAGATTTTAAAATAAACTCCAATTGGTGCGAAACTGAGGACAGCTTAAAATCACAAGCGTAGGGTGATTCATCGGGTTGGACACAATTAAAAGTGAGACCCACACAAGTAGGTAGGGTTGCATGGGAAGGGTTAACCTAGTATTGTTTCTGTTGAATAATTGATAATCTGTTTCTCTAGGATTGTAATAATGTTGTTAATACTGCTTGTGGGTAAAGAGGTGGTCAGATATTTACCTGTGTATTGTTATCCACTGGTGGCCTATATGAGAAATGAGGGCTGTTGCTTGGCCTATATGAGAAACGATGGCTGTTGCCAAGGCAGAGCCCACCATATAGATGTTTTGGATCAGAAGATGGCAGGAGATCTTTGGTCCATAATGATATCAGCCAGCCTCAATGGGTTTTAGCCCTCGGTGAAGTGAATTACTAATTTCTTCTCCTTTTCTTTTTGCGCTATGTGCGATCAGCAATTTAGCAGCAGAGGGTCTTTTCTTGGAAGAGATGTCCAACGATGATGAGGACGAGGGGGGTATGTTTGATGACATGGACATGTGATGGATGAAGTAGTTAGTCTGCTATACTGACTTGAGCTATCCAACCAATGGTTGGTTGTATCATAGTTACAATGTTCTGTATGTAGTAGTTAGACACAACTTTACTGTATGAACCTGCATGATTACTTCATCTATTGATGATCTCTCTTCTCTATCGCTAATTTTCCTTTACTGGTCTACATGGATTTTGGGCTTTGATGGCGAAATCTGGCCGCATTTTTAGTGTAGTACAAGAGGCTCAAGTTTTTTTTTTTTTATTTGCCCAGGTGAATTGGGTAAGTGGAATGAGTTGGGCCTAGTCAGACCAAGTATTCAGACGGACTAAGTAAAAATTGAGACCATGCTAACACTGGCCAAGAGAGTTTTAATGGCTAGGTCAGGTGCCGGGATCCGGTGCTTCTCCAAGCCAAACTTTAAAAACTGGTCTAGACTTGCATATGGTGGTCATCAGTTTCACCCCCTTGGCTTCCCATTCTCAGGCCACTGAGATGGGTTCAGATGCATCAATTTTCATATGTTCGCATTTCAAAAGCAGGTTCAGATGCATCAATTTTCTTATGTTCGCATTTCAAAAGCAGAGGCTCTGATTGTAACCGGGAATGCCACAAAAACATGTGCATGGCAAACCAGCACAAATTCCTGTTATCAGGCTTATCTTGGATTATGCAACTTGGTATTACCAATCACCATCCAAATAATTCTTATTGATTGCCCCAAGAACAAATACTCTCTTTATATCATTTTATCATGTAAGATGCACCGACCATTGGAGTGGACCTGCGTTTTCAGATATATGGTTTGGATGGCTGGGATTGTTTGATGAGTGGTTTGCTTCTCATCAATCCAAAATATGAGTGGCTTGGCCTGCTGGCATGATGTGTACCATGCTTGTTCTCCCTCCATATTAAATTTGCTTAAATCACTGAATAGGATGCAAAGAGCTGCATGCCAGTTCAAAATTGGATTATGTGAAGCTGGATCTGCATCTGCATAAAATTCAAGGCCAACTGCTAGATGGGCCTGGCTTGGATGTAAAGTCCATTTCAGATCCTGCGAACTTGGTTGTGCTGCACTCAGTTTATGCCTTTCCAAATTATCTCTTTTAACTATTCTTTACATGTAACTCGTTATGACAGCATAAACCAACCTCACATGCAAATCCAGATAATTGCAATGAACCAACCCTCGCATGTAGCCCAAGTTACCTGCACTAGGTTTAGGAGGAGATTAAACATTTTACCTATCAAGCCATCGGCCAGGACCTGAATGTTATAATGTTTATCTTAGGCAACCCAAAAGTCAGCAATGGGATCAGCCAACCTGAGCTTGGCCAAATCTACCTGTTGACAGGCCTAGTTTTAAAGTATTTGGATCCTGACACCAAAACTGGCTTTTTACCACACATGGATGCGTGCATCAGGGGATGGCACTTGTATTTTGTTCCATATATACCATGAACAATCTTCTCTCTTTATTTATTTTAACAACGGCTAATGGAAACCACCACTTAGCGGTATCCGAATGCCTACTGAATCTTTTGTGCAGACGGCTTTCGCTTACATCTCGCTTACATCGCAATTAACCAACTTTTCAACTGCTTGTATTTGGCGAGGAAAAGTGCTAAATTTTTTGATGAAAGAGATGCCTATAGGGATACAGAAGAGGGCATTAACAATGCCAAATATTAATCTGTTTAGACATAATATCAAACAAGAAACAGTTTAAGAGTTAGGACAAAATAACCATAATAGCAAAAAATTCCAACCAAAACTGAGTATATAAATGTATGAACAACGAAAAATAGAAGACATCATCAGATTGGATGAACACCAAAAATTAGGATTCTGAGATTTTTCTGTAGATATTAATCACCTCTTCTGGATGTAATGTTTTTTTTTTTTTTTTTTTATATAAGAGCTAGTTATTCTGGCTTCATTGCGATATATAAGAGGCAGTGTCATATAAATGTTATTTAATGTTTTCCATTTGAAATGAACCTGAAAAAAAAAAAAGATGGAACACTCAAAAGATTCACGGAAATACATGCACAATATCTACTAATTAGGCAGAAGCCCATCGATGATGATGATTTATGGAGCCAGCTACATGAATTATGTTTCCTCATCCCAGACTATCTTGGGCCAAATCCTTAGGTTGCACTTCTTTAGATCTGACCTCCTACTTCCATCCATTTCTTCTCTGGCTTTTATTTTAAGGACCATCAACCTGCATAGAAAACTTTGCCTCACTGTGCCGATGCCGACTTATGTTGCACATGCCCAAACAATCTCAAATGAATCTTTCTTAATTTATCATCTATTGATGCTACTCCCAAATGCTCTCCAAGGCATTTCTATTTTTTTTTTAATGTTATATTCCTAGTTTTACCACACATCCATCTCAACATTCTCATCTATACTACACATTTTTTCATGTGTTAATTCTTAATTGTCCATTATTCTGCTCCATAGGTCAAAGCTAGTTTAATCATTGCTTGTAAAAATTTTACTTCAATTTTGTTGAGTTTCAATTCTCACAAGAGTGACCTTTATTTGCACATCCCAACTAAATTTGCAATTCATATACTCTGTCTTTGTCCTACTTATTTTAAAGCCCTTGGATTCTAAAGCCTCCCACCATCTCAAGTTTTACAATCATGTCATCTCTCGATTCATCCATCAACACTATATCATTTGCAAATATTCACCAAGGTAACTCTTCTTGAATTATGACATTTTAACTCGTCCATAATCATTGCAAAAGGACAATGGTTTAAAGGTGATCCCCTGATGCAAACCTAGGGTCACTGGAAACTCACCTATCCCTTCACGGTAGTTCTCACACTAGTAATTGTTCCATCATACATGTCTATAATGATGTTACTATAACCTTTTGGGACACTCATTTTATCTAAAACCCACTAATCAAATCTCTAAAAACCCTATTGTAGGATTTCTCTAGATACATGAAGATCAATTGAACATTTTTTTATTCTCTTGGTATTTTTCCATTAATTTTCCTACATGAAAATATAACTTCCACAACCAACCTTTTCGGGATGAAACCAAATTGGTTTTAGATATCTTGGTCTTTTATACATGTCTTTACTCCATTACTCTCTCCATAGTTACACAGTGTAGCTTGTAAGTTTAATTCCATGATAATTGGTGCAACTTCATATATCTCCTCTGCTCTTGTACATAGGTACTGCTACACTTCCTTTCCATTCATTTGATAATTTCTTTGTCCTTATATATTATTGAAGAGCCCAGTTGACCAAACCCTTCCAATCTATCCTAAGCATTTCCAAACCTCCACTGGAATGCCATTTGGCCTAACCTTTATCGTCTTCATCCTTGCTAATGCTTTCTTCGCTTTTTTTTATTATCCCAATTTAGCAGTAAAAGGTATTTCCTAACAAAGCATCCTTTCTCGTCCCTAAGATTCCGATAGAATCTTCATTTAAAAGTTTGCTAAAATATTCTTTCCACCTTTCTTTAGTATCATTGTCTTTCACTAAAACCTTTTGGTCATCGCTCTTTATACATCTAACATGATATAAGTCCCTACTTTTCCTTTCCTTATTTTATAGGCTTGTAAATATCTCTCACCTCTTGTTCCTAATTTATTATATAGGTTATCAACATCCTTTGAACTTTGAATCACTTCCTATTTTCTTGACTTTTTTTTTTTTTGCCTAATTATACATTTTCATGATTTCCGTATTCCTAGTCTCCTACCAATCTTTGTAGCAACGTCTCCTCTCATACTACTTCTTGAACCTCTACACTACACCACCATGCTTCTTTCTCAGTGTGTCTTTTCCCTTTCTACTCTCCAAGCACTTCTTTTGCAACCATTCTAGCAGTCAAGTATTGGTTCTACATCACTGTAGTATCTCCCTGAAAATCCTCCCCCCCCCCCCCCCCCCCCCCCCCCCCCCCCCCCCCCCCCCCCCACTGGATTATTTTATGCCTATCCCAATCTCCTAACCCCCACAATCTTTTCTTTCAAATTTCTAACTAGTATCTACTACTATCCCTACTCTATTTCTGCCATATTCTTTCTTGTATGGTAGAGTTTGTAGCCATCACTGAGCTCCTTAGCTTTATCCTCTTTCCACTTGATTTCGTGTAAATAGTCAACAGCCTACATTAACTATTCTTCTTTACATTGTATTGATCAACATGCTCTTGCATGTTAAAGTTCTCATATTCCAGATAGCACGTCGAATCCTCCTTTTCTTTTGGATTAACTTCTTTACCCGCACCAGTCCAGATTGGACTGCAACAAGATGTCGCTGTAGTGTGTGTTGCTCATAGTGAGGAATGCCCTAGCATGATCATGGTGCAATATTTTTTTTTAGAATTCTTGTTGGGGTTACGAGAAAAGTTTTATACTGGCTGTCATCCTACTTGACGTAACCTCGTCTATATGGGGTTGGGTCTGGCAGTAACAACTTACAACAATGAGCAGAGTTGGCAAAGGATGCATAATAAATAACTAAAATCCAACAAATGTGGGGTCAGAATTTGGATATATTTGACATGGTACACACAAAGGATAAAAATGCATATTCAGTTTCTCATGGAATAAAGAATGTTAGGGGCAAGTTACGGTTGAAATTACTGAAAACATAAGGAACATTTTCACTTGCTTGCCATTACACGTAATAAGTTACACATATGTACCATTGGATTTAGAAGCACATTGGTAAATTACTTTCTTGGTGCTGATAGCCCGGAGCTGACTCAAAACCTCAGCAAAGTCATCAGGCGGTGGACATGAGAACTGCATGTCCTCATCAGTGTGAGGGTGCTTGAACCTAGGGGGGAAAGGTGTAAAATGAATATGATGCACATGTCCAAGTGAAATAAAATTAAACTCAAATGAGACCAAACCAATTTCAGGGATCAAGACACTTCACCCGAGAGTAAAGGCATGGAGGCAAGGCCTCTGCAATTTTGAGACCAAGTGCGAAAGATGGCCGTGGATGGTTGAAGGAGTCCGGGCCCGTAGCAGGGACAGTGCCATGTTCTTCGTTCCACCATACACTTCGTCTCCTAACAGTGGAATCCCCAAATACTTTGCATGCGCACGAATCTACTCCAGAATAGTAGTGACAGTTTGAGTACATAAACATAACAGTATAACATAAGCCTAGATAAATATGTACAAATTATGGATCCTTCCCAAGAAGTTGTACACTTGCATTTGTGCTAAATTGCAAATATTGTAGCTTTGAATGGTCATGAAATACAAAAGAAGATAATAGATTACGTAACAGTTACAGTGGAAAATTTGATCCGAACTTCCGAGAGAAGGAAACTAACAATTATGAAAACGTCTGCTGTTTACATCTTTTTTTTTTTTTTTTTCCTACATTGGGAACTCAAACTCATGCACTCCAACACACACACTCACGTCCCTACCAGCTGAGCTACAGCTTGGGAGACTGCAGTTTAGACCAATTATTCGAACAGCAGTTTTCATGTTCCTATTGGAAGGTAATGGATCACCACATGCAGGTTTAATGTGCATGCATTTGATGATCACCACATGCAGGTTTAATGCGCATGCATTGGAACAGTCATCAAATCAACTTTTGCAGTCCTCTCCACTACAGCATGGATGGACCTAGAACAGTTAGCAAATTATTTACTCAAACCTCACATGGAAACTGATGTCCACACCACAGTCAACTTAAGCAAAAGCAGTGCCTTTCATCAATTAATGTAATTACACCACCACAAATAAGTTGCAGTCGCAAGATTTATCTGAGTTTGTTTTCTTTTTGTAACTCATTGCAAATTCATTTCAGGAAAAAAGTAGCGCAAGCAAATTAGGGGGCAGGGACTTCCCATTGACCATTCATGTCATGTGCATGGATGAAAATATCGGCCGCTACGTAGCGTAGCGGCCGATATATCGGCCGTAGCGGTAGCCACCACCACGCTACGACCGATTTATCGCCTGTCACACCCGTAGCGGCCGCTATGTCCGCTACGGGGCTGCTACGGCCGCTACGAGGCCGCTACGGGCCGCTACGGGCCGCTACGACCGCTACGGGGCCGCTACGGGGTGAGAAAAAAAAAATTTTTCAAACTTTTTTAAAATGCATGATAATACTTAATTCTTTTATTCTTCTTTCCAAATAACATTTCTACACAATTCTTCTACCCTTTTATGTTTAAAAGAACACCAAAAAGCACAGGATCTCGCCGAATTACAGTCGATACAGAGAGTTCTTCTTAAGGATTCTTCTCTAAGTACATCCTATTAGACACCCCCTTTGGTAGATGTATTTTTTTCTCTAGGTACTCCTAAGTCTTGACTTCATGACATTTTTTCTTTTATGAGCCTTTCATTAGTTTCTAAGTTAGCATAACTAAACAACATGAACACATGTGAAAAAAATTATCATTATTATTATTTTCTATTTATATAGCGATACAGGACCTCATACAATGAGGGGACCGCTACGCCCCCTTTTCTTATTTACTTTTGCAAAAGAACCATATATTCTTTCATTTTACAATTTTCTGGATTTTCTGAAATTTTTTCAGTTTTTTTGGGCGATTTTTTCAAATCACACCACTACGCCGCTACGTATCCCCGCTACGCTACGTATCGCCCCATCGTAGCGGTTTGGCGGCGGGCCGCTACGCCCGCCGAAAATAGCGGCCCGCCGCTACCGCTATTTTCATCCTTGGTCATGTGAATTGTGATGCTCACAAGAAAGAACTCTTCCACACTCAAACCAATTACATACATTTTTAAGCTTCTTACTGGAACCAGTTGCACTGTTTCAGTTGCATTATTTTTATAGGGCTGAGGTTAAACTTTTATGAAAGGTCACTTCAGTTAGAATGAAGACAGAAGAGAACGTTAGAAAGAAAAGATAAGAAGATGAAGAGAGGACGAAATAAGGTTTTGGAGTAGAAACTCTTGTATATGCTGTAAAACTAAGTCTTATTTTAATAATACTAGGTTTTTACACTGAAAAGACTAAACAATGCTTCAATACATGTAAATTATGTGTATCCATATTCTCCTTTATATAGATATTCTAAAGATCAAAATGCTCAGCATGCCTAAAAAACTCGAAGTCAGGGTCTTCCAACAGCCTTGGTAAATGGACTCACTGTACCAAGTGGTTTTTTTTATTGCACATAAATAGGAAGAATAATATTAGATGCCATATTTTTCTCTAATGAAGTCACAACTTCAATTGATGAAACACTGTCTTCTTAACAATATGAAAAATGCTGCCTGACTTAGTATTTTGTTTTAAAAGTGCCTGATTTAGTAATATGACCACCTTCACTGCCAAGTGAATGGGAGTTGGACATGGACCATATTCTTGAAACCACCAAACAAATTCAGATAATTTTTGTTATAGACAGAAATAGCTTTGTGGAATGTTGCTGAAGAAATTTTATAAGCAATCAGTTTTGCATTTGTTATCTCCACAATTAACTTTAGTTTTCCTGGTGTTAGTAACAGTCAACTGGGAGTTTCTCTCCCAAATCAGAGTCTTCTTATTCTACCAGGTCGTCTTCAAACAGAAACAACTATCTTATAGTACTATATTAATATGGATACCAATTGGGGAAGCCAACCAAGTTTAGTAATCTAAACTCTTCACTGCCAAGCGTTTAACAATGATCCATCAAGAAAACTAAATAGGAGATGTCTCCTTGTTCATATAGCTTCTTCCTGACTAAAATTTACTGAAGGAGATTCTAAAATCCATTTATCTAGAGAAGGTTACTAAATGCTTATGGCAATGGTAGACAAGTCCAGCATAACACAGTTGTTTTTAACTAATAATTAGAACACACTTAGTAGATATATACCTACAACATAGCACAGCTGTTTTTTTATTACTAATTAGAACATGCTTAGTAGGTAGATAGCAACTCACATCTGCCTCCTTTTGCAGATGATTGTTTAAGTTTGTGGAAATATGCCATATGTTTTCCTACCTCTCAGACATGCTCCTAAAAAATATTGACAATTCAGGCAAGTGTATAGTACCTGATGGGTGCGTCCAGTTTCCAATCGCCACTCCAACAGCGCAGAACCACCATCAGCAAGAATTTCAATTACTCTGTACCTAATGAAAATTTTGATGCATGTAGATATGAAAAGTTATTTCCAGTACTTTCTGAAGAAAAGAAGAGAACTTATTTTCCATAGTACATAATATGGTGCATACAGGACTCACCAAAAAATTACAAATTATACTTCTGAGATGAGAAAACGAAACAATGAACTACAATTCCAATGGTGACCTGATGTTTCTAACAGGAAGAAAAAAAAGGGCCGATACAAACTAATCTTGCATATATTGCCCATATGCACATCCTATTAAGCATAGTGTCGCCCTTGAAGAGATGAGAAATTCAACCATGTTGCGTGAACTCATATACTTATTTTCCTCCTAGATCTATCTTTAAAAATTGGATTGTTTTTTGAACAGGCTATATAATATCTGAAAGAGTCAGAAACCACCAATGGACTCCACAAACCATATGTCTGAAACCAGGACCTTTTGCACTCTGTCTAATATTGATGCAGCAGAGAATTCCTTCATGAAGTTCATATCATTTTAAAGTTTGTCATCTCAATAAAAAAAATTTTAATTTCAATATATAGCAATAGTATCATTCAAAAATACATATAGCAATAATAGTTGGGACAATGACGACGACGATGTAACAATAACAGGTCTGTTAAGGAGATTTGGAACAGGCTATAATAAGGACGAGAGTTATATTGGTAGGCATTTTAAGATGTGGAATTGTGTCTTAACAGTTTCCACAAAATCAGATTCCTACTAGATAAATATAACTTGGTCATATGGACATCAGCACCATTCAACACATATGATAGGCTTGAATAGTAAAGGAAAATGAATCACCTACTAGCAGCATGGCGAGCGTGTCTATTACTGGTGTCAGAAACAGCAGCCATACGAATCCTATTGTTTGAATCACGAGATATGGGTATAGCAATGCGTCCATAACTTGGAGAAGGCACTCCCACGGTAAGGCTGAGGTACACTCTACAAATAGTATGGTTTTTGAACTGCTCGGATAAACAAGCATGCGAATGTTCATCCTGCCATAGATGAGACAACTATACATAAATGTAGCAAACTTACAATAAAATCATATGTTACACAGGCAAGAACCTGTAACAGCTAACATTGTAAAAGCAGTTTAACAAAAGCAGTGTTTCCACCTATGGTATTAACAGGAAATAGGCCCATCAGTTTATATACAGCCATTTTTTATTGGTAAGTTCACAAAGAGCCTTTGATGGGGACAGTGTTTGAAATGTAGCTCATTTTAGTATTTTACAAATCAGTCCAACACAGAACTCAGAAGCCAGAAATATGATGTTTTCAGTTTCAGTACTACTATACTCAAAACCACACTACAAAAGTCAGAAAAATTATAAACCAAGTCCAAAATTGAATCTTTCTAGTCCAATAATAATGAATTATTTGAAAGTTTTCCAAATCCCAACCAGGACACAGTTATAATAGAGAAATCATACAACAGACAGCAAGTTGTGTTTTTTTTCCCTGCTAACATGACTTGAACCCATAACATCAAGATTGCAATAGTTAGCATCTTTCACTGTGTCAAGGGCTATGATAACAGGCAGCAAGTAGATACAGTTAACATGAGACTAAGAGCATTGAGGGTTATCAACATGAGAATTTAGATGACTGAGAGCATTGAGAGTTATCTTGGTTATAAAATGTAAGGAGACTGAAATTCAAGATGAATAGCCAACATGGGCACCCGGTTGGGCACCTCTCATTAGGGTGGGATGCAGGTCCAAAGATAATGTCTTGCATGTTAGGGATCCAAAATAGGACTCCTTAATTCTCCATGATATGAGTGCATGTCAATCCTAAATACGATAATGATATTTTTTAAGCAGAGACAAAGCCCGTGGCATAGTGGAAGGTGCTCATTATTGCAACCTTGAGGTTATGGGTTTGTCATGTCGTCTATTAAAAAAAAAGGAATTATGAAGCGGAGTTGCACCCAGGTACAAAGGCATGGGATAACCAGTCTCCAACTAAAGAAGAGCAAGCCACTAGTCAAACAACAGTGCTTTAAAACTATGAACCAAAGCATCTTGTTAGATTTGATTAACAAAAGCTGTCAGATAAAATATATTCCACCTACCCATAAAACATGCTGTATGTTGTACATGTAGTCATCAATAACCATTCCCGGAATCTGAAACATAGTATACTGGATTTCCACTATAATGCTATAAAGCAACAGATTATCAATTTCATGTTCTCAAGCATTTTTCACAAAGATGGGAATCACCTTGGCTACAACAAGAAGCCCACTTGTTCCTTTATCCAACCGGTGCACGATACCAGGGCGTACAGAGTCGTTACATACATTGGAACTTATCTCTTCAGCAGAGTCTTGATCAGCAGAAAAACTATCAAACTCAGCATCCGAAGAATACTCGGTTTCTGAAAATATGTCACTGTTTGGGAATGCAGCTGTTGGAAGACTACAGTGATGAAGAATACCATTTACAAGTGTGCCATTAGCATTGCCGGGTGCCGGATGAACAACCTGGAATCATCCATCCAAAAAGAGGCTAAGGGAAGAAACAATTAACATCAAATGCACTTTTGTAAACACTAACCAAAAACATTAGTTAGTCAAGAAAGGAAGACAGTTGTTTCTTTTTTTGAATGCTAAAAAAGGGATATAAGAACAAAATAAAATGAATGATTGTTCATTAAAATTTTGGCCATGGGAATATATATGATCTCAAGAGAAGAAGTACATAATCCCCTACATAAAGGAAATAAATCAGCCAGCTATGTTGAGAAATTTCTTTTAGTTTTGTTTAGAAACAAACATGTACACTGTTTCGACATGCAAAAACAAAGATGGAAAGTAGCTTCATTTTGAAAATAAAAAAAAATCTAACTAGTTCACCAGACTATTCTATATGGGGTTTGCACCTTCTTCCAATGAACGATTTAGGTTCTTAAAACTAGAGAAAGGGCACTTCACTTTGACGCGTGGTTTTAACAATCAGCCGAGTCCAAGTCGATTTGAACTCGGCCAGAAGCAACTCAAGTCTCCCTTGGTTCTCATATATGACAGATTCTTTTACATTTAAGGGTTTGTTTCTGCAAGTTATTGTTTTAAGAGGGTGTGAAAGATCTCTAATAATGTTTCAGGGTGAGTTTTAAAGATAAAAATTGACTGAAATTCATTGAAAACAATCAAAAACTAATGTAAGTCCTTAAACTCCATAATTATATAAAAATATTTTTCATTTTTCATTTTTCATTTTTTAGATTTTTTAGATTATTTTCACATCTTAAGGTGCACTTTGGCAAGTCTAACTTTTGGGCCTATTTGACTTAAAACTTATTCAAAGAGATGTTTGACAGCTTTAGATTGTTTGGGAAAGTTTAGGTGATCAAATCATCTTTAAGGCCTTTTGGCTCTTTTTCAAATAGTAACAAAAGGGGCAACTTTTTCAAGGAGACATCAATGTTTCATTTTTTTCTTTTGGACACGTTTTCTCATATAATTTTTACACTTTGACAACTTTTCTTTTTTAATTGAAACAGACGTACCAAAGGTCTATTTGTAAAAAGGGTATAATTGAAACAGCTCTATTTCAAACAGATTTGATTGAATCAGCTCCATTTCAAAATAAGAGTTTCCAAACAGGCCCTAGTGTTGTGGGTTATGGGTGCAACTCGGTCCAACTCGCGCCACAATCTATATTTCTAGTTTTTTCTTTTTTCATTTTCTTTTTCTTTTTTGAATGGTAACATGAATCCAACCTATAACATAGAGTCTACAACAGCCCCATATTCCTTTACTAACAAAAGGCCTCCACTTGTGTGTTGCATCAATCCATGAATTCTAACAACATTTCTCTCGTATTTAACCAATTTCATTGAACAATATTAACAGGAAAAAAACTCATATCAAGAACATAAAGGTAAAGTTTATGACACAAGGTTTTCCTAATCTAGTCAAAGATTGCCTTTTTACCTCAAAAATAAGTATACGATACAGAAAAAATTACCATGTGTGCAGGTTTGTTTACAACAAGTAGATGAGCATCTTCATAAACAATATCCAAAGGTATATCTTCTGGTTCAGCTCTTAATGGTTGCAACTCTGAAATTGTGCAATCAACCTTGTCACCTACTTTAACAACATGTGAAACCTACATAATGCACATTGCACAGAGTAAGTGCACAGTTGAGGGAAACTATGATAGCACAACCAGTTACAGGAAAAGACCAACTTTGAAAATATTGAATTCAATAATGATAGAAACGAACAACAAATATATTTTAGCATAGAATACAAACTCAACATAACAACAAAAGTTAGATAAAAAGTAATAGACAAGGTCCTTATAATCAATGACCTTTTTGAATTCGGCAGCAAAGGATTTTGCAAACTGTAGGTGGTGAGGAGTGGACACAACATAGTAACATAAGTTAGATAAAGTCAACAGACAATATCTGATGAAGAATTGATTGTGAATCAAAGTATTGTGATGCTGAAGCATTTATAGAGCAATATGAGAGCACCAAGAAAGCCCACAAAGGTTGGACAAGGAATTAATCAAGTTTGAGCTCTGAAGAGTACCAAATATTAAGGAAAACCTAATATCAGAGGCTGTTTTGATAAGACATAAAAACTGCAGGGGCTTTTCTGTAAATTACAGAAAAAATCTACAGTAACAAGCAGAAAACAGAGTGGTTTTGGGAGACATTTAAATGGGTCAGGTCCATTCCAAATCAATGATGAAAACGCACCCCTTTGGTCGCTCATGGGTCTAGTATGCATGGTGGGGTCCATGTCATCAGTTGGTGTGCCATCTGGCCCCACAGGCCAAAATGTCTCAAGGTTTCTGGGCATTTCAGACCACTGGAATCTTTTGTAATTAGAATTCTTGGATGTTAGATATTAATAGAACTGGACTAGAAGTGGTATCGGGTCGTTTTGTTAGGGATTTAGGAGCTATTGGAATAGTAGTGGTCTAGGGTCATTTTCTTAGGGTTTTAGGAGTTTCCAGACACTATATATCTCATGTACTGGTCATGTACTGGTCGACTGCTCTGTTATGCATATTCAGGTTATTTTTTCAGCAAGCTTCAATACAGTTTTTTTGTCCCACTCCTTCGGATTGAGAAGATTTGCTTATAACCAAGCCTCGGGTTCGTTGCAGATATTTTTATCTGAGTTGCTTGCTTCTTCTAATTATCTGTAGTTTCTGGATTACTTTGCAGTTGTGAGTTTTTGGAAATACGACAGTCCAATTCCTGAAACCGGACGGCATCAAGAAGCATACAATCAATGGCCTTTTGAAGTCAGCAGCAAAGGTTTTTGCATAATGTAAGTGGTGAGGAGTGGACTAGTGGAGGACTGGGTGATACAAGTCCAGCATTGAAGGTGGTGAGGGTTCTCTTTGAATTGTTTTCTAATTCTCTCTTGCATGTCATGGGTTTCCTAAAAGAAAGTAGTCTGCAGTGGAGAGTTGAAAGCCAGAAACACTGGGTCAAAGAGAGAGTTCGCATAAAGTCCTCCTAACACCAATATCAAGGAGGGACATTTTTATGGCGACGAAACAAATGGATAAGGCTAAGATGATGATGATTAAGTAATTATAAGCTTATAAAAATGAAACATAGATAAGTTGATGAAGAAAAACATAAAAAAGAAATTCTAAAATTAATAGGCATTAGTGAAAAAAGAATCTCAAGGTACTTGGGGCTCACTTATGATGCAGTGAGATCCAAGATCAGGACACGCTTGCCCTGATGGACCAGTCTGATGGGGTCCACATATTCCACATGTTTCTAGATTAGCAGTGTTACTTTATTTACTTATTTCTAGAATAGTAGGTTGCTTGATTGTTTAGGAAGATTTTCTTTCTAATTTATATGTTGATTAGGATTAGCTATTTCCTTTATTGCTTATTTAGGAACAATGCTACTCTATATATAGAGAAGCTCCTTATTGATATGTTCATGCTATTTTCTTAATAAAAGTTCAGAGAAGTTCTTGTGAATTCCCCTTTGGGGTATTTCCCCTAAGTGATCTTAGGGTTTTTGAGTCTTAGGGCTCGATCTCACTGTCAGAGGTGTAGATCTTCATCGTGGCCTTCGGGCTACGCCATCAATTGGTATCAGAGCCGACGATCAATCTCAGATCGCCGGTTGAGATCGCCGATTCGAGGTAATTCCGTATCCCATCTCCCTATATTCTGTCCATCCACTATTACTCCACCAATCATCACCTTCAGTCATCATCTTCAATCATCATCTTCATCATCATCATCCCATCATAGCCGACCTCACAGCATCAAATCCCTCCCATCTCACGTCCAACACAACACAAAACCAAACCCCAACTTCCCAAACCCTTAATCCCCCAAACTGCTGAACCAATCATTCCACAGCCCTAATTCCCATCTCTCAAAGCCCATTCCTTTTTTCCAAACTTCGAAAACCCTAACCCCTCCCCCATCTCCCCTCTCCCGTCTCAAATCCTAAACCCAAACAGCCCCACCCTCTGCCTTCGTCCCTCAACTACCACCCACTTTCCCAAAACCCGAACAACTGCCGAACCAAATCCCACCCAACCGAATCCTG
The DNA here is from genome assembly GCA_012931725.1 of Litsea cubeba. Lineage (NCBI taxonomy): Eukaryota > Viridiplantae > Streptophyta > Magnoliopsida > Laurales > Lauraceae > Litsea > Litsea cubeba. The sequence continues at coordinate 36,076,379 of CM022949.1, forward strand.
CGTAGGCCCAATCCGACCCCACTTTGACGCCATCTCAGCCAACTACATCTCCTGTCATCCCCTATATTCATCTCAGCTGAACATCCCTTTCACAAACCTGAAGGAAAAAAAAGAAGAAAGGGTCAAACAGCAGAGGAGAAGTGATAAAAAAAGAAAAAACAAGATAGGAGATAACAGAACAGGAAAGAAAGAAAAGAAGTAGCAGCAGAAGAAAGAAGAAAAGAGAAGGAGATTGAGTTCAAGAAAGTACCTTGCACCTGACGAAGCTACTCCTCTCCACTGCTTCCATCGCTGCACTCCCTACAGGCTCCACTGCTCCACTATTCCCTCCGCAAGCAGCAGCCAGGCAGCATCCGCCGCCTCATCATCGAAGAAACTGCAGCTCGCGTCCTTCTTTCTCCAAATCGAATCAGTAAGAGTCCCAAGCAAGTTATATTTCTTCCTACACGCACTTCGAGACAGGACAAAGAGAATAGAAAATTTTCCCTCCCACGTGCCTCTCTTTATGCATGTTCAACAGACCTTGCAACTGGACCTGATTTGATTTCGGGCCTGGTCTGAGTCAGAACCCAGCCCAGCTCACTAACAGCCAAAAAAAAAAAAAAGTTCAGAATTATACAGAGTGCGTCAGGTGGGCCCGTTTCTAGTCTGATCCTTTTAGGTTGTCATCGATCCTGCCCATTTAGTTAGACAATTGTCCTTCTACAGGCAGCAGTATTTGAATCATTGATTCAAGTCATTATGAAACTTTTTGGGATCCCCATTAAAATTCAAAGAATTCAGTATAAGCACAAATATGGCGATTGGTATTTTGAAAATGAATTCTATTTTGAAGAATTTCTCAATTTGAAGCAAGACAATTTGACGGTTCGTGCATACTCCCGCCACTTTCGAGAGTTGCATGAGATCTGCGAATTGGAGGAAGATGAGAGACATGATTTAGCTCGTTATGTCCACGGCTTGAGACCCGATATCTTGGAACATATGAATTCTTGCAACACCTGTCACGAGGCATTCTTAGAAGCCATCCGTGTTGAGCACATGCTTAGAAGGTCTCACAGGCAACAATGTCGACAAAGAGCTCATATTGTAGAAAGACTTTTTGCAGGAGAAGAAAATCTCACTCTTGTCATTCGCAGACTCCTCAATACTAGTGCAGACGAAGAAGAAGAATGGAGACAAGCTATGAAATTTCAAACGCGGGTGATGGTTACTAACAGAGTTGCTAATGTGGTTATTGACAATGGTAGTGCGATTAATTTTGTCGCACAAGAGGTTATTGATAAGCTTAATTTGACAACTGAGAAGCTTCCTAAGCCCTACCAAGTCACATGGTCTAATGGTCATGTCATTCCCGTAACTCACAGATGTTTGGTTTCTTTCAAGCTTGGCGGCTATGAAGATCAGATTTGGTGTGATGTGATCCATATGAATATTGCTCATCTCCTTTTTGGACGTCCATGGCTTTTTGATCGGAAAGTGTTCCATGATGAAAAGGCGAACACATATACTCTTTTCTGGAATGGAAGATGGAGTAGACTCATGCCAATGACATCCACATCTCAGTCGTCGTCTGCACCTTCAACAGAAGCACCACAAAAGGAGCAAAAACTTGACAAAGTAGTCATGATTGCACCATCAGCGCTGACTTCGAACATCATAGATGACATTGAGGAGCAAGTTCATGGCAACGAAAATTTTGTGGGCACATACATTATTGTTCAAGGTAGTGCCACTCAAGAGCCTCAAAGGGTTGAGGAAATACAAGGTCGAGCACATATTAACAATTCTGCCCAAGTTAGCAACAAGATTGAATATCCAGTAGATCTCATTGTCATGCCACTTCCAGAAACTCCACTTGCATCATCGGAAATTAAATCAATTGTCCCAGTGGTTTCACAAGAAGATCAAGTTATTAAAGTTCCTCACATTGACTTCATTTTTGGGGAGCGTAGATGGATATTCAATGATCATGATCAGTTGGTACAAAGGCATCACCTGACGCCTCCATTGGTCAACTCACCCATACATCAGCAGCAAAGACACATCCACCGTACTTCTATATGGAGGAACAAATGGCATCCTGCTTCCAAATTATGTCATGCGAATGCAGATCAAAAGAAAAGACGATAGTTTGTGCGTTTGATTTTCGACCCAGGTGGGCCTTTTTTTTTAACGTGTGGACGGATTCTCTCCTGTGTTATCAACCTTTTTAACTCGCCGGAGTCGAGTTTTCCAAGATGGGGAGAGTTGATGCAGTGAGATCCAAGATCAGGACACGCTTGCCCTGATGGACCAGTCTGATGGGGTCCACATATTCCACATGTTTCTAGATTAGCAGTGTTACTTTATTTACTTATTTCTAGAATAGTAGGTTGCTTGATTGTTTAGGAAGATTTTCTTTCTAATTTATATGTTGATTAGGATTAGCTATTTCCTTTATTGCTTATTTAGGAACAATGCTACTCTATATATAGAGAAGCTCCTTATTGATATGTTCATGCTATTTTCTTAATAAAAGTTCAGAGAAGTTCTTGTGAATTCCCCTTTGGGGTATTTCCCCTAAGTGATCTTAGGGTTTTTGAGTCTTAGGGCTCGATCTCACCGTCAGAGGTGTAGATCTTCATCGTGGCCTTCGGGCTACGCCATCAACTTATCTTTTATGCATGGGATATGAAAACGGAATTTGCAAATGTAAAACTTGCATATGTGAATTTTACATATGTGAAATACATTACCATCTTTGCTTGAAAGCAGCATTATCACATGAGTAAATGTTGAATGGTTCAGATTACAAATATATAATCCTCATTTATCTCAAAATCTATAAATATTTGAGACATGAAACTAAACATTTTGGGTTTTAATGGGTCAATAAAAAACTGAATGATTCAGATTAAAAACTTGAGGCCCACCCAAGTTGCAAAAAATAGAAGACAGTGGCAGGTTTTGATAGCATAAAACTGTTCCAATAGAAATTGCACTGGCGCCTTTCTAACTTTCAGGTGCGAACATTTAAAATGAAAATGGCCCCAGATGCACCCCCATTTTCACACTTCATTTATGCATGTGATGCATAAATGAGCACACAAACAAATGTGCTTATGGGTAAATGTTATACATTTGTAAATGGGTGGAAACAAATGATCTGTTAGGCTATAGTAGAATAAAAAGATTTGGAAACTGGCAGTCAGGAGGGAGAAGAGTATGCACTTGTGAGGTAGACAAAGCCTCCCTAAAGGAACTGCGATAAAAATTTGACTTAATCACCAGTTGTAATCTCAACAGCCGTTATAGGGGTTACTAGGAACGAAAGGGGAAGCATTATATGAGTTACTAGGAACAAAAGGGAAGCAAAATTAGCATTTTCAGTCTTCACTCCTAACAGATTTTTAAGAGATGCAGAGTTGAAATCAAATAACCTCCAACAAACATGAGGTGGATTGGATTGGGATTGGGAGGAATTACTTTGCTGATGGTCCGGCCATTGACGGAGACGAGTCCAGAGCGGATGCTGGATTGAATGCGAGCTCGGCTTACGCCATGAATGCGAGAAGAGATCCAAGAATCGAGCCTCGATTTCTTGGAGAGTTTGTTGACGACGGTTTCTTGGAGTCGAACGCCCGCGTAGTTGCCTCGAACGGGATGATTGTGATTGTGCTGAGACTGATCCACCGGAGTCGATGATTTGCTGCTTGTAGTAGTAGTAGTAGTAGTAGAAGAAGAGGAGGAGCAGAGGAGCTTGAAAACCCTAGTGCATGTAGGGTTTCGACGAAGGAGATAGAGAGAGGACGAGTAGTGGAGAGTTCTGGTACAAGGAGTTGCAGATGGAGAAGAGGCGGGGAGGAAGGATAGCACCATCCTCTCTCTCTCTCTCTCACTGCGTGGGACGGGGGGTTTCGGACTCGGGTATTCGTCCGGCCTTTGTTAGGATTTGTTTTGTTTTAGAGAACTGCTATTCATACATCCCTCCATAGTCCACATTCATAAATGACCCTCTAAAATATCCCCAAACTACCCTTTTCTCCCTCGCCCACCTTATCTCGGCGCCCACCTTCGCCCGCTCCCTCTCCTTCTTCCTGCCCGCCGCTCACCTCCGCCTACGCCCTCTCCTTCTCCCTGGTCATCGTCTATCTCCCTCCCTCTCTCATTCGGCCACTCAGAGCTGAACAAATGAGTATATTGTTCGAGGACGAACAATATACTCATTTGTTCAGCCCTAAGTGGGTGAACATGGGGGGCTGGGGGGATCGGGGAGAGGGAGAGGGCGGAGTTGGGCAGCGAGCAGGGAAAGGGAAAAGGCGAGAGAGGGAGAAGGACAATAACAGAGGAGGGAGAGGGAGCGGCAGACGTAGGCGTCGGGTGGAGATGGGCGCCGAGCAAGGAGAGGAAGGGGTAGTTTGGGGGTTTTTTAGATGGGTCCTATTGATGGATGTGCAGGGAGCAATGAGGGATGTGTGAATAGCAGCTCCCTTATTTTATAGGGAAAATTTCAAAATAGGGCTCAACTTTTGCCATTTTATAAATTAGAATAAGTGTTTTTTGGGCGTTTGGTCGCATGTCCCTCAACATTGCATTTTATTAGAACATGTCCATTTTTTTTTCCCGTAGAGACAAAGGTCCATTTTCAAAATTCAAATAGTTAATTAGACCAGAATGCCCCTCTTGATACACTCTCCGCATTGTTAAAAAACACTCAAAATTAGCCCCGTAAATTTCGTGAATACGAAATGTCTAGACAAATTAGGGATTTCGACAGAGAAGAGAAGAAGAAAGGAGGAAAGTGATTCAACTAAGCAGATGTCACCCAAAAATTCTCAAGAAGCTGCATCGTCTTCGCATAAACGCCCTCTGAAGACGTTCTTGGCATTGAAGAAAGCATTTTATGATATCTAACCCTAGGAGAGACAAAAATCTAGAGGAGTCAAAGCATCTTTTCGAAAAAACTATTCACATTCGCTCAATCGAAATGATAAGTAAGTTGAATAGTGTCTCATTTGCAAACAATCATTTTGTTCAAACCCTAGAATCTGCATATCATAGGAAACGACACAAATCATCGTTAGATTTTCTGATTTATTTTCTTCTTTGTGCTCACGTCTATGTAGGAGATGGCTAGAACAAAACCTTCACTTATGTCACAGCGCTAGCAACAAAGAACTAATCAAGACAAAGGTAACTCAGAAATAGAAATAGGGGTGCCACTTTTTCCCGAAAATTTGATTTTTTCGATTTCCGATCCGATTTATTTTTGGATTCGGCCTTAATATTTCTATTCCGATTGCCCAAAATCCAATTGTCGAAAATCCGATTTAAATTCGGATCGGCATAGGATGCAATATGAAATTCCGATTCGATCCGAAAATCCGATATCTGTTCGATCCGATATTGCCGATTTTATATCCGACATTTCCGATTTTATAAATTATAAATATGGGAAATGATCCGGTGAGAATTGTTCTCACGGTTTAAACCGTGAGAACTATGGGTGGAGCCCACCTATCACCCAATCCAAACCTTGCAATAGACAAGGACCCCCTTAATAGTCACACGCTGCAAGGTTTGGCACCAATGTGAATGAATTGGACCGTTGGATCGACTATATACTCATATGAATGAACTAGGCTTGTCGGTCATGGATGAGAAGGTTAAGAGCATGGGATTGGTGCCAAACTTGATATTCATGGTGGTCCCATATAGATATTTCAATCCCCACCCGTCCCATCCCAAAATGAGACACCCAATGGGCCTTACAAAAAAGTTCTCACGGTGACTCCGTGAGAACAGTTCTCACTGGATCAAATCCCTATAAATATAGTTATAATTGATAACCTGGCCCAACTCTCCAAATTCCAAACCAAAAAAAAACCTAGAACAAGCCGCACTCTTGCTCTCTACCTCTCTCCCAGACCCATCCTTCTTCTCTTATCACTCTCTCCCATCCTTCTTCTTAGTTCTACGGATTCTCGAGCATTTTTCAAGGTAAACTGCAAGACACATACCATTTTTCTTCTTAGTGTCTACTTTCTACATACATTTTCTAATATTATCTTCTTAGTTTATACTTTCTAGTTTCGACTAATTTGAGTTGCATTATTTTTAAATGAACGTGTAGTTGTGGGTGTTTAATATATGTTGAGAAAAGTTGAATATATCGTGTATCTCGTTGGTCTGTAATTGATTAAATTCGATTTTAGTTATGGAGCCTTTCCTTCTCCATTTTTCATGCATGTTGGCTCGTAAAGATTTATGTTCTTTTTATGGATGTTCATGGAGATACTGGTTCAAATATTGGAGTCTGTAGTAAGGAGTAAGGAGACAGATGTCTGGTTGTATGGGATTTTGCAGTATTTTTTTACTTTTACTTTTTTACCAAACACATAAAACTCTGTAGTTTGTACCATGAAGTATTTTGTTCATTCATTTATTGAATTATAATTGTGAGATTTATATCCTATGCTAACTGTAATAGGTATATGTCAATTATGGATGAGAACATTACTCCACAAGTTACTGAAGAAGCTATTGTTGAAGTTGGTGAAAAGAGGCAAAAGACCGGTCCGAAATCTGGGTTAGTGGGACACCATGGAATTTCTGAGCTATGGACTCATTTTGCAAAACAACTATTAGAGCCTAGAGGGAACAAAAAATTTTTCTGGGAAAGCTGTTTGCAACTATTGTCATATAAATATCGATGCATCTTCTTCTCGAGGAACCAATATATTATGGAACCATCTGAAGAAATGTAAAGAGTTTCCTGGTTTTGAAGGAGATAAGACACAAACCCAAATTTCTTTCAAAGATGGTCAACTTCTTAGTTGGAGATTTGACCAAGAAAAGTGTCGGTTATCTCTTGCAAAAATGACAATTATTGATGAACTCCCGTTTAGCTTTGTTGAAAATGAGGGGTTTAGGTTGTTTTGTGAAGATGTCAGCCTAAGTTTTATGTGGTTGGGAGAACCCAAATAACAAAAGATTGTTTGAAACTCTATTTTAATGAAAGGAATAAGTTGATGGAATAGTTTAAGGTTTTGCCTTCTCGTGTGTGCATCACGACAGATTTATGGACTTCAATTCAAAATCTTGGTTACATGGTTCTGACGGTTCACTTTGTTGATAAGGACTGGAAGCTTCACAAGAAAATTATAAGTTTTCGGGTGCTTCCACATCCCCATAGTGGTGAAGCCATTGCAAAGGCTGTGGAGAGTCATTTGATGGAGTGGAGTTTAATGAAGGTAATGACGATCACCCTTGATAACGCAAAGAATAATGACAAGTGTGTTGAAGATTTGAAAAAAAGATAGAACAGGAGAAATGGGCTGCTGTTAGGAGGTGAGTTTTTTCATGTTAGATGTTTTGCACATGTTATTAATTTTATTGTAGGAGATGGAATTGATGAGGTTAAGAACACAATTGTACGCCTTCGTCGAAGTGTCAAGTATATAAGGAGTAGTCTGAGACGACCCGAGCCCGAGATTATAAAAAAAATCGAGTTAATTTCGAGTCGCGTCGCATACTTACTCCCGTGAATTTCCATCATATAAAAACTCACAAGGGATATCATACATACATTATGTGGAAAATTAACTTATAAACAAATGTACATTGTTCATATTTAAAATAAAACTTATTTACAACTTATACAACTATTCACTTGCATATTTACGTACAATGCAAGGATTCAAAAGGATGAAACATTTTTTAAACCCACTCTCATCAAAATTTCAACTTCTTAAATTTATTTCCACTCTACGAGTCCTCCTAGAGGAACCTGACCGGTCTCCTCCTTTGTCGTTGTGGTCTCGGGACAGGTAGAGGCAACTGGGCCTGTAATGTCATCAATAACACAATGTGAATTTAACAATTCAGCAAAATATAAACAGTTAATGATTACATATGCTAATCATATTTTTATATGTCTATTTAAATGTTGGATTAAATTAATAACAATAACAGTAATATTGATATTAACAATATGAGTCTTCATTAAAAGTTTGGCAACTAATATAACATTTTCAATCAATACCATCTTCTTAAAAATGAACGATTACCATCTCCCTAAACAGGAATGATTACCATCTTCCATACGGAAGGATTACCATCTCCCAAATAAAGGAAGGATTAGTGAAAATTATCAGTGACCGGGCCAGGGACTACTGACATCACTACAGAGTTCCGAAATACTCCCAAATAGACTGCTACAGTCAGTAACATCTCAATGAGCTTATAGAAATCATCATGTAGTGCCAGACTCAATGTACAATATAATTTAATTTCATTTAATTACAATGAACGGACATAATCTAGTGTACAATCTCAATTAAATAATACTAACCAAATGGGTGTAATCTTCAGTTATTTAATGTACTTGTGTCATTCTCGATAGACATCACAATTTATGTACATTAAAGTCCCCTTAATTAACACCTATGGAAGTATAAACAGTGTAAACAACCTTGACTAAATCAGTAGGCTTTAATTTAAAATTTACCCATAAAAATTTCACTTTGTCGGTTTGCTCGCAGTCAACCAATACATGCTTGTCGGCTGACCGACATGTGTCGGTAAGGGTCGGTTTCAAAACCAGAATTGTGAATTTCTCATTTCTTATAACGTCGGTCAGCTCTGTCGATTCCTTGTCGGCTGACCGACACTTTCGGTCAGGTCTCGATTTGAAAACCATAGACAAAATTTCCTCCCATTTTGCAACATCGGTCAGGTTGTCGGTCAGTTTGTCGGCTGACCGACACTGTCTAGAATTTTCTGCAGAATTCGTTTCCAAATTCTGTTCTTTCCTCCATTTCATTTTCAACCTGCACAAGATGTTTGGAACCTCCTGTTCCCTTCGTCAACATCATTTAAACATAAATAACACTTCTATTTCATTCCTCCAATCCATTCAATTCCAATAAAAAAAAATGGTTAATACTCTAGTCTAGTTTGAAATGGAAAGGAACTTGTATCAAATTAACACATGAAACATAGGAACCATTTATACTTGCCTTTTCCTTGATTTTACTACAAAACCCTTTTGTTTTCCAACCTCTATTTGCTCCTAAACCTTGAATCTTTGGACAAAGAAATCCTCCACAGAACCTTGAAGAAGATGATGGAATTAAAACCCTTTTTCCTAAATCCGTTTGCACAGATCTCTTCCAAAACTTGATAAAGAGAAACAAGAAGAAGAAACAAAGAAGAAAGAAACCTAAATTTGCTACAGTTTCTGTTGGAATATTTGAGTGAGTGCTGTGTTGGTTCGTTGCATGATGAGTACTTTGCTGAGACATTGCATAAATGACACTTAAGATTACACATTTGCAATTTAATCCCATCCATTTTTATTATTTCAATTTCAAGTCAAATTAAGACCATTTGACTCATCTTAAGTCAAATGCGTTCAAGTGTATTATGAAACTTAATGTGCTCGTCAAATACACATGATGGTATCAAGTTTCACCACATTCGACAAAATACACATAAATCTGTAATTACGAAAAAGTCCTCAAAATCACTAATTTAAGTCTAAAACCCAACTAAATTCATTTAATGTCTTATAAATCATCTCACTAAGCTTTAGTCATTCTTTCAAGATTAATTCAACTCAAAGAAATCATTAATCTCATTTAAATCAACTAATCATGCTTAATCCATATTAATTGAGATTAATTAGAGTTAATCTTGATTAACTCGGGACGAGGTGTAACATAGTCCCTCGCGTTTGTAAATGTTTAAAAAGTGTGCTTTGGAAGAGGGGGTAATTTCTAAGAAGTCTTTATGCTTAGATGTCAGGACTAGGTGGAACTCAACCTACCTAATGATAGATGCCACAATGCAGTTTGAAAAGGCATTTGAGAAGTTTGGTGAGCATGACATAAATTTTGGGTTCGAGTGTAATGTGAATAATTAATGAGAGCAAAATGGGGGAAATTGATTGGAAGAAACTTAAAGCTTTGCACTTGTTTTTGGAAGAATTTTATGAGCTCACAAAGCGTGTATCCGGTTCTAAATATGTTACTTCCAATACTTATTTCGATGAATCAACACAAGTGAAAGACCTTATTATGGATCATTTAGCTAGTGATGATGTTTTTTTTTTCCTTTTTTTTTTTGTGATATGGCCCAAAAGATGAATTCAAAATTCGATAAGTATTGCAAGTTTGAGTCCATTAATCTTATTTTAGTCATTGCGATTGTTTTGGATCCTCGGTACAAATTAGAATATGTGGAGTTTTGGTATTCTTCATACTTGAAATGAGTTGGCCAAGAGTTGGCCAACTCACCGAAGAGCAATGGAAAAAAGAAGTGAAAGCTTTTACTGAAAAGTTGAAGGATTTGATGGGCTGTCTTTATGAACATTACAGGATTGAATATGCTTCTCTTGATGCACTTGATTCATCAAACAGTTCCAATGATGATGCCACTAATATTGCTGGAAAGATGACCAAGCGTCTAAAGGCAAAACAAGTATTTCGGGATACTTTGAAAAAGAAGGATATGGAGTCTCTTACTGATTTGGAAAGATACTATGTTGATAGCGTGGTGGAAGCTGATGAAAGGCTCTTTAATGTGTTAGATTGGTGGCGTGAAAAAGTTTCTTCATATCGTGCACTTGCTCTGATGGCACGTGATATTAACATCGGTTGCTTCTGAATGTGCTTTTAGCACCGCTGGTCGAATACTAGATCTATTTAGAAGTTCTTTCACTCCAAAAGTTGTAGAATGTTTAGTATGTGCTCAAGATTGGCTCAAAAATAATACATTGGAATTAATTGAAGTTGAAGAGAAGCTCAAGGCACTTGAAGAAGGTACCTTTTTCCAGCTTAATATCTATTTATATCTTTTTCCGTACTTTTGTTCTTTATAATGACTTGTCTATATATGCTCAGTTGTATTGGAGGACTTGAGAGCTTTATCCCTTGGATCAACTCTTGATTTGAAGGCCAATTATAATCATGGTAGCTTCCTATTCCTTCCCAACTCAGTTTTTTTCTGTTACTATTATATATATTCTAGCTCCCAGTATAACTAGAATATACTTGTAAAGTACACTGATACTACTTATATGAATATCTATTCTTTAAGATTGTAGTTCTTTTGTTATTATTTATTAATAATGACAACGCATATATGTCTCTTATATAGACTTTCTAATTCCCAGTACCACCCCCCCCCCCCCACCGACCGACCTACCTACCTACCTACCTACCTATATGGTTAAATATTTAAACTCAATCAACCCATCACTTCATTTTTTCAATTCATGTTTTTCCAATTTATTTTTTCTTTCTAAATATCATATCTGACGTGGTATTATTTTTTATTATTGTTATTCGGGTTAAGAAGAAAGAAGGTAGAAATATAATTACAATGTTTTTCCTGTAATTCTATTCTCTTCATTAGGAGTTACTTTGTTAAAAAACACCATGGGCAACAAATTTTTTTTAACTTTTGTTTTCTGTAATGATCCTCATTTTTTTTTTTATTTTAGTTCCACTTGCCAATATAGTGTGTTCAACTGAGCTTTTGCCTTAGATTTCAGTTTGAATTGGCCATTCCAATATATTTTATTTCTTGGCACTGATCTATGGTGCAAAATATGCATGCAAGAACTGATCTATGGTTTGCTGGTTTCTTTTGCGTGTTGGCAATGGCAATGGTAACAACTGTCTAATAGATGATGTTCAACATTTTCTTAACTTGTGTTTGTTCAATTGTTGTAGGTATGAGATTCAGGACCTTCATGTGACAGAAACTCTTCCTGAAATGGTAGCACTTTCTGAGGGTTATGTGCAGATATATGAGCAGCAACAATGAGGCTTCAAGTTCTTTTTACCTTCATGTGACAGAAACCATTTATGTTTATTTTCTTATTCTCTAGAAACTACTACTTCCACCGCCTCTCTTGGTCTACAGATTGTTGAAGTGGATTTTTTCTGATCTCAAGGTTTTTTTTATCTTATTAATTTATTATTATGGACAGTGAACAGGTTCAGGGAAATTCGGATTTTTCGAAAATATCCAAAAAATCCCAATTTTAATCCGAAAAATCCGATTCCGATTTTTCCGAAAATTTTCAAATATCCGATTTTGGAAAAAATAATAGTATTCCGAAAAAAATCAGATCGGTAAGGGATAATGAGATCCGAAAAAATCCGGAATTAATTCCGAAAGGTCATATTCTGATCCGATCCAGCCGAAACACACCCCTACTCGAAAACATAAATGCTTCAAATTTGTTTCGTATGCAAAAAGGACCAGAAGTTTAGTTCTAGAGACTACTAAGTGTCAAACATTTTTTGTCACGGAATGAAATTTCAAAACTTATTGTTCAAATGGATGTTTTATGCTAAACTTTTGAAACTCAGATAAATTTATCCGAGTCTAATGCAGTAGAATGTTAAAAAGGATATGAATTTATCTGAGTTTGGTATGAAGTTATCTGAGTTTGTAGTGATGTAAAAGGAGTTTGTTACAAACTTATATGAATTTGATATGAAGCTAATTGAGTTTGAACTGATGTTATATGAGTTTGATCTGAATTTATCTCACTTTGAAATGATTTTATTTGAGTTTAGTGTGATTTTATTTGTGTTTTATATGAAGTTAAATGTCTTTGATAAGAATTTATCTGAGTTTGAAAGAACATGTCTGAGATTGGTAAGAATTTATTTGAGTCTGTTATGAAGTTTAATGAGCTTTGGGCTCGTGTTATTTGAGCTCGATGTGAAATAGGATGATTTTGATATGAAGTTGCGTATATTTGATATAAGTTTATTTGAATTCTCATATCATTTTATCTCATTTTCAAATGAATTTATCTAAGTTTGATGTGGATTTATCCGTGTTTCATATGAAGTTAAATGTCTTTGATAAGAATCTATTTGAGTTTAAAAGAATTTATCTGAGCTTGATATGAAATTTAATAAGTTTGGGTCTCATGTTATTCGAGCTTGATGTGAACTTGGCTGATTTTGAAATGAAGTTACATGAATTTGATATAAATTTATTTGAATTATGATATCATTTTTAAATGTATTTTATCTAAGTTTGATGTGAAGTTCGCTAAGTTTATTATAAACTTATTTGAAAATACGATATCACCCAAATCTACCCAATGAAACTTCAATTCCAGGTTGGCATACATTGCATGTATTTAACTATTTGGTTCGTAGATAATTTTCCTATACATTGATCTAGCTTCTCATAAGCATCCAAACATAAAGAGATGAAATGGATAGATGGTTGTGATATGCTTGCAGTTGCAGGGTTGATGCCTTTGCCTAAATGGATCTTACCCATTCGTTGTATATCAGCATGTATAAAACCAAAGATTCTAGAATGTATAAATCCACATGGGCGGCATAACTCAATTGAACACATGCGTACAAAACATGCACTCTCGTTTTTCTTCAAGTACAACTATATATGTATGTGGATTGTAAACACACGCACCACACTGATGGTTGAATGGTTTTGGCACTTACCTCGGTCTTCTAACTTAAGAACTATCACTCCTTGTTACCGGTGTTCCAACCCATCAAAACATATATATGTAGTTCATTTCTTATGAGAACTGTTCTCATGATCTCAGCTCATGAACTTTTCTGTGGGCCCCACTATGGGTACCATCTTGGAATGGAACTGGGCGATTGAAAGATATATATGGGACCACCACAAATATTAGCCTTAATCCCATGCCCCTAACCCCTTCATCCATGGCCGACAAGCCCAATTCATTTGCATGGGTGTGGTCTAATTCATTCATATGAGTGCCAAACCTTGGTGCATGTGACTATCAAGGGAGCCCCTATCCATTGCAAGGTTAATTTGGATTGGGTGATAGGTGAGCGTCACCCATAGTTCTCACAGTTGGAGCCATGAGAATAGTTTTCACTTGATTATTTCTCATATATATATATATATATGGATTTATTTATGCTAAGAGGAATCCCTCACTACTTAGTGAGGGGTAACTTTTTTTACCATCATGTTGGAACTAGCATTACAATTCAACCTGCACACTCATGACTCACCAGCCATAACTTTTCGAGTTGGGTTGGTGATAAAATACACACTTGGAGGTAGGGGTGCATAAAAAATCCGTCAATCCATCCGATCCGATCCAATCTACGGATTTTTATCCGATCTGAAGAAAAAAGGATTAAAAATTTTATAATCCGTTAGCAACGGATCGGTGGCGGATTTCACCCTCAATCCGCGGATTCAATCCGATCCGATCCGTTGTCATTAAATATAAATAAAAAATATAAGAGATCTAAATATAAATTAAGATGTCTAAATTTAAAATAAGAAAAGAAAATTAAGGGGTCAAAATGTAATTTTTTTATAACATATTTGATATTTTTCTTTTAAAATTAGAGTGAACAGATTAATCCGATCCGATCCGGTCCTCCATGGATCGGATCGGATCGGATTTTAACAGCAACGGATTGGTGACGGATTTGGCCCAATCCGCATCAATCCGATCCGTGTACACCCCTACATGGAGGCATGAAACAATATAATGAAGGAATATACATATGAAAAATTATTGGTTTAAGGTATTCCGGGAAGTTTAGATCAGATTAGAAGTTGAGTCCGGATCTAGTATTTATGGCTGACGTGGCGGACCGTAATTGATCCACTCACAGTCACAGTGCAACAAAGGCGATAGTAGATCCGAACTCTTAGCAATTATGTGATTATTGTGTGAATATCACTGTAAAAAACCCAACATATATGCATATATAACTAGCAATTTTTGTTAACATAGGAGATTACCAGTCCAGTGCCATTGTTGTGTGAATATCACGGTAAAAACCAAACATATATACACAAACATTATATGTAAGTTTATGTTAGGAAAATCCTCAAATGAGAACCATCTCGTGGGCACTCCACGAGCATCTATTTTTACCAGCACATGGACCCCTTATGATTAATCCAAATCTCTCATGCTCATCCAACTGTTAGTCACTGTGATATTAAAATAAAAAAATAATGTCTCATAAAATCATTAAACTTGGGGCCGTGATCAAAGAATTTGAATTATCTAATTGGGTTTATGTTTTGTTAACCTTTACGTCTTATTAAGGACTTTTAAGTACCCACCTCCCATGATTGGCATGGCCCCAAGTAGGTCCCATAAAGGGGTACTAATGAGAGGTTCTCAAGAGAGGGTGGTGTTGGAAAAACAAGATCTAGATTTATGATCCAGAAAACTTTATTGTCAACCAAGATCCTCCATGTCAAATCATCGAGAGATGTAAAGCGGAAAACATACCTTGATCCATTGTGGAAGTTACTCGCAGGTTGTTGATCTTCCAATCCAATATGGTTGCCCAGAGAAACCCTCTTGATTCTTTCTGATGATGGGATTTCAGAGAGAATAGGAACTTACCATATGAATTGGGGACCATAACCCTAATATATATAATAATGAGATTTGCTAATTCTAGTTTGTTCCCTCATCAAATTAGAATTAGTATTCTGGTATCTACACATTAATCCCATGACAATTATACCCTTAAGCCTTAAAACTTTAAGTCTTAATTAGATCACTTCAATTAGGCTTAACCAAAGATAGCATAACACATTTAATGGTAACATGTGTGGCCCCACATGATGGAATTTTCCAACAATCTCCCACTGGGCCATATATGTAACTTAACAAATGTGTATGACTGTATGAGCTCTAAAATTCTGCTATCATAATCTGAGGGTATATCCAAACAATCTCGTCCATTGATTATGCCAGTATAGGATCAAAGCGGTTTTCGTCATTTGGAACATGACTAAACCCATCAATGGTCACATACACCAACATAACCAAATGACATACATCAATCATGGATGTGTAGCATGGAAAGTACCTGTAATGTGATCTATACATGTCTATTTCCAACTGGTCCTACTTTATTCCTTAGTGAGATCAATATTGAATACAATGTAACAGAGTGAAATGAACTGAATACTTTATTTCTGATCAGAAAAATATCCAAATACATAAATGTATAATTATGTCCAAAATTAAACATAAAGTAATAGTATATAAACTGATACAAACTCCCACTATAGTGTGATATCCTCACACAAAATAACACCCATATGAGCAGTGTGCTCATGAAAGACCTTGGGTGGTAATCCCTTTGTAAGCGGATCCGCTATCATGGAGTTTGTCCCAATGTGCTTTATGGATATCTGTCCATCCTGTATTCTTTCCTTCACAACGAGGAACTTAATTGCAATATGTTTTGACTTAAATGAGCTCCTGTTGCTGTTGAAATATAGCACTGCTGACTTATTGTCACAATATAGTGTGAGTGGTCTTTCAATACCCTCTAGAACTCGTAGCCCAGTGATGAAATTCCGCAGCCATATACCATGGTTGGATGCCTCATAGCATGCTACAAACTCTGCTGCCATGGTGGAATCAGTAACGAGTGTCTGTTTGGCACTCCTCCAAGAAATAGCTCCACCAGCTAACAGGTAGAGGTAGCCTGATGTGGATTTCATACTGTCTTTGCATCCAGCAAAATCGGAATCAGAATACCCGATGATCTCCAACTGATCCGATTTTCTATATGTGAGCATGTAATCTTTTGTTCTCTGTAAATATCTCATAACCCGCTTGGCTGCTTTCCAATGATCCATTCCAGGATTACTTAAATATCTGCCTAACATGCCAACAATGTACGCAATATCCGGACGCGTACATACCTGAGCATACATTAGACTACCTACAACTGATGCATAGGGAATCTTTTGCATTTCCTTAATTTCAAGGTTAGTTTTAGGGCACTGATTGAGACTGAACTTATCTCCCTTAGCGACAGGGGTGTCACCTGGTTTGCAGTCCTGCATGCCAAATCTTTTGAGTACTGTATCGATATAACGTCTTTGTGATAATCCAAGAATACCCCGAGAACGATCACGGTGTATCAGGATTCCTAATACAAAGGAGGCGTCACCAAGATCTTTCATCTCAAATTTCTTTGATAGAAATCTCTTGGTTTCGTGCAACATGCCTATATCATTTGTGGCAAGCAGTATGTCATCGACATACAAAACCAGGAATATGTGCTTACTCCCACTGAATTTGTGATACACACAATTATCAACAGCGTTTGTCTCAAAACCAAACGAGATAATCACATGATGAAACTTGTGATACCACTGACGAGAAGCTTGCTTGAGTCCATAGATGGATTTTGTCAATTTACAGACCATATTCTTTGGGTCTCCCAACTCAAAGTTTTCTGGCTGCACCATATAAATTGTTTCGTCAATGTCACCATTGAGAAAAGCTGTCTTGACGTCCATTTGATGAAGCTCAAGATCAAAATGTGCAACAAGTGCCATGATTGTCCTAAAAGAGTCTTTCGAAGAAACCGGAGAGAAAGTCTCTTTAAAGTCAATCCCTTCTTTTTGGGTAAAGCCTTTAGCTACAAGACGAGCCTTATACCTCTCCACATTACCATTCGAATCCCTTTTGGTTTTAAAAATCCATTTGCAACCAATGGGCTTCGCACCTTCTAGTAATGGAACAAGTTCCCAAACCTTATTGTCTTGCATAGACTTATACTCCTCATTCTTAGCATCAATCCACTTTTGAGAGTTGGAACCTTGCATGGCCTGGTGGAAGTTGATTGGATCATTTTCCACCATTCCAATTTCTTCCTCATGTTCTTGGAGAAATACGAAAAAATCGTCCGGAATAGCATTTCTCCTTTCTCTAGTGGATCGTCTTAATGGCACTGGTTCTTGAGGTTGTGGAGTTTGTTCCTCAGGAACGATCACCTCATCTTGAATAGGAGTTTGAACAACATTGTCTAGTTGAGGATCCGGATTCGCTTCTTGATCAACGACAGGCATAGAAACCGGCACATTGTCAAGAGCAATAGTGGGAATCGAAACCGATTCTTCCTCAAAGACAATGTCTCTAACCTTATTTCTCCCCCCAAACTCAACATCCTCAAAAAATGTTGCAGTTCCCGTCTCAAAAAATTGACTTAAGTGTGGGATCATAAAACTTATAGCCCCTAGATCGCTCAGAGTAGCCAATGAAGTAGCTGCTCACAGTTTTGGAGTCCAATTTCTTTTCATGTGTTTTATAAGGCCTTGCCTCAGCAGGACATCCCCAAATGTGAAAATGCTTGATACTAGGCTTACGGCCTGTCCAAAGCTCATAAGGTGTTTTTGCAGCTGCTTTAGTTGGCACTCTATTCAGAATATAAGCTGCTGTTTTGATTGCTTCTCCCCAGAGTGACTCTGGTAAAGAAGAATGACTAATCATACTCCTTACCATATCCTTAAGAGTCCGATTTCGCCTTTCAGCAACACCATTCATGCTAGGTGACCCTGGCATGGTGTACTGTGGGACGATTCCACATTCCTCTAGGAATTTAGCAAACGGTCTTGGACGTTGTTCACCTGATCCGTCATATCTACCGTAGTATTCACCACCACGGTCAGACCGGACACACTTTATTCTTTTGTTGAGTTGGTTCTCAACTTCAGTTTTAAATGTTTTGAACACGTCCAAAGACTGTGATTTCTCATGAATGAGAAATAGGTACCCATAGCGAGAGTAATCGTCTATGAATGATATAAAATACTGTTGGCCATTCCAAGAAGCCGTAGGGAATGGGCCACAGATATCTGTGTGTATCAATTCTAAGACGTCTGTAGTTCTATTGGCACCTAATTTCTTCATTTTGGTCTGTTTTCCCTTGATGCAAGCAATACAAACATCAAAGTCTGTAAAGTCAAGGGAATCTAAAATTCCATCAGACACAAGTCGCTCAACTCTAGGCTTAGAGATGTGACCTAAGCGTTTGTGCCATAATGTGGCTGAATTTTCTTTACTCAATTTTCGTTTAGTACCGCGTGATTCCACATTGAAGGATTCATTATAAGAAACAATTATATCAAGCAAATATAAGTTGTCATATACACATAGAGAACCAGTTCCAACAATATTTGAATTTATAGATAAGCTGACTTGATTGTTTCCAAATGAACAAAAATAACCAAACTTGTCCAATAAAGAAACAGAAACCAAATTCCGTCTAAAAGACGGTACAATAAAAGTATCTACTAAATCCAAATAATAACCAGTTTTCAATAACAACCTAAAATGCCCTATCGCCTCTACTTCTACCGAGTTGCCATTGCCCACAAAGATGTGTCTTTCAGCATCACTTGGCTTTCGGCAGCTCAGGCATCCCTGCATAGAAACACTGATGTGAGTAGTAGCACCAGAATCTAACCACCACGTGTTTCTAGGTACTGAAGCTAAATTGACCTCAGAACAGACCAAAGTAAGAAATGTACCTTTCTTTGCACGCCAAGCGTGATATTTGGTACAGTCCTTCTTCACATGTTCAGGCTTGTTGCAAAAGAAACAACCCTCATTTGCTTGCTGTGGTTTCTTTTGAACCTCATTTGTTTGTTGTTGTTTCTTTTGGGCTGGACCCTTAGCAGCATCATTATTCTTTCTCTTTTTGCCCTTATCTTTAGAGGTGTGAGCCAAATGAGCACTTTCTGTCCTGTCTTGCTTCAATCTCTCTTCCTCTTGCACACAATAAGAAATGAGCTCATTAAGAGTCCATTTCTCCCTTTGACAGTTGTAACTGACCTTAAATTTACTGTATTGTGTAGGAAGTGATATTAATACCAAATGCACGAGCAAGTCGTCAGACAGCTCGAGCTTCAGTGCCTTAAGCTTAGAAGCAAGATGAGACATATCCATAATGTACTCCCGTATATTCTCCTTGCCATTATACTTCATAGAAATCAAGCTTTGCAAAAGCGTGCTTGATTCTGCCTTATCGTTTTTCACAAAATGCTTTTCAATCTCGGCTAGGAATTCTTTGGCTGTGGTTAACTTATCAGATACCGCACCCCTAAAAGCCTCCGGAATGCCGCGCTTGATGATCATAAAACTCATGCGATTTGAGCGATCCTACTTCTCAAAGTTCTTCTTTGCATCAGGAGAACTTTCATCCGTAAGAGAAGCGGGTTGCTCAGTCCGTAGTGCAAGGTCTAGATCCATGCAGCCGAGAACAATTTCTATGTTCTCTTTCCAATCCTTAAAATTAGTCCCATTAAGCACAGGTATGGAGTTGATATTAGCAGATATAGTAGAAACACTTGCTGTAAAGAGAACAAAAAATAAACAGACAAACAAGCTCATATTAATAACCAAATACGATAATTAACATATTCAAATAATGGTAAGTCTTATCTCAAGATACCTAGCACAGCATTAATATCAAGTCTTTGGACAGTAATATTAATTGTAAATGGTACTCTTGTGGTAGTGAGCGAACATTGACAATAATTTATGTCAAATAATAAATCTATCTTTGGATCGATGTATTATTTACATGGAAAACCTGATAATCGTCACATGTTTATCACCACGGGTGTGTATGCAATTCGGCCAAGTATTAACCTTCCTTTGGGCCGACTAAGACCCGCATGAATTTACATACACACAAACATCCAATATTCCTCATGAACAATCTACACAAGAGAGGTCACTTTGGTAACATCTTGTTTCAATTAGCCCATTTAGAATAATGGACTAATTTATTTAACCATAAAAGAAATACCATAAATTATTTGAATTTGTTCTATAAATAATCTTATGTTTTGTTGCACTGCCGCCCAAATCTCACGCTGCTTTTTTTTTTTTTGAAATCAAACATAAAAAAAAAATAATAAAACGACGAATGGCGGAGCAAAATCCATCAACCAAAAAAAAAAAAAAATACGCAGATCTGAATCATATGTCAAAACCCATAGACCCATGTGCAGATCGACCCATGCGCGGATCTGTCATCTTTTGCATCCATATGTCAGTAATATATTAAAAAAGATGACACATGCAATCTTGATCCAGATTCATGTCCTTGATGTGAAAGTTTATCAATAAAATACTCATATGAATGAAGATGCTAATTTGACTTTTGCTCTGGAACCGGATTGAAAAACAAAGAAAACAAAACAAATACTTGCGCATGTCCCGAGGCAAATGCAAGTCAATAGCATGATTTGATACAAAACAAAAAAAAAATCAATTACAAGAGAGCACGTGCATGTTATGAGATACATCGACAACCGACTTGATCCATCACGCAAGTAAAAAAAAAAAACTTAAAATAATGGGATAAAAAAAATGGCTTAATGGCGCATAAAAGACTTTCAATCCGGGATCCAGTACAGATTGAAAAATAAAGAAAAGAAAAGCAAGCAAAATACTTGCGCATGTCACGAGATCCAGATTATGCACATGTCACGAGACGATGGCAAGTCAACAACGAAATTGATCTATAGAAAAGAAGATCAACAAATTGCTATATTTCTTGATTATAAAGAAAACACTAGATTCCCAATGGCTTAACATGGAGATGCTCTGATACCACTTGTTAGAAAAACAAGATCTAGATTTATGATCCAGAAAACTTTATTGTCAACCAAGATCCTCCATGTCAAATCATCGAGAGATGTAAAGCGGAAAACATACCTTGATCCATTGTGGAAGTTACTCGCAGGTTGTTGATCTTCCAATCCAATATGGTTGCCCAGAGAAACCCTCTTGATTCTTTCTGATGATGGGATTTCAGAGAGAATAGGAACTTACCATATGAATTGGGGACCATAACCCTAATATATATAATAATGAGATTTGCTAATTCTAGTTTGTTCCCTCATCAAATTAGAATTAGTATTCTGGTATCTACACATTAATCCCATGACAATTATACCCTTAAGCCTTAAAACTTTAAGTCTTAATTAGATCACTTCAATTAGGCTTAACCAAAGATAGCATAACACATTTAATGGTAACATGTGTGGCCCCACATGATGGAATTTTCCAACAGGTGGCCCTTTATATTATATATTTTGATTTTATTTACATCTAAAACAACATTGAAAGCTCTAAGAGAGGAGATTTTCCAATTTCATTCTTTTTCACTTTTTCAATGAAAAAATTGGATTAAAGCAGGTGATGAAAATTAAGGATCAATTTAACAGTCTTATATTATGTTGTTCGTTACAAATTGGTTCCGGCCTTGGCTGTTGTAGGTTTGAAGATGTGTTTTTGAATAATGTGTGTCAGTAAAGCCTTTAGCATCCATACAATTTCTTTGTCCAGTTTTTCTCTATTAAAACCAATCACTCTCACAATAGCCTTAGCACTACGAGACTACTGGGAAGTTTAGTTC
Organism: Litsea cubeba; assembly: GCA_012931725.1. Lineage (NCBI taxonomy): Eukaryota > Viridiplantae > Streptophyta > Magnoliopsida > Laurales > Lauraceae > Litsea > Litsea cubeba. The sequence goes on from CM022949.1 coordinate 36,098,614, forward strand.
CCTCTACCTATTCTCAATAATTAGTCTCACTCATTATAAATTCAATAGCTGATAATAAACTCCCGTGTTTATTGGATCTAGATCAAATTTTTGACACTGTTGGATTAAATACACAATATCCTACACTGTTCAATCTAAAAGTGGGTAGAGAAAGCAGATTTGAAGAACTTCCTTGGACATCTTTTTTTAGTGCATGTTTGGCAACAGTTCTCGTAGAGGATTCTGTTGTCATTTTTCATGCAAGTACAGAGTACCCACGTTTGACAAGTCTATTTAAAAAGGGGGCTTTGACCGGAGGTCCCTCAAAGCATGACTTTGTTGCAAACAGTCCACAAAAAAAAGTCATGTAGCCAAAGGTCCTCTAATGAGTGCTACTATTGGCACACAGTTTTTCTCCCTTCCCACACACATATTTTAAAAAAAAATCCTGTGAAATTACCTTTTTGCCCACCCTCTTCTTTTCTCTCTCCCCACCTCCCCCTTTCACCTCCGGCTCCAGCCAAGATCGGCGCCTGCAGATCCCTCTCCTCCCTTTCTCTCTCTCCCTCTCCTCCCTCCCTTCCTTTTTCTCCCTCCCCACTGTTTTCTCTCTCTCCCTCCCTATCCCCCTTCCTCCCACTACCTCCCCATTGTTTTCTCTTTCCTCCTCCCTTTCTCTCCCCCCACCTTCCCCTTCACCTCTGGCTCTGGCTTGGACCGGCTTCGGCCGGTCCCTCTCCTCTCCCTCCCCACTGTTTTATCTCTCCTCCTCTCTTTCTCTCCCCCCACCCTCTCCCTCCCCATCTCTCTCCCTTCTCTCCGTCTCTCCCTCTCTCGTCCTTTCCCAGGCCGGCGGCAGATCGGGCAACCTTCTGGGGAAAGGAAGGGAGAGGGAGAGATGGAGAGAAGGGAGAGAGATAGAGAGGGAGAGACCGGGAGAATGGGGAGAGAACAGTGGGGGAGGGAGAGAGTGGGAGAAGGGAGAGAGAATAGTGGGGGGGGGGGAGAGGGAGCGAGAAAACAATGGGGGAGGAAGAGGGAGAGAAGAGGAGGAGAGCGATCCGCTGACGCTAGCCGGTCCGAGCGGAGCTAGAGGTGAAAGGGAAGGTGGGGGGAGAGAAAAGGAGGAGGAAATAGAGAAAACAGTGGGGGGAGGGAGAGAGAGGAAGGGAGAGAGAGAAAACAGTGGGGAAGCAGAGGGAGAGAGAGAAGGGAAGGAGAGGGATTGGCCAGTGCCGATCCTGGCCGGAGCCAGAGGTGAAAGGGGGAGATGGGGAGAGAGAAAGGAAGAGGGTGGGTAAAAAGATAATTTCAGAGGATTTAAAAAAAATGTGTGTGAAGGGAGAAAAACTGTGTGCCAATAACAACACTCCCTCTAATACATTCTCATACCTGATATGTCTAATTTACCATTTCTTTAAAATATATCCCATGATTTGTGGGATATCCCATTAATAATGGTCAACTATCATTTAATTGGTCACGATTAATAGAATCTCATTGATGAGATTTTCAAATAAATTCTAAAAACATACAAATAAATTTTAAAAAATACAATAATTTCAAAAAATACAATAAATTTTAAAAAAGCAATAAATTTCAAAAGAACGCAGTTAAATTTAAAAAGATGCAAATAAATTTCAAAAGATCCAAATAGATTTCAGAAAATTTAAATAAATCTTAAAAGACTCAAATAAATTTCAAAAGATCCAAAGAAAATTAAAAAAATGTAAATAAATTTCAAAAGATGCAAATTAATTTCAATAGATGCAAATAAAACCCAAAAGTACCAACACATTTGCCAAAATTAAGATAAATCAATTTTTCAACTTTTTGAAAAATTTGCCAAAAACTCAAGTATTTTTACCAAAACTCAGTTAAATTTATTTAAAAAAATATAAATAAATTTGAAAAGATGCAAATAAATTTCAAAAGACGCAAATAAAATTAAAAAAAGAAAATAGATTTCAAAAAATGTAAATAAATTTGCTAAGAAACTCAGATAAATTTTTAAAAAAACTCAGATAAACTTGTCAAAAAGACAGAGAAATTTGATAGAAGATAGATAAATTTGACAAAAACTCAGATAAATTTCACAAAAACTCAAATAAATTTGACAAAAACTCATATAAACTTTACAAAAACTCAGACATCACCAAACTTGGCTTTCCCCTCAAACGTTTGATGCCCGAATCGGGAAATCCAACCCCTTGTTCGCGCTTTCCCCTGACGCGATCGTGTCTCGCGCCATCTTCAGCAAGAAAGGCCCACATTGATCGGGTTTCGGGCAGAAACTCAAAACAAAGAAGGATTGTGCCTGGGTTCGATTTTCTAGTGTAGTTTACAGAGGATTCGGTCGGTTCGTCTTAATTGGAGAAGAACAACAGGGCCAAATATCAAATTGATATTGTGCTCACCCATAAGACCATGTCTAGACCCATCAGTCCCACTCCCACAAAGGTCTCTTAATTGTCATGCATCAAAAGCGGACAAGAAAAACCCAGCATCTTTGCTTTTGAAACTAAAATACACTTTCATGGTAATATCTTTTTCCAAAATAATTACCAATGACGCAAGCAACTCGATGCTTTTGATGAGAAAAAATAAAAAATAAACAAGACTTGTTGTTTTTCCTATTTCGATTTATGTGCCCAACAAGAACACAACAACTCGTCTTCTTCCTTCCCACTAGTTGCAGAGAAACGAAGGATAAATTAGGGCTTGGAAATATCAACCGTTGATTTATCATAGATTTGGAGATATTTTTAAAAACGCCCAGACCAATAGATGGCGTTATTTCAACTTATATGTGCCCCATTTGAATAATCTGAACCGTTAAACCTCTTCATAAGGCCACAAATGGTTAGAGGCTCAAATTTGGGATCCAAACTCCTCCTGGATCATGAAAAAATTGTGGAAAACTCAGAACCGTTGATATATCACAGTGCCAAAAATGAGGTTTACGGACAGTCCGTTATTTTTTATTTTCTTCTTCCTGTGGGCCCTATAAATACAATTCGGACGGTTCATAATCTCCAAAGGGCCAAAGAGGGATATGGGTTCAATTTCCACCCATAGATTCTTCATGGATTTTCAGATATTTGTGAAAATGTCCAGATCATAAAAAGTAAATTTGTTATTTCTGTAGGCCACACTTGCATGATCTGAACCGTTCAGAATCTCTAGAATAACAAAAGTGATTAGGGGATGAAATTTTAGGGCTCGGTTCATCACATATTGTGAAAAAATAGTTTAAAAAAAACTGTTGTCCTTAGAAATCTTAGTTGTTTACTTTAACATGAAATGCAATGATTAATTTCTTCCGTTAAAAATCCTCGACATTGATATCTTGATTCTAGGGGAACGAAGGAATCACCTTGATAGAGGATTCCTTATCGAGCATTCACCTTGCCAAATGTGCCCTTTTAGCGAAACAGAGAAGAAGAAAAAGAGGAGTCATCAACGTTTATATTGTTTTTATGAACAATGAATGACCAAAAAAGGTTCAGATATCGAAAAGCATTTTTTTCAAAGAATCCTATCAGCAGGAAACTTCCAAAGTGGTCCTCCTACCATTTTTGTGGTACTCGCTTCCACGAATATCTGGTGTACAAGACATGCATGCGCTCCTTTGCCGAAATGGAATGTACTGTGATCATGGCACGAGATATTCGCGCGCAGTATGGTAAAAAAGCTTGAACAAGGACCACTGTAGAGGTTTTTCTCTTTGTAGGATTGCTTTGGAGGTTTTCGCATATTTGAGGCCTTTTTTGGTAATTATCTCTATATTAATGAAATTAGTGATTGATATAGACAAATAACTTATTATTCCGACTATATGATTCAAATAGTTTGAAGAAGAAACCACTCCTCCCTGACATCACAACGTCTACTTAAAAGCTACAGGCATAATTGATGTCATTGGTAACCTCTAGTAACAAATAATACTTTCCTTATAACTTGACCAATGTTTCTCTATTATAAAACTAATATTATTTGCATTATAAGATTGAGGATTTTACCTGAAAAATCCTTTAAGACTTGTCAATAGCCAAAAGTACCATGAACATCTTATAATGACCACAGTAGTCTCAAAAGCCTAATTTGGTTTTTTTTTTTCTTTTCTTCTCTGAGCTGGGATATCCCTGCTCCTTTCCCTTAAATAAAATCCAAAACCCAAAAATCCATCCTCTCCCATATCAGATCGAGGAAGGAAGGAAGAACCGAACCCTAACCCTAAAACGAAGAAGATGCAGATCTTCTAGAACAGGAGCTTTTTCCACATTCAGATTCTTATATTTTCGAAAGATGGGTTTTAAGGATTGAATCTAGAGTTCCCAGCTGGAATTTGGGGTTTTTCTTATTACAAAGTAAAAGGGTTTTCTAGGATCTGCAAGGATTAAAAAGTTATTGTGCTTGGATTCATCATTTTGAGGGGAGATTTCGGTCTTTTTCATCTGGGTTCAGATTAGAACTCCTACAGTTGCAGAAATCAGATTCCAGAATGTGAGGAAGAAGAAGACAGTGCACGCCCAAATTAGTGATGTGAACAGGGATATCCCTGCTTTTGTTAGTGCTGTGAGCGGGGATATCCCCGCCCACCAGAGTACTGTGGGTGCTGTCTCTCAAGGACTGGTTTCAGTTTGGACGGGGATATCCCCGCCCACCAGAGTACTGTGTGTGCTGTCTCTCAAAGACTGGTTTCAGTTGGGACGGGGATATCCCTGCCCAAATTAGTGCTGTGAGCAGGGATATCCCTGCCTCTGTTAGTGCTGTGAGCGGGGATATCCCCGCCCACCAGAGTATTGTCTCTCTCAAGGTGGTTTCAGTTGGGACGGGGAGCTTGACCGTTTTCTTCTTGTGCTTGATCTTCTTGGGCTTGGTGTAGGTCTTCTTCTTCCTCTTCTTAGCCATGCAGCCGCGGAGGCAGAGGACGAGGTGGAGGGTGCTCTCTTTCTGGATGTTGTAGTCGGCGAGGGTCCGGCCATCCTCCAACTGTTTTCCGGTGAAGATCAGGCGCTGCCGGTCCGGGGGAATGTCCACCTTGTTCTGAATCTTGGATTTCACATTGTCGATGGTGTCAGAGGATTCGACTTCTAGGGTTATGGTTTTGCCTGTTAGGGTTTTGACGAAGATCTGCATCTTCTTCATTTTAGGGTTAGGGTTCAGTTCTTCCTTCCTTCTTCAATATGATATGGGAGAGGATGAACTTTTGGATTTTGGATTTTTTTAAGGGAAATGAGCAGGGATATCCCCGCTCAGCGCTAAAAGTTAAAAAAAATACCCAACAGGGCCTTTGGGACTATTGTGGTCTTTATGAGAAATTGATGGTGCTTTTGGCTTTTAACAAGTCTTGAAGGATTTTTTAGGTAAGATTTCTATTCTAACCAACCTAACCTAATGAGAGCAGCAAATTAAGAAATTAATAAAGAAAGCTCACATGAAAAGAAGAGGACCAAAAAAATCACCTTAGATATTTGGTGCACCAAAAAGTCCCTCATACTTCCTCTATAATAGGTAAAAAGGCCCTCCCACCAAATTTTTTTTTTTTTTGAGCTACAATATCATCACTCGTTTCAGTTGAGGAAAAAAAAAAAAAGAGACGATGATGATATTAATAAAGAAAGCTCACAATAAAAGAAGAAGAGAGAATTACCAGACTGAAGTGAAGTGGGTGACCATATATCTTCCCTCAAACCCCTGACTTATTAGATACTTTATCCAACATTTATTATTAATACAATACTTACTTTACCTTCACTCATACCAAACAAAAGAATCCTAAGAAAATTAGCACTCCCAAAGAAGAAAAGAGATGATCCAAAAAAATAAATAAATATAAAGGAAATAACTGTTAATATAAATCTTGAGACTGCGGAACATCGGAGCAGTGGAATCTTGGTCAAACGGTCAACAATTAGTGCCAGGCGTTGTGATCATCGCATGCGTACGTACGCTGCACCCTTATTCGGATCCGCCAATATATATCTGCCCTCTACACAGCATCCCTGGCGCAGCACATTCTGCATGTCGATCCAAATCGACCTTTTTGCTTATAACAGCTCTGCATTCCCTTTTATGAGGACCTGAGCTTTGTAGGGCTGTCTGAGGAGACCCGTTGCATTTTCCAGTAAAGGACGGTTCATGCCTTTTGCCCCATGGGTCCTAGCGATATAGACCTGGGACGAGTTTTCAATCAACATGGAGAAATGTAGAAGAGAAAGCAAACTAATGAAAATACTCATTATTCATGTGATCCCAAGGCCTATCAATATTGCATGATCTGAACTGTTAAATCGCATGGGAAATAGGACTATGATACATATTAATTGCTAACCCATATTGCATTATACTTATAATAGTTTCTGTTCAGCCACATTTTTATGCCTCAAATCAACAGTTGATGCTTTGTTTTAGGAATGAAATTAAAGGATACGGAGAGACTCAGTGCAAAAAGCCAAACGTCCAAGCCTATGACTGTATACAGCAGTCTTTGTACAGCTATATTAAGTCATTATCATAAGTCATGAGTCATGAGTAGTTTAAACCACATGCTAGTATGAAATCCATATCCCGTCCATATATACTTATCAGGCAGCTCAGCTATGGGCACGTACTGATATTTCTCAAAGTTATGTTGCTATTTTGGCCAAAATTGTCTTCTTGATCCAGTCATTGAGCATTTGTATCCAAATTGATGAAGTGGACCCCACAGCGTTGGTTATTCTAAGATCGTTGCACACTCATGAGATTTGATTATCTATCAAATGGTTTACCAATCAAGACAAACACACATCTTGAACATGAAATATGGGGCCTTCCATCAAAATCCAATAATATGGCAGTGGAATGGACAGGTCACGCCACGATTTAGGTTAGATAAAAAAAAGAAAAAAAGTCTCAAAGATGATCTTAACCTTTAATTTACAAGTCTAAAAGTTCAATGATCATATTCGGGAGGCATTTGAATTAATTCATGACTAAAATAATTTGATGAAGGTAGTTCTTATGAAACATGTAAACTAAGATTGAAAAAAAACATGCTGAAAGCCACATATAATAGCTAGCGCTGCCAGAGGCCAATTGCAGTCAGGCCGAGGTAAGCCCTTACCATACCCTCAAAGACAGGATTAGGGCCAAGGTTGGGCTAGGGTCGAGCTAGGGCTCAAAGAAATGAAAAGTTTTTAATATAAAATTCTTTCATAAACCACTACCTACGAAAATATATAGTTGGTTTTTTTTTCCTATATGTGAAACCACTCCCTTAACTAAGAGAAATCTCTACTTTATGTTGAAGTTACATCATAAACTTTTAGCATCCTAATATTTCAAATTGATTTATGGACAAAATTTTGCAAGTAATTGTATCAAAGTCATGATAGTGGTGAAAACTCTAGATATTACATCTCAATCATGCTAGGGGGCTCTTCTAGAAAGCAAACCTCTAGTTCCCATTGTACTCCTCTCCTATTCATGTTGCTCGCTGTAATTATAGTCATCTCAACAGGTAGGCTGATGAGGTGTGAATAAAACGAAGAATTTAAGATTTGCTATGTTTGGACATAATATCAAACGATTAACATTCCCTGATTTGGATTTACCAAAAAAAAAAAACATTCCCTGATTTGGAAATCATCAATACGCCTAGCATGGTCCACTTCAAATCCAACCCAACTTTTCATAATAAAATATCTAGGCCACAAATCATATTTGAATGTGACTTTAAAGGAAAAAGAAAGAAAGAAAAAATCTAAAATAGCCCTGACTAATGGGCTTATTGTCACCAATGTTGGGCTTACATGTTCATAATCAGAATACTTTGGGCTAAATATCTTGCATGGTTTAGAGAGTTATACTTTGCCATGTAACCTGAGGTTTGTAAAATGTTTATATCAGCCTAACGTTTGGACGTGTAAACTTATGGCCTGTGACAATAGCGGTATCGATCACAGTATCGGCCGGGCCCAAAAACCGATACGGCATCGATATCGGTCGCGATTATCGGTCCGTCGCGGTCGTCGCGGTTTGGATTTTGTTCTTTAAACCAAGAAAATCTACAAAAATATCCAAAAAATTCAGAATATTGGAAAATATAGAAAATATTATTTTTTTCCATTAGTAGTAATTATAAACCAAAATACCGGTCCCCCTAAGTCACGACATCCTGTATTGTTGTTTGATTTTGAATTATAAAATATGTTAAGTTCTGGTGTTTAATATTTAGGCCTATTTTATAATTTATAAATGCATGATATATAGCTTATATTGGCTACTATGAAACATTTGAGTTTTTATTAATATTTTATTTACTTTATATATGTGATCAATATGACATTGGATCTAACTTATATTACAATAAAATCTGTTAAGCACCTATTAGGGTGGTTTTCTTTCTAGAAGTTTGGTTTTTTCATAAGTAGACCCAATAAGAAGGGTACAAAAACAAAAAAAATTCATTATACTTCAAGGAATTGGGCCCACCAATATATATTGAATAATATAAACCATATTATTTTTTAATATGTTATTCACACAGTGAGCCCAATTTCAAGTTGATTGGTGATGTGGTGGCCCAATTTAAATTTGGTGTGCCCACAATTAGGAAGTCTAGGTTTCATATATAACTGGGCCCCACTATAGGGACCACAAACATGTTATAAAGACCACCGTGCCACACTGCAAAAGTTCCTTTTGGCATTTTACTTTGAAAATCAAGTGGAGTTGAGTGAAATAAAAAGTATGAATAAAAAATATAGTGGGATAATATGGTATTTTATTTTTAGTTGTTTGGGATGTAATATTGTTGACTTATGGTATGGGAAATGAAGTTTTTTTGTCTTTTAGTTAATAAATGTGGTTACTTTTTTACTTTTTGTTGGAAAAGTTGGAGGGAGTTTTGATAAAAAAGGCTTTTGATGTGATGTGTAACTTGACTTGACTCCACTTGACTTGACTCTACCTGACTTTACAAGTGGGTGAACCAAACTAGCCCTTATTTCTAGAGTACATACCACAAGGGAAAGATTAAAGATGGAGGTAAAAGTTAAAAAGAGCTATTGCTACTTTTTTTCACCGACACAGACACAGACACAGACACAGAGAAGAACTGAAAGAAGAAGAGGGAAGGAGCAAAAGAAAGACTGAAGGAGAAGATGCAGTCGCCGGCTGTCGGTGTTCCTCCCTAGTCCCTAGTTCCAGGTACGCTTATTTGCCCCTCCCCACCCCCTCCCTCCCTCCGTCTGTTTTCTGTTATTAGTTTTATTTCCTCTTGCTACAAATGAGTTATGGAGCAAAACTTTTCATTTTTTTTTTCTTCTTTCATATTTCTGCAACCGAGAAAAAGTATCCTCCAAAACCATTCCACATAAGGCCGGTATTTTGAAAATACCGGCCGGTATCAATATTTTGGCCGATATTTTCATAATATCGGCTGATATGTCCGATACTTTTGCGATATTTTTCAAATCCGGTACCGATATCGGTTCACATGGAAATATCGTTGCGGTATAGGCCGATACGTACCAATATATACCGGTATCGGCCGATATTTTAAACCATGACTGTGACCATTCTCCTATCTGTAGTTGAACTCTCACAGAGTTGAAACCAGCTCTAATATCTTTGTACCTAGTCATCTTCTGTTTGTAACTTGTATTATCTATACTATCTGGTGTATAATTACTATGAACTATCTGGTAAGTTGCATTAGACAGGCACTTGTAATCAAGAAACCCAATAAGAATGATGGTATAAGATCCCAATCACTCACAGATTAGTTCACTCATTTAAGGTAATGGCCACAAACCGACCTTTTAAAGGGTTTCAAGGCTCCATCATTTTACAAAAGATAAATTTTCCCCACCTGACAAATGAACTTCCACCGGTATTGATTGGCTCAAGCACTAACTCAGCCCTTAAGGTTGTGGGCGTTTCAAAATTGGGCTACCCCAACCCTCGGACTTTAGGGTAAGAATAAAAGCACTCGCTTTACTCGTGGGGCAGGGCCGAGCCCCCTCATCAAAGGGCTAGATTGACAACCTTACACGTAATGGTATGGACTTGCAATCAAAATTAGATAAGCCTCATTTTGGTCTAATAAATGCCTTTAAAAATGTATGTAGTAGGATTTTGAAGTAAAACATGAAAGCCAGTAGATAACTTAGAATTATATATATATAATAAAATAGTCTAATTTGAATAAAGTTTTATAACAAAATAATTAAACTTTGAATACTGAAGATGAATGACAAAGATGATTTGATTCATGAGTCACAAACTTTTAACTCCGGGTGTCGGGTCCATACGAATGAAACAACAACAGTCATAAAAGTAAGGGTAAAGAAAGAAATTGGCATCAATCAATAGCTAGTGGTTAAAACTGAACCTCACTTAATGATAATATTAATGATCATCTATCTAAACTCTCAATCTTCAATAGTTTACATTGGTGGAAATCATTATGATGAATGACAACTTGAATTCCCTTTTCATTGAAGAATATGTCCAGGTTAGGCAAACATAGAATCAAATATATCATTCAAATGATAACATAGAATTGAATATATGTGACAATATTGTAATATATGGGGATATCCATTAAAGTTGTTTCTAAGACTTGGCTATTATTGTTTGACAAAATATTAAGTCTCTATCATTAACTGCTAATTAGAGGAGTTCTTTATATATATATATATATTTTATAATAATCTCTCTATATATATATTTTTATATTATACATATTATTTATTTTATATATTAATAGATAAAGGGCCAGGCCGGGACTCCTCAGGCTGGCTAAGTCAGGCCCTAGCTCGGCCCTCAAGGTTGTGGACTTTTCAAGATTGGGCCCTACCCTACCCTCTAGGCCTGTCAATGGGATGCGTTGACACGGGTAGAAAGCCCAGCCCGACCCGACCCATCTCCATTCCGAAAATAAAGGGCTTTTAAAAAGATTTGAGACCAGTGGGTTGGGCTTGGACAATACATTTTAAAATCCGGCCAAAATGGGATTGAGACAGGGCAGAAACAACCCAGCCCGTTTAGGCCCGGCCCGGTCCGCTGTAAGGTCTTTTAATTATACTTAGGGAAAATTTCAAAAAAGGGCTTAAGTTTTCATGAGATTTCAAATCAGGACAAAATAAAAAAAGTATTTTCAAAATAGGACTTAAATTTTCCAATATGCTTTCAAATCAGGACATCTGGTGTAAAAACCACCCCAGTGGCCTATTTCCTCACCATTTTCTCAAAATCCCCAGAATACCCTTCTGTCTTTTGAATGAAAAATTTGAACCTGAAAAACCCAAACCTAAAATCGCATGTTTCTTATTTCTTTCTTCCCTTCCTTCTTCTTCCCTCCCACTCCTTCATCCCCACTTCTCCTCCACCAGTGATCAGTTGGAGAAATGAAACAAAGTAGAGAGGAGGGAGAGTAACAAACGACACCAATTGGAGAAATGAGACAAAGCACAGAGAGAGAGAGGAGAATGAGGAGGGTCACGTGAAGCAAGAGGTGGGTCATACAGTTTGGTACTTAGGGCCCCACCAACAGCTTTTCCCGAAACCATGTACACCTAGATGGACCCCAGTTGCAGAACCTTAAACTGTCCTCATGTCACCACATGTGTGCACCCTACCTCGCTGATGATCATCTAACAAAAATACATTGAATTTTGATGATACAGTTGTACTATGATAGTCCCAGTAGCTAAAGTTGACATAGAAGAGATTGATGGATGGATGCGATGATGATTACAACAAACGGGCCATGAGATTATATAAAGAGATACATACTGGTTTCTGTAACTCTATATGCTTAACCTTCATAACAAATGCAACACAGGGAAATAACACCTGTTAGTGTATTCGGGTTGGGAATGCAAGGTTACTGGAATGTGTAAAGTAGAGATTGAGCTTCTAGGTAAGGGTAGTACATGTTGTGCAGAGGATCAGTGGCGCAGCGGAAATACGAGTGATCGATGGATCTACATGCAACATGGATGAACACATGCAATCAATCCACACACAAGAAGAGACACAAAAGGTTTTACGTGGTTTGCCCATTTAGGGTTACGTCCACGGGGAAAGATAACAAAGTAATTCACTATAGAGGAAATACAAGAGGAGGTATACAACATATGAGATTTCTCTCATATTCCCAATCCCAGTTCACTCAACACCTCACTCACTCTCTTATGTGGTGTACGAAACACCACTACAAGAGAGACTACATCTTCTTCCTCTTCTTTGCACTTCTTCTTCCCCCCTCCTCTTCCACTCCATAGCATCCCTCCTTTTATAAGGGTTCTAAGGAGACAACTTCTACATCAAAGTCAAACAAAGGGGCTGCAGTCGGTGCGGAAGTCAACAATGGTGGCTGAATTGAGCCATTTATCAACAAATCTCCACCTTGGCGAAAATTCACCATCAACCACAATACAAATGAGTTAGGGTAATACAAATGGGTTAGGCTTACAAAACGAGCCAACCCAAACCCACATACCCAACAAATCTCCACCTTGGCGAGATTTGCAGGTCACAGCATCTCCACCTCGAACATAACGCTCGAATCCAAATAAGTCATGATGACTCCATATTTGCAGAATAACCTCTGCTTCCAAATGAGTCATGATGACTCCATAGTTGAAGAACAATTGCTTCTTCCAAATGAGTCCTGATGACTCCATATTTGCAGAATTATTTGCAGAATAACTTCTGCTCCAAATGAGTCCTGATGACTCCATAGTTGAAAAACAATTGCTGCTTCCAAATGAGTCCTGATGACTCCATATTTGCAGAATAATTTCTGCTCCAAATGAGTCCTGACGACTCCATAGTTGCAGAATAACCTCTGCTCCAAATGAGTCCTGATGACTCCATAGTTGAAGAACAATTGCTGCTTCCAAACGAGTCCTGATGACTCCATAGTTGAAGAACAATTGCTGCTTCCAAATGAGTCCTAATGACTCCATATTTGCAGAATAACCTCTGCTCCAAATGAGTCCTGGTGACTCCATAGTTGAAGAACAATTGCTGCTTCCAAATGAGTCTTGATGACTCCATATTTGCAGAATAACCTCTGCTCCAAATGAGTCCTGATGACTCCATAGTTGAAGAACAATTGCTGCTTCCAAATGAGTCCTGATAAATCCATATTTGCAGAATAACATCTGCTCCAAATGAGTCCTGATAACTCCATAGTTGAAGAATAATTCGAGCGTTATGTTCGAGGTAGAGATGTTGTTACCTGCAAATCTCGCCAAGGTGGAGATTTGTTGGGTATGTGGGTTTGGGTTGGCTCGTTTTGTAAGCCTAACCCATTTGTATTACCCTAACTCATTTGTATTGTGGTTGATAGTGAATTTTCGCCAAGGTGGAGATTTGTTGATAAATGGCTCAATTCAGCCACCATTGTTGACTTCCGCACCGACTGCAAGAGCACGCACAGATCCAACTCCGTTTTTTTTTTAACAGAACACACAGAGTCTGGGGATCGACTCTGTCTCTTACTCAAAAACACAACTTTGCAACAGAGGGTCTGTATGGCCCACCAAGATCGATAGATCAACTGCGATCGATCTCACAATCTGCGGCCCACTTCGAGATCCCCATCGGATCTCATCTTCATCTGCGGCAGCAGACCCCAAGAGGAACTCCCCATCTGGGATCCTCTTCACTACAACAGGGCAAATCAAGCCCTATTCTCCGATCTTCTCTTCTCTGATCCAAGTGTGCGGTGTCCAATGGCAAAGATCTGCATCGGATCTTTCTGTCTATGCTTCATCAACTAGATCCAGTTTCTGAATCCATCGATCACACAATCTGAGCGATCTCTGTATCGCTTAGCAACTCCTGATCATTGATCAGGACCATGGCCCATCTTCGATCTGGCGCTCTGATACCAATTTGTTGTGCAGAGGATCAGTGGCGCAGCGGAAATACGAGTGATCGATGGATCTACATGCAACATGGATGAACACATGCAATCAATCCACACACAAGAAGAGACACAAAAGGTTTTACGTGGTTCGCCCATTTAGGGTTACGTCCACGGGGAAAGATAACAAAGTAATTCACTATAGAGGAAATACAAGAGGAGGTATACAACATATGAGATTTCTCTCATATTCCCAATCCCAGTTCACTCAACACCTCACTCACTCTCTTATGTGGTGTACGAAACACCACTACAAGAGAGACTACATCTTCTTCCTCTTCTTTGCACTTCTTTTTCCCCCCCTCCTCTTCCACTCCATAGCCTCCCTCCTTTTATAAGGGTTCTAAGGAGACAACTTCTACATCAAAGTCAAACAAAGGGGCTGCAGTCGGTGCGGAAGTCAACAATGGTGGCTGAATTGAGCCATTTATCAACAGTACACTTGTCTTACTCCAAGTAAAATGATGCATGTGGTGGGGCTAAGCGAGGACCCCATGAACCTTTTTCTATCTATCACTATGATTTTTATGTTATTATATAGATGAGAGAGAGGTGCCTTTTTCCATCTATCACTATAATTTTTATGTTATAATACATATGAGAGAGGAAAGAGAGTTCCGACTGCAGATTTCCTTAACTAGATCGGTGGAGAAGAGAAAGTGGAAGCAAGGAGTGAGGAAGAAGAACAAGAGTGGAAAAAATAGGAAAGAGAGAGGGGAGTGGAAAATAAGTATATTGAGATTGGCAGTGGTCGTCGATGGTCACGGTGAAGAAGAAGAGGTGGAGACGAAAGAAATGGGAGGCAAAAAGAAGAAATGGAAGGAATGAGTGTCGGGTTTTCTCTGTTTGGGTTTACTTCATTCAAAAGACAGAAGGGTATTATGGGGATTTTGAGAAAAATGGGGAGGAAATAGGCCACTGGGATGGTTTTTACACCGAATGTCCTGTTTTGAAAGCATCTTGTAAAACTTAAGTCCTATTTTGAAATTATCTTTTTATTTTATCCTGATTTGAAATCTCATTAAAACTTAAGTCCTGTATTGAATTTTTCCCTTATACTTATTTTATATACTGAAACTGCCCCTCACTAACAGCAAAAAACGGCTAATTAGGAGGGGCAGTTTTGTAAACTCTCTCCCTCCTATAAAACACATCCCCTCCCAAATCCCAGCCCACGAAAAACCTAGCTCTCGAGTCTTTACTGTTTAGTTCCTCTTCTGGGTTCTCATCTGCTCTCCTTTCACTCACAGATCTCAGGCTCTCAGCGCTCTTCTCTGCTCTCAGGCTCTCGGCGCTCTTCTCGTACTCTCTGCTCTGCTCTTGCCGTCGCGGTCTCACCCTCGCACAGTCGCACGCAGCACGCCTCTCGCACCATCGCACTGATGCACGCACGCAGGCTCTCAGCGCTCGTCGTCTGAATCATCTCTCGCTTCACTCAGCTCTCTCTCTGCTCTCACCCTCACCGCGAGCCCTCGCACAGTCGCACACAGCACGGTGATGCTGCCCTTCTCCCTAGCCCTCTCTCTCCCTCCCTCGCCTCGCCCAGTCTCCCTCTCTCACCCTCTTTCTCTCTTGCCCTAGCCCTCTCTCACTCTTCCTCCCTCGCCCTCTGCCCTCTGCCCTCTTTCACCCTCGCCCTCCCTCCATCCCCCATCTTTTCTATCCCTCTCTCTATTCCTAATCCCTTTCTTCCTCTCACGCTTCCTCTCTCTATCTCTCAGTCTATGCTCAGAGATACTGCTCGGTGCTCACGGCTAAGAGATACTGCTCAAGGTAAATCGAGTTATTCTCTGTGCTTTGTTAATTTGTGACTTGTTTAGCAGTGAATTTCTGAATCAATTAAACAATGTTAGTTCTTCTTTTGATATTTCAGTGAATATGAGTATATGACTTATATTTTTACTTCTGTTAATTTCTGACTAGCAAAATTACCCGTGCTGAGCACGGATATGTCAAACATTGCAATATTAAGCATTCATGTATAAAAATTTCTATAGCTTTTTAGAAAGAAAGCCAAAGGGAGATTTTTTATGAGTATATATTTATGTAATCCAATAGTTGGTATCATAGAATGAAAAAAAAAAGAGGTGTTGGATTAGAAATGAAATAATAGAATTTGAAAAAAAGAAAAGAAAAGAAAAGTGAAGAGCAGTTATGAGTGGCTATGATAAAAAGTTATAGAAGGTAGTTGATGTAACTCCGAGTCAATATTATAACCGTCAGTCAAAATTGAATCCAAAACCTCTTGGCTTAATATATTATAATTGCATGATATAGCAGTGAATTTCTGAATCAATAAATCAATGACAAACTGAATATGATTTTTACTTCTGTTAATTTCTGATTGCATGATTTTCTGCAGCACCTTAATTTTTAGTGAATATGATTTCTATTAATTTTTGTTGATTTCTGCAGCACCTTAATTATATATGTTCTTTTGTTAGGTTTTCTCTTCTTAAGGAAATCTTATCAATCGAGTGACACGCATCCATAACTTCGGGATTGTGGGATACTAAGATACGTATCTTATCTTGACTCTTCCTCTTTTACTCTTCCTTGTTTAGTTGTGGATAGTAGAAACTGCTTTACTTATTTACTCTTCCTCTTTTAAATTTGTTTACTTATTTAGTTGTGGATAGTAGAAACTGCTTTACTTGTTTAGTTGTGGATAGTAGGTATTGATAACTTGTTTAGTACCTTATTTTTTGTTTGAATAGTTAAAAATGTCTTCTATTACGCTTTCTAGTAGTGTTAGTAGCATTCTGGTTCCCGCATATGTCCCCATCCCCACTGATGATGAGGTGGGTAGTGGTGGTAATTAGCAAGTGCCTCTAATTAGCAAGTGCCTCCCATTCCCTCTCCCAATGTCTGGTGACAGTAGGAATAATTAGAGAATGTTTTGCTTATGCTCAGGATCGGGCTAAGCCTAGGCCCGGCCCTGTCCCAGCGCGGGCCCGTACGGGACGGGATTTAATGTAGGCACGTTCAATTTAGGGCAGGGATTGGACAACACCCTACAGGCCCGTCCTATTTTCCGGTTGGGATTGTACAACCCAAGCCGAGGCCCGGCCCGTCCCATTGACATGCTTAACCCTCGGGCTTTAGGACAAAAAGAAAAGCCCTCGCTTTGAGGGCTTTTGCGGGCCAAGCCGGGCCGGGCCCCCTCGTCAAAGGCCGGATTGACAGCCCTAGTGTTTTGTGATAGAGATTAACATCAATCTATGAACCATAAATTGCAAATTGCAATCTATCATAGCTAATCCTAGTGTAAATCCTGATAATTAAATTTCTTAAACAAATTGTGATATTGGTAGTATTATTTTACTCTCTCAGACATCAATGTCTCAGTTTTGTATCATAATTTATCGGTGGGACAGTTGAACAACTTAGTAATTAACACATATTAACTATAAATTATTGTTTCTATATATTGTCCCAAGCCGCTATAAAACCTCATTTGGAACCAGGCCATTTGGCTATATGGTCTGGAAACTGGTGTAGAGTAACTCATGGGGAAGTTAAGTGGACTAGTGGAGTAAAAGCAGTGCCACGTTTGCAGCCAAGATATTTATCTCCTTCATTTCTCCATGCACACACTCAAGTAACATATATATATAGACCCTGTCATGTTATTTCAGCCCTCCTCTATTCTTCTACTTTTTAACAGCTGGAGAATACGAGAGGGTAAGAGGGGAAGGGAAAGGTGGATAGGAGCATCTCTTGGAAACCAGTAGGGAAGCGTTGCCTATCCCATCTTATCCACATCACCTATAGAAGAAAAAGGTAACATATGAATGTTTAGTGTTTTTTTTTTTCGATAGTTTTTTTGAGAGTTGGATCATCAATAATCTCTCACTGCAACTGCGAGTATTTCTCATTAGAAATCACAGGGACAAATGGATTGTCCATCTGAGTCCAGCATATCAGGTGACAAGTTTTGAATGGTAGATGGACCCTCTCCTTGCGCCACTGTGCTTAGTGGGTCAGCGTCTCTTAGTCTTTGCTGCCTTGTATGCTCTTGGGCCTGAGGAGTAGGTATGCGCCTGTGCTTTGTAGCATAAACGAAAAGACCAGAAGATTGCCTTTCTGAAAACACGAGAACCGAGGCAGTGCAGACGGCGATTGGTTGCTGTAGTGACAGACTGTGCTGTCTCGGAGCTCGCTCTCTCTCATTCTCCTCACTTTCAGTTTCAGGAGAAAACACCCATTCTTTTCTCTTTGATTCTTCCATTCTTTCTCTCTCCCAGAAAGCATAAGGACCTTTGTTTTCACCAAAGTAGTATATAAGACAAAGAAAAGATTTGTACGTCTTTTCTCCTCGTCTCCTTCTTTTTCGTATTTGAACGGCAAAAAGAAACTAGAGAGATGGAGAGAGGACGAACAGGTGGAAAGGAGCAAAACTAGGCAGGTTTCTTTTTGGAAACCAAAAAAAAAAAAAAAAAGGTAAGCTCCTCACCCATCCCATCTCATCATCTTCACCCAGCTAAAAGACACCATCTGCACCTAGGTTTCAAAAAAGGACTGGCTTATGCAGTCCGAAGAATCTTCTGGCGACTTTCCTCTCTATTTTTAAGAAATGCCAAAATCAGCTTTTAACGGAGCCTTTCTTCTTCCTCCCATTCCTTCATTCCCACCTCGGTCGGTTGTGAGGTTGAATGGCTTATGCAGTGGGTTTATTCGTAGCAAATGGGTTTAGTACTGGCTGGGTACGTATTGTGTTATGCAAGTTGCAAGCTGAGGGTGGATGTGAGGTGTGAGGGTGGATGATGATGATGATGATGGGAGTAGTTACCTGATTCGCAATTCGACTAATTCGAATTCGAGTTCGCAATTCGAAGTTCGGCTCTCAATCAAAATCGAAAATTCGATAAAGTAGGTTTACTTAATTCGTTTTTCGATTTGCCCGATTCGCAATTCGAACTCGATTAGTTCAATATTCTAGTTCGTAAGTCAAGTTAAATATCTATGTAAATATTTTAATAAAACTTCAGAAAATTTAAAAAAAAGATATAAATAATAATATTTCACAAAATAGATAGAAGTGGATATATAAAGATCATCTTTATCACCATCCTCAAATCCTTGTCCTAACTCCTAACTATGGTAGGTAAGCTATTTGAGTTGTAATAACACATATGCTTTCTTGATGAGAAATTTTAATTTTATAAAAGAATGTCCCATCATGACATTGACCGATATAAATGCATGTATATTTTTTTTATTAAATCAAGTGTTCTATATGTAATTAATCTTATGGCAGGCCCAAGTTTATTTGATGTAAAAATTTGTTGAATCCAGTAAAAGACAAGAACAATCATTTTCATTTATTTGGATTTCTAATAAGTGGCTGCACTATGGGCCCCACTAATTTCTCATATATCTAATATTTAAAACTCTAAAAGGACTTAAGAGGCATTAAATATCCACCCTTTTTTTCCCTTGGGAAAAGACGATTGAGATGAGAGAGAGAGAGAGAAAGCCCTACATGTTTTAGTAAAAAAAAGAAAGTAGTACATTGAATAAATATTGAAAATGTCCTATAGTTAATAGAGAGAAGCCCATTTTCCTCTCATACCAAGGGACCCGTAGAAAGGTAACTGCTGTACCACCTTGCATTAAAAGCCCGTTCCTTTTTCTTTTTCTGTTGCACAGAGACCATAGGAAAAGCTACAACACCTTTTTCTCACCTTCTTCTCCCTGGGGACCTTGGACGAACTGCAACGAAGCCTATTTTCTCAAGACCCCGAATCCATCCGATTTGTTCGATTCGAATGGGACGGGATTCGAAGGCTGCCTTACCGAATCAGGTAACTATGGTCATGGGACTTTGTTGTATTCAGGTGGTGGGATATGATGAGAGAAAAGATGATGATGGTGCAGGTGGGTTGAAGTGGATGTCACAGAGGAAGGCTGGCTTGGAGGATAGGGAAACTGGGAGAGTGATGGAGAAAGATGGTGAAGGAGGGTTTTTCTAGGTGGGTGTTTGAATGGTGATGATGAAAATGGGTTTGAGTGAAGATTTGGTTAGGTGTGAGCTCGGTTGGGCTTTTGTGAAGTAGAGGGTGGGGACTCTTGGGAAAATGAAGATGGTGGTGGTTGTGGCAAGTCCTATTTTGAAATTCTCCCTAGAATGTGCTCGACCAACTTGCATCCTCCATCATCAGCTCACTAACCTTTTCCGTTGTCATCATTTTTTTTCCTGTTCCCACTTCACCAATCGAAATACTAATAGTCAAACCCACATCCATGTCGCATCACACCTTGACCTCTCCTTCATCTGTATTCCTGTTTGGACGAAACAGGGGATCCTCTTCCCAACCATACCCATCTCTATCTTTCCTGGTCCACGAGTGCTTGGCCCACTCTTTGCATCATCTATACAGATGCACAAACCAATCCTAGATGCCTAACTAGATCTGCAAACCCAACACCAACACCATTCTGCATCTATATATATATTAACATGCGTATATGCATATTTAATTTGTTTGGCATTTAGTATCATTTTGCTTCTAATTAGATCCCTACGTTATATCATTCAGATAACATCCTTTTCATTGCTTTGACATGCATTTTATTTCTTAAGTTAGTGCATCATCTTTGGGATTCTTCATTGTTTTGACCCTGCATTGCATTGAGCATAGTCATTCATCATTCATCTCTTCCCAACAATCATTTCCGCATAGGTTAGTTGTTTTGAATTCCAATCTTCCAATCTACTCATTGGAGGAATGGTGAGTACGGAAGAGGGGGAATAAGTACAAAGGAAAAGAGAATTGACGGAAATGGAAAAGAGATGAAATAAAATAACAAAATGTACTGAATTTTTTTAAAAGCTTTTCTTTAAATATCTCTACTAGTTAATGTAGGTCTGCTGTGACACTAATGTAACTTTATGTGACAGTATCTATGGACCCGAACTCGCATCAAAAGTACGCTAGTCAGAGGAGGATAATGGGTATCATCCTTCTGCATACAGCTTAATATTTTGTTTGTATCGTTCTTCATTGTTCAAGTACTGAACAGGTACATAGGTAAGTTTCTTTCCCTTTTGTTGTAAATCAAATTAAATTTATTTTTTATACATATTATGAAGGGATGATACTTCTCGTTGCAAGGAAGAGAAGGGCTGTGCTCTTGATCCGCGCAGCTTACATGTGTGGTGCACCTTAGTCATGGGGCAGACAGTTCCTCAAACTAATTTTGTGGAACTTTTTAAAATCTCATGAGAATAACTTGAAATTGTCTCTATCTCTCATTAAGTATTGAAATCTGATATTTGCTTTTCCATCTCCATCTTACATGTTTTTACAATTCCTTCACATGGTATTGTTACTTGTTCTTTCTTTTCTTAGGAGTAGTATAGCTCAGATCTTGTGGATGAGCAGATGGACTTGGGAGTCTTGGACTGGATTTAATGATTTGAGCATTTTATCATTTTGTTTCAATCAACTTTTTCAATTAATCTCAATAGCAATATCATTTAGATTAAGAATACCTGCACAAACACAAGTTCTTCCGAGCGTGCTTAAACTCGCTATATCATCACATCTAAATTAGATGCTCACAAAATTGGGGCAACTATGGTTGTTGCTTCTGTGGTGAAACTGTGAATTTATTTTTTGGAGTTGTGAATGCCTAATGCCCCATTTCCTGGTTTAAACTGTCTCGCTATCCAAATATTTGATATCTTAACTCATTTTCAGATATTACTTTATGTTGTTAGAAAACCATGAGAAAACTTAGCCATGCGTGATGAAACTAAACAGGCTTCGACCGGCATATACTTCTCTAGGTGGTTTCATCAAGATTACAGGATGATCCTTTGTTGGGCTCTATACTGATATAGATTCTATGGTCAGTATATCTACAAAAACCAACTAACTCCCTATTTCACTTAAACCTGATATTGTAGGAATGTTTTCCAGACTAAACAAACAATATTGCACAAGAAGAGGCTAAAAATCACACCGAGCTTCTTAAGAAAAACGGAAAGAAAGAAAGTTACACGAAATACCATTGTAGAGCGAAACAAATAATACAGTACACTGCCCCTGAGATCGACACATCAAATGCTTTTTCCATCTTGGAGCACTGCACATTCCTAGATCCAACCTCCTTTACAGTAGATATCAGCCATTACTACCACAGGCAGATGGACACAACTACAACCTCCTGTCCTCAAGGAAAAGCAAACCCTTCTAATTCTGAGCCATCCAGCCTCCATCCAAGGCTCCAACTGCTGGTCACAGGACCTGAGGCTCCAATTGACTCCATCAGGCTTCAGAGACAAGGCAGGAAAAAGACGCTGGCTTCATCCACTGGCCCTTTTACTAGGAGGTCTAGAGGAAAAACCACCTCCCCCACCCTTCATCCATGATCAAAATTCTCTACTGGAACTGTAGGGGAATTGCAAATCCCCCTACTGTCAGAGCTTTTGAACACCTGGTATCTTCCTATTCCCCTCACTTGGTTTTCATCTCCGAACCTATGTCTGCATTCTCCTCTTTTCATTCTCTCAGGTTGCACAATTTTGGTTTTGATACTCTTTACTCCAATGAAGCTCCCAACTACAACAGTAACCTTTGGTGTTTATCTAAATCTTGCCTCCCATTCTCCATCTCTCAAACTACTCCTCTCAACACATCACCGTGCTTCTCCAAAACACCTCTGTTGGTCTTCCCACTCTTGTCATAGGAGTTTATGCTTCTACAAACCCAACTCAAAGGAAAGTCTTTGGAACAATCTCATTGACTGCTGCTCCACCAACTCCCCTTGGTGTGTCTTAGGTGACTTTAATGCAACCCTTTCTCATGAGGAAAAATTAAGCCTGCGCCCAACCAACCAATCCTCCCTCAGAGACTTCCAAACAACAGTCTCATTGGCTGGCCTCACTGATATTCACTCCACAGGCAGCAAATTTACCTGGGCAAACAACCGTCAAGGTCTCTCCTAAGTTGCAGCAAAATTAGACTGTGCCTTAGCTAATGCTCAGTGGCTATCCTCCTACCCTGACCCAACTGTCCACAACCTGCCAAGGTTCTCCTCTGATCTCAGCCCTATCCTTTTGTCTCATAACCGTCCATCTCCCACTCAAAACCCACCTTTCAAATTTGAAAACATGTGGCTTCTCCACCCTTCCTTCATTGGTGTGGTTAAATCTATTTGGGCATCCAAAATTGATGGCAACCCTCAATTTATATTAGCTCAAAAGCTTAAGGCCCTAAAGCAGGCTCTGAAGAAATGGAACAAAACCGCTTTTGGCAATCTGAAGCCAAAACTCGTCTCAGCCGAAGCTCGAGTTCTGCACTGCCAACAGGTCCTCGATTTATATTAGCTCAAAAGCTTAAGGCCCTAAAGCAGGCTCTGAAGAAATGGAACAAAACCGCTTTTGGCAATCTGAAGCCCAAACTCGTCTCAGCTGAAGCTCGAGTTCTGCACTGCCAACAGGTCCTCGATTTAGATTACTCGGCCTCCCATCAAGCTGATCTCCTTTCTGCAAAAGCTGCTCTGCATGAAGAACTCAAGGCTCAAGAAGTTCACTGGTGTAAAAATTCAAGGCTCCAATGGCTGAATGAAGGAGACAATAATACCAAACTCTTCCACCTTTCAGCAAAAGCTAGAAGCTCCTTCAACTCTATCAAACACACTACTTTTGATGGTATAAAGATAGAAGACCCAGCTATCATTCAAGCTCAAGCAGTGGATTACTTTTCAAACCTCTTCAAACCTCATGAAGGTACTCCAGATTCTTCTCTATTTCAGATCAATTTCCCAAAGGTATCAAACTCTCAAAACCTCGCTCTCTAACCTCTATGCCATCAGATTCTGAGATCAAGTCAGCAGTTTTTTCTTTGAAAAAAAATAGCTCCCCTGGGCCGGATGGTTTTAATGGAGTTTTCTTTACTACATAGGATATAATTGGTGATACTGTAATTCGGGCAGTGCAACATTTCTTCCAAACAAAAAGAATTTACATAGCATCAAATGCTTATTTTCTTGCCCTCATTCCAAAAACCAGGTCTCATTCCAAAAACCAGGTCACTATCAACATTTGCTGACTTCAGGCCTATTAGTTTGTTAAACTTTTCATACAAAATCATGTCCCTCAATTCTTCCTTCTATAATCTCTAACCATCAGGCAGCCTTTCTCAAAGGTAGGACTATTCAGCACCACATTGCCATGGCAACTGAATTCCAAAAGCTGGATTCCAAAATTAAACAGGGCTCTCTTTGCCTAAAGCTGGACATTTCAAAAGCCTTTGATAAATTGAATCGGTCCTCCCTTTTCAAAGCCTTCAAGCTTTTCAACTTTTCTGAAGACTGGATTTCTCTCATTAAAGAATGTATCTGCACAACCAGGGGTTCAGTCCTCATTAACCGAAGTCCCCATGGCCTTTTCAGTGGTTTACACAAGAATGAAGCCTTAAACAACAACATGCAGAAATAATATGCAGAAGATTAAAACATAAGGTATGCGTGTCAGTGTTATGTATTAACCAAACCAAACCAAACCAAGCCTTTTCCCACTAGGTGGGGTCGGCTATATGGATTTGACGACGCCAATCAAATCTGTTTAGGGCCATGTCCTCCGTTAGATCCATGTAGGCAAGATCATGTTTAATAGTTTCTTTCCAACTTCTCTTGGGTCTCCCTCTCCCTCTCCTACTCTTGGCAAACTCCATGCTTTCACACCTTTTAACAGGTGCCTCTGTTGGACGCCTTCTAACATGGCCGAACCATCTCAGTCGATTTTCTCTCATTTTATCTCCAATCGGTACTATTCCTACTATGCCCCTAATCTCCTCATTCCTAATCCTATCTCTCCTTGTGATCCCGCACATCCATCTTAGCATTCTCATCTCCGCAACTTCCATCTTCTTGACATGATTATGCTTTACTGCCCAACACTCTGATCCATATAACAACGCTGGCCGTACCGCCACCTTATAATACTTTCCTTTAACCTTGAGGGGGACTTTCCGATCACACAAGACCCCCGAAGCACTCCTCCATTTGGTCCACCCGGCTTGAATCCTGTGACTGACATCAGTATCAATCCCTCCATCCTGTTGCACCATAGATCCAAGGTACCTAAAGTTTTCTTTTTCTACTATCTTTTGTGTGCCCAAACTTACTTCTATGTTACCAGGTGTCCTACTTTGACTAAAGTTGCATTCCATATATTCCGTTTTGCATCGACTTAGCCTAAACCCTTTTGTCTCTAATGTTTTCCGCCACAATTCAAGTTTAGCATTCACTCCTTCTCTCGTCTCATCCACTAAAACAATGTCATCTGCAAAACAGTGTTATGTATTACAAACAAATTATTTTTTTTTATTCCCATAGTCTTAATTAATGTATACCTAATTACATAGCACTTGCGAATGGATGTCTTCTAGAAGATATATCTGGAGCATCAACTCCAACATATGCCTATAACCAATCTAACTATGGACAGCATAATATAGCACACACTTTTGCACACAGGCAAGAGGGGGGTTGTTGCTAGCATGGATGTGCATTTAGGAGTTTCCGGAGTTTTTGCAAACACGCAAGAAAAATATAAGCGTGGTGCAAGTGTGTGTGAGAGAGAATAAGAAACTATAAAGGATATCTTTGGCCATCCTACCAACATGAAGTATTACTTTGGAGCTTGAAGAACACATAAACTAGGCCGTCTTAGGAGAAGAGGAAAAGCAAAAGTTTTAGAATAGGTATCAAGGGGTTTTGACATATTAGTCCTCTTTGAATATGATTTTCCAATTTTATGACTGAAATTCAGATACTGTCGCCAGAGTTGCTTAACTCTTTGATCAATATCTTTTTATAAATATTTTTTTACCATATACAATGATATTATGGGATAGTCTTGTGATATTATGGGATTTATCAAGGGGATTTGACATATTCCCCTTTAAACCCTACAGCCCCAATTTCAAGACAAAAAATCTATTGATGTCACAAGACTCGTTTGACTCTCGTATACATTTCTCTTTACTTTTTAACCCCGAATCCCATGATATCATGGGAGCTTAAAAACCCACGATATCATGGAATCCAAATGTTTAAAGTTGAAAAGCCTGTACATTAAAAAGCCTAGAGTCTTCTTAACTAGACCTCAATTCCATGATGTCATGGGTTTTTTAAACTCCCATGATATCATGGGATCTAGGGCAAAAAAGTAAAAAAAAAAAAAAAAAAAATTTGTGGACCAGAGTCAAACGACTCTAGTCAGACTAGTTTCATGGGATCTAGGGCAAAAAAGTAAAAAAAAAAAAAAAATTTGTGGACTAGAGTCGTTTGACCAGTTTCTAATTAAAGTTAATTACTATAATTAGATCAGATTTTGGTTTGGGCGCTTACTCAGAGATGATAAATGCATGAACAAATCCTGCAATCCATAGAGATGCGCTTTCCCACTGCAACCATCATCCATAGTATCAATGTTGCACCAATAATTGGATCCCTCAAGAAGGACGTAACCAATGTTTAGGGTCCATAAACCATATGGGTCAAACTAGGGCCAAGGGTTTTATCTTGATGTTACTAATCAAAATATAATAAAATTGTCAATTTTATTTTTAAGAGTAATCTAAGTCCCCAAGCAAAATATTATTAGTTTATTTCTTCAGAAAATAAGTAAGTATATTATTATTTGCAAGGTAAAGAAAAAAAACCTTTTGTACAAATCATGAATTACTCTTATTTCCTTGAAAAAATCCCAAAGAAGGCTACCAACTATGCTAAGGCATATGGTCACCTGCAATGGACGGAAGCAGAGAGAGAGAGAGCCAAAATAGGAGAGAAACAACCCATATGCCAGGGCAGAACAAAACAAAAAGCAGCCAAATATAAAATCATAAAATGCAATGTATACAAATAAGAAAATTAGAGAATACAAAGAAGAACGAGGGTAATTTATGTTAGTCATTAATCATTTCTTTTTTAGAATGTGGCGTTATGATCATATATGTTAATGTTCAATAATTTGTTTTATTAATTAAAACTACTTTGTTTTTTGCGAATTTGCATTATTTTACCAATAAAATACAGAGGAGATAAATATGCCCTAAAATTTTCATGAGATAATAATTTCTTCAAGACAGTATTTTCAAAACTATGATTTAAATGTGTAACTCTATTTTTATATTCATGGCTGATAATGATGGCAATCCGCCAATGAGGATGATAATTCTATTATATTTTAATTTTATACACATAATTTATTTATTCTTGATAGCTTGGGAATTAAACTCCCTACATTGTTTTCTCTTCTTTTTTCCATTTCAGGGCCCTAGGCCTTTGTGTCCTTTGTTAGTACATACTTGCATAGATAGAGAGAAAAAACACTTACCACAGTGTAAATGTCGCCTGCCATGGATGCAAAGATCATCCACAGTAATGAGCTTATAAGCAAAGAAAAGGTTACCATCGATTTTACCAACCATCGATTTTACCAAACATGTCTTCTGCCATGGATGCAAAGATCATCCTAATAAAAAACATTAGAAAGCCTCTATGTATGAAAATGTTTGAAATAAAATATCACAATATAAGTCCATCGATTTTACCAAACATATTCTCTTTTTGTATTTCTTGATTGGTAAATGTGATACATTTTATTTGTAGGCGTCAGATTTTTGGTAATTCCTAACTTTCGGATGGTCCATACTCATATACTACACCTTTGTAGTGCTATTAAAAAGATGGGCCTACATCCAGTTTAATATATAGATTAGGGCTGACAAGTATGCAAATTAAGGATTGCTTGAGGTTGAGAGGCCTCAAAAACTCAATTATTGAAATGGTAAGGGTGTGTTTAGTTGTGATGCTTTTTGGTTTTTGTCTTTTTGAAAGGACCTTATGGTTATTATATTTTTTGAAAGAGGGCTTAGAAAAAAAAATACATTTTTTTCTAAAGAAAACCACTATCTGTTGTGGCTCTAATACCATAACATATGACTATGATACCACTTGTTGGGGAAAGTGGTACAACATAAAATACCAGCGATCGACGGTCTACCACGATGAAAACACATTAATACCATCCCACTTTCTTGGCATCCAAAAAAAAGTCTTTCTTAACCCATAAGAAAACCCCATACATAATAACTAAAATAACCAGCTAAAATGGAATACAAGACAAAACCCACCACTATCCACTTCTTGTTGAAAAATCTCTTCTACCTTGACGACGCCCCATCTTTCTCTCTCCCTCCTATCCTTCCCCTTGTTCACAAAACCCTTGTGGAAAACAAATCAAGCCCAACTAACCAAGTCATATCCTTCATCTCTCTAATATGGATGGGATGTTTCTATGTTGCTTTTATGTTATATGGTGTGTACTCTTTCTATTAATCTTTTTTTTTTTTATCTTTTTAAAATTGTTTCATCAATTCATGAAAATTATTAAGTAATACTTGCTACAAAAATATAAAAGGGTACTGTATTTACATCATTAAATGGAGAGCTCAGTGAAGCAGTAGTAATGAATATGATCATTATCACTTATGCTAAACCAAATACCACTTCGTTGGCTTTGTGGTGAGCGTTGCGCAACTTAAAATTGAATAATGACCGCCCCACATGCGATAGAAACACATAGACTCACGATCACTATGGTATTAACAAGTGGTCCATTCAAAGCAATGATTGTAATTGAGATAAACTCCATTATAGCGCGTGCTCCTGCACTTGTGAACATCACAATATTATGATGTTCGGATACCACCGGAAGTCTATAGTTGTACAACGACAGCATAAAGATAAATCGTTACTACATTAATCATATATTTTATGTATGATGAGACTTTATATGGTTTGTAATTGTTAATTATAATAGCAATGACTTTTTATCTTAAAACTACAAAGATGAAACAGAAATTATTTAAAATATTAAATTCATTTTAATAAATTTTAAAAGTTTTCTTAAGAATAAATGAACACAATTTTTATATTCACGTTCATGTGGTATTTACTTTATATGAAATATAAAGCTGTCAAATATTGTATACTGAACTGTGGTAACATTTGTTTTTTTTATTTTTTTTGTTAACTGGGGTAACATTAAAACCATTGATTGCGTACCTTAGAGAGCTATAAATAGTTATAAGCTTATATATCCAAATTCAAAACTTACAATGAAGAGACGAGATAGGTAATCATTGTCCAAAAAGGAAAAATAGGAACGTCCCTAATTTCTTCATTCCAATCAACCCATATCTCCGACCTGCAATTTTCAAAATGCATTAGATTTGCCAAACCTTTAAGAATATGGTGATGTAACAATAGATTAGGAGAAGTTCGCTTACATAAGCTCCAAAACCATCAAAATGTGGGCTGTTTTAAGAATACAAAATACAAATAAAAATCAGAAAAACAACTCATCAAAAAATTCAAGAAAATAACAGATGAAAGAACAAATTTCAGAAAAAGTAAAACACACTCTAATAATTACGGTAGTAAAGGAGCAAAATGTAAAAGAATTCTAAAATTTGTTTTTCATAAACAGGATTCCTTGAACTTCTTTTTGGAATTCAAAAACACTATCGTAATATCGGCGACTATGTGCATATAGACATGCGCAACCGTAATGGGTGAGCAAAATGTCTAGATGCACATAGTGTCGATGCTACGGTAGCGTATTTGAATCCCGAAAAGAGAAGGAAACCTGTTTATGGAAAAAAACGCTATCGTTTTTCATCTAAAATTTGTTTTTCATAAACAGAATTCCTTGAACTTCTTTTTGGAACAAAAACGCTATCGTAATATTGGTGACTATGTGCATATAGACATGCGCAACCGTAATGGGTGAGCAAAATGTCTAGATGCATATAGTGTCGATATTACGGTAGCGTATTTGAATCCCAAAAAGAAAAGGAAACCTGTTTATGGAAAAAAAAATTAAAATTTCTTTTACATTTTGCTCCTTATTACTGTAATGGGTGAGTTTTTTTTTTCTTAGATTTTTTTTTATCTGTTATTTTCTTGAATTTTTTGATTTTTTTTTCTAATTTTCATTTTTATTTTGTGTTCTTGAAACAACCCACATTTTGATGGTTCTGGAGCAGTGGAGCCTATGTAAGCGAACTTCTCATAATCTATTGTTACATGACCATATTTTTAAAGGTTTGGCAAATTTGATTCATTTTGAAAAGTGCAGGTCGGACATATGGGTTGATTGGAATGAAGAAATTGGGGACGTTCCTATTTTTCCTTTTAGGAAGTTTTGAATTCGGATATAATAAGCTTATAACTATTTATAGCTTTCCAAGGTACGTATTCGATGGTTTTAATGCTACCACAGTTAACAAAAAAACAAAAAAGTTACCACAGTTCAGTATACAATATTTGACAGCTTTATATTTCATATACGGTAAATATCACATGAACATGAATACAAAAACTGTGTTCATTTATTCTTAAGAAAACTTCTAAAATTTATTAAAATGAATTTAATAGTTAAAATAATTTATATTTCATCTTTATAGTTTTAAGATAAAAAGTCATTGCTATTATGATTAACAATTACAAACCATATAAAGTCCCATCATACATAAAATATATGATTAATGTAGTAATGATTTATCTTTATGCTATAGTTGTTTAGGTATGGACTTCCGGTGGTATCCAAACATCATATTGTGATATTCACAAGTGCAGGAGCACACGTTATAATGGAGTTTATCTCAATTACAATCATGGTTTTTGAAGGGACCAGTTAATAATATAGTGATAGTGCGTCTATGTGTTTCTGTCGCATGTGGAGCAGCTGTTATTCACTTTAAGTTGCTCAACGCTCACCACAAAGCCAACGAAGTGGTATTTGGATTAGCATTAGTGATAATGACCATATTCATGGCTATTGCTTTAGTGACAACCATGATAACGAGTTCTACTTTTCCTAATTATTTTAGAAATGATACTACTTATTTACACGTAAAAAAGATGTAGATAATAAATACTCAAAATATTTATTTGAAATTTCATGTGGGGTTTATGAGCTCCCCATTTAGTGATGTAAATACAGTACACTTGTATTCTTGGAGCATATATTATGTAATAATTTCCATGAATTGATGAAATAATTTTAAAAAGATTAATAAAAAGAGTACACGCCTTACAACATAAAAGCAACCTAGAAACATCCCATCCATATTAGAGAGATGAAGGATATGACTTGGTTAGTTAGGCGCTTGATTTGATTTCCATGAGGGTTTTGTGAACAAGGGGATGGATAGGAGGGAGAGAGAAGGAAGGGGCGTCGAGGTAGAAGGTAGAAGAGAGCTTTTTCAACAAGAAGTGGATAGTGGTGGGTTTTTTCTTGTATTCCATTTTAGATGGGTCGGTTCGTGTGGGTTAGCAAGGACCGAAGATTAGGGCCAGGGTATTTTAGTTATTTTCTATGGGGTTTTCTTAGGGTTAAGAAAGACTTTTTTGGAGGCCGAGAAAGTGGGAATTATATATAATTACGTATTTTAACCTTAACTCTTGGGACTAATAGGGGAGAACTAGACGATGTTTCTCTTCCCCTAGGCAACGCATAAAATTGTCGTTTTCATGTGTGTGATTTGTTGATGGTGTTATTGTGTTTGTTCATTTTGGTAAACCGTCGATCGCTGGTATTTCTGTTGTACCACTTTCCCCAACAAGTGGTATCATGGTCATGATTTATGGTATTAGAGCCAAAACAGAGAGTGGTTTTCTTTAGAAAAAAATGTATTTTATTTTTTTTCTAAGCCCTCTTTCAAAAAATATAATAACCATAATGTCCTTTCAAAAAGCGAAAAACCAAAAAGCATCCCAACTAAACACACCCTTACAATTTCAATAATTGAACATAACTAAACACACCCTTACAATTTCAATAATTGAACATATCTTTTAAATGGCATTACAAAGGTTTTATATATTAATCTGGATGCAGGCCCATCTTTTTAATAGCACTACAAAGGTGTAGTATATGAGTACTAGCCCAATAAGTATCTCCACTGTAAAATAAATAATCATATATTAAAAACAATTACCTCTTTCCATAGGGCAAGTTGCATAAAACAAAAATAGAGAAATTGGAGCAGAAAGGGAATAGTTACATAAAGGAACAACTGAAACATGAGTGGTTTGATGAAAAAAATGAGTAGGTAGTTGCATGAGGAGAGACTAGCCCAATAACCCGTGTTCAGCACGGTATCTCCACTGTAAAATAAATAATCATATATTAAAAACAGTTACCTCTTTCCATAAGGCAAGTTGCATAAAACAGAAATAGAGAAATTGGGGCAGAAAGGGAATAGTTACATAAAGGAACAACTGAACATAAGTGGTTTGAGTTGCATGAGTAGTCGGTCAAAATTAAAACTGCCAGTCAAAATTAAATCTAAAAGTCTTTAGCTTAATATAGTATAACGGACCATCGAAAGTTAGAAATTACCAAAAATCTGATGCCTCCAAATAAAATGCATCACATTTACCAAGTCAACTTTTCAGGAAATACAAAAGGGGAATATATTTGGTAAAATCGATGGACTTATATTGTGATATTTTATTCGAAACATTTTCATACATAGAGGCTTTCTAATGTTTATTATTACTTTGAAAGTGTTTCACATGCTAAAAATGTGAAGAGCGGAATGAGGAGGTTAGGAGTTGTATCATTTATAGCTCCCTTTTTTTTGCTTATAAGCTCATTACTGTGGATGATCTTTGCATCCATGGCAGATGACATTTACACTGTGGTAACATTTTCTTTGCTTATAAGCTCATTACTGTGGATGATCTTTGCATCCATGGCAGGCGACATTTACACTGTGGTAAGTGTTTTTTCTCTCTATCTATGCAAGTATGTACTAACAAAGGACACAAAAGGCCTACGGCCCTGAAATGGAAAAAAGAAGAGAAAACGAAGAGAAAACAATGTAGGGAGTTTAATTCCCAAGCTATCAAGAATAAATAAATTATGTGTATGATAGAAAAATATAGTAGAATCATCATCCTGATTGGCTGATTGCCATCATTATCAGCAACCTTAATCCCATGAATATAAAAATAGAGTTACACATTTAAATCATAGTTTTGAAAATATTGTCTTGAAGAAATTATTATCTCATGAAAATTTTAGGCCATATTTATCACCTCTAGATATTATTGGTAAAATAATGCAGGAAACAAATTAGTTTTAATTAATAAAACAAATTATTGAACATTAACATATATGATCATAACGCCACATTCTAAAAAATAAATGATTAATGACTAACATAAATTACCCTCGTTCTTCTTTGCATTCTCTAATTTTCTTATTTGGATACATTGCCTTTTATGATTTTATATTTGTCTGCGTTTTGGTTTGTGCTGCCCTGGCTTATGGGTTGTTTCTCTCCTATTTTGGCTCCCTCTCTCTGCGTCCATCCATTGTGACCATATGCCTTAGCATAGTTGGTAGCCTTCTTTGGGTTCAAGGAAATAAGAGTAATTCATGATTTGCACAAAATGTTTTTTTTTTACCTTGCAAATAATAATATACTTTCTTATTTTCTAAAGAAATAAATTACTAATATTTTGCTTGGGGACTTAAATTAAAAATAAAATTGACAATTTTATTATATTTTGATCAGTAACATCAAGATAAAACCCTTGGCCTGGTTTGCCCCATACGGTTTATAGACCCTAAACATTGGTTACTGGTGCAACACTGATACTATGGATGATGGTTGCAGTGGGCAAGCGTGTCTCTGTGGATTGCATGATTTGTTCTTGCATTTATTATCTCTGAGTAATGCCCAAACCTAAATCTGATCTAATTATAGTAATTATTTTTAATTAGAAACTTCATTAATTTTCTATTTGCTTTTGTGGGCCAGTTGATCAAGATTGAGAATTAGTTAACTAGTTTTAGCTATTAAGAAAGTCGATGCCCTAGGGCCACAAGGAATAGGACTTTATAGCAAATTAGCAATTGGCCATCTTGAATCAATATGATGGATAAAAAAGGCCATGATCAATGCTTCAAATGATGATAATCCGAACCCTGGTGAATGATTCTGCACGAAGACCTTGGCATGTTTGCCCTTTTCCTCTTTCTGATTACTTGATTGCCTGCTAGCCCGCTTTTAAGTCATGAAATTAGTGCTTTGATTTCATCATAATTTCAGATGGGCCCCAATCACAAAATAGGAAGTTGGTGGATAGGTGGGCTACTGGCACAGTGAGTGCTCGGTCTAAAAATAGGTAGGAGTCCGTGTGCTCAGGTGCAGAAGACTATGCTCCGCCGCTTCCTTTTTATTTAGTTTGTGATGGGGATTAATATTAGGAGTTTTGACATATTAGTCCTCAAGTCCAGATGTTTCAATTTTATGACTGAAATTTAGATAAAGTCATGAGATTTGGTTGACTCTAATCATTTTTTTATAATTTTTTTTTTTTGCCTTAGATCTCGTGATATAATGGGAACAGTGTAGGTCA
Organism: Litsea cubeba; assembly: GCA_012931725.1. Classification (NCBI taxonomy): domain Eukaryota; kingdom Viridiplantae; phylum Streptophyta; class Magnoliopsida; order Laurales; family Lauraceae; genus Litsea; species Litsea cubeba. The sequence continues at coordinate 36,132,989 of CM022949.1, forward strand.
CATAAATTGATCATAAACCCCATGATATCATGGGACTATCATGGCTTTTATGTATCATCTTAGGGAAATCTTTTTTCGGAGTGATAGAATTCGAGAAATGGTGGTCAAATGTGTCTACTTTTCACAAAATGCAAAAAGGTGTATGACTAAGAAATTGAAAAATGGGGATTTGACATATTATTCCCTTTAAAACTCTATTCCCCCAATTTCATGACTAAAAATCAAACGACTCTGGTCCACAATTTTTGTTTTTTTTACTTTTCTGCCCTGGGTCCCATGATATCGTGGGATCCAAGTCTAGATAAGAAAACGGTCTAGGCTTTTTAATGTACTACGGGCTTTTCAACTTTAAACATTTGGATTCCATGATATCGTGGGTTTTTAAACTCCCATGATATCATGGGATCTGGGGTAGAAAAGTAAAGAAAAGATGTATACAAGAGTCAAACGACTCTGGTGACATCAATAGATTTCCAGTCTTGAAATTGGGGCTGCAGGGTTTAAAGGGGATTAATATGTCAAAGTAATATCTCATAATATCACGAGAAAATCCCATAATATCATTGTGTATGGCGTAAAAAAATCTTTATAAAAAGATATTGATCAAAGAGTTAAGCAACTCTGGCGACATTATCTTAATTTCAGTCATAAAATTGAAAAATCAGATTCAAAGAGGACTAATATGTCAAAACCCCATAATATTACCTATTCTAGAACTTCTACTTTTACTCTTATCCTAAAACGGCCTAGTTTGTGTGTTCTTCAAGCTCCAAAGTAATACTTCTCTCTCTCTCTCACACTTGCGCCATGCTTACATTTTTCTCGCGTGTTTGTAGAAACTCCTGAATGCACATCCATGCTAGCTAGCAACCCCCCTCTTGTTGGTGTGCAGACGTGTGTTATGTTATGCTGTCCGTAGTTAGATTGGTCATAGGAGTTGATGCTCCAAATATATCTTCTAGAAGACTTTCATTCGCAAGTGCTATGTAATTAAGTATACATTAATTAGAACTATGGGAAGAAAAAAAAATATTTATGTTTGTGATACATACACTAACACGCATACCTTATGTTTTAATCTTCTGCATATTATTTCTGCATGTTGTTGTTTAAAGCTTCATTTCTTTCGTAAACCACTAGAAGCTTTTAGTGATTTTCATTTAGTGGCTCTTTCAGTATTAATTTTGAGAACACCTTTAAGATTTTATTTTTGAGCCAATTCACCAATTTGTGTAGTGGGCAAGCTTTTGTTGTGCTTGAATTATCACTGCATAGTAATTGTGCAGCTTATAAAATATCTGTGTGCTTAAATGGATCTACCGTATCCAAAATGCAAATTGTTAGAAATTGTTAGAATTTGCTCTCCTAATTTGCAAACTTAAGGGGTTGTTTGTTTGCACCCATTTACATATGTAAATGTTACTCATGCATATCATTTGCACTTACATACGTTTGTTTGCATTCATTCATGATGAGGTGTGAAATGGGGCCATTTCATTTATCGGCCCAAAATCCCCTACCTGAAAAGATAGTGATAAGGTTTCACACCTCCTACCTCAAAAGGCTCCAGTACAGCTCCCTCTTCATTTTCTCCAGTAGTAGGTCCTGGGATCAAAATCCATCAACCACCTTCTTATGCTTTCCCCCTTTTGCACTCGTGTGGGCCCCAAATTTGTAGTCGTATCCATTCAACCATTTTATTTAACTAATAAACCGCAAGCTATTTAGTTTCATATCTTAAATCTTCATAGATTTTGAGAAATATGCGAAAACACAACAAAAAAATAAATAAAAACCCTAATCTTATAGATCTTATTTTTTGCACTTTTTTGACCCAATTCATGATTTGAGCTGTTCTATGTTTTCATATAAATGGTAAACATTAAGAGGTGAAGATTCATATCTTCAATTCACACAATATAAAAAAACATGTGAAAAAAATTCTAAATTCCACTTTCTGATCAGTTGCACTTTTGTGGGCTTCGAATTCATGACCCAAATCATTAAATATTCTGAGAGATATGAAAAACCGCAATGGATGAAGTTTCATTTTGAGAAATATGCGAAAAACACATAAAACAATTTAATTTCACTTTTTAATTATCTGCACTTTTTTGGGCTTCCAATTCATATGTATGCTGTCTTCAATACCCACTATTTCCTTTGTAGAAAAAGTTTTGGAGCCCTTGAGCCCATTAAAGTGCATAAAAACTGATAGAGATCCTTCCTTGCTCTTTCTCTTTCCATCCCCAAATCATTTCTTCATGTGAAATGGTGCATCCAAACAAACATGGTACTACGTTTTACATATGTAAATCCCATTTTCCCATCCCATGGATGAAGAGAAACAACTCTGACAATATTTTCATGTATTCTTTGTCGATTGCGGATGGTTTACTTATCCACCGATTTCATTCAGGTGCCTTTTTGTATTCTACTCATTTTCTTCTATTTGGGAAGGAGATATTTCTTATTGTACCGATTTAAAAAATTTCTCTAGTTATCATCAGTGGATTTATATTATATATCTATTGTATTTTTGTTCCTAAGTTTTACAAGTTGTTGAATTGTCTTCCTTTTGTTCTAAATACATTTAACAAATATAAATGCCCTTCCATGGTAAAAGTTTGGACATTTGTTTTTGTTTTTACTTTTAAATTCATGGTTTCCATTCTTGGGTGTTATGTAGAGGTTTTATTGGGCAAATTTGGGGCGAGTTTTTAAAATTCGAACTTTGACTTGCATCCCTTTAAAAATATAGAATTTGAAGAATCATAATGTTTTAGTTAGCATGAACAAATGTAAGTATAAATAGGTGTTTTCGTTTGTTTTTCATTGAATTAAATGCACAATGATTTGATCTTTGATTACATTACTTAGATCTTCCATAAAGTGTAAGCCTCTTCCAACAGGAATCTATTGAGAAAAGGTGTGTTGAAGGACTTTTTTATAGAAACCTGCAAGAAAGGAGACTCGGGGGAGGTGTCTTCCAACAGGAATATATTGAGAAAAGGCGTGTTGAAGGACATTTTTATAGGACCCTGCAGGAAAGGAGACTCGGGGGTGGGGGAGCAATTCTTGACTTGATCCACCAATTCAACCCGAACCTTGCTTGATAATTTAGGGTTTCTTACCAGATAAATAAATGGGTTGGGTGCGGGTTGAGCTCATTCTTATACTATCCAGCCACTAACCAAACCCGAACATAACTTGCTAAGTGAGGGTTTGGTTTTGAATCTGTTAACTTTCAAGTTGAGTACATGTCGACATTTTCTATCCCACGATTTTAAATTGTCGAGTTTGGGCTCGTACTAAATCCAAACCATTTTTTAGTCATCAGGTAAAACATTTCAATCAACTCGACTCGAAAACAAAAAGGGTTCGCCCAAGTCCTAAATTATTGGGTCATTTGGTTTTGGCAGGTCAGTTAGGAATTGTGTCACCCCTTATCTAAGATTCACGTATGTGACACCCACAATTAGAAACCAAAGTTTTTAAAGTCAGAGTCAAAAGGATGTTCTTTTCCTTGAAGAGGCATTTGTGTCCTTTGTGGGATGTACTTTTAACAAAAAGGAGTATATTTTAGGAAATTGGTATGTACTAATTCTTAGTATCACGAGGAATTTGAATAACTAGATCATAAGTATGCTGTCCTGATTGTATCAGCCCCCAACCCTTGCTAATTGACCTTTACAATTACTGTGCTTTGTCCATCAAGTAGATCCTTTTTGTTCATTGGAAAACTATGCAGGCCAAACCTTTGTTCATTATAAAGCTTTTGAAGAGATGATGAAATATAACCAAGGTATATATCTTTGTGTGCGCGGGCGCTTGGGCATCTGCTCCTGTGCGAGATTGGACCATTGGCTGCAGGTCAAGGATTTAGGATCATTGGGTTGAGTTGAAAAGAGAGAATTTTTCATTGATTGACAATTGAGAGATTACAAGGTATTTATAGAGGAGGGGAGGTCAATCTTGCCTATTAGGATTAAGATATGATTTCCTTTCCTTTCATGGAATTTATTAATCCCAATCTTTTCTGTTCTTGATGGAATCTTCTTTCCTCTCCTAAGACAATTGATTATCTTTTATTGATTACATGTAAATCAATTAATAATACTTAATGGAGGACATGTCTATCAATTATTTTCCTCCATTTAATATATCTTATCTAGTAGGAATCTTTATTGGAAGGTAACATATTTAAAAAGTAGGTAAAGTAGAGCTAATGGGCTGGTTATCCATGGATCAGCCCAATGAATCAATCATATATTGGCTTGCCTATCTTATCTAGTAGGAATCTTTATTGGAAGGTAACATACTTAAAAAGTAGGTAAAGTAGAGCTAATGGGCTGGTTATCCATGGATCAGCCCAATGAATCAATCATATATTGGCTTGCCCAATGGGCTGTCCCACTAGGGTATGGGCCTTTTGGTCTGGCATGCAATGGGTCTTCTCTTGGGCCTCTTTTTGTTGGTCTTGACTCTTGAGGTCCAATATGCAGTCGGGCTGCATCAGTGGTCCAACCTAGATCTTTCGATCCCCACCTCTCCCATGATATGTGGTGCCAGGTGAGCCCCAATAGTTGTCTCGCAGGAGAGCACTCATATTTATGTATTTATGAATCATGAGAGGTTGATTTGATCGTCAACCGGAAGAATTAAGCCAAACATTAGGATACATTCTAGGGAAAATGATTATGCTAGAAGAGAGACTACAGAACGAATTCCACCTTTATATATGGGGACATTTCAATTATGATCTTTTGTCTCAACCTAATTTTGCAAGCATATTGATAGGTGGTGAGTAAAAGGAGGTTTATTTTTGCGCCACAACAAGAATCAGCTGCTCCAAGAATAAATCCAAGTGAACCTCTCCTTGCAGCTATTGAGAGCACTCCAAGATCCATTTTTCAATATTGTGTGTATCTTGACCAGTGTATGGTTTCTGAGAGTAATGTTGAAACCTGGCGTCGAGCTGCATTCTTTGAAGAAACTGGTAAGACTTATAGGCGAGTTATTTCTGTGTGCTTTTGAGGCCTTTGGAACAGCTCACATCAAGGCTTGGTGAAGGTTTAAAAGGCAGTCCTGCGGAAAATTCAGATTTATTGTCTCAGCGGTTATCCTCACCAATGGTCAATCATGTGGACTTGAGGCTTCATGAAGCATTCTATGATTTCCAGGTAGTTATTGAGTTTTTATCGAAAATATTTTTTGCAAAAAGTATTTTCGATAAAAACTCAATAACTACCTGGAAATCATAGAATGCTTCATGAAGCCTCAAGTCCACATGATTGACCATTGGTGAGGATAACCGCTGAGACAATAAATCTGAATTTTCCGCAGGACTGCCTTTTAAACCTTCACCAAGCCTTGATGTGAGCTGTTCCAAAGGCCTCAAAAGCACACAGAAATAACTCGCCTATAAGTCTTAACAGTTTCTTCAAAGAATGCAGCTCGACGCCAGGTTTCAACATTACTCTCAGAAACCATACACTGGTCAAGATACACACAATATTGAAAAATGGATCTTGGAGTGCTCTCAATAGCTGCAAGGAGAGGTTCACTTGGATTTATTCTTGGAGCAGCTGATTCTTGTTGTGGCGCAAAAATAAACCTCCTTTTACTCACCACCAAATATGCTTGCAAAATTAGGTTGAGACAAAAGATCATAATTGAAATGTCCCCATATATAAAGGTGGAATTCGTTCTGTAGTCTCTCTTCTAGCATAATCATTTTCCCTAGAATGTATCCTAATGTTTGGCTTAATCTTTCGGTTGACGATCAAATCAACCCGGTTGACGATCAAATCAACCTCTCATGATTCATAAATACATAAATATGAGTGCTCTCCTGCGAGACCTCACCTGGCACCACATATCATGGGAGAGGTGGGGATCGAAAGATCTAGGTTGGACCACCAAGAGTCAAGACCAACAAAAAGAGGCCCAAGAGAAGACCCATTGCATGCCAGACCCTAGTGGGACACAGCCCATTGGGCCAAGCCAATATATGATTGATTCATTGGGCTGATCCATGGATAACCAGCCCATTAGCTCTACTTGAGGCTTCATGAAGCATTCTATGATTTCCAGGTAGTTATTGAGTTTTTATCGAAAATATTTTTTGCAAAAAGTATTTTCGATAAAAACTCAATAACTACCTGGAAATCATAGAATGCTTCATGAAGCCTCAAGTCCACATGATTGACCATTGGTGAGGATAACCGCTGAGACAATAAATCTGAATTTTCCGCAGGACTGCCTTTTAAACCTTCACCAAGCCTTGATGTGAGCTGTTCCAAAGGCCTCAAAAGCACACAGAAATAACTCGCCTATAAGTCTTAACAGTTTCTTCAAAGAATGCAGCTCGACGCCAGGTTTCAACATTACTCTCAGAAACCATACACTGGTCAAGATACACACAATATTGAAAAATGGATCTTGGAGTGCTCTCAATAGCTGCAAGGAGAGGTTCACTTGGATTTATTCTTGGAGCAGCTGATTCTTGTTGTGGCGCAAAAATAAACCTCCTTTTACTCACCACCAAATATGCTTGCAAAATTAGGTTGAGACAAAAGATCATAATTGAAATGTCCCCATATATAAAGGTGGAATTCGTTCTGTAGTCTCTCTTCTAGCATAATCATTTTCCCTAGAATGTATCCTAATGTTTGGCTTAATCTTTCGGTTGACGATCAAATCAACCCGGTTGACGATCAAATCAACCTCTCATGATTCATAAATACATAAATATGAGTGCTCTCCTGCGAGACCTCACCTGGCACCACATATCATGGGAGAGGTGGGGATCGAAAGATCTAGGTTGGACCACCAAGAGTCAAGACCAACAAAAAGAGGCCCAAGAGAAGGCCAGACCCTAGTGGGACACAGCCCATTGGGCCAAGCCAATATATGATTGATTCATTGGGCTGATCCATGGATAACCAGCCCATTAGCTCTACTTTACCTACTTTTTAAGTATGTTACCTTCCAATAAAGATTCGTACATCTTGCCCCATTGCATGCCAGACCCTAGTGGGACACAGCCCATTGGGCCAAGCCAATATATGATTGATCCATTGGGCTGATCCATGGATAACCAGCCCAGCCCATTAGCTCTACTTTACCTACTTTTTAAGTATGTTACCTTCCAATAAAGATTCGTACATCTTGACCCATTGCCTGCCAAACCAAAAGGCCCAAACCCTAGTGGGACAGCCCATTGGGCTTAAGCCAATATATGATTGATCCATTGGGCTGATCCATGGATAACCAGCCCATTAGCTCTACTTTACCTACTTTTTAAGTATGTTACCTTCCAATAAAGATTCCTACATCTAGATAAGATATATTAAATAGAGGAAAATAATTGATAGACATGTCCTCAATTAAGTATTGTCCTCAATTAAGTATTATTAATTGTCTTAGGAGAGGGAAAGAAGATTCCATCAAGAACAGAAAAGATTGGGATTAACAAATTCCATGAAAGGAAAGGAAATCATATCTTAATCCTAATAGGCAAGATTGACCTCCCCTCGTCTATAATTGAGGACATGTAATCTCTCAATTGTCAATCAATGAAAAATTCTCTCTTTTCAACTCAACCCAATGATCCAGCCAATGGTCCAATCCATTTGGATCAATGCAAACTCCATGGGATCACTTGTTTTTTTTTTTTTTTTTGTTTTGGTTTTTTTCTTTTTCTTTTTTTTTTTTTTTTTGGTTTGGGATTTCTCGCATGGTCTAAGCACAGGAGCAGATTCCTAGGCGCCCGCGCACACAGAGATATATTTCATCATCTCTTCAAAAGCTTTATTATAATGAACAAAGGTTTGGCCTGCATAGTTTTCCAAACTTGATGGACAAAGCACAGTAAATATAATTGTAAAGGTCAATTAGCAAGGGTTGGGGGCTGTTACAATCAGGACAGCATACTTATGATCTAGTTATTCAAATTCCTCGTGATACTAAGAATTAGTACATACCAATTCCCTAAAATATACTCCTTTTTGTTAAAAGTACATCCCACAAAGGACACAAAGGAAAAGAAGTTTAGTCCTTTTGACTCTGACTTTAAAAACTTTGGTTTCTAATTGTGGGTGTCACATACGTGAATCTTAGGCCGATAAGGGGTCACAATTCCTAACATACCAATTTCCTAAAATATACTCCTTTTTGTTAAAAGTACATCCCACAAAGGACACAAATGCCTCTTCAAGGAAAAGAAGTTTATTCCTTTTGACTCTGACTTTAAAAACTTTGGTTTCTAATTGTGGGTGTCACATACGTGAATCTTAGATAAGGGGTGACACAATCCTAACTGACCTGCCAAAACCAAATGACCCAATAATTTAGGACTTGGGCGAACCCTTTTTTTTTCGAGTCGAGTTGATTGAAATGTTTTACCTGATGACTAAAAAATGGTTTGGATTTAGTACGAGCCCAAAACTCGACAATTTAAAATCCTGGGATAGAAAATGTCGACCTGTACTCAACTTGAAAGTTAACAGATTCAAAACCAAACCCTCACTTAGCAAGTTATGTTCGGGTTTGGTTAGTGGCTGGATAGTAAGAATGAGCTCAACCGCACCCAACCCATTTATTTATCTGGTAAGAAACCCTAAATTATCAAGCAAGGTTCGGGTTGAATTGGTGGATTAAGTCAAGAATTGCTCCCCCACCCTCGAGTCTTTATTTATCTGGTAAGAAACCCTAAATTATCAAGCAAGGTTCGGGTTGAATTGGTGGATTAAGTCAAGAATTGCTCCCCCACCCTCGAGTCTCCTTTCCTGCAGGTTCCTATAAATGTCCTTCAACACGCCTTTTCTCAATAGACACCTCCCCCAAGTCTCCTTTCTTGCAGGTTCCTATAAAAAAGTCCTTCAACACACCTTTTCTCAATATATTCCTGTTGGAAGAGGCTTACATTTTATGGAAGATCTAAGTAATGTAATCAAAGATCAAATCATTGTTCATTTAATTCAATGAAAAACAAACGAAAACACCTATTTATACTTACATTTGTTCATGCTAACTAAAACATGATGGTTCTTCAAATTCTGTATTTAAGGAACGTTATTTTTCAAATCTTGATACTTTTATTATATTTTTAAAGGGTTTTGGGCTCAAGGATGCAAGTCAGTCGAAGTTCGAATTTTAAAAACTTGCTCCAAATTTGCCCAATAAACCACTACATAACACCCAAGATTGGAAACCATGAATTTAAAAGTAAAAAAAAATAAAAATAAAAATATCCAAATTTTTACCATTGAAGGGCATTATATTTGTTAAATGTATTTAGAACAAAAGGAAGACAATTTAACAAATTGTAAAACTTAGGAACAAATTTTAAATCGGTACAATAAGAAAGATCTCCTTCCCAAATAGAAATCAAAAGGATGAAAATAAGTTGAAATTGGAGAATAATTAATTAGATGGAGATGAGAAATGGATGAGAAACGATATAGTATTATGAAAATTACAAAAAACCCCTCAAGTTTGTGGTATTTACATGAAGGTTCCTAGTTCACCACAAATTACAAATAAGTCCTACTCCTTTACTTACAACAGTTTCTTCTCTACGCCATCTTCCCCAACATTTTATCTCCATTCCCAAAATCAAGAAAGAACATCAACATATATCAAAACCCTAATCCTTCTCATTTAAATTCAAATTACCAGAAGAAAATCAACCACAAAAGTCTCTCTCTCTCACACACACACACACACACACACACACAGACATAGAAGCAGTTGCATCTGCTTCCTTTCTCATTCACATCATTTGTCACCTTGTACCTATCATTGCATTGCACAAGATGGTTGTCTGACTTTATGCGTCTTGGCTTCAGGTACTCTCTTTGAAGAGAGAGAGGCCAATTTTGGGACTTGGGGAGGAAGAAGAAACCAAGAGTTTGGTTGGGACTTGGAACGAATGGGTAGATGGTTGTCTGACTTTATGCGTCTTGGCTTCAGGTACTCTCTTTGAAGAGAGAGAGGCCAATTTTGGGACTTGGGGAGGAAGAAGAAACCAAGAGTTTGGTTGGGACTTGGAACGAATGGGTAGTTACCCATTAACCCATTGAATTGAAATAAAATACAAAAATGCCTTCTGTAGATATCTCTTGTTCGGGCTGGGCTTTTGGCTTTTTATCCCTTAATCCAAGCCCAGCCTTAGATTCAAGCCCAACTCGAGCATGAAAATTAAGGTCCAAGCACAGCCAAAATCGTTTTAGGCCCGAGCTGTCCTGTCCAACAGAAGGAAGCATAGTTGTCAATCTGTGAAGCACGGATACGCAAAAAGGGCCCCGAATCCGTATCTCGGGTGTATCGGACATGGATACGTCCGGGATACGCAAAAATCGTATCTGATTACTTTTTTATTTTTTTTAATGTTGGACTCGTGCGGGACACGTCCGGGATACGGGCGGGACTCATTTTAAGTGAAAAAAAAAAGGTAGGGGGGGGGGGGGGGGGGGGGGGAGAAACAGAGAAGAAAACGTGGGAGAGGAGAAGAGAATGGGGGGGAAAAAAGAAGAGAAGGGTAAGAAAGAAGAGCAGGAACCTGCTGTGCCGCTGCCTGCTGTGCTGTGCTGTCTCCTCCACGCAACCTGCTGTGCCGCTGCAGCCTCGGAATCTCCCCCCTTCGCCTCCATCGCCCAGACCCAGAGAAAGGAAAAAAAAAAAAAAGACTAGTGAAGAGAAACAGAACAAAAAAAAAAAAAGCGTACCTGCACCAACGTCGCCACAGCCGACCACCATCTCCATCGGCCGCGAAGACTCGTCACCTCCACCATCATCGCCTGCCCTCTCACCTCTTCTCGTCAAGGGCAGAGAGAAAGTTGCGTGGGTATGTTCTCTTGCTAACTCAGGTCTCTTTATGATATTATTATGGTTGGCAGAGATATAGTCATGTCTGTCAGGTGGGTATGTTTCCCACTCCAATAGTCAAGTTTGTCACGTGGGTACCACTTTAAATTTCAAGTGAGGCAAGCATCAAGTGTCTCCCTCCCACTCTTATTTCAAAGTGAGGCTAGGCCCATGTGTCTCCCACTCCAATTTCAAGTGAGGCAAGGCCCATCTTGTGGGCTTGAGATGAGTCAAGCTCGGCCCAGATACAATAAAAAAAAAAAAAACAGCAGCAAAATAAAAAACTTTTTACTCTTTAAAAGAGTTCATTCTTTATTAAGGGCCTGTTGGTTAGAAGATATCTGAAAATTCTTGTGCTGACAGTAACCAAATTCTTCAAAAGCTGTCCCCATTCACAAATGAATAGATATGATATATAATGTATTATATATATATGTGTGTGTGTGTGTGTGTGTGTATGAAAGTGCATATTTTATGGCTATTTTGATTGAAATAATGTTAGATTTTTATTACATAGTCATATAAAAAATATTAAAAAAAAAAAATTAAACGTATCCCCGACATACCGTATCCTACTTTTTTGAGAAATGGTGTATCTGCGTATCCGTATCCGTGTCTCGTATCCGTGTCCGTGCTTCATAGTTGTCAATTCCATTTCGTTTCGGCCGGAATGGCCGGAATTTCTCGTTCCGGTTCTCCGGCCGAAACGGAATGGGGCCAAAAAGATTTCGGTTTGAATTCTGGTCCTTTGGTTTGTAGCACATTTTCACATTTTTTTAGATTTTTTTCTCAATATTCATATCAAGAAACATGCATAATTTATATTTTATTTTATTTTTCTATTTTATATATATGTATATATATTTTTAATTTTTTATTATTCCGAAAAGTTACTCCGAATATTTTTGCCGAATTTCCGAAATACTGAAATATTTCATCTTGGATGCTATAGACCAATATGATGACTGAAACGGAATTGACAACTATGCAAGCAAGACCATGCTGACCATAAATCAGGTATTGTTAGGAGTTGCAAGAGCTCCTTAGTTGAACTGTTTGGATGTGTTTGTGCTAATATGGGTCTTGCACTTAAGCTTGTAGCAGAACCCCATTCTTCATATTGAGGAGAGGACCATGCTTGTCCACATTACTTTAGAGTGGTTGACCTACTGTGGATTTTCTCAATCCATAATGAAAGAAAAGCTGTGGTGAACAAATTAGTTTAAAAAATAAAAGTGGACCTGATCTGCCAGGAGGAGACCTTAGATACCTCTATGTACAGTGTGACATATCTCATCAACAATTTTGATAACCCATGTATCTTTCATATCCCCAACATAGTTGGGATAAGGCAGTGATGATGATGATGATGTATTTTGAATAATGCTGCAGGATCTAACAATACATTTATTAGTTGAAGTGGATTTGTTTTGCTAGCTCGTTTGTATGTATGCAGGCCCTCACTGCATTCCTCCTTTTGACTTGACGTTTTTTTCTTGTATGGTTTTTTTGTTCATGTTCCTTAAATATCTAAAAATCAAGTTGTAAACTAAAATCCATGGAATACGATGCAACCGTGTTCATGGTCTGCTAGGACAGTTGCTTCACTGATGGCAAGCTCCCGCGACGAGGGCAGGTTCGGAGTTGCTCGCTTCACTGGCTGCAATGCTGATGTGGTTTCAACTTTGTTGTCTTGCCTGCTTGCTGTTGAGGCATGCCTAGGGAAGAAGACCAATCTGCAATCACCACATTTGTTGAGCCCCACTAATATTTGGAGGGCAACAGTTGACTCTGGAAAAAGAGATTTTGTGTGTAAACAGAGAGAGCACCTTGCATGAGAAAGCTTATGGGATGGCTGATGTTCTCGGGGCATCAATTTATCAGATTGTTTCAGCTTTTCATGATGCGATGCGAAAGGGTGCAAAAGCAGGCATTCTAGATAAGGATCGGATTATCAAGAGCAGGCCTTTGCATAGCACCAGGGAAATTCTTATACACAAGCTGTGAGCCTCTTTTCTTGACCTCCGAGCCACCTGAGGTGTGTTCTTCAATCATACTTACAGAAGGGAATTTTTTTAAGGAAAAACTTAAAAAAGTATATAAAGATTTGAATATTTCAAAAGAGTATAAATATTATTCATATTTCTTTCAATTAAGTCCTCTTCATAAAAAAATACCTACAGGTTTTTGTCCTTTTCTTATCCTCTTTCTCCCAAATCCCACCACCACCTTTTTTCGCCCCCTCCTTTCTTCTCCCTCTTCCCTTCAACAACTTCAAGAACAGAAGAATATACACTGAAGTGGATCCAAGGACTAGAGCAGTGTAACAAGCGTCTTTTATCCTTTGAGTGGAAATCATCATCTTGTTGTGGACCATGTATAGTATATCAAAATATCTGAAGACAGAGATCCCAAGAGCCCTTCCAATGCTAATGCTTCGGGACTAGTGTCATCATAACTAGTTACTAGGAAAACAGTCATCCCCAATTTCAGCGATCATATATGCCATTGTTCCCAAGTTAAAGCCGGCATGCATGCATCATCACTATCATCGTGTTAAGATTTTATCATCACCAAATGCATACCATGAATTCCCTTAGCCCCAGAATCTGCGTGGATCGACCCCAGAAAAATTAGGTCCAGGTTGAAGAAAGGATTGATGGATTGGATTCAGCTCTTGGATAATACAACAACAAATAAAATCCATCTAATCCAAAGATCCTAACCATAAACGAGCATAGAACTGGATGGTTAGAAAAGAACCAAACTTGTTACTTCTGATGAGGAAATATGTTGTGGGTTTTGGAGGAAAGAGGGAGAAGAAAGGCATTTTTTTTTTTTTTTTTGTGTGTTAAGAGGGAGAAGAAAAGACGGAAAATTGTCTCTCTTTTTTTTTTTTTTTAATTTTTGTTAATAGGAAGGAGTAGGACAACCTTTATGCTCTTTTGAAATATTCAAATCTTTATTATCTTTTTGAAAATGAGCGAGAAGTTATATACCTTTTAGAAAATTTGCCATTATGAATGGTGTGGTTAGCTCTCTAATTGGCAAATGTACAAGTGAAGATAGAGAAGAAATGCTTTTTTGCGGTGCTTATAAGACCACTCTCCAATTTAGATGTCTTAAAATCATGTTGTAATTGTTTTGTAGGACATAATGCATGAAGATCTACAGCTGAATGAAAAGAAGATATGGTGAAAATGCCTTTCATAACATATACGATCTTAACCAGCAGAGCCACGTATAATTTGCTGAAACGGCTATATCTGTATAGACTATTTCTCTAATTGGTCGTTTATATTGGACCCTCTTTACTCTATTGCATGGGCTGGACTCTAATTTCAGAAGTTTGAAAATGTTTGCACTTCTAGCTAGACAGTGACATATGTTGATTGGATTAGCGTAAAATTTGGGTACAATCCACTGGGAAGGGTAAATATTGGCAACTGGGTCCCATTGTGGAGGATCTGGATTTCATTTTTTTGGTGAATCGAGATCATCTGAGGTTTTCCCCCACGGTGACCGTGAGTGGGTCCGCAACGTTGCTGTAGGCAGCCCAAGTCTTATGCATTCAAAAGTGACGAGAAAGGAATAGTTGCAAACAAGGCAATCATTTATCTTGGGTTATGGTCTCTAGTAATCAGTCTGTCTCCAATCTCTACAAATTTTTTTTTTCATTTACCCTAGCTAATGGGGGTTAGACCTAGGGTTGTAAATGGGTCATTGATTCTCCGATTACCCGAAGGTTCCGACCCGTTAGGATCCGGGTATGGGTCCTTATTTTGGTCCCGATGAGAAAATGGTTTCGGTTCCAGATTCATTTTTTTGGAATCGATACCTAAACGGGTCCGGTTCCGGATCCACAGTGGCTCACAGGTGGACCCGGGATCCGACCCAATATACACTAACATAAGGTAACTTTAGTATGTGAGAATAGAACTCTTTTTACTCTTCTATTTTTCTACATTATGGTTTTCTACTTTTCTACATCTCATTGCCGGTTTGGATGTGATTTTTCTGAGTTTTTGGTTAAAAGTGTCTGTTATTGATAGACAAAATGTCACATTAGTGTTTGCAGGTACATGATCCAATTGAGATAAAAAAGAAAAATACAAGTATTAGTCTAGACCCGGAACTGGAACCAGACTCGCCTTACAAACGGTTCCGGTTCTGGTTCCCAGTAATATTATCGGTTCCGGTTCCGATTCCACCCTGGACCCGGACCGGAACCGACCCGTTTATAACACACTTAGACCCCATTGAACCCCATGCCTGGAAAAAGCCTTCAGGGTGAGGTAATGAGACCTCAGGTGATGTGAGAGAGCCCACTTGGTTAGGGAAGGTGACACCCAGGTGATAATTGAGGCGCATCTTAACAATGAGACAGGACACCGTTCTCTACAAGTACTGCTCGATTCTGTTCGATTTTGGATTCATCCTTGTGTTTGTAGTGGCCGATTCGTCTCCAATCAAAGCTACCACGCCAAAGGCCAACATGTAGAATATAGTCCTCTTCTGATTCACTGATTTGCCCCACCTTTATCTTTTAATTCCAGCTAAATGGAATTGATTGCTGATGGGCTGTCCTAGTGCAGGAAATTTTACCAATATTTATCTCGTCACAAGAAATCCTAAATTCGTGAGATGTTCTTGGAAATTATGTTCTTGGAAATTGCATACGTTGGTAGACTTTCACCTACCAGTGCGAGCAGACATATTGGTGTTTATGGGGTCTACTTCTCTTATCTTCCTTGTCACTCACTTCAAGATGCGTGAGAGTTAATTGGTATTTTACAAATAACTGAGTTAAGAGAGATGGCCTAAAAACCTTTTTTATAAAATAACCCAAGAGAGATTTTTTCCCATGGAAGAAATCAATTAGCAATAAGTTTCCTTAGTTTTCCTCAATGATTATCAATAAAGAATCTTGATTGATTGGGCTTTTCCAAACTGAATCCAAGAAATCTTTAATTAAATAAAAACTGAAGAGAGATGCTTATGAGTTGACTTGGAGTGGGACGCTTCAACTATTAGACATGTGGTCATGGGGACCACTTACGTCTAACAGAAGTCTGTTTATGGATGAAATTCCTGAAAAAAAAACCATGCCCATTAGGTTATGTAGCTATTGATTTAATGGCATGAAGGTTTATTGGTCTTTTAACTTTTTTTTTTTAAAGACTCAATTCAACGGTGAGTGGAGGTTCAATGAACTTTCAAGCGGGCGCAAGTGAGCCCCATCACACAAAGGAATGTACAGTAGGAGCCAATCACCATGTTGCCTGTATGACCAACGCTAAAATTTGGATCCTGTCAATGCTAATTCCAGTCATTGAGAAAAGAACTTCTAGTGAATAAACAAGAAAGATATTCCCAAGAACAATACCCAGAAGGCACCAGGTCCCTCTACACATTGGCTTTCACATTGATTGATCAAGATTAAACCTGTCCATACCGAATTGTTGGAAATGATTAGGCCTGGAACACCAAGCTGTACTGAGCAGGCTAACCACTTGATTTGACCTATCAAAAGCCAACGTTTACAACATTCAAACCACCAACCATATCACATTGCTAATCTTTCTGCCTCACTCAGAACCAACACCGGCAAAACACTCGATCATTGGGTAAAAGAAGCCATTGCTTTAGTCCTCGAAAAAAAAATAAGGCTCAATAAAAATTATTTTTTCAAATTCTAAAAAAGCATTCAAGCAACTGTAGAGTTTTTTTTTTCTCCGAAGGCCCCATAATATTAATTAGTAACACATCTCATTTAAGCCATCTTTTTCACATTTAAACAAAGCATTAAAGCAAGTGTCATCCTTCTTTTTTCTCTACACAATGTCTTTTTAAATCTCAACAAATCTCAACCCAACCTCCTTGTCACCTCACCCGTGAGGTTTTTCAAATGAATGTTTCTCCAATAACGCTTTTCCAACTCACGTACTCTTTACTCTCTCACCCTCTGTCTCTCTCATAGATTGTCTTTCTCTATAACTACTTTTTTTATTTTTTATTTTTAAAGCAATCTTCTTTAAGGATTTATTGATCTGGTTTTGTCTTCTTTTTAATAATATATGTGGATATATTCTGATAATATATGTGAGTTTTTTTTATAATATATGTTAATCATAACCCACTAACTCAAATATAATCTCTTTTTTTTCATAATGAAAAAGACGGATCAAATTCGAAATTCATCTACATCTACAATCTTTATGGCCAATAATGATAAATCACCAAATCAGGTTCTATTGTTTTATGATTTTAAGTTTCTTTAATTCCATGCTCGTATTGTATGTTTATTATAGTTAGTGTTTGTTTTATTTTGTAAATATTATTTAGGGGATTTTACCTAAAAAATCCTTCAAGACTTGTTAAAAGCCAAAAGCACCATCAATTTCTCATAAAGACCACAATAGTCCCAAAGGCCCTGTTGGGTATTTTTTTTAACTTTTAGCGCTGAGCGGGGATATCCCTGCTCATTTCCCTTAAAAAAAAATCCAAAATCCAAAAATTCATCCTCTCCCGTATCAGATTGAAGAAGGAAGGAAGAACTGAACCCTAACCCTAAAATGAAGAAGATGCAGATCTTCGTCAAAACCCTAATAGGCAAAACCATAACCCTAGAAGTCGAATCCTCTGACACCATTGACAATGTGAAATCCAAGATTTCGAACAAGGTGGACATTCCCCCGGACCAGCAGCGCCTGATCTTCACCGGAAAACAGTTCGAGGATGGCCGGACCCTCGCCGACTACAACATCCAGAAAGAGAGCACCCTCCACCTCGTCCTCTGCCTCCGCGGCTGCGTGGCCAAGAAGAGGAAGAAGAAGACCTACACCAAGCCCAAGAAGATCAAGCACAAGAAGAAAACGGTCAAGCTCCCCGTCCCAACTGAAACCACCTTGAGAGAGACAATACTCTGGTGGGCGGGGATATCCCCGCTCACAGCACTAACAGAGGCAGGGATATCCCTGTTCACAACACTAATTTGGGCAGGGATATCCCCGTCCCAACTGAAACCAGTCTTTGAGAGACAGCACACACAGTACTCTGGTGGGCGGGGATATCCCCGTCCAAACTGAAACCAGTCCTTGAGAGACAGCACCCACAGTACTCTGGTGGGCGGGGATATCCCCGCTCACAGCACTAACAAAAGCAGGGATATCCCTGTTCACATCACTAATTTGGGCGTGCACTGTCTTCTTCTTCCTCACATTCTGGAATCTGATTTCTGCAACTGTAGGAGTTCTAATCTGAACCCAGATGAAAAAGACCGAAATCTCCCCTCAAAATGATGAATCCAAGCACAATTACTTTTTAATCCTTGCAGATCCTAGAAAACCCTTTTACTTTGTAATAAGAAAAACTCCAAATTCCAGCTGAGAACTCTAGATTCAATCCTTAAAACCCATTTTTCGAAAATATAAGAATCTGAATGTGGAAAAAGCTCATGTTCTAGAAGATCTGCATCTTCTTCGTTTTAGGGTTAGGGTTCGGTTCTTCCTTCCTTCCTCGATCTGATATGGGAGAGGATGGATTTTTGGGTTTTGGGTTTTGTTTAAGGGAAAGGAGCAGGGATATCCCAGCTCAGAGAAGAAAAGAAAAGAAAAAATCAAATTAAGCTTTTGAGACTACTGTGGTCATTATAAGATGTTCATGGTCCTTTTGGCTATTGACAAGTCTTAAAGGATTTTTCAGGTAAAATCCTCTATTATTTATTATAATTTATAAATGATAATGTATGTATTAGAAAATAGGAATCCAGATGCTCAAAACTTCAAAAAAAAAAAAAAAAGAAAAAAAAAGAGAAAAAAGAATAGATAATTTGAGGCCTCATTTAGGATTTTGTCGCTTTAGGCCTCAAATTGTCTTGAGCCGGCCCTGCAAAACAACCTTTGAATTCGTTTCTTGTTTCTTGGGACTCCAGAAACTGCTGCTTACCTTGTTGAATTGGAAGTTCAAGCGCTCCTTTTATGGGATAGCCTTAGCAGATTCCCATCAAATCAATAACTTAATAATTGAAGGAGACTGATGCTATAACAAACACACTATAACAAACACACTGAATCAGGCAGGCTCTTTTCGTTGGAGCTTGATGCATATATATATATATATCGGGAAATATTCATGTGCATCAATCCCTCAGCATGTTATAATGATGGACAACATAGTAGGGTTGAATTTATAACACATCCGAATCATCCAGACACATGAAACTCCATTAAATGTATATATATATATATATATATGGAAGAAGCTTAAATTGATCTTGCAAAAACATAGATCATGAGAAATAAAACTCTCCAGGAGATTATCCAACCAAGCGGCCCATTTACTGGCACATCTCCCTTTTCCCAATATCATTATTTTTCAGGCACTATATTGAAACAGTGTGCAGGACAGAGGCAGCTCATTCTCAGATTAACTTGGAAACACCTGTTACTCTAACAAGAGATAACTTATTACTGATGGATCTGGATGTGTGAAGACTCCAACGCACTGCCGGAGATCTATATGTGTTTTGGCAATTTAAAAGTTTTGCGGATCTCTTCACCTCTAACTCTACCTGCGCGATGAAATAGAATGGAACAAAGTACCAACCCTATGGCTCCCATATCTCTTATATAGCCTAGTCCTAGCGAGCCATGCTTCGTGAAGACTTCTTTACTAGAAACTCACATCCTACTAATCCGGTTGGGAGTTTATACGTGGGTACATTTAAGTTTTTTATTTATAGTGTGGGATACTAATTTCTCCATTGGTCACTGCCATATTTCATTTGACAAGAAACCCATGACATGCGGGCCACATGATTTCCAACAATTACTACAGCAATCTAATGCTTAGAGGAAGCACTAAGCCGGCCACCCATACCCAAAGCAGCCATTGCAACAGGAATAAACAGATGGAGCAACCACGAACAGATTGATTAGTTTAGCTGAATAGGATGAAAAACCTTTTTGTAAAGACCAATTCACATGATTGAATAAATCTTCATGAGGAGGAATTGGCTTCTAAATCTTCACGAGGAGATATCAGCATCTTGCGCCAATTCTCCAGCAATCTTTGTTTTTAATGTGTCCACCCAGTGTACTGCAAGAGTGCAAGTGGCTTGTATATGTTTTTTTTTTTTTTTTTCCCAAAAAAATGTAACGGTATAAATATTTACTGACATTAATATAGATTATGTAAAAGATAGACCCAATTTGAGAAGTCCGAAAGGCCAAACTCTCTTTAGGGAGCATTAAAATCTAACCAAACTAATCAAGGAATTCATTCAATTGCCCTTATCATCATAGGTGGACGGGTCAGAAGTTTGAAACTTACTACAGATGGTGTCGCATAGAAAACTCTGCACCTAGAAACGGCTTCTAATGGATAAGTCATTCTAACTCCTCATCAAAATCAAAATGATAGAAAATCTAATAGAAATATAAGAAGATATTACCTCTAGAAACCAAAAGGGTCAAAATGGAAGAAGGGGGAAGAACCTGTGATGCCACAAGGTGCCAGCCACAAGGCACCTACGTATGCCCTGCGCCCCAGTCAATTTAGATCCTGACTTTTCAACATTTTGCCCCTTTTTCCAATTCTTGTCATCTAAGCTATCAGAGCCCCATAGATAATGACATTCTACTTTTGGAATACCAAAGCTTCCTCCGACCTTTCCAAAGAAATTGATAGCTTTTGTGTAAACTTAAAAGGGGTGTAAAGGAGGTTTTTTTTTTTTATCCACATTGGACCCACCATGAGATAATGGAAATATCAATCAATCCTAATCAGATTTCACTCCAACTTGGGCCCACTATGAAATTATTAAAATATCAAGTTTCTTTTATTTATCAATCTTAGGTTGGGTTGTTTGTGGACCCCACTAAGAACCATCATGAATTTCTTACCTATGTGGAATTAAAGATTTTAAGCCTTTTTAGTGATCATTTAATAGTGGGCCCATTAAACTAGGGATGGAAGAAAAAGATGGAGATAAACTAGGGATGTGGGCGTTGGTAGAGAGAGAGAAATAAAGGGAGAAAAATTAGGAGAGAAGAGAAAAAATAGGTGATTAAATGGTCGATCAAAATAAGAATTCCTGGAAGCAACATCTCATTAATTATCGGGTAAATTAGGCAAAAGTCCCTGAGCACGGTCTTCCAAGGCATCAAGGACAACAACTTTTTCTCTAATGTCTCTAGTCCAGCTAGAGATATTTTGGTGAGAGATCCCTAATATGCCACATCATATATTTTTATAACTAATTTACCCCTTTCAACAGTTTCAGAATAACACCTTCCGTCTTCTTCTTCTCTGTTGTCCTGGAGATCCCCTTCCGTCTTCTTCTCTAGGAACGAGGGATTTCACCAGAGAGCTCTGCAAATCGAGGGATGTAGTTTTTATGAGACAACATTTTTATTCAAGGATGCTGCCCTTGATCCTTCTCAGGATTTTTCTATAAATCTAGTACTTCCATTGGCCCTTCCAGACATCCATTTTTCATCCACCTCAGGTCCGGAATCACACACTCTGCTCCAAACAAGACAATTAACTATTCCTACTCACTTACCTTCTTTGCACGTCCCATCCACCTACATCAAAACCTGGTCCCATTCCACTTATAACCCAATATCCATCACCACCGCTTACTATTCATGATCCAATACATGGGCCCGCCATTCCAACTCCTGCACCCAATACTTCCACACCTAATCTCTCCATTTCAACAGATGACCTTCACGTTACCATCGATCCATCATATGGCTCTGACAAAGATAAATTTGTAAAAATCTGATAAAGATAAATTTGAAAAACTCAGATAATTTATCTGAGTTTTTGGCAAATTTATCTGAGTTTTCGAAAAATTTGCCCAAAACTCAGATAAATTTATCTGAGTTTTGGCAAATATATCTGAGTTTCTGGCAAAACTCAGACAAATTTATCTAAGTTTCTGGCTAAACTCAGACAAATTTATCCGAGTTTTGACAACTTTTCTGAGTTTTGAACAAATAGCTATGTGATGTGGTGCCATCCGACGACCCACATTCACCAAATTCAATCCCTAAATTATAGGTAATTCAAAACGGATTGACAAAAATCCTAGAAATTGTGCCCAACTTGTGAGGCATTTTTCTATGATATAACGGCTGAATCTTGACTTAGTCTCTTCATGAAAGTTGTAGCCCTAGATTGTAGATGATTCTAGGATTTTGAATCACCCGATTTGGACTTTGGAAACTCAAGTTATGGCCCATTGAAGTTTACTAGTAAATACAGGACTCTCGGATCAGTTTTTCATGCCTGACTTTAAAACAACGTTTGGAGGCCCAAACAAATTCGGATTTTTGCGAACCAGATCTTTTTGAAAAGCGACGTCCTCTAAAAACTTTATGAAGACCACTTTGTCGTTCTGAAACTCTAACGCCATCCAAACCTCAATGCAAGGAGAGAAGTTCATTTGAATTATTGCTGAGTTTTGCCAAAACTAAGATAAATTGTCTGAGTTCTGCTTTTGCTGACGTGTACAAGGGCGTTTTTGTCTTTTTCAGTGAGTTACTTTGACAAGATGACTGCCATCAGTATGATAAAATGTTATGGACCGTTTGCAATAAAAATAGCAGTTGAGGGACCTCCGCCCAAATGCCTCTTAATTATCTCCTCTTTTCATTAGTTGACGGAAAGGGGTGTTTTGCATACCCCGGGCATTTTTTCTAGAGAAAATTAGGGAAAGGTCCCTGGAGTGAACTGTTTCCAGCCTCCAATCTGAGCAACTAGTTTCCAGCCTTAGGTCCTTGCATTCACATGATCTCATTTTTTATGACTAAATTGCCCTTTCAACCGTTTTAGGCATTAATTTTGAAAATTTAAAATTTAAAATTTATATTATCCCTCTTCTTCTACAACGAGCCTAGGCTTGAGTAGGGAGACATGTCTCTAAAAGCGCCGAGGAAGGCAGATTAAGAGAAAAGAAGGGTGCTGCCGCCATCACCGAGAAACAGATGACTCTCCGTCATCAGAAAAGAGAGGCCCGGTAACAGAATCCAATCTTTGTGGGTCTACACGGAATCGACGTACTTGCTCACCGGAGAAGGAGACTTGGTCTCAGGCTCTTCCAGATTGGATCTGGAACCATCGTCACCGGATCTGTGTTCGTCGTTGACAGAGAAGAAACAGATTCATCGCAGGTGGGCCACGCTTGAAGACAAATAGGATTTTCGAATCCTAGTATGGTCTGAATCGCAATCGAATTTCTGATCTCATCGGAGCCGACAGGGATGACCGGATTCATCGCATGCGTCGAACAAGGGGAAAGTTCTGCTGCTCCTGCCTTCCGCCGCCCGTCGCCTCTGCTAATCCCTGTAGCAGTTGAAACCGCTGCAGCCGCTACTCCCATCGTCGCCGCCGCAGCATTCGCCGGAGACTGCTGTCTTCGCCACCGTCGTCTCGCCAGTCCGGCCGCCCGCCCAGCGTCGTCGGAGAAGATGACCGCAAGAAGGAGACCGCGCTGCAATCTCTGTTCTATTCCAGGAACAAAGAAAATGAAGAAGATGACTCCTTGAGCCACTCCCAGGTCTTGGGTCAGTTTCAGGTCAGGTCTAGTCCGCCTGCTCTAGAAGCCCAGCACAGTTGCAAGTCAGAAGTAGGTTTGACCGTTTGAACGACCAGAATTGATTCTGGATTCCCGAAACCATCCGGACTCAGATCGCACTCCGTTTGGCTCTGTTTATCTTTTTTGTGAAATTTATCCGAGTTTTATTTAAATTTATCTGAGTTTTGTTCAAATTTATCCGAATTTTTGTCAAATTTATCAGTTTTCTGTCATATTTCTTAGTTTTTTTGGTAAATTTATCTGAGTTTTGTTCAAATTTATCCGAGTTTTTGTCAAATTTATCTGAGTGTTGTTCAGATTTATCTGTTTTCTGTCATATTTCTTTGTATTTTTGTTAAATTTATCTGAGTTTTTTTCAAGATTTATCTGAGTTTTTTAGCACATTTATTTACGTTTTTTGAAATCTATATGCATTTTTTAAATTTATGCATTTTTAAAATTTATTTGTGTCTTTTGAAATTTATTTGTGTGTTTTCAAATTTATTGTGTTATTTGAAATTATTGCATTTATTAAAATTTATTTTCATTATTTTAAACTTATTTGCATTTTTTGAAATTTTCTTTGGATCTTTTGAGATTTATTTTGAGTCTTTTGAATTTTATTTATATTTTCTAAAATTTATTTGGATATTTTGAAACTTATTTGCATCTTTTTAAATTTATTTACGTTATTTGATTATATATTATTATTTTTAATTATTCCAGTTTTTAAAATTTATTTTTGTTATTTTGAAATTTATTTGTTTGTTTTTAGAATTTATTTAAAAATTTGGGGATTCCATTAATCGTGGGCAATAGTATGTTAGTTGGCCATTATTAATGGGATATCCCACCAATCATTGGTTATTATTTATGATAGGGTAAATTAGACATTTTAGGTATGAAAAAGTGTGGGAGGGACCTTTGGCTCTATGACTTTTTTTTTGTGGACTGTTTGCAACAAAGTCATACTTTGAGGGACCTCCGGCCGAAGCCCCCATTTTTTTTATAACACTCCTCATATATATATATAAATATTTGGGAGGCGGTTCTGTAAGGACCGTCCTTACGGTCGTTTGGAATGCCCACTAGGGCCCATCTTATGACCCATCCAAAGTGACCACTCATTCATAAAACCCTTTATAAGCATTGACTCCGATGAATTTGCATGGATTCGGAGACCGAGGGTCAATTTTTCTTCTTTAATATAAAGTTGTTAGACTTGTGAGGGACAACATAGTAGGGTTGATTTTCTAACGCTTCCGAACCAACCACACACATGGAACCCCCTTAAGTACACCTGACCCATTGAATTTTCACCAATCCAAAATGGACCCCAAATTTGATATATGGTCTCATCCAAGGTGTCTCTTCCCATCTCCCCCACAAGCCCCATGATTACTGGTTCCCCCCCACCCACACACACACACACACACACATAAATATACTTCGTCTGATAAAAGTGGAGTGCCATTGTAACCAAATTTAGCATTAGTAAAAGGAAAAACCTTTTTAAGATCTATTTTGTTATTTATATATAACATTATTCAAATGATTTTGACACTCCATTTTTTCTTAAATACCACATCAATTGCTCATTTCTTTAAGGAGAGTTCTATTGGTAAGGAGAGTTCTATTGGCACCGCAGTTTTATCTCTCCACACCGCAAGAAATTCTTTTATTTTTTTCTTCCTTAACTACCCCCTCTTCCCTCTCTCCCCTCTCTCTCCCTCTCCCTCCACAGTTAACCCTCTCCCTCCACCCGACCCTCCAGGTCTCCGAGGGGGAGGGATCCCCGGCCGGCTGCCCCTCTCCCCTCCCCCCCCCCCTCTCTCTCTCTCTCTCTCTCTCTCTCTCTCTCTCTCTCTCTCTCTCTCTCTGTCTCTCTCTCTCTCTCTCCCCCTCCTCTATTTTCTCTCCCTCCCTCCCTCCCCTCCCCTCCCTTCCCCTCCTAGCCGCCGGCGGGCAGGGAGATCGGGCGGCAAGGCAGCAGCAGGGTTCGCCTGCCAACTAGCTGAGGGTTCTGTGATTCTAGTCAGGGTTAGGGTTTTTTCTGTCCTCTGTTTTGGATGTTGAGGGGATTTTGTTGCAGGAATGGAGCACGACAAGATCGGATGCCAAGCCCCCCAAGGTCCAATCCTTTGCATCAACAACTGTGGTTTCTTTGGCAGCGCAGCGACCATGAACTTGTGTTAATCCAAGTGCCATAAGGACTTGGTACCGAAGTAGGAACAGGTCAAGCTCGTGGCATCATCGATCGACAGCATAATTAATGGCAATGGGAAGGAACTTGTTGTGGAAGCGACTGTTGGTATACCAATTGCTTCCGTTGACCAAAAGAAGCTATCTTTACACCTGGGCGATGCTTCCGCCTCGAGCGAGGGAGGGGAGAGAGGGAGAGGAAGAGGAAGGGAAAGAGGGAGAGAAAATAGAGGAGGGGGGGAGGGAGGAAGAAAGAGGGAGAGAGAGAGAGCGGGGGAGGGTGGAGACTTGGAGGGTGGAGGGAGAGAGTGGACTGTGGAGGGAGAGAGAGGATGGGTAGTTTAGGAAAAAAAACTCTTGTGGTGTGGAGAGATGAAACTGTGGTGCAAATAGAACCCCCTTTATTTAAACATGCATGCAAACACAACGCTTCCCCTCCATCCCGCCCATTGCATTTCTGAATTAAATTGTCTTTATCTCCTTAAGATGTCATTATTCATGTTTAAAATAGTAATGTCTTTAATTTTATAAATGTCACTGAATTATCAACATCTCCTTATTACAAATAGTAATGTCTCTCACATTCACCCACAAGTCGCTCTGTTTTTTCTTCTCTTTGTTTCTTTTTTTTTTTTTTTGCTAACACTTTTCACGCCTTTCCAGGCCCACAAGCTTTAGGTACTCTTAGGTACTCCCCTTACCTCTACCTCTTGTCACGCTCTTTTATACGCTCCACCAATTCTAAGCTTCTCTGAACATAAGTAGAAATCTCATTTGCATACAATATGGACCCCATCCGAATAACACGGTTTCATCCACAGTGGAGTATCTTGGTTTTGCTCCTTTTGATCGTCTCTGCTTGAGCTTGCAGAATGAGCAGGGATGGAGTTGTCTCCCAAGAAATATGAAACTCATAATCTCAACACAAACTCGAACCCAATTTTATTATGTGAAAGAAAAGATCTTGAGGTTGGATTGAAGATAAACATGGGAAGTTTCCTATTAGATAGGCACATGATCTAGAAGTGAGTTTTGATCACACGAAGGCGGGTCGTGCACAAGATAAATTAAGTCCTTATGGCTACTAATATCAAGTCATAATCAATAGACTCACAATGTTGAAGTCCTCATATCAAGTTTTAATATTATTTTGAGTTTTGGCCTCAGTCTTAGCGCGTTCAATCCCTTCTCTTTTTTCAAAACCTTTATTTCACTCTTCATCACAGTTGTCGAAAAGCAATAATTACGAATGGTAATTGGTGCATGATCTCAATTGTATTACATCTCTCTCTCTCTCTCACTTCACATTTCAATTACTCTACCATTTCTATATCAAGATCCTCTTTCATATTTATTCTTTTTCAATTTTGCTTTGATTGATTTCTCAATTCCACTTGCATTGCGATGATATCCGTGAAGCGTTCTTCAATATTTGAGATCAGTATTGTGTGGGGATATTTCCGAACCCACCGGAATACTGGCCTGATGCTCCATCTCGTGCTCCAGCGTCAGCCAGTCCATCTCGGCAAGGCTCGTCACAACCTCCACCAGCTCGGCCAAGTGCTCCCACTTCGGTCAAAGCTCCACCTCGGCCAGGGCATCCCCAGCTCGGCTAGGAACTTCATCCCGATCCTCCACTTCGGCGTCCCTGCAAGGTCTTCAGCCAAGTCAAGATCGCCCCCGACCTCGGCAACTCACCCTAACCTCGGTCAGGATGCCAGAACTAGCCAAGGTAGGGGCTGACAGCTGTCCTCCCTTGGACGCTCATGCACGCTACAGCACGTGCGACAAGACAAGGGCACCGCCCATATCATCTGACAGAGCCTCCCATACCGCCCATGCCTTCTGACAGAGTGGCGTCCACAGTTCTCTAGGCGCCAGGGTATGGCCCGATGGGACAGATGGACTGCGATAAGACTTCCTGTCAGAGCACAGAGCCCTCTCTCTCTCTCCCTCTTCATGTCCATATAATGAGCAGCAGGCGCAGAGAGCAGAGGACTCCCGATCCAACAGACCATACACAAAACCATGGCCAATAACTCTGGTACGCCATGCCCAAACTCCATCTTCTCCAAATCTCCATCCTACTGTCCAGTTCTCATACTCACTTAGGCATCGGAGAGCCTTGCGCTGCTCACAGCCAGGGTCCTCTGACCTGTTTCTTCTCCCTCTTCCAGGTTCTCAGGCATCGGTTCTTCCATCATCAACAAAGGAGACGAGGAGCTCCAGCCTTCGTCCTCCTCAGTGAGTCTTAAGAACACTACCCCCGGGTCTGTGAATTTTTGTGCACTTACAAGTATGGCTGGGAATTTGTCTTATAGGTTCGTATTTTTAGTTCAAGCATTTTGAATTTTCTAATTTGTATGAGATTTCAAAACGAGTGTGAGAGGTTTTTCTCTTCTTCTATATATGTAGAAGTTCTTTTAAAGTTTATGGAAGAACGACCCATTTCATCTTCTTATTTCTTTCTTTTCCAATAATGGTTCAATTTTTTCTAATAAAAGATATGTTGGTATTGGAAAACTAAACCAATAGTCATTACTTCAATTATGGGAAAAATCAAAACCAGTGTCTAAAGTCTTTGCCCACATGCCACATGGCCATTACTTGAATGAGACACATTATGGGTTGTTTTCATGTGCTGTTCTCTCTCGACCCATTTTGAGATGGTTGGTCTATGATAAATCATGCACAAAAAAATTGGTGTACTATAAGTTCTAGTTCAAAAATAATAGAATGGAAGATTCTGTTTGGGCCCATTGTGAAGAGTTCTTCTTATCTGAAAAGAAACTTAATCTTGATTAATATTAATTTTCCTACTCACAAATGCTCATGTCTTCATGGTCTACAGGATAGATTGATGAGTGAACTTCATTAACTAGGAAAAATGGTTATTGCAGATTGCTTGGAAATATTTCCTTTGCATTCGCATATCAATAAAGCCATCAAATTAGCTTATGAGGATAAGATTTTCTTGAAAGTTTTTTAGTTAAATAGTAATTTATTGTCATATGTATATATGTGACTTCTTGGAAACATAGGCAACAGTAATAATAAAAAAACATTGTAGCCTTTTCCAGTTTTCCTAAGTCCTAACACAATCATCTATTCATTAGGCCACATATTCAAATCCTTCGTTTTCATTCTTGGAAAGTTGACCCTCATTTTTATTCTCATATGCTAGTATTTTAATCCCTTTCAGTCCATTAGACCACTAATCATATGAAGTCGAACAATTTATGATGATTCATTTTATTTATTTATTAATTCTCCTAATTTATATGATCTTCTTATTGTTTGTGGCTTCTGCCTAGGATTTGTATAATATGGATTTTCTTAATGATTCTAATATGTTAGCTAACTGTATTAAATATGCTTGACAATGTTATTATGTCATAACAATTTTTGCTTCCATTTTATAAATTTTAAGCACCATTTAGTATTGTCACGAAAAAAAATACCATTTACTACTAATCAATCTTTTATTTTCTAATTTCTTACTTTTTAAGCATTGTCCTTATATAGTAGATAAGAAATTATCTGTATATTTTCTAATTATAATTTTTAGAACCAAATTGCTTCAATAGATTTCATTTTTTTCTTATAATTTGGATTACAATTTGGACCCCTGTGTGTGTGTGTGTGAATTCCACTTTTATTTCAAAAACTTTAGAACTCATCAATATTAATAACCATATATTTTCTTAACTTTTTTTTTTTATATATCTACCCTTTAACTTTAGGAAATATACTGTATAATTATGATGATCTTTATACCTGCCTTTTAACTTCAAGAAAATATACTATATAACTATGATTATTGGAATTTTAATGATTTATGATTTTTTAATTTGTTTGCTACTAGCTTCTATCGGGAATTCATATAATATGTTAGTTGATTATATTGATTTTCCTATTAGACATCATCAATCAAAAGATCAGGAATAGAATGCTTTGCAATGTACTTGACTATGTTATTCTATTATGCTTAGCATAATATAATTGTTTTTTTTAATATATGTCAGAACAATATTTACTTCCATGTTATGAATTTTAGGCACCATTTAGTAGCATTTGTTAATTTATTCTTAACTATTGTCTTGATATAACAAATAAGTAATTATCTTCTTATTTTTTTAATTCTATTTTTCTTACCAAATTGTTTCAATAGATTTCATTTAAAATTTTTATATTTTGGATATACCAATGAGGACTGATGTGTATCAATCTAACTTTTATATCTAACAGTAGACTTTATTATAAGAAAATATCACATTTTATATTTCTCATTTTTACTATTTTTTCACATCATGAAATATGTTATTGTGCTAAGCACAGGCATTTTTCACTTGTTTGACTGAAGTGAAGGAGTCAAATTAATGAACTTAAATATTTTTCTTAACACTGAAGTGACTATACTCAAATCTGCTTACTTATTTATTAGTAAAAATATGTATATGATATGATGTCGAAGTTTTGAATGCTTAATTGTAGGCCTATACAAACACCTATTGAAGTTAAGTGAGGAGCAAGGGTTGTTTTATAAGACCCAAAACACTTAACTATAACTTAATTGTTAGTCAATACATTCAGCATCTGGCAATCACGTCATGATG
Organism: Litsea cubeba; assembly: GCA_012931725.1. NCBI lineage: Eukaryota > Viridiplantae > Streptophyta > Magnoliopsida > Laurales > Lauraceae > Litsea > Litsea cubeba. The sequence continues at coordinate 36,163,265 of CM022949.1, forward strand.
CAGTGTCAATTTGACCTGAACCTAACTTGGTAATTCAGAGTCGTCGTTTCAGTTTACTGTTTTTAACTTTCAAGTGGGCTTAATGTTGACATTTTAAACATCAATGATAATAGATCAGGTCTGAGTTAGGCTTATATCTGTTGTCATATGGTGAATATATAATTCTACCCAATTGAAACAACAAGATGAAAATGGTTGATATGCTCGGTGGATTTCTTATTTTGGATGTAAATAACATCTAACTAACGTACTTTCATCTAGTTTAATGATATTTTCTTGACCTTACACCATAGACCATATTGCCAAGATTGCCCTAGGCAAATACTTTCTTCTGTAAAAAAAACTTTGTGTTCTATCCCTTCTCAGTCTTTACATATTTTCCAATAAAAAGTTAATAAGTGTAAAATCCCCTCATCAAATAGTTACAAACATGAAAATAAATAGAGACTCAAAAGCTTCATATTCTATCTATTATTTAAAAATGAAAATAAAAGGAGAGTTAACAATATCGAAGGACCATGCAGTCCGATGAATCATTTTTTCGATCTGCATCAGTCGAGAGTCAACAATGACACAGGCCAATATAGTCAGATAACTAATTCTGATCTGTATCAGTCTCCTGATCCACAGCCCATACAGTCAGATAGTTGATTCTGATCTGCTTCTTCATAGGAAGAATTCGACCTTGAGTTCTACAAGTGAACTCCTAGGTCGAAATTCGACATACAAACTTACAATGAATTTGTTGATCTGATAGAAAAATTATCATCTGCATCACACTCCAAGATTAGGGCATATAATGATGGACTTAAAAATGTTAATGTTTCACGTATTGTAACCACTATTTAATAAAATGATATATAGTTACTATCATGATCCATTTTGGAAGTTCATGTAGCCAATATAAGATTATGAATAATGTTTAAGATTGACTATAAATTGTTACTTTTAGAATATTGTGTGACCGCTTTGGTAGTTAGCCGGTAGAAGGGACAACAAAGTCCTCCAAGAGGAGGGCAGGGTACTCAAGTTGGAGCCCCCACAAAATAGAAAAATATCGATCAATGGTGATTAAACAAAGAGAGGTAGATTAGGATAAAAGAGTTGGAAAAAAGAAAAAGAACAAGGGAGTACTATTTTTTGTGGAATCGAGGAAAAGATAATATATATATGAAGCTTGGGCGATTTGATTTGGAAATTTAAGTTCAATTTGGCAATATTGATTGCTCAATTGAACTCACAGTCTTGACTCAATTTTAGTTTTATCTTCTCACATAAGAAGTCTTACACGATATAAGCTCCGCACATGATTTAGATTCATTAAGCCTAATCTAATAACAACCTTTCTTACTTCAATTTTAATTTCTGGAGTCTTATTTATGTTTAACTTTGGTTTTATTTTTACGTTATTTAAATATTTCGTTCTTCGTTTATTACTCTAGAACTTTTCTTTCATTCCTTAAACTTCTAATTATTTTTAAAATTGATGATATAATAAAGATATTATGACTGCAACTGAGAATAAAAAAAATCATAAACAACTTTATAATTTATTTTAAAAATGAACTCATCATGGCTATTGAGATTGTTCACAAGCACAATGTAAAAGTCAAAATAGTATCAGTGTAAATAAAAAACAAAACGAAATATAAAAATAAATAAAAATATAATCAAATAGTTTTTCATATTTAAAATCAATTCAGTTAATTTCATTGTCTTCCAAAAATGTATCCCATCAATGAGTTAAATTCAGGCCACATTTGTATCCTTATTAAACTTTTAATTTATTTATTTTGAAATGGAGAAGCCTAATGTCACAGAACTGGAAATCTTATAGTTTCCAGAGCTGCACAGTTTTAAAATGCTTCATGTTGAGTTAAGATGGAGTTTGACTTATAAGCCCAGGGAACTGGACAGCTCATTTTCGGTGTGGGACTCATGTATTCGTCACATTGCAAACCCAGTCCATATGTAGACCCTTTTAATCGCTGTTCTTCAGGGGGAGGGGGGTCGCAATTGTGGGACGTTACACCTAAGCCCCTCTTATTTTAAAAAAATAATGCACTTAATCTAAATTATGCAACTAGCTAAATTATTTAAAAGAGACAAAAAAATCATAAAAAAAATATCTTTTATATTACATATGTACATAATTTAACACATGCATAAAATGTATAAGTAAAAGTAAAACCCTTTTGATTATAAAAAAAAAAAGGGAAAACCTTTGAAATTAAAATTATCATAATTTATGTAGATTTTGACGTAGGCTTCCGTATCACTAACATCAACTAGCTCAATTTGTCGTAGCAATATGACAATAATAAATTTATAAGCAAATGAGATAAGCAAGTGAGTGTGGGAGACCAATACTTAAAAAATGAATGAGAGTTATGGATTTTAAAGGAAGGAAATGCCTTATTTATATGCTAAAAAAGTTAGAAATGATTGACAAATGTCGCTCATCTAATTATACAAAAAGAATGATAAAAAATATCATGACATAAAATATAGTTAAATTAAAAATATAAAGTCATAAATGATTGACAAATGTCACTTATATAAACTGTCACTCCAAAAGGATGATAGCAAAGTGTTAATATATTACATTGAAGTTTAGTTACTAGAGGGTGAAAGAATTAGGCAAGTTAAGTAAGGTTCGAAGGTTAAATATTATGTATTGACTTAACTCTATCCCAATATATTGATTAATTGAGTTAAAATTGATGTGTAGTTGGTTGAAATGTGACATAAACCTAACTTTGAATAACTAAATAGGGTTCAAGTTAGGTGGTCCGTTGGGTCAAGATTACTATTATTATCAATATATTTTAAAACTTTCTCCAATGAAGGGTTTATAATTATTTTATCAATGACCTTATGCAAAGTTCTTATTAATTATCGTAACTTAAAAGAGTTTGTAAAGTTCTTTCACTTTAGTTTGATTGGAAGGTGACATACACCTGACATAAACTTAATATGTTTCTATTTCCATTGATCTGATTATATTTTATATTTATAAGTTTGTAATGATCTTATAATTAATAGTTTTTTTCGAGCCCGGATGAAATTGACTTAGACCCAATCCATTGTAAATCCATTGTAATTGACCCAATTATGTTTAATTAAACTTTATTAATTGTTCAATGCATTTATTGCCACTGGATTGACCACATAAATAATATTCAGAATTCCATAATCCTGATCTTCAAATTAATAGATATTTTTATGATTTATTTATTAATATGAATGATTCCAATCATTTCTTTTTCAACCACTATTATATTAATATTAAAGCTGTTGATTTTGACCGATTCAATCTAGACTTCTAAATTGTAAATTCAAATTATTATTCTATTTTTCTCCAATTATTTAGTTATTTAAGGGTAATTTTAGCCATTTTTGTTTATTAAATATGGTTAAGATAACTGTCTTATTTGTTTTCGGATCCCGTTGATCAAAATGGATTTAAACAAAAAAAAAAAAACTATACTTTCTTGATAATAAAAAACTCATGCCTATATCACTTGGTTATTCATTTTTAACGACTTATGACATAAATCCTACATATTTAGTTCTTATATATTTTAATGCAACTAAATAGGTCCTTGCCATTTAAAAAGTTGAAAGTTGGAGAATTTCAAAGGTCAAAAGTGATATTTTAGCTGGCTAGATTTTTAAAGTTTCATAATCAAATAAAGAATTTCAAATATTTCATAAACAACAATTGATATTACTTTAGAAAATCCCAAACTATAAAATTCACAGAAAGAAACTCCTTCAAACATTCGGGCTTTCGGACTAAATCTTTAAAGTCACATTCTCACCTTAAACTATCGTCTAATAAAATTTTACTTGGATGGAGTTATACTTATATCCAATAATGTGGATCACATGAAAAATATACATTTTTTTTATTTGTATATTAAATATATAAGAGAAGATGATTGCGGTTGAATAAAAGTTAGGGGAAATTGGTGATACGTCCCTCATCATTGTATTTTATAGCCTAGGGTCCAAGATATTTTCTCATAGAGGCGGCAGTCCTCTTTTAAAACTGACACAATAAAAAAGACAAAAATACACTCTCTATTCGTCGACAAACAGACTCCGCTTACAAACATTTCATACTGTCATACGACCCGCAACCTAAACAAAAACCCAAATCATCCAAAAGCGAAGACGAAGGAAAATGGCTAGAAGAAAGTCTGCGATTTCATAAAAAAAAAGGAAAAATGCAAGCAAAGCAAGAATAAAATGTAAATAAAAAAACAGAAAGGGTTTTGTGAGTTTTAAAATCAATTTATCTGACTTTGAAATGTATTTATCTGAGTTTGCTGTGAATTTATCTAAGCTTGTTCTTAAGTTGTCTTAGTATGGTATCAATTAAAAAAGACTTTAAATGAGTTTATTTGTATATTACATGATTTTATCTAAGTTTGATTTGTAATTAACTGTGTTTGTTATCAATTAAACAGGGTTCCAAATAAAATTATCTGACTGTGACACGATTTTATATGATTTTCTTCTGAATGTATCTGAGACTCTTATAAAATAATATGAGTTTGGCATGAACTTAAATGGATTTCGCATGATTTTATTTGACTTTAAAATGTATTCAACTTTATTTTAAATGAGTTATTCTGAGTTTGCTGTGAATTTATCTGAGTTTTGTATATGTTATCAGACTTTGGCATGAAGTTATCCGACTTTAAATTAAACTTATCTCTGTTTTGTATGAATTTATATAAGTTTGATATGAATTTATCTGTGTTTGCTGTGAATTAATCTAAGTGTGATATGAATTAAACTAGATTGATTATCTGAATTTGAAATTAATTTATCTAAGTTTGCTGTGCATTTATATTAATTTGATGTGAACTTTTTTAACTTTGATGTGAGTTTATATGAATTTATCTGTGTTCGAAATCATAACCAGTTTTCACAAAAAGGTTATGTCCCATCAATATGAGTTTATTTGACTTTGGCATGATGTTATCTGTGTTTGGTACGAATTTATATAAGTTTGATGTGAATTTATTTGTGTTTCCTTTGAATTTATCTGAGTTTGATACGAATTAAGTGAATTTATCTGAGTTTGATACGAATTTATCTAACTTTGATGTGAACTTATTTGACTTTGGCATGAGTTTATATGAATTTATTTGTGGTTGAAATCATAACCAGTTTGAAAACAAGTTATATCACTTCGATATGAGATTATCTAACTAGATTTGGTTTGGTTTGACTATATTTAGTTTGAATTTATCTAGCTTTAATAAAAATTTATCTGAATCTAAAATGAAATTATCTGTGTTTGAAGTGAATATAAATAAATCTGTTATGATTTTATTTGACTTTGCTTTGGACTGAGATGAGTTTGATATCAATTTATCTGAATTGTATATGTATGTGGACAGCCAAAAGCACCCAAATGAGGGAAGAGGACACAAAAAAAGCAGCACCAAGCAAGCCACGCTAGGCAAAATCTCATCAATTGTCGTTCCCTCCAATTTAAAACTTAAAATCTTATCGAAAACTTATCTTACTACATTTAAATTGGAAAATAATCCGGGAAAGACAGTGAGTTGGAGCTAAAATCCAGATTTAAATTGCATGACACCTATTTAAATGGTTAGAATGACAAATGAGTAAAAAAAAAAATTTGATGTCACATGCTTAAGACCACACACCCATTTAAATGGTTAGAAGGGTAAATGAGTCATAAAAAAATTGATGTCACATGCTTAGGGACCACCGCCTGAATTAATCCTATGCGCAAGGGACTCTAGGTATTAAACAGTAATGCTCTGTCGTAGAGACTTTATAGTACAATAATCAGGGACCTCTCGCTAATTTACCCTAAACGTTATATATATAGGCAAAATTAGCGAAAGGTCCCTATAAGTCAATGTTTCCGGCCTCCAGTCCAAGGAAATACTTTTTAAAGCCTATGGTCCACTCAGCTAGAATGTTTGCAGTGAGAGGTCCCTGAGCCCACACGTTTTTTTTTTAAGGACTAAATTACCCTTGTAACTGATAGCGATAAGATATCTTAATCGCTGCTCGCAGACTCCTTCTTCTCCTACGAGCAGCGAGATGCGACGAAGCCTGGAAATTGCTCTCTGTGGTTCGGTTTCAAAACGAGAAAAGGTATCTTATCTTATTTTGACAAGTGGAGAGATTAAGATTAAAAAAAAGGGGGTGGGGCTTGAAGTTATTTTCTTGAGTTTGGAAAGTTGCAGAACCCATTCAAGTTTATGATCGCCGTCATGCCCATCGTCACCGCAGTTGTCGCCGGTTTCTCTTCGCCGCCGCAGCCGTCTCACCAGTCCAGCCGCCCTCCCATCGTCGTCGGAGAAGACCACCACAGAAAGGAAGGGGCTGCAATCTCTACTCTGTAACAGAAATCGAAGGAAGAAGGAGACCCTTCCAGGTCGGGTCTGTTGGGTCAGTTCCAGGTCAGGTCCGACCCGCCCGCTTCAGAAGCCCAACAGTAGCTGCAAGTCAGGTCCAGGACAGTTCAACCTGACATTTTTTGCAGAAGCCCAGAAGCAGTCAGTCCCGCAAGCCGGAAGTACTTCTTGATTTTGAGTGGCATACAGACTGTGTGATCGATTGAGAATGAAGAAGGTCTGTCGGTGTCATTTTTAAAAAATATATGAGTTTGTATGAAATTTATCTGAGTTTTGCGTAAATTTATCTGAGTTCTGAGTTTTTTTATAAAATTTATCTGAGTTTTGCGTAAATTTATCTCAAGTTTTGTTGCCTTGGACAGTCTCCGTCGAATTGGATAGAGAGCGAGGAAAGGTGAGGGAGAGGAGATATAAGAGCTTAGTTGCAGGTTTTACTGAGAATGGAATTTATCTGAGTTTTTGTAAAGCTTATCTGAGTTTTTGACAAATTTATCTGAGTTTTTGTGAAATTTATCTGAATTTTCGTCAAATTTATCTGAGTTTTGGACAAATTTATCTGAATTTTCGTCAAATTTATCTGAGTTCTGGACAAATCTATCTGAGTTTTTGGCTAATTTATCTGAGTTCTGGAACAATTTATCTGAGTTCTAGACAAATCTATATGATCGATTGAGAAGGAAGAAAGTCTGCCAGTGTCATTTTTGACAAATATATATGAGTTTGTATGAAATTTATCTGAGTTTTGCGTAAATTTATCTGAGTTTTGTCAAATTTATTTGAGTTTTGCGTAAATTTATCTGAGTTTTTGGCTACTTTATCTGAGTTCTGGAACAATTTATCTGAGTTCTAGACAAATCTATATGATCGATTGAGAATGAAGAAGTTCTGCCAGTGTCATTTTTGACAAATATATATGAGTTTGTATGAAATTTATCTGAGTTTTGCGTAAATTTATCTGAGTTCTGAGTTTTTCTAATAAAATTTATCTGAGTTTTGCGTAAACTTATCTGGTGGAGGAATGACACTGGAAAAAGCACCGGTGTTAATCTAAGCCCCTAGAGTCAACTATGTAAAGAAAACATTCAAAGATAGTGAGTGACCATACTCTTCTTCCATTGGATCAGGACCGAGGTTCAGCAGCTCTATCTCAGAAGATGGATCCATCCTAACACCCTGCTAAACAAAAATGTCCTTTTTTTTTTGCTTTAAGGATAATTGAATTGAAAGAAAAGAGAACCCAGAAGCTAGGACAAAAAGGAATTACATGGGTCTAATAGAGACCCCCAAAAAGAGCTCAAAAGATAAGAAAGAGAACACAGCAAAAAATAAGCACTAAACCCAGGCGATCTGGAAGATGGAGACATCCCTATCCGGAAAAAGCCAAAAGAAGAGCTGAAAGTGGAGGCGGCAGAGGTCTGAGTTGTAAGTCCGGGAGATCCTAACCCTAGAGGGGGGGGGGGGGGGGGGGGGGGGGGGGGGTTAATAGGGTGAGGTACTAATTAGTGACCAATTATGACCAATTTTCATTTCTTTACAATAACTAGTCACAAGTGATGATTGACAACGAAAATACGGAAGCTTACATAAACACAATCACCACATAGCATGCACCATCACACAATCATTTATAGTGGTTCGGCCTCAATGCCTACATCCACTACCGGCTTGTGACTCAACACCCCACCGGATTTCCACTATTATGCTTTTCAAAAGGCTAAGCAATAACCTTTACAACTATGCTTTTCTAGGCTAAGCAATAACCTCTACACAATGCTTTTCTTAGGCTAAGCAATAACCTTTACAATCAAATGATTTCTCTAAAGAAAGTGTTTTCACAAAACACTCTAAGAGATTACAATTAAGCTTAATAAATTTGCCTCTAAGATAGGCGGATATTAAATTGTAAATCAACTCACACAAACACACTAAGAATTACAAAGATGAATGCTTATGAGGTGTGTGTGTGTGTAGAACTTCAATCAAGATAAAATTAAGTCCAATGAATTTTATGCTTAAAGCATTTCAAAGTTTAAAGCACATAAAAGATATGATTGAAGTCAAATGCAAATCACTTGAACAAATACACACTTGTGAATGATATGAAAATCTAGAGATCACAAGTTGTATGAAAATGATTAAGACTAATCAAGTGATGCATGTGCAATGTTGTTTTCAAAAACTAATTTAACTAAGGTTTAAATAGATTGAAAACAACAAAGAGAGTTTCAAACAAGTTAATGTATCATGCTATAAAGAAATCAAAGATTTTGGCTAAGCATGATTGACAAAGTTTAAAACAAAACTTGGTTTGAAATCAAGGGTGAAGAATCCAATAACTAAAATCAAAGATTAAGAGAAGAATGGATTCAACACATCATAGTTAATATGCTTAAAAATATTTACAATAGTTTAGACAAAGCATAAAAACTATGATTAACAAAAGGCAAAGCTTACTTGGTGGTTTAACTTCATTAATCCAAGCTTTAGCTTTTCCTAATGACCCATTAGCCTTCTTTAGCTCTTCCCCTTTCTTTGGCCTCAAAGCTCTTCAAGAATGGCTTAAAAATCATCAACTTTGTCCAAAGGAATGAGCTTGCTTTTATAGAAAAAAGCTGCCAACGGATACCTGTCGGTCGACCGACAGGTAGGTGTCGGTCGACCGACGCCTCAACGGTCAGTAGGCAACGGTCATATTTTCGAAAGTTTTCTGACCGTTATACATCTATCGATTGACCCTCATTTGTCGGTTGACCGACATGGAACCGACGGCTGAACCGACAGCACAAAAATGTTGAAAATGTAGCTGTCTGGTTTTGGAACCGATGGAGCCTCTTGGTTGGCTTCGGTTCCACTGTCGGTTGACCGACATCAAGCTGTCGGTTGACCGACAGCTTTAGGCAAAAAAATCCCAACTTGCATTTTTTAAAGAGAATCTTTGTGGGGATTTTTGGGCCATTAAACCTTGGAAACATGATTTTAAATCATCTAAGTGCTTTTAAAATCATGAAACATAAAATGCCATAAAAGATTTGAGACTTTAAAACATTGGCTAGCTTGATTTGTAAAATTCTTTTCAAAAATAAATGCATCCAAGATTTAAATCCAAAACATGCACAACCTATAAGATTTACAATATTTAAAAACAATGCATGTGTACATCAAGATTTCAAGATATTTAACTCAATGCATGTGTGAAAATTCATGAGATGCTAAAATGATAATGCATCCATCAAATTGCAATACACAAAATCCCTAACAATCTCTCCCTTTGCAATTTGATGGCAAACCTTTAATATGTTGGCAAACCTTGCTCAACACTAATTTCCACACATAGTCTTCAGCTCCTCCTTGGCTGGACAATCCTTGAAATCTTCTGGATGCTTCTTCATTCAGCTTGGGCTCTAGCTTCATTCGTCTTGATGCTTGGAGCTTGATCAATCTTCAAGCTTTCTCTTCATCTCCTTTCTTTAGGACCAAGCATCTTCTTTAGCTCCCAAGCTCTTTCTTCTATCATCTTTCTCCCCCTATGACCATGCATTTTCTCCCTTTGGGTAGCTTGATCACTCTTTCTCCCCCTTTGTCATTAAAACTGAGAACTTTTCCCCTTCTCCAAGCTTGTTATTATTCTCCCCCTTTGCCATTAAATTACAAAGTACATCCAATTGAAGAGGGGTACCTACACACATAAAACAAGGAAAATACCTTTAGTAGCACCTGTTAACAAAAGTAATCGAAAATGAAAATATATAACAGGGCATCATGGCATGGGTAGATTAGATAGGCTATAAGGGTACAGAGCCAATATAAGGGTGAATTTGATCAACTCTAATGCTTCCTTAGAAGGTTACTCCCCCTCAATCCATACTCTTCTTTTGTCAAACTTTTGACAAGGATTTAACTAATAGGTGCAAAAAGAAGATGGTTTAACCAATTGAGGGTTAACTTCAAGAGAAGAATTAGATACCAATTGATAATGATAATTTGACTATTAAAGTACAAATTGATCAAATTACCAATATAACGATGCAATTGATGGATAAGCTATTGGATAATTAAGAGAGCAAGGTCAAAAGGATATACTAAACATAGCATAAATCATTATAACTATGAAAATCGTTATGCTATGAAAGTTTTGAATTCATTTCATACAATCATTGGATATAACTATCATGCACAGGATGAATGAAATGAAGTTCAATCATGAAGCCTAACCTCACCATTAACCAACCAAGATTATGAAAACATAAACATGGTGGTCATGTGATTTACCTATAAGAGCATGAGAGGTGGCAAACATGGAGATTATGATGCTAATGGAATGTGACATGGAACAAAAGACATATAACTATCAAGTTCAATCCAATGTTCACAAGGTCTATCACAAACTCAAGATATGATACCAATTGGATATAGATACTAATTGAAAATGATACCAATTGATTACCAATTGAATATGAAACACGATTAAGAGCAAGTATGTGACAAACACAAAATTCCAACAAGCATCATAAAATGATTATTCATCACTTTTAATGATATGACTAATGAGCATAGTGATGAACAAGAGAAATTGCATAAAAGGATATAACTTTGTAAAGCATGCAATTTTCAAGTGTCAAGATCATAAGAATTCAACATCTAAGAAATCCATCAAACAATAGATATAACTAAGAAATACAAGGAATGGATTTCAAGAAGGTTCATATGATCAAGCACACTACTATGAAGTTGAAACATGTATAATGAATGATACCAATAAGAAAATTACACATTGAATCAACATCATAACCATCCAAGTCAAATAAAAACTAGAAAGCAAGAGGATGGATTTTTGGGTTCTAGTATGGTAACTACAAAAATAATTAAAGAGCACAACCATACATGGAACAAATAAACATTTGCATAAAGAATGTAACTATGAAAGAACAAAATGCAAATGCAACAATGTGACCAACAAAAGGATTTACCTATAGGATAGGTTGGTCAATGAGGTCCAAGGCCTTAAGGTTTGTCTAAGTATATAACTTTAGGAATCCACCTAAGATCTTGGAAGGGTTGGTCTTTGAGGTCTATCTTAAATGTCTCACCAACTATGGGAGATTTGATTTGATAATTTTTAACTTAGACTTATCACCTTGATATTTAGATTTGACTAAATTTAGCTTAGATTGGTGATTAGTCTTTTGGGGTTGGTGAGTTTTCTTCTTAGGGGATGAATTTATTTTTCTTTTCTTCTTAACTCCTCCCTTGATTTGACTTTTGAATTTTAAATTTAACTTTGCAACTTTATTCAAAGTTCTTTCATTTGAGATATGGGAGGTAGGTTGAGAAGCTTTTTGTTGATAGACTCTTTTAAAGTTGGTTTAACTTGTTTAAGCTTTTTAGAATCTATCTTGTGAGACTCCTTTTTAATTGGTTTGACTTGTTTAGTCTTCTTGGAGTCTTCCTTGATTTTTAGTGTCTTATCCATCGTAGAGTTTAATTTAACTTTCTTTGGTTTAAAGATGGGTTTAGACACATAGCTTCTTCTTGTTTTGCACTCAAACCTAAAATGTCCTTCAATGCCACAATAATTGCATTTAGTCATGGGCAAAGAAGTGTGAGTGCTAGAGAAAGAGGACTCACCTTTCACAAATGTGTTGGTGAATTTAGGGTCATGTGAAATATTCCTATCAAATCCAAGACCCGTCCTATCTCTTTTAGATTTACCCAATTTCAATAACTTTTCAAATCTTTCTTCACTTTGGGTAAATTTGCACTCATACTTTTGTTTGTAGGTTTCAAGTTGAGTGACTTGGTTTTTAAGGGTTGAATTTTCAAGTTTAACTTTTGTTAGTTCTTGTTCAATTCCCTTAAATTTATTTAGCTCTTCATGGGCAAGTTTTAGTTCAAATTTAATTTCATTAATAACATTGGATCCAAGTTCTAGAGTGTTTATCTTAATTTGAGCATTAGATAAATTTTTTATAGAAATGGTTAACTTGGATTCCTAAATTGTTAATGTTTTCATCTTGCCTTTTTAATTGATCTCTTAGTTTAGAATTTTCCTTATTAAGATCATCACAATCTAACTTTGATTCTCTTATGTCATCTTTAATATTAGATAGATTATGTAAAGAGATCATGAACTTAGATTCTACACAATTTATTAATTCATCTTTTCCTCTAAGTTCATTTTTAGAAGAGACTAATTCTTGGTTTAGCCTTTTAGATTCTTCTTTTAATCTTTTATTCTTCTTAGAAAGCTCTAAGGACCATGTGTACAATTCCTCATAAGCTTCATTTTCATCATATTCTTCTTCTTTTAAATTAAATATAGATTCATTAATTTTAATGTTAGAATCTCCAATAGATGGAAGAAGAAGGGGTCTAGAGGAATCTATACAAGAATCTACAAGGTCTATCATAGTGGAATCCATTCTAATGATTTTCATAGAAAAGCAATACTAGGGTTTTGATCTAGATTAAGGATCAACTCCGGGTTGTTAAGCCCTAAATGGAGTAACCTTGCTCTGATACCAATTGTAAGTCCGGGAGATCCTAACCCTAGAGGGGGGGTGAATAGGGTGAGGTACTAATTAGTGACATATTATGACCAATTTTAATTTCTTTACAATAACTAGTCACAAGTGATGATTGACACCAAAATGCGGAAGCTTACATAAACACAATCACCACATAGCATGCACCATCACAACAATCATTTATAGTGATTCGGCCTCAATGCCTACATCCACTACCGGCTTGTGACTCAATACCCCACCGGATTTCCACTATTATGCTTTTCAAAAGGCTAAGCAATAACCTTTACAACTATGCTTTCTAGGCTAAGCAATAACCTTTCAATGTGCTTTTATAGGCTAAGCAATAACCTTTACACAATGCTTTTCTTAGGCTAAGCAATAACCTTTACAATCAAATGATTTCTCTAAAGAAAGTGTTTTCACAAAACACTCTAAGAGATTATAGTTAAGCTTAATAAATTTGCCTCTAAGATAGGCGGATATGAAATTGTAAATCAACTCACACAAACACACTAAGAATTACAAAGATGAATGCTTATGAGGTGTGTGTGTGTAGAACTTCAATCAAGATAAAATTAAGTCCAATGAATTTTATGCTTAAAGCATTTCAAAGTTTAAAGCACATAAAAGATATGATTGAACTCAAATGCAAATCACTTGAACAAATACACACTTGTGAATGATATGAAAATCTAAAGATCACAAGTTGTATGAAAATGATTAAGACTAATCAAGTGATGCATGTGCAATGTTGTTTTCAAAAACTAATTTAACTAAGGTTTAAATAGATTGAAAACAACAAAGAGAGTTTCAAACAAGTTAATGTATCATGCTATAAAGAAATCAAAGATTTTGGCTAAGCATGATTGACAAAGTTTAAAACAAAACTTGGTTTGAAATCAAGGGTGAAGAATCCAATAACTAAAGTCAAAGATTAAGAGAAGAATGGATTCAACACATCATAGTTAATATGCTTAAAAATATTTACCAATAGTTTAGACAAAGCATAAAACTTATGATTAACAAAAGACAAGCTTACTTGGTGGTTTAACTTCATTAATCCAAACTTTAGCTTTTCCTAATGACCCATTAGCCTTCTTTAACTCTTCCCCTTTCTTTGGCCTCAAAGCTCTTCAAGAATGGCTTAAAAATCATCAACTTTGTCCAAAGGAATGAGCTTGCTTTTATAGAAAAAAGCTGCCAACGGATACCTGTCGGTCGACAGACAGGTAGGTGTCGGTCGACCGACACCTCAACGGTCACTAGGCAACGGTCATGTTTTCGAAACCGACACCTCAACGGTCACTAGGCAACGGTCATGTTTTCGAAAGTTTTCTGACCGTTATACATCTATCGGTTGACCCTCATTTGTCGGTTGACCGACATGGAACCGACAGCTGAACCGACAGCACAAAAATGTTGAAAATGTAGCTGTCTGGTTTTGGAACCGATGGAGCCTCTTGGTTGGCTTCGGTTCCACTGTCGATTGACCAACATCAAGCTGTCGGTTGACCGACGGCTTTAGGCAAAAAAAATCCCAACTTGCATTTTTTAAAGAGAATCTTTGTGGGGATTTTTGGGCCATTAAACCAAGCTTGGAAACATGATTTTAAATCATCTAAGTGCTTTTAAAATCATGAAACATAAAATGCCATAAAAGATTTGAAACTTTAAAACATTGGCTAGCTTGATTTGTAAAAATTTTTTCAAAAACAAATGCATCCAAGATTTAAATCCAAAACATGCACAACCTATAAGATTTACAATATTTAAAAACAATGCATGTGTACATCAAGATTTCAAGATATTTAACTCAATGTATGTGTGAAAATTCATGAGATGCTAAAATGATAATGCATCCATCAAATTGCAATACACAAAATCCCTAACATGAGTGAGACCCCCCAGAAACGGCACCAGATCAGGGAGAGAAGCCAGGCAAAAATGTTCTTCATTCAAAGGAATCTTTATTACTTGAGCCTTATGAAGACCGAAGACGAACAACAAACGGGGTTTTACCTTGTCGACAAAAAAAGCAACATATGGATCTCCTTCACTAGGGATCTGATCTATAAGCACAACCAGACAAAAATATTCACCAAGCAATTATATAAAATGTGAAGAGGTTGCAAGTAAAGAGTTGGCAGGTGTCCTTGGACTTTATACGTGTCGCAGATCAAGATAGGACGTGTCGGATCATAATGTCTGCACACTTTCTGAATATATTCATATCGGCTGACGTCTTCGCTGACTTTATATGAATATGGCGACAATTTAGAGAGGGGTAAATTGGTCTTTTCAGGTACCCATAAGGGTGAGAGGGACCTTTGGCTGTATGACTTTTTTTTGTGGATCTAAAGTCATAAAGTAAAATGTTCAGGGACCCGTCGCCGAATGCCCTTATATATATATGTTGATGTTGACAGTCTAACGTGGGATGGTAATTTTTGGTCGGTACTTCAAACGTGGGACCCACTGCGTATCTGAAGATAAACCACCGGCCTAGAGAATGCGTGTCTCTTTACTTTCCACATGTTAAACGTGAAGTATAGCTTGTCTTGTCATCTACAAGGTCCCAAAACGCAGAGTTGGTCCCTAAAACATCCAAAAAGAGACAGTCCTTACGTAAGTAAGGGGAAATTTTCCGTACGGTCACCAACAGTATTGGAAATCTCTCTTTTGTAACCAAAGATGAAGTTTTTACCAAGACGTTCCCCGTACAGTCTGTACCAGCGCACATACTATTTTTCCTTTTTTCTTTGCGATATCACAACAAATATTGCGATATCGCAACTTAAGTTGCGATACCGTAATTTTTTTAGTTGCGATATCGCAATTTAAATTGTGATATCACAACTAAAAAACCCCTTTTCATCTCCCTGATCGACTATTCCTCTTTTTAACTGCGGGAAAAACCCCATTTTCATCTCCATGGTTGACTATTCCCCATTTTCACTGCGGTAACTCTCTCCCTCAGCCAAATTTGACCGTCCTCCTCCCTCGCCAACCTATTTGCAAATACGCAAGGTCGCCAACGTCGATGAAGCATCATCGTTTCCATTGTCTCCATCGTCTAGGAATTTTGGCCACCATTGCCATTGTCTCCATCAACTAGGGTTTTTTCACAAATTCGAGTGCTGTTTAAGGTATGCCCCTCTCTATCTATCTCCCCTCCTTCCCTATGCAGTGCAATTGAAATCTGTACATGACTTCATCATCCCTTTGGAATGTTCTGTTATTTTTTGCTACAGACGATTGTTCTGTAGGTCCACACAGACAAAAAGTGGCTTAACGATTGAAATCTGCAAAACGTGTTACACTCAGTAGGTTTCTCCAAAGCAAAGAAATTTACAATGTTCTGTTATTTTCTGTCAATCTCCCATTAAACTTGCATTTGCCACCGTTTTTTCCTCTTTTTTATTTTTCTGGGATGGGGTTGAGAGAAGGGGGATGGATACAAACCAATATGATTGATTTTAATTTTTGGGAGAGGGGGCAATGATGCAGTTGACTGACTCTACTAAAACTCACCACCGGTATAATGTCGCCTCTTCTATAAAAATAATACACAGATTTCTATTCTGTATTCTTTTCTCCCTAAATTGCAATGCCTCACAACCCAATCACCTAAGTCTCATGAAAGTACAAAAGAAATCTGGCCCTATGTAGAAGAAACAAATAAAACCCCAGTAATTCCTATTCTCTCCTTAACACATTGTTGATCTTTATTAAAAAAATATGAATCACATGTTCTGTTTGTGCTTCTTGTTTTTGATAGACAGGGGCCTTGCTAATTTCTTGTGTGTAGAAAAGAAGTATTGATTATGGTCATCTTAGAAAGATGTTGTTTGTGATGAAATGAAACCAGTAAAAGAGAAGGAATATCAATTCATTCAACTTAGAAATAAAGTAAAGGATAAGAGGGGATATCTTGCATCAAATCATCCAAGTCCCACTCCCTAATCCTCAAGTTTTCATCCTACATCAAATCATCCAAGTCCCACTCCCTGATCCTCAAGTTTTCTCCTACCCAATGATTCCCTTCCTCAGCAATATTATTTCTTTGAATATTGTTGTTATTGGTGTTGTTGGTGGGTATGGTGTTATTAAGGGCATTCTCTTCAAAGCTCGTACTCTGTAAGGGAGGAACATGGGATCGCTGGATATCACAGAAACTTATTTTGTTTGAATCCTTATTTTTGTCTCTCATATCCTACCAATGATGTTGTTTCTTCTTTCTATTCCCATCACTATTCTCTGATATATTTCCAACAAAGTGAATAAGCAATAATATATTAATCTAACAATAATTTGACACTGAATAAGGAATAAATCAAACAATCAATATATATACACATACAAAATCACAACGTGAAAAGGGAATTACAAAATATTATTAATAATAGTGTAGATCTACATGGACTTGTTGTCCTGTCCATTCATTTAATGGACAACATCATTTGTTGATAAAGGCCCAATTATAATGGTTGCTAGAGTATAAGAATGCCTATGATCAAACTCATGGGATTCTAACCCATGTGTGAATGTTATGAATTGTTTGGGAACCAAGACAGCCCAAAATACATTGTTTAGTCAATCTAACGGACTATTTTAAAATTTTAATTTTCCATTGGGCGTTCTTTTATGATCTATGAAAATTTCATCGATGAGAACAAATAGGAAAGAAGGGTGTTAACCCTAATATATTCCAGTTTGCTTTCTTTCAGTTTTGCATTTTGTTTTAGAGTTTGGGTAGGATCAACCAAGCATCCAATTAATGGAAAATAATTGAAACATGAATGGAAATGGGGATTTGACGAGTCCATGAATTCCTTTAAATAAGAGAAGACTGTGTTTATAGAATCTGTGTTTAGTCTATAATATTTGAATAAATTAAGGGCCATGACACAATGGTTGTTTGTATCTAAAAATATTGTAGTCGAACTGATAAACTGTCGCGACCCCAGACCGGGTTAGGGGACCAAGTCCGGGATCGGGACGGTGTTGATGCCGCGCCACGTGCATCTCTTTGGCTAATCCGCACACGGAATTAAGAAGAACATTTATCTGTGCACGTGATTTCCCACAGGGTTCCGCGGTGAGGATTATCCATACATATCATCACACATATAAACATATCAAACATGTATTTGAGAATGCGGAAGCGTGTAGCAAATCATATAAGTGCTATTCCATTCCATAAACAAGGCTGATTTATAATTAACATGACAAGATATCAGAATGAGCAATGATCATAAGCATATTTCCCAAAAGTAAAGTTAATTGTATATACAAAAGATCAGTTGATTAATTGCCCCAAAATAATGGTCAACAAAGACCATACATCCAAAAAAACCCAAAAGATGATATCACGAATTCCTAAAATGTCATCCTCAAAGCCTGAACGAATGTCTACATGACATCGTCGGCTTGCCACTCGATCACACGTTGCGGTTCACCGATCACCTCCTCAGGCTCCTCCTCGATGGCAATAGGTTCTGGACCTGAGTACCAAAATAAATGGATCAGACACGACGGTCTGGCAGGTGGGTGAAAAGATATGGCAATAAACAAAACAATGATATTTTGCAAAGGTTTAGAAAACCTGTGTATAAATAATGAATTGCGTAAAAGACAATGCATCATTTATTAAATAACGACATGAACGATATAAAGCAATAGAGGTAGCAAGAATAAGGAATTGACAAGATGGCAACCACACAAAGCTACATCCTCTCTCACTAAAGTGAAGAGAGCGCATACCCTACAGGATCATTGACCTCAGTCACACAAGGTGAGGAGGGACAACGATAAAATACTATAATATACATATATATATACTCTGCGGGACCACGATAGCGAACCGAGTAAAAACTCTGCGGATTCCAGACTGCAGCTGACTAACAGGAGGGGAAGGATCTCCAAGTCGGTGGATCAAACCGACAAGGTTGTCCAAGCTTAGTGGTGCCGACTCATAGGTCAAATACGAGAAATCAAATCACATGGATAGTAAAGGAGCGGGGTGCCAATAGGCACAAATACATATTCACATCGGGTTGACACATACAGGTTAGCAAAAGCTAAACACATCACTTCTAATATTCTCAAAACAGTCTAGTCATATCACATGGGTTCCAAATTCTAAATAAGAGTTTGGTTGAAAATCGAATACGAGGGTTTCTCTATGTTTTCGGGCTAGCCATTGAGGTTCCCATAATTGAATCAGTGTGAATAGGGTTCCGTATGTCGGTCATAATATAGATTGGTACTCTTTAAGAATTAGGGACATTCCGGGTCCTTATACACATTGGCCAACCTAGAAAACCTCATGGAATCTCCAAGATGAGGTTTCTCCTTCCTCTGGACTTCATGCGACGCCTAACAGTCCTTACATAGCATTGGGGCTCCAACAATACCTCCCTAAGCCTAAAATAATGTTTCAAGTCCTTAAGTATTAACCCATGCCAGATAGGCAGTTCGCTCGAGCGAACTGGGAAGTTCGCTCAGGCGAACTGCTCTCTGTTTGGGGTTCGTTCGAGCGGACCAAGGTTCGCTCAAGCGGACGAGGTTCTGTGACAGGTTCACTCGAGCGATGTGTCAAGGTCGCTCGAGCGAACTGTCCAGAAACTGATTTCTGTGTACAGTTCGGCCCTCCTTCTTTCTTTCCTTTCACCCTCTTTGAGCACCCATTAGTCATACATTTGAGGGTCTCTAAAACCTCATTTAAGCCCCATTCATTCCATCATTAAATCTTCTAACAACCACTCCCACAAATCACCAACTCCATTAATGAGAAACCATAAATGATCATAAATGATCTATGAGCAAGACAATGATGCACATGTTTTCCAAAAGGACAATTAATAGAGAGTAGCCTATCATTATGAATGTTTCCAAACCATGAAAACTCATAAAGACAAATTAGGTGAAAGCAATGAGTAAAAGTTCAAATCTTTATAAACATGAAATCATGAAATCAATCCATTTATCCACTTGCCTTAGGTCCAAAGCTAAGCAAATCAAGCCACTAACACCTCTCCAAGCCAAGATACCAAATCTACACAAAAACCCCCAAATACAAACCCTAAAACCATCAGAACCAAACAATAGAAATGAAAAGTTTGCAATAACCAAGATTAAGTCTCTCTAGGGCTAGGAGAACCCAAATCTAGAAAATTGGAAGGATCACTTACCTAAGAGTGTTTCAAATAGGTAGAGAGAGCTCAAAAGAAGCTCCAATGGTGAAGAATGTCTTCACAAATGATACCAATAGAAAGTCCTTGAGGTGAGGAAGATGATCATGAAGTCCATTCCTTGATTGAGAAGAGCTCTTGAGGTGATTAATGAGAAAGGAAGCAAGAGGAACAAGGGGAGAAACCCTAGGGCTGGAACTTCCTCTTCTCCAAGGGTTTTAGCAAGAAAGGGGGAAAATGAAGAAGAAAGCTCTCCTTATATAACAAGTGGGGATGGGGCCCATAACTTAAAAGACTTGTCGGGCTAAAAACATGGCTTTCGGGGCTTCAAACGAATTCAACGAAGAAGACAAAGTTGATCGGCGAAATTTCTAATTTTCAAAAAGTATATATTTTGCACGTTTTGGTGACATTGAAATTAGTGTCCAGATTTTGGGTAAAAAAGACCATTTTGCCCTCAAATTGTGAAAAGTCGGGTTTAGGGCTCTCGAATGGGAACGATGTCAACATGAAAGTTGTAGGGATTAACAAGATAAGTGAAATGGGGTTAAAAACACAATTTTTGAAAATCATGGGTATACCCCCAAGCTCACGAAAATTCGTAACAAGAACCCCCAAAGGATTCCATAAATTAAAAAGGCTCTCAAAATTCCCCAAAGCTATTATAGAAGCTATTCTAATCCCAAACTTAACCAAAACCCACTAAACACACTTAAAGCTAAAGCACAACTTAATTAGCTCTAATCGAGGTCTCTCGGGTCGGGGTCTTACATAAACTATTGCACAAATTAAACTATACAAACTAAAGAGCAATACATGTTTAAATTATAGTTTACAGAAACCTTTACAAACAGAAGAGGGTTATCGATTCAAAATCAGTACACAAATAAATATTTCAGTAGGAATAATTAGGTTGCATGCATTGCATTTTAAGAACCTACTTGTGAAGCGATGGTGGCCAAAACCTGTAAGAACCAGTAGCAATCCGATGATGCTTCGTCGACGTTGGCGACCTTGCGTATTTTCAAATAGGTTGGCGAGGGAGGAGGACGGTCAAATTTGGCTGAGGGAGAGAGTTACCGCAGTGAAAATGGGGAATAGTCGACCATGGAGATGAAAAGGGGTTTTTCCCGCAGTGAAAGAGAGGAATAGTCGACTAGGGAGATGAAAGGGGGTTTTTTAGTTGTGATATCGCAATTTAAATTGCGATATCGCAACTTAAGTTGCGATATCGTAATATTTGTTGTGATATCGCAAAGAAAAAAGGAAAAATGGTCTGTGCGTTGGTACGGACTGTACGGGGAACGTCTTGGTAAAAACTTCGTCTTTGGTTACAAGGGAGAGATTTCCAGTACTGTTGGTGACCGTACGGAAATTTTTTCCGTAAGTAAAACACTTAAAAAGTAAGTAAAATACGTGTAGAGATTGAAATCTGAACACTTAAGTGAAGTATTATTTTCTCAAATGTCTAATTCAAACACCTATCATCGTCATCATTAAAAGCCCTGAGACTCCGCTGTTTCTTTTCTATAGCCGATCTTGATATCAGAATTCAGAGAAATGTTACGTTAAATAGATTGACAACTAGTGTAAAACTTATTTAATTTGAACACCCAATTCGTCAAAATTAAAATTTTTTTTCTTTTAATTAATGATGTAAGAATCCCTAACTCGACATAGCAAATTATTTAAGTATTGCCCAATAAATCTATACAAATACACACCAAATATATTTGGAGCGTGAAATCGGGAGCAAACCTCCGCGTTATGCAATCCCCATCAACTCCAAATGGGGTATTCACTGAAAATTATTGCTACCTACGTTTAACACTTTCATAGCCAAGATGATTTTCCCCGGTGCTATGCACTATGGAGTCCATTTGCATCAGTGCTGTCGAATCTCAGTAGGCCTTAGTATTTTTTTAAAACCGTGCATCACAGGTGAAACAATCGAACAGTCATGTTCACACCAACACCACATAAGATTTTCATTACATAAACCACCGATCATGAGTCTTCATCTCCGCGTGCCTCACTCATACATCCTTCTGATTGAAAACGGCCTAACCATAGAGACGAGTATGGATTATTAGAATCACGTTTCCGCGTTTCCGAACAAACGCGTAACTTGAGGGACGGAGATCAGATGAGAAGACAGTCCACTCACGTGAAACCCTACTTGCTCAGGGTCAAACCCTTATTAAAATCTATGCAGCACATTTTTATTAAAAATATAATATTTTAAAAATAAGGTTCTTTTATTGTTATAAGAGTTGGTCCATCATAAAATTAATCGTTCAATAAAAAATACAATTAATAGAATTGTATGCATTAATCATTATTGCACTTCCAATCTTATGGTGGGATCTAGCATGAGGTTTGCTTCAAACAAGCTAAATTTTCAATAGGTGTACCCCACTATCTTAAATGAAAATTTCACTTTCCAATTTCCACGTTGTTTGCAACAAGAGGAGACTGATGAGTTGAATGACTGGCTTCTCCTCTTTATTAGTTGACAGTAATCTTGAGAGGAAAATTTTCTCCCGTGCAAGCTCATTCCGACCATTGCCCATGGGCCATGGTGGGTTCCCTTTTGAGTTTCAGTGAGTCCTATATGACAAAAGACGCTGATGTGCAGTGAATATAGGTGTGTAAGGAGAAAATCACCCATAAAGAGAGGGCACTCCTTTTGAGTTGTTCCATCAACTTAAACACAAAAATATCTCATAAATTATTTGTGGATCATAGGTACCTATAGATATTTGTGCTCAAATCAATTGATTATATGGGAGTCAGGGTTACTCTCTCCCCGATCTTGTAAGAAAAAGGAGTGAAACTCCAGCGGAGTCCACCAATTAAAAACTCAGATGATTCAAAATATACACCTCTCTTCGCATAAAATATTTTTAAATTTTATTCAAATAAGAGTTAGTCCCGTTTTAATATCGAATGTATAATCAAGATTATAATTTTTACATCCAATTAATAATACAAAGAGTTATTTTAATCATTTTTTTAACCACGTGTTCAATCATGTGATGAGACTAAATTTTCAATTGATGGGCATATGAGGGCATATGAGGGAAAACCGGAAAAAGTGAATGCGAAATATGCGCCAGCTGATGTCAACACGCTGCGGATTTGTTTCTCTTTCTATCAAATCAGGAGACTTTGGTTCTAGAGTCTCCGTGAACAGAGAACAAGTGCAACAATTGGTCGTCAAATGGAAACTTTTCAAGCCACTAATTTTACAATTTTAGAGGAACGATTGATAATATATGCTATGTATGAACTTAGATTGATTTTCATATCCCTAGATAGTGCTATGTATGAAATTAGATTGATTTTCATATCCCTAGATAGATTGATTTTAGGGGGGGGGGGGGGGGGGGGGGGGGGTGTCTCCTGTAGGTCATTATTAGTCATCAATTTTTCCTGAAACTTTTTGTTGGGATATCACAAAACTGTATTACATTATTGGAAACATACATTGAAATACAAAAAAAAAAAAAAAAAAGGTGTAGTTTTATATGGATTTTTGCGATATCACAATAAAGTTTTGCGATGTTGCAAAAATGGAGCAGTGCCGACAACAACGGGTTTTGAAAGGCCCTTATATATTTTCAAAACTATATGTATTTTTTTATATGTGACCCTCCCGAAAGAACTCTTTTTTTACATATTCAAGAAACCTAATTCGCACATCCAACCCCAATATAGTTGGGATGAGGCTTTGATGATGATGATGATGATGATGATGATGAGTGACCCTCTCAAGGAAGAATTCCCTTGAGAAAAACAATTGAAAAAATATTTCGACTTTAGTCACTGGGCACGAATATCGACAGCTAATGGTAACCTTATAGAAACAACCCCTAAAGTTTTTTTTATCTTTTTGTATATGCATCCTATTTTATTCTGCAATTATTTTTACAAATAACTATTAGAGCCTTCTAAATGTATTTTCCTGAGTAGAATGTGAATATATTGAAATACATTTTTTGTACATGTGGGGGCAAGGATTTCTGAGTGGAAGATAGTTGATTGATGATGTGAAAATAGAAAGAACCAGAGCAAGGGTTTCAAGAGTAGGATGAAAAATGGTAGTGAAAACTCTTACAAAATGTTGGTTTTTGAGGGATCTATAACATCGTACTTGGTCCCACAATTTTGGACTCTTTAAATTATTGATGTTAAGGTCCATGAGGGCCCCACATGTCATCAGAGAAGTCTACTTTCAAAATTCCTCCTGTTCAATGCTAATTCAACCACCTTATGGGGCCCACTTCCACTCCTATTGCACGGTGGATGTTGGATGATGTGAAGTTCATGTAAATCACCTATCAAAAGGAGTTAATTTAGTTTGATGATGATCATGAACATCTCATGAAAGTCTCCAAAAATATAATCAAAACCATTCAGTTTAATTATCTATTTTGCATCTTGATCTAGATTGTTCAATTCGATATGACTTTTGAGCCTCGATTACAAGCGTAACCACAAACAACATTGAGAATCTAATGCCTAAAAAGACTAGGCATAGTTTGGATGGGAAAATGCTTAGGCCACATTTAATAGTAGGTGAGGAATTCTTGAAGAATCCATAAATTTGAGAAAATCTGACATCAATGCCTAAATATGCAAAAATGAACATTTTTAAATCCTACATGTGGGGGAGGACAGAGGATTTTCATTGACCCAAATCCCCACAGATTTGATTGCCAAAGTTTAAAGTTGGTAGGGAAAACCATGGACAGTAAAAGTTTGATACATGCATGATTTTCTTATCACTTATTCTCATTTACACAAAACTCATATATTATAGTTCAGATTCTTAATTTTATATAGAGATACCGTATAATCCAATTCACAATCTCTTCCATAATTTTTTTGATGAATGGGAATTAGAGTAGTTAAACAAGAGAGAGAGAGATTCGCTTATTCCATTCAACGAGAACAGAGAGAAATGAAACGGGGATCACAAGGTGAAACTGCCATTTCAGTTCACTTCAGTCAACTCTCTCTCTCTCACATTGACTCCATTGCAATAGTGTGAACAATCACTTCCCCTTGTCTTCAAAAGCCTCTCCAAAGTCGCATATAATCTTAACCTCCAAACCTTCAAAACAAAAACCTCTGAAAGAAATCCATAACCCCGAGAACCCAAAATGGGTGGCTCCTGCTCCAGAATCAGTAAAAACTCACTCTCATCACCTCCCTCAGACAAATCCCCACCACGATCTTACCAACCCCATCAAACCCAAAGAACCCAACAACCCCAGCAGCTCTCAGACCCTCCAAAACCCCCAATCTCTTCCACTTCTCTTTCCAATCCACCCTCCTCTTCCCACATTGCTACAATCCTCGGAAAACCCATGTCAGATGTGTCCTCCTTGTACGCTCTAGACAAAGAACTGGGCAGGGGTCAGTTTGGAATCACCTATCTCTGCACAGAGAGAGCTACAGGCCTCAAATACGCCTGCAAGTCGATATCCAAGAGGAAGCTCGTTCGAAAGAGCGACATAGAGGACGTTAGGAGAGAGATCTTGATCCTCCAGCACCTTACAGGGCAACCCAACATCGTAGAATTTAAAGGGGCGTATGAGGATCGGCAGAACGTGCATTTGGTGATGGAATTGTGCTCTGGGGGTGAGCTTTTCGATCGGATTATTGCGAAAGGGAGCTATTCGGAGCGTGAGGCGGCGAAGGTCGGCCGGGCGATCGTGAATGTTGTTCATGTCTGCCATTTTATGGGTGTTATGCATAGGGACTTGAAGCCGGAGAATTTCTTGCTGGTTAGTGGTGAGGTGGATTCGCCGCTCAAGGCGACTGATTTCGGGCTCTCTGTGTTCATTGAGGAAGGTTTGATGTTAATGGGTTGCTTCAAATTTTGGAAATTGATCATGTTTTCTTGTGTTGTTATGATTTCTATTGCCATCAATTTTTCCAGCTTGTCTTTGCTGCTATTGGGGGGAGTTCGAGTTTTCCATTGGCTATTTTGTTCTAAAGAAACAAGACCCAGATGTGAAAACTGGTTAATTTAAATTTGTGCTTCTTAACTCAATGGAATTGAAAACTAAACAGCACAAGCAATAAGAATTGAAAAATAAAAACTTAGAAATCATTTAGAAAACAGCTGATTTTGGAAGTATTTTTCATGTTACAAGCCTCCAAATTTCACTCTTTGAAACTCCAATGTCAGTTTCAAGTGTAACTAATGATTCCTAGTTTTCTTACAACTGAAGCTTATCTCTTGATGTGCCTTGGTGAGAAACACCAGCATAATTTATTTGCCAAGTGACATTTGACTTCTATGTGTTTTGTCTCACAAATTGTGGAACAGCAAGCTATATGAAGACTGACAGACTTCTTGATTTTTATACCATGCTGCACATTACTTAGATGGCTGCTTTGACATTTTGTTTGCAGTATTATTTGTTGTCTTGCACTAAGCTGGAACACTAGAGCGTACAGCCTTTTTGTTTCTTTTGCTATATGGGGACCCAAAGTCACACCCATGTCCCTAACCGGCTGAGCTACAGCTGGGGACTAAAGCATGCAATGTTTTACTTTTCTTCCTATGCATTTTTTCCCCTGTATGCATGAGATTCCTTGACATGGCTTTATGATCACAATAGCACCTAGCTGGTAAATTTAGATCAGCATTTCAGAACTTGTGTATCCTTTTGTTACTATAAGTGAAATGTAATTAATCTACCATCCATCTTGTTGTGTTCCTGCCCCACAGTTTATTTTTGCATTAGGCAATTCCTAATGTCATTGTCGTCATCGCCGAAGCTTATCCTATCCATCTGGGGTTGGCCTAATGAGTCTACTATTTAACTCTAAATTGAACTATGCCCATTCTTTCCTTTTTTTTTTCTTTCTAAATTTAGCTTAATGAGTTCTAATATTGCGACTATTAAATGAACAAGAGTGAACATAAAATCATAAGTACAATGTTGTTTATGTGAAGAGGAGTTATTTGTTCTGGTGCCTTGGGAGGGCCATTTGGTTTTTGTGTTATGGATAGTTGATATGTTGAGTATTGGCAATATTCCAAAAGTATTGCTAATTGCATGATCTATCTGTCCATACAGCTTTGTGGATCATTCTGTTTCTTAATTATTCATTTATAGATTGTTAAGTAGATTGGTCTTCCGCTTTCTAAAAACTTAAGCTTTTGGGATGTATTAGCTAGTAAGACTTGACATGGTATCAAAGTCATGCCAGGTCTCGAGTTCGAACCCTGCGGAGGCGTTTTTCCTATAGGTCAAGTGGGCAGGCGCATATCGCATGGGTAGGCATACGTGGGTTGCGAATTCGAGTTGCATCCCATTTTGGGGGGGGGGTTTGGTTTAAATAGATTGGTCTTCCGGCGGGGGTGGTTGGGGATTCAAGTAGATTGGTCTTCCGGCGGGGGTGGGGGATGGTTGGGGATTTAAGTAGATTGGTCTTCCGTATAAGCTTTGGGGATGTACTAGCTAGTTAGACTTGACACAGAGCAACAGTTGAAGAGCTCCTATCTTCCCCTTGGAGATTTTAAGTTCCCATCCCCAGTTTAGCTTGTCATATTTTTTCAGTTATGAGCAATCCATGTTTGGATGTTGGCGATAAAGGGGTTCCCCCCAATAGGGTAACGTTATTATGTTGTTACATTTTATGTTAACCACTGAGCATTTTCTTAATGTTTAGTTTTAGTTCAATTGGTTGGCCAATGTGATTTACTTCCATCTGATCCATACCTGATTTCTTCAATTGTACACTGGTGTATACCATCCAGTGCTGAAGTTCCATAAATAATGCTAAACAACCATATAAACACAGTTTGATGACCATACGTAGCAAGCTGATAGATGTGATCAAACCATCCTAAAAGTTCTTTCGTAATGGTTATTGTTGGAAAGTGAGTGCTGATGCTGTAGGACTCAACAACTATGAATTGGGTGCTACTCCATATCAGAGATTGTCTTTGTTGTCTTCCTCATTGCCAAGGTGATTCTTATGCTTCCTGGGTAATATTTGTTGATAGATCTTCTATGGTGGAACCACTGAACATGTCTGTGTCAAATTATTCTTAACGGAAGCTTCATTATCAGCCCTTTTTAAAGAAAAGGAAGCGTTCACACCACAGAATGAAGCTCCACGCTTAGAAAAGCTTGTATTCTCTCTATTTGTCAAATTATGGAACTTCTGCTCGAGTATCTATCAATCTTACTCTTCATCCTTTAGAATATATAAAAAGTTGAAAGAAAATTCATACTAAATCTTCATGGGAGACATACTGTTTTACAGCTGGGTTTGAAAGATACTTTAATGTTGCTAATGCAATCCTGCAAAGTGGTTGTTGGTGTAGCATACTTGGCCGTTAAAAATTTTCACCTTCTCCAACCATGAACAAAGGCATGAGCTTTGGACCTACCATTCGATCTCGACAGGAATCGAATCAAGCACAAGAGTGTTACTCATACCTATGCACAAGTCAAGAAAGGGGACAATGCATGGTTTGCTTCAACCTAGAATTCCTTCAGATTTCACAATCTAATTTGGCTTTTGTAGCCCAAATGAAAGAAAGGAACTCTGGAGCTGACTGCTATGCTTCTTCATGGGACCTTCATCTACATGATATATATATATATATATATTTTTTGTGGTGGTGGGGGGGGGGGGGGGGGTACACCTCGATTACTATGTTCTGTGGACCAGATAATTGTTTCCTAAATTATATGCTACTCACTCTGGACACTTGGATAAGATTAATGATTACATGTATCCTTCCCCTAGACATGAAAGCCAAATCAATCAGGATTTGACCCTTTAGATTTACCAAGTTTCAATAGTCAGAGCTTGAATCTTCATTTACATGCACTGGTATTCTGCTTCTGATTAGACATTCCTTGCAAATGACCATCCAGGTAAAGTGTACCGAGATATAGTTGGTAGTGCTTATTATGTGGCCCCAGAGGTGTTACGCCGCAACTATGGGAAAGAAATTGATGTCTGGAGTGCTGGTGTCATCTTATATATTCTTCTTAGTGGTGTTCCTCCATTTTGGGCTGGTAATTAATCACTTTGCAATTTATTTTATAATATTGTTTCAAAGAAATATTTAATTTTCAGCATGGAACTGCTTTTTGCAATTTCTCATGCAATTTATGGAGTTAATACATGGATGACTAAATCATTCTCAGAGACGGAAAAGGGTATATTTGATGCTATCTTAGAAGGCGAAATTGACTTCAAAAGCGAACCTTGGCCTTCTATATCTACTAGTGCAAAAGATCTCATCAGGAAGATGTTAACACAAGACCCAAAGAAAAGAATCACTGCGTCACAAGTTCTTGGTGAGTACAAATTTGTAGGTTCTATGCATGCACATACTATCTTGGAGTTCCCTTGAATTTGGTTAGTGATATACTTTTCTATAAGCACTTTAATTGTTCAATTGCATTGGAGAAACCTTCTTGTTATTTTCCTACGGTTCCTACTTCTAGCATTCTTCTACATAGTAATCAATGCATGTTTGTATTCTATGGGCTCATGTCCACGACTTTTTGTGATTTCCAAAATGGCATCTTTGTCAAGATGCAAGTGCACCTTGCAGTAAGTGTGCAGTGGCCACCCCATGTTGATCACCTTACCATAATATCAGACTGGTCATTCCTTTGGTGGACAGATAATATCATTGATGTGGACCAGTGGAGAGTTTACTAAACTTTCCATCTTATTTATTTTAGTATTTTTGCGGCCCACCTGAATGAACCCTTTTTGGGCTAAGTGGTTTAGATGGTGAGGCTGCCATCCACCTGGCACATGGCTTGCGTAGTTGGACTGGGGCCACAGGGCACCAGTGTGAGCAGCTTTTATGTGCAGGCTGTGTAGAGAGGAGTACATAGGATTAAAAAACATCTGTTGATGAATGCAACAGCAGGTGCTATTAAATGCACTTAGTTTCTTCTTTTCTCTCTTTCTTTTCCTTTTTTTTTTCTTTCAATGAGTCAGTTTCTAGTGATGGCTTGCTCAAGACAGCCCATGAATATCATCATCATCATCATCAAATCCTTATCTCAATTATGTTGGGGTCAGTTACATGAGTTCTATTTCGCTATTCCACTATCAGCACGAAGTGATAATATGGGATTAGTCTGCGTGCGCGTGCCTTCTCTTTTTTCTTTCCTATCTGTGTTGTTGCGTCTCCTTTAAATATCTCTACTTCTCTTTGTATTTTAATAGTTGGATTTCATTGTCTAAAAAAATTTAACTTGTTTCTTCCTTGCCAGCAATTGGGTAGAGGAATCAGGAACTCTTGAATCATCATTGTAGCTGGCATGTTACCTATTAAAAAAATAACATTATTTGTATTTTTAAATCTGAACCAGAGCATCCATGGATGAGAGAAGACAGTGAAGCATCTGACAAACCTCTTGATAGTGCGGTACTCACGAGGATGAAGCAATTCAGGGCAATGAACAAGCTAAAGAAACTTGCTCTAAAGGTCGGTCAGTTTTGCAACAAGCTCATATTTTTATTTTTCTAACCCTAACTACATTTCTTGGATTGTTGAAGGTCATTGCAGAAAATCTCTCAACGGAAGAAATCAAGGGTTTAAAACAAATGTTCAAGAACATGGACACCGATCATAGTGGTACAATTACGTACGAAGAGTTGAAAAATGGGCTCTCTAGACTTGGATCCAAGCTTACGGAATCAGAAGTCAAGCAGCTGATGGATGCAGTAAGATATATCAATTACTCCATATTTTCTGTCATGTAGCTCCACAGTCAGTGAGCCATTCATGTGTGTTTCAGGCTGATGTTGACAAAAATGGGAGTATCGATTACATTGAATTCGTCACTGCTACTATGCATCGGCACAGATTGGAGAGAGAAGAAAACTTATTCAAGGCTTTTCAGTTCTTTGATAAGGATCATAGTGGGTTGGTATTCTGGTTCCATCCTATGAAAACAATGAAGCTCATTTTCTGCTAGTAATTGAAACAGTATTACATATATAGATAAAATCATCCTTGTGTTCCTCTCTCTCTCTCTCTCTCTCTCTCTCTCTCTCTCTCTCTCTCTCTCTCTCTCTCTCTCTCTCTCTCTCTCTCTCTCTCTCTCTCTCTCTAGTTTATTTTCTTTTTTATTTCTTTAATGGTGTTTTTCTTTTGTTGTTTGTTCTTACCAGGTTTATCACGAGAGATGAGTTGAAACAGGCTATGACCGAATATGGAATGGGCGATGAAGCAACTATCAATGAAATCATCAATGACGTTGACACTGACAACGTGAGCTATCTATCTATCCATGCACTTCAATTTCACCAAATAGTCTGCATGATGAACACTCAGGCATGTTTCAATTTGTTAATTTGTTCTCTTATGTAGGATGGAAGGATAAATTATGAGGAATTTGTGAACATGATGAAGAAAGGAACTCATGAACCTAGTGGAAACAGAGCATGAACTGCTTTCATTGCTCATGTGGGATCATGCTGTTAAATTCTGCCCCCTTCCACAAATTTATGGATACTAAACTAAAAGCTCCTGCATGTATGTCCTTCTCAGTTGTGGCTCCAAGTTGATCAAAGTAGGATTTCGCATCTTCTTTGGCTGTATTGGTATTATTATTTTTTATTTTGTAAGATCTTGTCTTGGATTTGAAGGGCAGTGGCATTTTCTTTTTTCTACCAGTAAGGTTTCTCTTTAATATGCTTAAGTTTTTGGATGTAAGAGTAGTATTGCATTAATAAATTGTAATGTAAATTTATTTTTGGATCTGTTGTCTTCTTTTGGGTGTTTTTTTTTTTGGGTTGTTAGGAAGCTGCTTCACTTGCCAGCTTTTTAGTTTTTGAAAGTAAACACCAGGGTTGGAGCATTGTTCTTCTCCTTGAAAAATACGACACACCTTGCCACTGACCTAGACAGTTGGTCCTGGGTTGTTGGTTAACTGATCAGGGACATGTAAAGCGTGGGTGGGTGTGAGTTCAAATCCTTGTAAAGAAAAAGAGGAAAAAATCATACAATACTAAAATGTTAAGGCCCTTTGGAGAAGAGAAAAATAGGGTGTATGAATTTTTTCCGTGAAATGGCATATCTTCCCTGATTATATCTGCTTTTAGGGATAAAGTAATTTTTCTCTTAACTAAGTTTTGAAAAAAGAAAAAAGAAAATAGAAAAGAGAATTGATTCACAATCTCTGATATACCTGAAAAAACTGACAAGGTTCTGGATTTGTAGTTTGTTAAAGCATTGAATGGCAACAGATGAGACTAATGTCCTCCAGTGCAACCAGGGGCACATGGTATAAAGGTACAAACGGTAGGGTCTAAATGAGTCGAGTTTGGGTGTCCAGGTTGGACTTGGATCTGACCGGATGTGGGTCCCCCACTTTAAGTAAATGTCTTAATAAGGTTTATCGTATATATATAAAAAAAGAATCCTCTCTACATGGATCCTTAATCACACATGGGCCTCACTTGATTCATGATTGTGTGAGAGTTTTAGCTTTCCTAACCATTTTTTTTTTTTAATTTTTTGTTCTTTTCTTTTTCAAAAGAAAACTTGGATTTCAAGTTTAGTCTATTATGCCCAAGTTAAAGTACGTTTCTCAATAATGCTAAATACATGACATGACATATGATGAATCTTCTTTATAGATTTGGTAATTAGAATACCTTAGAGGAATTTCAGATTAAAATTCCATATTTTGGAAAATTTTGACTGAAAGTCACTGTCCGTCAGATTAAAATTGAAAATTTTGACTGAATGCTAAACTTTAGCATTAGCATAATCAAGATAAAAGAAAGTGGAGTGATTCGAGTGAGAAGCAATTTTTCTTGATTTGAAGAATTTGTGTATATAACTGCATGCCGCAACAATTCTCAAATTTGTGCAGATAGAGAGGCTTTCTTAGAAATAAAGTTGAAATGGTCACCTTATCATCCTCTCAATTGACCCAAATAGTAAGTCATTATCCTTGCTATAACATGGAAGTACCCCGAACAAGTTTTTAACATTAACATCCTGAAGATCTGACTATATAAGTTCTCTTTTCTGATAGGCTTTAAGGTCCAACTATAATAACTATAAAATTAAGGTGATGACAAAACTAAAAAGATGAAGCTCCAGTGTCTGCGAGTATGTCATCTAGAGATGATTTGTTATTGATTAGTAGGACATTAAAGCATGATAATAATAAGCTATGACTCTGGAGAAAAATAAAAAGATGTTAAGAGTGCAATTTGAGGAATAAAAATAGGGAAGATGGTTGCAAATTGAATAGCTGGTGTCATTGGAGAACCTAGTAATCATAAGAAAAGGGTTTGAATTGTATTATTCCAAATATGGTGAGCTCTAGTAAGCAAAGGAAAGAAGCTAGTGATGTGTTAAACAATGGTCAAGTGCAATTTTGATTAAAGGGCTACTTTTGTGGAGACTTGCTTTGTTATGTGGAGCTGAATGTTATCTAAAAGAAAGGAGAGACAAGATGTTTTTGTTTTGTTTTATTTAAAGAAAGCAAAATTATACAAACCAAGAACAGAAGCTACTGATGAAAAAAAAAAAAAAAAAGTAAAAGCAAACCATTTAAACAATTTGTAGATGTAACAGAAATGAAGGGGACAAGAGCGGATGATTTTTCTCTCTCATTGTAAAAAAACAATGGTGTCCATGCACGTCACTGGTAGGTGACGCCTTCCCTGCTTGTGACCTCACCAATGCGATAAGCTGAATACCCTCCATGTTGTTCCCCAAGTATTCCAGCTGCTGCATCTGGACTTACAACAAGAACCATCCCAATGCCCATATTGAATGTTCTCCTCATTTCTGCATCCTCAATTCTTCCAGCCTGCATGATCAAATATCATCAAATAGCAAAGTTGTCTTTTCAAGATGTTTATATTTACACGATTTTTTCACTAATACTGGACTCATAATTGCTTTATTGCTTTACCCGGAAGGATAAATTAGGTAGAAGTTATTGTGCATGTGCATGTGTATAAGGACTTTAGAAAGAGATTACCATGTGGAAACATGGGACACACCAACTAGAGCAACAGGTCCAATCCAAAAGATCAAAATAACATGAACATCTTCAGTCTGACATCTAGTTTAAACCATTGGTGTGACATGATCCTGGTCAGCTCAAGGACCAAGCATTTATTTTTTAGCCTAAAATTCAGTCCCCACTGTGAGTTCCTGAAACTCCAACCCAAGCCCAACATTTGGATATGTTAAAGCCAAGGCCCAAATTTTTTTTCCATTTTCAGTTGAATGTGGGCTCGAATGTGGATTGGTGACCATCATTAGTTGAATGTGGATTGTCGAGTATTTTCAATCTGATAAGCGGTTGCTTATTACCTCTTGTATCCATTTGAATACAGCAGGGACCTCCCAAGAGTCTCGATAGATAGTAGCTCCAAGGCCCTTTGGAAAGACTCGAGGTATATTGTCTGTGAAACCACCACCAGTGACGTGGGCTATCCCTTTCACGCCACCCTTGCTGATAATATCAAGAACCTTTTTGAAACACAAATGGTAAGAATTAATAATTACGATGCACAGAATGTTCATCATTATACATGATTGAAAGATGGGTGTTTGTATCTAAGGGATGACCTGCTTGACATAAATGACAGTTGGAGCCATTAGAGCCTCCCCTAATGTGATTGGCTTGCCACTGCCTCCAGGAAGTTGGTCCTTCAATGAAAGCCCACTTTGAGCCAGAACCCTATACAAGAATTGCAGCAATAATTTGATTAAGAACGTGAAAGGAATTGCCAGGCATAGTACAGAAAGAATGTTTAGGTTTAACAACAGTTTGGGATCCTAAGCCTTGGAAACCGGTAGTTTACTGAGGTGCCCAATTCAGTACTCTTCTGGAATCCATGGATTGGTGATCAACAATAAATATTCCAAGCCTCTGATTTGTAGCATAAAAATATGAAGTTAAAATGAAAATATACTAGTCCAGGGAAAAAATTAACAAAAATCAAAGGATTAGCGTCATTCTAATAGATGTTTGGGCATCCACCTCCAACCCAAGCCTCACTAAATGGAAGGTCTGGATCACTGAACTGTTCCCCCACATGCATGAGAATATGTGCCTCTATAGCCAGACATTTCTTGACCCTCAGGTTATTAATAACTGTGTTACTAAAACATAAGAGAATTTAATAAATAAAATGCAAATAAAGGACTGATTAGGAATGAATCCTTCAAAATGATGGGTGGGAACTTAACCTCCAACCACATTTGGAAGTTTCACAATTGCACATTGAGCACATGAACATCTATTTTTTAACTGGGAAAGTGAGCTAGAGTGTTTGCCTATCGTGTCCACTGGACACAGAAAAGCTCAATGACACAGCTGCCACTTTGTTGACCATGAAGGATAGTTTTCACAGCTGAATGAACCCGCCATTTGCACACCCATATAATTCCTTAAAAAACTCTAATGGCTATTCACAATATGTTGACCTAAGAGGCTAAGACCAACAAACACCATGTTCACTTACTTTAAGGGTGTAACATGTGTGTGCTAGGGTGGGTAGGGGTTTGAATACTGATGTTTCAAGCGAAAAAATAATGAAATAATACTTTTTTTCATTGAAGTAAAGAATAACCTTCTAACAAGAGAGAATCCATTAGAATGGACCCCACTAGATGGAAGGCCCACGAGAACATCTCCAGCTATAATATTTTTTCCATCTATAACTGAATCCTTTTTTACAATTCCAACGGCAAAGCCACTGAGGTCATATTCTCCTTCAGCATAGAAATCTGGCATTTCTGCAGTCTGCAAAACACAGTAGTTAAAAATTGTAAATTCCATGTGATGATGCTCTCTTACATTAGTACAAAAAATGCATCAGTATTCAGATAACTACATTCACATACACCTACAAATCGCATGCTTTGATCATGCATGCATGGATGTATGTATATATATATATATAGAGAGAGAGAGAGAGAGCCGGGGGGGGGGGGGGGGGGTTTATACTTCATGCTCACACAGGTTTTGCCTGGTCACCTATCCAATTTCAGCAAATTTCTGAGCCAAGGCAAATGATCCATGTAAAAGACAAGTCTTACTGAAGTGTACATTTGCAGTTGAATGTCGCTAATCTGGCAATTGGTTTGAACATATTTGAAGAGAGGACCTCATCTATGCACTTACAGGACTACAGAAGCCAGAAATGGCACTAGGGGATATATTTCCTGCAGCAAACCTTTAGAACCACACACCGCACTCTAAAAGACAAAGCAGGCCCCGATCCGTGGGACTCAGGCACTATAAATTTTCAATTTTGATGATTAGGGGTATCACCGCTAATCCATTAAATAAGGATAATAAGATATTGTTAAATGTATGTTGACTCCGATTTTAACCAAAAATTCTTTTGAGTAGGGCTGCATCGGAGGAAGGTGTTGGGCATCCCACACGCCATATAACATCTTTGTGCAGATCTAAGGCCATGTTCTCACTTAATGTAAAATTAAAGAAAATAGAGAACATGCAATAAATATGAAGGAGAATGGATGGTGTAGCAGAGCGTGGGAGAGAGCTCCTTTGCAAATGGGAAGAAGTCTCCTCCTGATAGAGGAATGAATGGTGCAAAGGAGGGCAATGATGGAACCCCTTGGCATCCATCCAAGAGGCCTCCATTAGCAGATGGGGTCCATTGGACAGGTGCCACTGCCGCATAACAATTTTAAACCAATGGTGATAGATTGGTCCAATTGGAGTTGGAGAGATCTCCAGATTTCCCATTGCTGCCACATGCTGCAGGCATGGAGAAGGAAGAGATAGATCGTGAGGGATGATGATGAAGTGATGGATATACCAATGTGGAAAAAACAAAGAGCAGTACCAATGTGGATCTAATTGTCAATGCTAGGAAACAAAACAAGGAGAGGGTAAGAACAAATTAAAGTAAAGACTTCTGCAATCTCCCAGCATGTTTGGCTGTATTCACATCTAGAAAATAGAGCAATTTGTGGCCAACATTCAGATTCATATATGAATGAATCCATGTGATTTGATAAATGAGTTGAATGTTTCAGCTGAATTCTCAGCTTTCTCAAAGTAAAATGTTTACAAGAGACCATAGGTTCATTGAGGCTTGAACCATGTGACACAAGCCCAAAAAAATTTTGTGAAGAAAGAGGAGACAGCGAAGAAAACAGAGAGGACAAAGCAAAAAACTAGAGAGATAGTAAAAATCAAAAGCTATGAGATTAAAAAATAAAACGATTTAAGTAGAGTGGTCATAGTGCCTTTCAAAAAAAAAAAAAGAAAAGAAAAGAAAAAGTGGAGGGGTCATGGTAGTGATTTTCATCCCAACCCAACCAATTATCATAGAAGCTAGAAAATCCCACATGGGAATTTTTCATTTCTAGATATACCCCTTTCAGTTTTAATTTCAAAAACAGAGAAAAGAAGTCTTTCGGGTCCCTGAGGAGTAAACAAACACAGAATAGAGCAAAAAACATGGAAAGCTTGATCTGGATTACAGAGGTGATGCTGGCCACGGGACAAAATGGACTTATTTAAAAAGGGCCCAGGGAAATGTAGTTTAAAACGAAAAAAGAAAAGAAAAGAACATAATCTTCATATTTAAATCAATTACAATTGTCTTATGGATTTTAAAGGGGAATGGTGCCTTATAATGTGGTCATGTTGATAGCAATTACAAGGTCTGTCATTTTAGTATGCAGGTCTTGTTGGTGATCTTTGTTCTGCATTTCAGGGAGGTATCCCATATCCTTTTCATAAGGTATGGTTGTTTTATTGTTTGCAATAATATTTAAATTGCCATTCCACAATATAAAGTTAGAATAAAAGGAGATGGATGCCTCTTTTATGCTTACGTCACATCAACTCATTTAATTGTCTCCTGTACATGCCCAATGAAACTACATATTTCAAGTTCTGAAAATCAATTAAAAAAGTGCCTAACGAATTGAAAAATGATTTGCTCAGACAATTATCAAGCAGAATTAAGCATTAAACTTTACGGAAACACTGTGAAGTATGAAACCAGTATGACAGGTTTTATATCTTCAATAGCATCATTAATTGTAACACAAAAGCACTAAAGCACCATTAATTAAGATTTTGTAATACCTCTCCACCTAAGAGAGCACAGTCAGACTGTTTGCATCCGTCAACTATACCTTTTATAACCTGAATAACCAAAGTGAGAAAATCATCAAATTACAATGCTCAAAATCCAATGAAACCTATGATGCACAGATACTTCAAAATGGGTAACGTATCGTGTCGTATCCGATACTAAAATCTGTGTCCCTACTGTGTCTATGGCGTGTCCTCGCCATATCCATCCCATATCTGTGCATCATAGATTGAAACGAATGGTTTAAATGGAGTATAGAATAAACAGAATCCACAAATTCTGACAACAGCAATAACACAATAGCAATCATACCAACCTTTTCAGCAAGATCAACATCAAGATGACTAGTAGCAAAGTAATCAAGGAAAAATAATGGTTTTGCTCCAGAAGTGACAATGTCATTGACACTCATAGCAACCTGAAAAAAAAAAACAGCATCATACAGTTGCAGTCTCAATACCAAAACACATCCATCAGTACTAAATATGATACAAGACAAACCACCCCACAACCACAAAAAAAAAAAAAAAAAAAAAAAAAAAAAAAAAAAAAAAAAAAAAAACCTTCCAAAATGATGACTATCTATCTAAGACCCAGTCTGAATCATACCAAATCAATCCCAATAGTCTCATGAATTCCAGTTTCAAAAGCAAGCTTGAGTTTAGTTCCCACGCCATCAGTACCAGCAACAAGGTATGAATCCCCTGTTCATCATAAAAAGTGAAATACAATATCAAAAAACCGCAGGTGCTTGAGAAATATTCTACAAAGATTGCATTTAAAAAAAAATAAGTGTCCCAATGGAGGACTCAAATTGAGAAGTTGATTTAAGTGGAAAGCCTTTTCTGACAGTAACCTACCAATTGAAGAACCAAACCCATTTAGGTATTTAGGGCTATACCAACTTAAAGATCATCAAGAAAGAGCTTTTCCTCTTTGTTTAGCTCACAAACTCAAGGATCTTTATGAAATCAACGCAATATTCCACAAAGTTTGCATTTTTATACAATAAAATGAAGAACCAAACCCATTGAGGTATTTAGGGCTATACCAACTTAAAGATCAAGTAAAGTTAGAGCCTTTTCTCTTAGTTAATGTCACAAAATCAAATATCTTTATGAAATCAACACAACAGTTAAGACAAATCTGAAAAGACAGATACCCAAAGGGAAAAGCCCTCCAAAGCCTCCGATTCCTGGTGCCATCATGGCGATCCTCCGAACGAGCTCGGACCCGGCATCGATGTCGACGCCGGCATCCTTGTACGTGAGGCCTCCAACGGCTTCTCGATTAGAGCTCATCGATTTCCATCTATTTGCTGCTTTATGCGAGAAAGAAAGGTGGGGTTTTTTAGAGAAGCGTTGGGAGAATCTGGGGTTTATGAAGGAGGATTTTGGAAAGTAGGGTTTTTCATTGAAGGGTTTTGGAGCACCTGTTGATGTTGAAACGCCATGGAAGACTTCGGCCGTCGATCGTAAGCTCGAATTCATAGTGACAGAGAGAGATGGAAGAAAAAAAAAAGGAGGGAATTTTGGTTAAGGGATGCAGGATAGCATCGAGTGCGTGTGTATATATATATTTTTTTTCAAAGGGCACTTGAGAGTGCGCATCATCTGTCGCACCTATTGCACCTCCCTCATCAACTATACTGTGGGGCCCACGTAGAGATCATCTGAACCGTTTAAAATG
The DNA here is from genome assembly GCA_012931725.1 of Litsea cubeba. Lineage (NCBI taxonomy): Eukaryota > Viridiplantae > Streptophyta > Magnoliopsida > Laurales > Lauraceae > Litsea > Litsea cubeba. Next base: position 36,203,219 of record CM022949.1, read on the forward strand.
AATTTAATCCGCATCACTCTTTTTCATATTAAATTTGAAGATATTTTATTAAAAATGATGAAATTTATTTTAAACGGTTCAGATCATCTATATTCATTTTGAACGGTCCAAATAATATTTGCGTGGGGTCATAATAAAATTTGCACAAATTGATGTTATGATTGGGTGGAGTGCTTTTTGTTTTTAATGGCCCCATCTTGAAATAATATTGTTAAGTTTTCAACCTATACCTTGCCGGCCCAAGGGCAAAAAAATATTTTGTTAGTTTTTTTTTTTAATTTTCAGTCGCCATCAACTAGTGCTTAGTTACAATGTTAACTTGCTGATAAAGTCCGCACAAACATTTGGGCATAAAGGCTAAGAACTTGCATGGGCCGGGCCAGGCCGAGGCTTATGGATCGGTGAGTTGGGCCATTTGGGCCTAGATGCTGGGCCCATTTGACATCCTTGCCCATATATATTGATTCAAAAAATAATTTATCTTACCCCACTGTTCTCCTCATCAGTGATATTTTGCAAGCAAGCTACTTGGAATATTGTCTAATGGGGCAGGCTTTCTTTGCTTGTCATTGGCCTATTAGACAAACAATCCGGCCATTAAAAAATTGAGTCCCATCAATAAAACCAATGCTCAGGTCCTCCTGGCCTGTCATCCTCCCATCAAAAACTTCACAAAATCCCAATTTTGTTTCTTAGAATTCAAATATTAATCTTGTGAGTCTAGATCCCTGTTTTGTATTCTGTCCAATCCATACACGCCACATGCGTAACTTGCCACCTCAGTTATGGGCTTTGATCTAAAATGAATAAAAGAAAAGGGCATGGTCTTTCTTATAAAAAATGAAAAAATTGACCACAAGCTCCCGGCCGTTCCGTTCGTCTCAAAAACCCATCTCCTCGCCGGGCCTTCCACTTCTCATTACCCACCCCCGGCCTTCCTCTTCTCAACTTCCTTTTTCGTGCAGTGACCATTGACCGGGAATTTTCTCGTAAAATCCTCTTAATTTTTTTTAGAAAAGTAGAATATGACTAGGAAATGATTTTGAATATGTTAGATTTCAAATAAGAGTCCCATGATTGAAAAGAAATAATGGTGTATGGAGGACTAGTATATTTATATGATTGTAAATACATAAAATAAGGATTGCTTTTTCCAACAATCTTCATACCTGCAAGTCTGCAAGAGAAGCCTTTATGCAACCAACACTTTTTATAAAACGAAACGAAGAATGGTCTCTGCATCTCTCTGGTCATGAGAAAACGATATGAAATCCGATATATGGGCCTGTAGGAGGGCGTTGATGAGGTATAAATATTATCTTATCCATTCCTTCCTCTTTCAATTTTTTATTCCTTTCATTCTTTTCCTTTCCTTTCCTTTCCTTTCTTCTTGATTTATGATTTCTTCACTTCGGTTAATGATTCTAATCAAAATCGATTCGTTGGGCACAACAATCATTTTGATTCTCAAATGATATCGGAGGGGTTTTGCAGTCGTTGTGGAAATTCCATTCTCGCTGCGATTGGTATCTTCCCTAGAAGAAAAAGAAATAATAAAATCTCATAATTTACGATCTATTCATTCAATATTTCCCTTTTCATTTCTGAATTTCATATTTTCTTGCGTATTCTATTTCCTCACTCCCTCTTACTTCCTCACTCCCTCTTACGCGACTTCCAGGAGCCCATCCAAGTGATATGCGCGGTACAAAGTTCATGGTACAGAACTCTTTTGATTCATACTATTGGCTTTACTCACTAAATCTAGCTATTATTTCTTTACTATTTTTGGAAACCAAAAATCATTTTGATTAATAAACATTATTTATGATGTGGATGGCCACATAATGTTGGGCCAAAGCATATAAAAGTAGAGATTTTTAAATATTGCCATAGCCCCTGCTTGCCCCTCTCTATTTTACGCCCCTGCTTTCGGTGAAACTACCATGCGACCGCCTATAAGAAATAAGTTCGTATTTCTCTTCACAAATATTGATGTTACGCGAATATGTGTAACACTTTTTCAGATACTCTATTGTGGGGGCCATGTAGAGATAATCCTACCAACTTACACCACTTGGATATTGTCAAATTTCAGCTTAAAAGAAGTGAATCCCACCATCAAATGAAGCATGAAAACAAGTCAGGCTGGTTGGTGAAGATTTTTCAAGTAGGAAATACTGTTGTCACGTGCGGCAGATACTTTCTCACGTGTCTGGAGAGCGTCCAATTTTACAAGTACTAGCTCACTGCTCACCTGAAGCAACTTTGGTTGTTTCTTTCTCCGCTTTACCGACGACCTTCGAAAGCTTCCACCTTCATTTGTCTCTCTCCGCTGATCTCAGAAAAAAAAAAAAACCCTAACCCTAACCCTAACCCTAGAAACAGATCAAACCAACCCACCAAACCCTAACCTAAGAAATACAAAGATGGCGAATCCCAGACCCGGTGATCCAGGAGACGAACACGATCGCCGCCGACTCTACAACCCCTACCAGGATCTCCAGATCCCGATCCAAAACCTCTACAACCTCCCCACCTCCCCCGAATTCCTCTTCCAAGAAGAATCCATCGCGCAGCGACGATCCTGGGGCGAAAACCTCACCTACTACACCGGCTGCGGCTACCTATCCGGCTCCATCGCCGGCGCCGGCAAGGGCTTCTTCGACGGCGTCAAGGCCTCCGAGCCTGGAGACACCCTCAAGCTCAGGGTCAATCGCATCCTCAACGCCTCCGGCCATAGCGGCCGCAGGATCGGCAATCGACTCGGCGTGATCGGACTGCTCTACGCTGGGCTGGAGAGTGGGATTGTCGGGATCAGAGACACGGATGATTTGACAAACAGCGTGTTGGCTGGGTTGGGGACTGGAGCGCTGTTTAAGGCGGCGTCCGGGCCGCGGTCGGCTGCTGTGGGGGGCGCTGTTGGAGGGTTGATGGTTGGCGCTGCTGTTTTGGGGAAGCAGATGGTGAAGAGATATGTGCCCATCTGAGGTGGCTGCTAAAAGAAATTCACCCATTTGAGGTTTGGGTCCTTTCTGCTATTGAAGAATTCTTTAGTGTGAATTGAAATATGTAAGTGTTCCATGATTCCATCATCCTTTATTTTAGTTAAATGTAATTGTAGAATATTTAATGGATGAATAATTACATGGGCAGGGAATTTGATTTAATTATAATAAAACTTCCATTTGAATTATTCTTTTTTTTCATATGGGTGGAAATGATATGGATTGCCAATTACCAGATCCTTTTTTTTTGTTCCTTCTAATTTGTGGCTTTGCTGATGTTTTGAATAGTTAGATTGTATGTGGGAGTCAAATATGTGGTCTGCTATTACTTGTTTGTTCTTTATGGCTGGACATGAAGTCTAGATTAAGATGTCAGTTTATCTCTTGTTGTTTTACTTATCTTATTTACATGGTGAATTTTTCTCCATTGGTAATGGTGGTTTTATTGAAGGAGGAAAGCAAATAATATATCATCCAGAAGAGGAAGGAACGATTCAATTGGAGGGCTTGGACGGGGATTTTGTAGCTTTAAGTGTTAAGTTGAAGGAAGCTGATTTGGGCGACATTTAAAAGCTTTTCGCAGACATTCTACATCCATGGAGGACAATTTCACTTCTAAGGTCTTACATTTATCGACGTTTTATTTTAAGCTCAGATACAACTTCAAACCATTGAAGAATTCATTTTAATTTCTCCACCTCGTTTGTGTTGTAGAAAACAATGGTGTATCATCAGCGAAGCATAAATAGGAAATTCTCAATATTAGCATTATCAATAACAAAACATGAAGGTAGTTTCATAGTTCTCGTGTTTGAGAAATTTCTCCAATGCCTCGACCATAAGTACAAATAGGAATCCTCAAAGCTTAATGTGGATGGAGCGGATAGGAGTAAACCGGGGTTGGCGGGCATTGGCGGTGTATTGAGAAATCACAAAGGGAGATGTATCGTATATGTTCTCAAAGCATGTTGGAATTAGGGACTCGAATGCAGCAGAAGCTTTGGCATCTTGGAAGCTCCACATCTCTAGGAACTCATATCAGGACCGTCTTGTAGTGGAGAGTGATTCTTGTAATGCTATATCTTGGGTGAAGTCATCGAGGGCCCCATGGAAGATGCACTTATACTTTAATGGGATTCGCCGTATAATTATCTCTTCTCAGGTGCCTTATCTTTCCAACATATTAGTAGCTCTGCCAATGGTATGGCAGATTCTCTAACTAAGCAAGGGATTGATCGCTCATGTAATTTAGGTGCTCCTATGATGTAACTTAAGTTACTCCTTTTGTATCTGGTCGGGGTCTGGTATGCATCTCTTATGCCAGTAATCGATCTTGGGGAGTTTCTTTTGATGCATCTTGGTGTTTTATCCTTCATTAATATAATTTTTCTGAAAAAACACATACAAATAGGAGACGGGGTAATGGATTTTGCTTGTTGTAAACCCTAAAACTTTGACTTTTTAATTTTTAATTTTTAGATTTTCTATGGGAAAACCATTCAACAAGATAGAGATATGAGTCAATGGAATAATATCGTGGTCTTGGATCATCCCAAACCCAATCCTTTGGAGGGCATAGCCAAGAAAACCCCAATCCACTGTGCTGTAGGCCTTAACAAGCTTGCAAATAATGCATGATTTGCTACTTTTATGTCTGGACTCAACAATCTAATGATCAAGAAGAAGTAAACCAAGAATCTAACGACCTTCAACCAAAGCATCCGGTCTTCAAAAATAATGAAAGGTGAGAATCTCCTTAATATATTATTATTATTATTATTATTTTAGAAAGGCATCTAGATTTTAAAGTGAACATTGCAATACTATAAGAAACCAAGCCGAATAGAATGGGCAACGATTTAGTGAAAGTTGTTCGGTGTGGGTGAGATATGAACTAGGAAGCACGGACACTTCTCCGGGGCCAGGAGTGTCGGTGTCCGACACGTGTCGGACACGGACACGCTCCGGACACGCTCCGACACGTGTCGGACACGCCCAAAAGAGTGTCCTGATTATTTTTTTTATTTTTAATATTTCGGACACGCTGGGACACGCTGGGGACATGCTGGGGACACGCTGGGACACGCAGGGGACACGCTGGGGACACGCTGGCCTCTTTTAATTAGGAAAAAAATAATAATAATAGAGTAAAAAATGAAAAGAAAAGGGGGCTTTTTATAAAAGGTCATAACTTATTTGTTTGCTAAATTGATTACAAAGTGAAAATAATAAAATTAGAGTAAACAATGAAAAGAAAAGGGGGCTGATTGCAAAAGGTCATAACTTATTTGATTGCTACATTGATTACAAAGTTAAAATAATAAAATTAGAGTAAAAAATGAAAAGAAAAGGGGGTTGTTTGTAAAGGTCATAACTTATTTGTTTTCTAAATTGATTACAAAGTTAAAATAATAAAATTATTGTAAAAGGTCATAACTTATTTGTTTTCTAAATTGATTACAAAGTTAAAATAATAAAATTAGAGTAAAAAATAAAAAGAAAAGGGGGCTGTTTGTAAAAGGTTATAACTTATATGATTGCTAAATTGATTACAAAGTTAAAATAATAAAATTAGAGTAAAAAATGAAATGAAAAGGGGGCTGTTTGTAAAAGGTCATAACTTATTTGATTGCTAAATTGATTGCAAAGTTAAATGATAGTATCTTTTAGTATATGATTAGATATATTATTATTATTATTAATTATTAACGTGTCCCTAACGTGTCCGTGTCCTACTTTTTTGAAAATTGCCGTGTCGGCGTGTCCGTGTCGTGTCGTGTCCGTGTCCCATGTCCGTGTCCGTGCTTCTTAGGATATGAATCTTGAAGCAGTTGGCACTTGGCAGTGAGGGTGGCATCATCCTGCTGTGGAGCTTTGGAAAGGTGACAGCCAAAGATCCATGGGTGGGGTAGCTCTCTGTTTCCACCTTGGCTGTGGATTTTAGAAGTGAAAGAAAGAATGGAGTGTAACTACATTGCATGCGCAAAATTATGCAGACCTCATGGACGGTTTTTGGTGAGAGCTGTACTTTATCAAAGTTAGATGGAAAGGTCTATGCTAAATTGGAGGTGATTTTTGTCAATCCAAGCCCAATCAAGCCCAGGCCCATTCTGGGTCCAGACTTTATATATTACTTAGTCAAAGCTTCTTAGTTTGTAAAACAGATTTTTAGGATCTGTTTTGATATACTTACATGTAATCAGGGATTTCATCCCATGTAATGAGGGTTTTCATTCCCTTTATAATGAGAAGAACAGTCGACCAAGAAGGTCACTGAATCAAGCCCATCTCTGCAGAATTATTTCAATCTCTTTTATTGATATGGTATCAGAGCCTTGATATCTAGATCATTCAAGTCATCTTCCACGTCTGGAAGCACTCAGAGCATCTCCGATCAGGTGTGGCCCACCTGAGATCTTCTTCATCAACTCAGCAGAACCAGCCCATGTTGGTTGACTAGCATTGCTGGTATTTCTGGTGATTTTTCGGGAATTTATTTCCCAACCGAAGTGGGTTTTCCATCGTCATCTGTGGTTCATCAGATTTCTCAATCTGATTTCATCTCGGCCGTATAAAATCAATGATCTTGGTTATTTTTGGCTGAATCTTCTTCCCTCACTTGTGAAAATTTGATGTGTCTTCATCCCCGACCTCTGATCTGTTCTATGATGATCTGGTGGGGCTTCCGTTTATGGAATAATAATGACGGAATTGTCGTCAGTCAGTTTTAGTGCAGATCTGTGCACGGTTTTGATTGCACTATCTCTATTTGTGCATCTTCTCCATTATCCACCACATATTCTTCACTGGAAGACATTATCTGCCACCTGATCGTCTGTGATCATCCCTGATCATCTCCGATCAGCCGTGGCCCACCTACGATCATCAACATCATATCAGCGGCAGCAGCTCATCTTGGTCGCCTGGGGGTCTTCTTTTTTCTGGACATTTTTTCAAGATTTTTGGACCATCAGAGGTAGGGTTTCTACTAATTTTTTGTGAAAATTCAGTTTTATCAAATTGTTTTCATCATTGCCGTCCAGAATATTGGATTCCAGTTGTTTCTGCCTGGGACCACTTCCATTAGGTGCGAAATTATTTTGACGTGATAAGATAGTTGAACCACGTCTAAAGTATGGGGCTTCTTAGACAACATTTCTTTACACTCTTCAGTGAACCCTTATTAGGATATTATCCAGCTGGTTTTGGGTCATATTTGACCTCAATGTAAGTTAGTCGAGTAATTAGATTGGTTAGATTGGTCAATTTATAAAAGTGATTAAAATACGCAAATCAAATTTGTAAAATGATAGTGCCTTACATGTGATAAATCTAATGGTGGGCCAAACTTTGGTTGGAGTGAAATTTCTTCTATAACAAGACTAACAGTTCTTAATTTCGAGTGATTTGGATTTTGTAGAGGGCCCTTCCTAATAGATTTAGATACTTGAGCATGGAGAACCAAATATGTGGGTCTTCACTCATATCTCATTTTTATATGAGATGATGATAGCGGTGATGCCACATAATATGTGCCTTGTTAGTTGTTACACCGTACTTTGTATGAGCCCATTTTACACCTATAATGGTTTATATTATGATGCAATTATTTGTTGTTATAAGATTTTTCTTGGATGATTTAGTTATAATGTGCTAAAAGCTGCTCTTATATGTGGGGTTTTGAACCTCTAGTCTTCTTAACTGCATTTTTATTAACTTTAGATTTTGTAAGAAGGTGATCATAATCATTCTATGATTGAGGAATATAGGCTCTAGATCTGGTCTTCCACCAGATTGGGACAAAATATCCTCAAGAAGTACAGTCCTTCTTCTCTCAAGTATTATATCTATGACTTGATCTATACTCCCGCCAAAAATAGTGAGAGAGTCTAGTCTTTCTCTAAGAGATATATTTCTGTATGACTGTAGTTCCTTCAGGTCATTATCTAAAGCATCTATATACCTGTTAGATACTCCTCTTAAGTACAACTGTTATATAGGATCTTGTCTGCACTTATCATAATAGGGCAGGTCTAAATAAATGGGTATTTTACACAAGGGATCTGTATTCAGATCTCTAAGTTCTTCAGTAGATGGTCCAGTTGGATCATCATCAAAATCTAAAGTAGGTTCTGAATTAGGATCATTAGAAGATGATCCTGGTTCTGTATAAGCCATTGTAATTTTCTCAAGTGATGTCAACCAAGTTCGAATGGCTCTGATACCAAGATGGTCTTTTGCTTTTTTCTTAAAATAATAACTCAAAAATTTGTATTAAAATCCAAATTTCTAAACATTATAGAGCAAATAAGAGTATGAAAATACTTAGGCTTAAGAGTACTGCAAGTAAAAACATAATAGTGCCCTCTAAGGAGAACACTTTTTCTTAATTTTATTTTCAAAAGAAAATACTTAATCTTAATATTTACTATTTTTCTTAATTTTCACGTGAATAGTGAATAGTGAATAGTGACTTTTTTCTAAATAGTGTTTTTAAGAAGATTTTTGGAAAACAGGGTAGAGAATACAAGCGTAATGAGGTAGAGCAACTGAAAAGGGTCCTCTAAAGTCAGTAATGACTTGAAATGTAAATTACAGTAAACTGTAATGAAATGTGGGTTATGGTCCACCTATGCTTCCGGTAATTCTAGGTCTCCTCCTAAGTCCGATAATGTAAACAGGATACTCTTGCTGGTTAGGCAAGCCTCGTCTTCAACCACCTACAGTACGCGGACCAGAATGGACTATAGCCTCGACGCCCTCATGGCTAACGGCAATCGTCCTAAGGGTCCATACTGCAGGTATACGGTCTCACTACGGCCTCTAAACAAGATCATCATCAGTGGAGATGCAGAAGAACAGAATCATAATAATAGAAAATAACACACATCTTATTACAATGTACACATAACTTACATTGGAAATCAAAACATCCTAAAGAGAAACCCTTCCCAGCTACCCTGGGGAGGGCTTAGCAAGCCATACCTTACACCTTGAGAGCCTCTCTTTTTTCCCACTCTTTTTCCTATGAGGCTTCTCTTACAAGTCTTTCTCTATTTATAGGCCAAAGTTTGAGGCCGGACTCCAAACTTCTCTTAATTTTTCAATATAATATTTAGCTTAAAAAAATCCTCACGGATTTATTGTAGCCGGACAACATCATTACTGGACATGAGGAATATACTATTCATAATTGGTGTTGTCGGGTCCTGTAGCTCTTTTGACCACTATTCATCCCCTATTGCTTTCGGCTGGGATAAGATGCCTGAGCTGGATGCTGACAGAGATACCTCGGATCTGTCGGTGGAGCTGAATTGGCGGGTCAGGTGAGTTGGGCCATGGACTTGGTCCATCAAGAGAGCAGTGGCAAGTTCCTCTGCTTGTCTACAAATAATTGAGTCAAACAATAGATGTAAAGACCTATTGAGAAAAAATTGAAAAACAAAAGAGTATAAACCTGTACCCAGAAACTTCTTTTCCAAAATAGAGGAATTTCTTACAGATTTCCCAAAACATCATTGGACTCCAGAATATATAATTTTCATTTTAAGATCAATTATAGATCATCTTGAAAATTATGAAGTAGAACAAATGATTAGAGAAAAGGCAAAAGGCCAATTGAGAATAAAGAGCCAGAGGTCAGAAAAATTATTGACCATATAGACCAGCCTCTCTATCCACCCAATTACAAACCAGATGAGGCCTCGCGTGGAAGAACTATAGGGAAAGTTTTCTTGAGATATTGTCCTTTTGACAAAAGATTCCCTATGGGTGTAATGAGAAAGGAGTTTAATGATGACGAACTCCTAATTGGAGATAGTATATGGCGAAGTACTAACAATGAAAGCCGTATAATTGAGTACAAGCAGGCCATCCTGGCTGCCTTGAGATCCATGAGGACTTACCGCCTCAATTTAGCCCAAACAAAATCACAGCTGAACCTATATGTTAAAGAGCTGATAAACAGCACCGGGATCATATCCTATTCAGAAGCTGCTGGAGAACCTGAAAAGGTTACCTATAGAAGACACAGTTTTAATGTGTCCTTAAGAATTCCTTCTATGGATGAGGAGGAAACTTCAGAGACTTGGAGCATGTATAATATGGCTGCTGTTCTAATGTCCCAGAAAATTTCTGAGGACTTCCAGGATGGAATTACTTTTGTTGGCATTCAGCACCAGCCATGTCTATGGCTCTCCGGAAAAAAGGCCACTTTTGAGAAAATCGAAGAGCAGAAACAAGCTCTTTTCGCTTCAGGATTTGTCAGGTTTATTGACATTGAGAATGAAAAATCTCTGGGGATTCTCCCTATAGAGATAATTAAGAAATTAAAGCAGGTGGTAAAAGAATACCCCTACTACTTGAGAACCTATGTCTTAAGCCCTGGGAAATTTACACTGATTAGGATCACCCCTAATCGTCCCACTCCAGATATTATAGAATTTGGATCTCTCCAAGTTCCTGAAGCATATACCAAACTAGAGATTAGCCAGCAACGGCTTTTAAATATAGATGCTATTACTGGTGAACTTGAGGAAACTGGCCTTGAATGGTACACACTGTTCTGCTCTGCCAATCTAGTTATTCAAGCATCTGAAGTTATCGGATCAGGAACTGTAGAAAGGGTGAAGCCAGGACATGCACCCCTCCAGATTACATTGCCATGTTCACTAGCAGAAGCCATTGGCCCATTGCGCTCGGCATAGCCAGCAGCCGGATCTCTAGATAAGCAGAGGAACTTGCCACTGCTCTCTTGATGGACCAAGTCCATGGCCCAACTCACCTTACCCGCCAATTCAGCTCCACTGACAGATCCGAGGTATCTCTGTCGGCATCCAGCTCAGGCGTCTTATCCCAGCCGAAAGCAATAGGGGATGAATAGTGGTCAAAAGAGCTACAGGACCCGACAACACCAATTATGAATAGTATATTCCTCATATCTAGCAATGATGTTGTCTGGCTACAGTAAATCCGTGAGGATTTTTTAAAGCTAAATATTATGTTGAAAAATTAAGAGAAGTTTGGAGTCCGGCCTCAGACTTTGGCCTATAAATAGAGAAAGACTTGTAAGAGAAGCCTCATAGGAAAAAGAGTGGGAAAAAAGAGAGGCTCTCAAGGTGTAAGGTATGGCTTGCTAAGCCCTCCCCAGGTCAGCACTAGCCATGTCTATGGCTCTCCAGAAAAAAAGCCACTTTTGAGAAAACCGAAGAGCAGAAACAAGCTCTCTTCGCTTCAGGATTTGTCAGGTTTATTGACATTGAGAATGAAAAATCTCTGGGGATTCTCCCTATAGAGATAATTAAGAAATTAAAGCAGGTGGTAAAAGAATACCCCTACTACTTGAGAACCTATGTCTTAAGCCCTGGGAAATTTACACTGATTAGGATCACCCCTAATCGTCCCACTCCAGATATTATAGAACTTTGAGAAGTATAGTTGGAATAGGACAACTCGGTCTTGAAGAAAACATTGCTTACTTCAATACCATTCCAGGATTCATCTTACCCCTCGAAGCAGCGAGCCAGATGAAAATTATAGTAGCCACTAAAGGTTATGAAGAATATGACATCTCCAAAGGGATATTGTCAATTCAGCATCAAAGCAGAGTTATGTTTACTAACTTCCCTCAAGATGGATTACTCTTAACTATCCAGAGAGGAAGACAAGGTAAACTAAATGAAGAAGTCCTCGTCAGGACCACTAGAGATAAATGCGAATGCACACATTCCTTTGAACTTTGCAGAAGCCTTCCAACATTTCTTCTGCTGAAGCTGGAAAGGCTTTACCATTAATGGTTCTTTCTAGGTCCTTTAAATTAAGTATGCATTCGTACTTATCTTTATCCCATCTGGCTATAAGATTTTTTCCTAAGACGGGCTTGGTGAGCTTTTCAAGCTCTTTCTGGACCTGAATGAGAGAAGAAATCTTCCTCTCTTTCTTGGTTTGTTCTTTATTGAGGAAGGCTCGTATATTTTTATTTTCAGCAAGAGCTTTCTTCTTAGCTGTATGGATCTGTGCGTTGTGCAACATGATCTCTGAAAGGTAGGTTTCTACCTGCTTATTTTGACAAAGAGTGCAAGTGTGGAGCTTGCATTTGCAGGACGTTTAGGGTTTAGGGTTCCTATACCTTTGTCCTTATCTTCATCAGTTTCATCTCTATTACCCGTACCACCACCACGGTTCGCTGGAACTCTGATGTCGGGTATTCTGGCTGGAGATTTAGTAAAAAGTGGAAGGATAGCTTCCTCACCCTGTAAGTAGAGTGATATCTGAAGGGTTGGCTGCATCTGGATAGTATACTTGTCAAAGTCTGAGAAGAAATCTTGACCAAGTATAGAATCACTAACTGTCATGTTAGGGATTTCTAAAAACCGAACTTTATGTAAGGTGTGTGTGTGTGTCTCTTATATGTGTGTGTGTGTGCGTGCGCGTGCGTGTGTGCGTGTGTGGTGTTGGTTTTATTTGATTCGTGGTTGGATTTGGGTATATTAGATTTTTGACTTGAGTTGGGTTGAGGGCTGGTTAAGTGCTGCCTTCCCTTGTCTAGCCCTGATTCTAACTATTTTCTTTTTATTTAATATATTATGACACAATGATTATGTAGCGCAGTTGGTAGTGGACATTTGGAAAATTGAAGGGTTGGGTTCTAAGTTTGAGTCCTGTGTGCATGAAATATATAATTTAATTTTTATGCATAATAATAATAAAAATTAAAAGATAACTAGTATCAAGCTTGACCCAACCAATACCATTCATAGGGCAGGTTTGGTATCATAAATCATAGATCTGGCACGGGTTGAGTTTGGTATTGGACAGGTTCGGATTTAGCTGGCTCTGTACCAAACCCAACCAATTGTCATCTATACATGGTGGAAAAGGATTACGTGAGAAGACTTGAGGTGAAAAATCAGTTCGAGTTCACAATTAAATAGGAGGGAATTAAATGAAAGCAACAATTGAAACAAGTGGCTCAATGGGCTTTTGTCAGTAATCCAATGAATATAATTATTGCTCTAGAAGAAGATTGTATCCAGCTCAAAGACAATTGAGGACATTATAGGTCGCATCCTGCAACACTACAAGGATGAATCTAGACAACTTGGATTTTGAAACAATTGTTAATGTTGACTTGTTGGAGCAAGCATTTGATGAACATGAGGTCAAAATGATTAGCTTTGACTCGAGGAGTTATAGCCTTTTTCCCAAAGGTTTTGGGAGATTTGAAGGATGAGTAAGTCATTCATAGATGAATTTTTATATTAGAGGTAGATTGTCAAAGCGCATTGATGGCTTCTTTATCTCCCTTATTCCCACAAAAAAGGATCTTGGAGCATTGGGAATTACCACCCGATTAGCTTAACTGGAAGTATCTTCAAGATCTTTTCACATGTTTTGGCAACTTGTTTGCAAAAGGTGCTTTTTCCGGTGGTCTCCTAGTCCTTTGCTCAAGGACCATTTGGCACAAGGAACACAAGTTCTAGATGGGGTTCTAATAGCAAATGAATGTTTGTACTTGAAGGACAAGTAGTGAACGGCTTGATTGATTTGCTAATAGGACCTTGAAAGGCATGTGATAGAGTGATCTCAGATTTCCTTGTTTACATGTTGAGAAGGATGTGCTTTGGCATTAGGTGACAGCAAGGAATAAGGAAATGTGACACCTTGGTGACTTTCTTGATTATCATTGGTGGTTCCTATAGGCTTCTTCCTAGCCTCAAGGGTCTTCTAAGACAAGGTGATCCATTGTCCCCGTTCTTGTTTCATTTGAAGCCCTAAGCATAATTATATAAGCGGCTAGGAAGGTGAATCTAACTATGTGGCAAATGGTGCTGCAGTGAACCATCTATAGTTTGTGGATGACACTATGGTTGGCAACATATTGGGTTTGCAATAGGTCAGGCTAAACTCAAACTTGCCCTGACTAACCTGCCTTACCTTGTACTGACCTAACTTGTGACAAGTTTATGATTTGTGATACCAAACCTGCCCCATAATCACATACGGCTAGAACTTACAACTTAGCAATCCTAGGTGTTCAAATGTCCACTATCAATTATGCTTCACAGGCATTTTGTATCATTATCTATTAAGAAATTTGTAAGTTAGTCATTTAATAGGGTTGGCTTAGGTCAAAATCTTTAAACCCATACTCACCTCGAACTTGATAAAACCACTACCAAACATGCTCCTAATTAGGGTTGTCACCCATTTAACCTGTGGCTATTCCTAGGTGACACCTTTTCGGCATGGCAAATAGATAGCAAATGAAGATTATCAAGGCTATTCTCTTGTGCTTTGAAATTGTTCAATGTTAAGTATTTCTTCAAGAATGGACTTCTCGGGCCTATTTGTTTACATGAGAGGTATAGGGGTCGAATCATGAATAAAGTTAAAGAGGAGAGTGTTAAAGTAAACAGCAGTACAAGTTTAAAGTAAAAATCACTACAGGACAAATTCTACTTCTCCCAAAGTTATTGCACTGGGAGAGAGGAAAAATGTGGGGAAAAGTGGGGGAAAACCCTACTTTATGTTACATCGAAAGTTTACTCTCCCATCCCCTTTTTTCATCCAAACACTCATGAAGTAAAACTTTATGTTGCATCAGTTTTACTCTCCTTTAACTTCTACCATCCAAAAAGCATGAAGTAAAACTTTATGTCACATCAGTCACTTTTTTTTTAATCTCCTACTCTATTGCTAAACAAATAGGTAGGAGTAGAGTAGGAGAGTAATGAATTGATTGATGTGACATAAAGTTTTACTTAAGGGTGTTTGGATGGAAGAAGTAAAAGGAGAGTAAAATTGATGTGACATAAAGTCATAAAGTTTTACTCAAATGGTGTTTGGATGGAAAAGGAAGAGGATAGAGTAAACTCTTGATGTGACATAAAGTAGGGGGTTTTACTTTGACCCCATTTTATGCCAATTTATTTTACTTTCCTCCCCAACTTGGATAAATTGGGGAGTATAATTTTGTCCTTTTGTTCCTTTTTACTCTACCCCCTCCTCTTTAACTTTATTATTGATTTGACCCCTACTCCTTGCTCCCATGCAAATAAACTGGCTCTGGTGAGAAAGGATGAGAGAAATTTGAAGTCATTGTAAGGAAATATGGGAGCAAAGGGCTTGGAGCTCTATTTTGAGGAGAAATCTAAAGGAGAATCAGGTGGACCAATATATATCTCTTCTAAATATCTTGAGTGGGGTTTCTTTTTCAAAAGGAAGGGATGAAAGGACATGTATTGCTTCCAATGATGGCTCTTTCTTTGTCTCCTCTTTCTTTGCAGCCATCACCAGAAGGGCTGATAGGACTGTAGGAGGAGCTCAGTGACAAGTATTTGGAAGTTGAAGGCTCCTCCAAGGGGAGTAATTTTTGGGTGGTTGGTGCTCCAAAAGAGAATTCTAACTATGGACAATTTAAGACAGTGGGCAGATAGTGGTTAATGGTTGGCTTATGTGCTTATGTGAATAGGAATCAGTTGATCACCTTTTGTTGAATTGCAAGATGGATCAATCATTATGGAGATCTTTGATGACTGGTTTGGGTGCAGCTGGGTCTTTCGGAAATGTATCGTGGATCTATTCCTGGTTTGAAAGTGCCTTTCAGTAGTGCCAGAGCCACACACTGCCGAGGAGGGGCAATTTGCAAAATAGGAGTAGGGTTTTCAAATTTGAATTAATGATCTTATCCACTTTGTCCCTCCTTAACTTCTTTTTTTCCCTTAATCATCCTTTTTTTCCTTTTATAATGGAGGGTGTCTCAGCCCTTTGGGCCGGACTAATCCCTACGGGCCCAAGGGGAGCCGGTAAAATCTATTGTGGTCCCGGCCCTTTTTCTTCTTCTTTTTGGCAAATAATAGAACTTTTAGAGCACCAAGGTAAGTTATGCCTTTTAATTTTATCTAGAAGACAACTCTTCAACTTTTACTATCCTTTACTTTGATCAAACTTCCCAACTACGTTAGTACTTGTTTACTTTTTTATTTCTTTTCTACAATTAAAATGTTTTTATTCCTTTTTTACTAATGCCTTCCTTCCCAATATCTCAAATAAGATGTGTTCATTGATTTCTCTTATTTATTTATTATTGAGCCTCTAATCCAAATCCTCTCAAGTTAGGCAAACTCATGATTTGTACATTTTCAATACTCGTCTATTTGGTCTATTTAAGTTATCATCAAATTTTGAATTTGAGGTTTTAATTTAAAATCTAAATTAAATTAGATCTACTCTAATTCTTGAGTAAGAAATTTAAAGTGGCTATAAGTAGAGGTACCTAAGGGTTCTCTACACTAATTACATGCCGAAAGGTTCCATCAACCTCAACATTTTTTTAAGTACTGAAGGATTTGAGATCAAGACTTTTTTCTATGAAATCTACACGATATTATGATGTTTAAAACAATAAATTATTTGATTTTTTTGGTAATGTGCTCAGTGCTCACAAGTAAATATGCTAAAATTATGTAATTTGTAACTCTTCTCTAATCTTCTACTCCCATTATCAAATGTTTTCGGATGTGGAAAGCAATACAAATTCATCATTTTTATAATTTTTGCGGTATAATTTAACGACCAGATCATTGGTTAAATTGGATTAAGCAATTTTTATTATTTAAAAATATTGGATTAAACACATGACCTCAAAATTTTAATATTATGTTAATATTTTTAATCTTATTAATTTCCTGTTAAGAGATTTTTTTTTTTTTTGCAACATTCTTGGCTCTGCCACTGCCCTTTAGGATCCCCAAGAGGAAAGGAGATGTGGAAGCTTTCTTTTCTTGTGACAATTTGGATACTATGGAAGGAGAGAAATTCAAGGTGCTTTGAGGGGGGTGGCTACAATTGGGAATACTTTGAAGGAAAGAATCAAGTTTGTTGTTGCATCTTAGGTTTTGGTTAATACCTCTTTAAGGATTACTCCGTTGATCAAATAATGAAGAATTGGACTATGTTAGGGGGCTTTTATGTTTTGTACTCGGTTCTAGCTTCTTCTCTGTTTCTCTTTTGCTTGTAGGTGTTGGTTTTCTTTTGTTTTCTTGGTTTTTCGGTTGTACGCTTGTTGGTATATTTCTTTTGTACTGCTTGCATCAATGAAATTTAACGTTAAAAACAAAGAGGTTTGCTGAATGAGATTGTGGCTATCTTCTTACTTGGGCCTACCTTTGTGTGTGCGGGTGACGGGTCTCCTCAAATACCTTGTGGAACTTTGTAGTGCAAAGAGTAGAAAATAAGCCTTGCTCGTGGAAGCCCAATATCAATCATTTGGAGGGAGAATACCTCTTTTTAAGGCAGCTTTGTCAAATCTCATGGCGTACTTCATGTCTAATCTTTGTCAAATCTCATGGCGTACTTCGTGTCTATCTTCTATCACCCTGTAGTGGTTCTAAAGTGCTTTAGAAGTTAAAATGTGACCTCTTATGGCAAGGGATGGAAGGGGAAAACATACCATTTTGTTGATGTGGGCTTTCTATATGTAAGCAGGAGAAAGGGGGCTCGATATTGGACCAGTAAGGTGGGCTAACCTAGCTCCTTTAGGCTTTAGGTAAGTGGTTGTGGAGGCTAGGTGACAGGTTGGAGGGTTTGTGGAAGCAAATTTGTACTTTCAAGTATGAGGTGTCTAGCAAAGCATGGCAAGTGGAGAATCAGAGGGCGGGCTGGAGTCATCACAAAATCTTCACATACTTTCCACCCTTTGGAGTTTGTAGTCATCCCACTGTGCTTTGGCACTTCCACACAATCCCTAACCCTAGGTACTGCATCAGATTTTTATGGTAACTCATTTCCTGTAGTCCTTCTCGATGTGGGGTCTTCCATAAAAGTGCCACAGGAGGCCTTTAGCAAGCCGGGGCACCAGATCCAATGGTGGATCTTCATGATATTGATGGATTAAGCCTATGAAAGGTTGATCTATCCACAAATAAGCTGTCTGCCCCGTTCTTCTTGTGAGGCTGCCACTGGTAGACCTTGGAATACTTGGGATTGATATCCCCATCACCTCCTTGTTCATGTCTTCTATCAGTTATTCCTCTCTGGCACTTCCATTGAGTACTATATCAGTTTGTTGAACTTGAGAAGTTTCGTTGAATGTTTATTTCGCATGCTATTAGCTGTGTAACATCCATTTCCATTTCTACTGCATTTAAGATCTGATTCATTAAAACATCCGACTGCATGATGTCCTCTTCCACCACACTTGGAACAAATTACACCCTTTTGCTGGGGATTAGTCAATGAATCCTTTTCTTGTCATTTATCTGCATCTTGCTTGGAATAAGGATTGTCTTGGTGATCTATTGATGTAGAAGCTAATGCTTTTGGTTGAAGAACACGCTGCTCTTTTCTGATTGGACTCCCTGGCTTGAAAACCAATGTCTGTCATAATTGACTTTGATCTGGCTTTTGGTGCCATGTAAAATGATCATTATTGTGCAAATTCTTGGTGACCAAGATTTGCTTCATATCTTGCCATGTTAATATGGAGGGCCGTGAGAGTCGTTGCAAGTTACCTATGTTGTGCCTCCATATTAGGTCAACTCATTTAAGCCTTTTCATCGTGTACTCGACCATGAACTGTCGTATATCCTGCTCAAAAGTAGTAGTCAATTGCATTTATCCAATCCAATAAGGTGTCTGGAATCATCTTTCTAGTAAAACATGGTGAACCACATGGTGACAGATGTGGTGTGACTAGGGTGGGATTGTGGACATCAGCAAATCTGAAAACAGAACAAATTGGTGGAAGGAAGTGAACCCATCAGGGACGACACTAAGGGCATGTTTGTGTACACAATCTTTTCCGCGGAAAGGAGAAAAGTGTGTGGTTTTCCGCAGAAAACTTAGTTTTCAGGCGTTTGGTGCGGAACAATTCCACGGAAACGCTTTCCTGCCTCGTCAGCATTTTCCTTGATAATTGTGGAAATGGGTTTCCTATTGGGGGGGGGGGGGGGGGGGGGGGGGGGTGTTATGGGAAATGGATTTCCTTGAAAAACTCCTCCCACTTTTCCTCACTCTTGTCCATTTCAACCCAAAATTCTTCAACTCTTTCATTTTTTATTTCTTTAAATAAATTATTATTTAATGTTGAATAAATATATATACATGTTATGTTATTTTTCTTCAAAAAGTTATTTCACCAAATAAGAAAATTTCATTTTCTATAAGGAATCCACAGCCGCACCAAACAACATTAGCACCGATTCAATGAGGAAATTTTTTTGCACCAAACATAAATTTCTAAATTCTACGGAAATCTTTTTTCAAGGTTTCCATTTCTATGGAGTTTGCTGACGTGGCAATTTCTCCTTTCCGCGGAAAGGGTGTGTACACAAACGTGCCCTAAGAGACTTGGGGAATTGGAATGTGGCTGTAATTTAGAGAATGCTGTTGTATGTATTGGGACAAGTGGCAGCAACTGTTTGAACAAAAACTGGAACTGTTTTGAGGGTCAATGATCGGAGGGCTAAAGTCATCACTTAGTCATCTCGACTTTTCGGCCTTTGAAGTCATCATTGCTAGCCCATGGAGTCATCACAAATAGAGTATGCACAATGCGATCACAATAATGAGAGAGAAAAGAAACAATTTTTTGTTGAACACATAAGATAAGAGAATATAAGGAAATTCATAGAGGATGGGGTGAACTCTTTCCAGTTAAGGATCTTAGATATGATTTCCTTTGCTCTCTATGTTATGATTACATGTCATTCTCTTGTTTCTAAATTGGATTTTCTTTCCTCTCCCTACTGATTACATACCAATCAGTTATCTTGCTAGATTTAGCGATTTTTAAGGAGTTTTTAAACTAAAAATAGATCTATGAAATCTTCTTAAAAATTGCTAAACTAGGAATGCATATCTAACAAATCTTC
Organism: Litsea cubeba; assembly: GCA_012931725.1. Classification (NCBI taxonomy): domain Eukaryota; kingdom Viridiplantae; phylum Streptophyta; class Magnoliopsida; order Laurales; family Lauraceae; genus Litsea; species Litsea cubeba. The sequence continues at coordinate 36,223,101 of CM022949.1, forward strand.
TTGGAAAATTTCTATACTAAGAATGTGGACATAGCTGTGTGTAATGAACTTGCTGGCCATGGGTTAAGTTCAATGGACTTGTCAATGATAGACTCATCCCACCATGGGTTAGGCTGTGTTGGCTAACCTCTCTCTCTCTCTCTCTCTCTCTCTCTCTCTCTCTCTCTCTCTCTCTCTCTCTCTCTCTCTCTCTCTCTCTCTCTCTCTCTCATGCACTTGGCCTGCACAGTGAAGAGGCTAGAAGTATTGACTTTGGCATACAGCACTCTTGGAAAGCATGAAATTCCGATTTGGAGATGGATTGAACATTTTTTTTTTGCTGGATACTTTGGTGGGGAAGCTCCCACTAGCAATTCAATTCCCAAATCTCTTCAAATGTGCTTATAGACAGAGGGCAACTGTTGGTGAATCTATGCGATTCGCTTCCTTGTGGACCAAATTAGTCTCGGGGGTTTGTCATCTTCAGAAATATGTTTTGAGGTAAAGGGAATACAATTTCAATCAATGCTATAGCTTTAATCAGTAGTGAGGTCTGCATCCCAGTGGCAGGATTGGATGAGAATATGGATGGCGACCACAGACGATTGTCCTTGTTCTTCATGGTTCTGAGGGGCAGCTCCGACCCTAACCTGATATCGACTCTTAAGAAGTATAAAGGCTCCACCTAGGGTATTGGCCTTTGGTTCGACAACACTTCTTGGGTCTATCCTAACGACAGATAATTCATGCTATGCAGCTGTAGGGAAAGAATAGCAGTGAAAGGATACTTCGTGTGTTTTGCAAATGTGAAATTGGTGGAGCACCACCTTGTTCAATGAGGTTGGATTCGGGGAAATAAAGTTGCTGATTTTCTTAATGAGGTTGGATTCGGGAGGAATGTTTAGTATTATACCTTTCTCAAGCCAAGCATGTTTAGTATTCATCATTTGTGTTAAGTGCATGTTTTATTTATTGGTGAAGTAATGATGAAGTAAATGTCAAATCAATGAGAAAGGTAATGGTAAGGAACAACGAAGTAAAGTTTCTCATAAAATAAAGCTTGTTTGTTTTGTATGAGGTAAAGTAACGAGAGAAAGTGGGAAAGTAATCACTTTTTGTGTTTTCTTTGCTTTACTATTGTACTCGTCTTTTATGAGGTAAAATTTTCTGATGGCTAGTAAAGGTGAGATTTTTGGCGGCTGGAACTTTAATTTTCCACTGTTGTTTACCAACCAAATTTGAGAAAGGTGAAATTCCTGGTGGTTGGGATTACTTTATCGTACCTAAAGCATGTTTATTTACATGTGGTGAAGTAAAAAAGAGTGGTGAAGTAATCATAGCTATCACCTACTTTACCTCTACTATGTTTGGTTGACAAAAACGTGGGAAAGTAATTCTCCAGCCAGCACCCACTTTACCTGATTAGTTTACCAGCTATCACAAAATCTTGTCATAAAAATGAGGTAATGTCTCACAAAGTAAACCAAAGACAAAAAGTGCCTACTTTATTCCTCTCTCTCTCTCTCACTGCTTTACCTCATACAAAACAAACGCAAACATTACTTAAGGACAAACTTTATCTCACCTTTATCATTGACATGGCATTTACTTCACCATTACTTTTCTAGTAATGTAAACAAACATGGTGGGACACTATTACAGAGATGTTAAAGCCTCCGGCTGTATATGAAGATGGAATATGGAGAAAGAAATCAAAGTAAAGGTGCATGAGGAGAAGATTTTTTTCATCCTCCTTTATTCCTTTTGATTCCATCTTGAAAGATTAGTGTAAGATAAGAATATGTACGATGGTTTCTAGCTTCTAAGCATATCTATAATCCCATTATCTTGTACACGTGAAGGCTGTTCACATCTGTGACCAAGTATGAAGAGTCCAATGCAAAAGCAAATTGGTAGAATGGAGGATCTAAAATCAGTCGTACTTTTATCCTTGCAAAAGCAAATTGTTATGGATAAAGATGAGATATTTTGGTTTTCCTTAGACGCATGATATGCCTACAGAATGACCACAAGACACTGGCAACTAGAGTTGACATTACAAATTAGTTCGAAAACAAACAATTTCTATCCAAAGGGTGAATGTGCCTAGATTAGAAGATACTGATCTCCCAAAGCTGCAGATTACCCTGTTGCATGGCAGCAGGCAAGTCTACTTTTTGGGTCTTTTTGACTTAAAATTGATTCAAATGGATGTATTGAGTGCTTTAAACTGTTTGACATAGTTTCTGAGAATGTTTGTTCAATCAAGCTTTTAAGAGCTTTAACCCCTTTTTTTCAAAATGTAACAAAAAAGTAACTTTTTCAAGTGGACATGAATGTCTAAAGCAATTAGACACTTTTTACTTCTATTTTAATTTTGACAAGTTTGCCAGTCTTATTAACTCTTTCATAAGTTTGCTTGTATTGCTTTTACTGTGGCATGTTTGCATATACACTGTGACAGGTTTGGTTTTTTTTTTTTAATTGAACGAACATATTGAATGGTCTATATTTGTAATGGGTCTAACTGAACTAACACTCTATTTCAAACCTATCTAAATGAATCAGCTTTGTTTCAATACAGATCAGACTTGCCGAACGGCACTAAGACTGCCCTTCTCTAGCTACATTTGAGATCATTTTTCCGCTTGACAGTCAGAAATGTGATGATGATAAGGGGAATGATTATCTGGGATGCAAAATGTGAGAAAACTATCATATGATTCTACAATGTCATGCCTGCAATAAAATTTTGTGGAGCCTCTGGGTGATAAAGAACCGTGCCTAGATGGGTCTAACTTCTCTTTGCATAAAGCAGGATGGGATTGCGAGAGAAGGATTTCTGCAAAATCTGGAAATCCATGCCACTTCCCTTTACTTACAGTGGAAGGATATGTTTACAAATTGTTGTCAAATATCATAGCAAACAGGGTAAAATCAGTTCTTGCTCATTCTATTAGTCTGTTCCATGATGCGGTTGTAAATTACTGGCAACTCTTATTAGATGGTGTCTTTGTAGCCAAGTAGTAGTACGATTCAAGTAAGAATTTGGGAAAGGTGATGTCAGTCTTTATAGTATAGTTTCTCTTTTCAAAGCAGTGAGAAGCCTTTACAAGGTGATGCTTTTTGTTATTCCATAGTTGGAGAAGCTGCGGGATCTCTCTTTTGACCAAAGTAGGAATTTATTCTATGAGGAATCAAGGAAAATCTAGCCCATTCTAATGCTTTTTTGCGAGGAGAGGCATGGAAAAGCAGCTCCACCACCAAACATGGATTTTATTGTAGCATGGAAAACCATTTTTACAATTCTCACTTTTTTCCGCACAAACCATGCTCTATACAAACGTTCCCTTTGTTTACTGTCAGAGCAATCCTTTCTTTTTTCGGAGAGGTTGCCAATTTGGAAAAGAGTGCTGAGAGTTTTGATCTCCCTTAAAAGAATGAAGATAAACTTTTCCAAAAGGCATGGATCCTGTGTACCAGGATCGAAACCAGCCTTTGGCAGTTTGGCTCATAGGTTGTACTTAACCCATACCCAATTGCCATGATCCTTATATGGAATCCGGATCCTCTAAGCCCGTCTCAGAGAAAGTCTCTTAGTTACAGGAGTTGAACTTCACAGTGGAGTCCATCTATTCGAAATCCAAGTCCCTAAAAAATGACCTCCCTTCCTGCATATAGGGTGTCTTTAAATTTTACTCCAATTCCTGTTGGTCCTACAATGAGATTGGCCATTTGATTAAAAATGTGATCAATACAATCTTATACATATCACAATCAATTTTACGGTGGGTGGGATGAACTCTTACTCGTGTTAAATTTGGGGACACCCTATATATTAGGAGGGCTTTTATTTTGATACGTTTTAATTTTTAATAGGTTGGTCCCGGAGGATCCGGACTCTTACATTGTGTTCGACCTGATGGTAACCCTAAAATGCGTTCAATAGAGCTGCCCCCCCCCCCCCCCCGGTTACATAATAAATTTCTTGATGTCAGGGCCTCATTGGATAGGGGCAATCTGGGTCCATATATATTTCCATTAGTTAGTGATCATCATGCAAAGAGAGGGCCATTGGGCCATGGAACGCGGCAGCAACCTTCATGGTGGTGAGTCTGGTTGTGGGGCTTATTATTGTAATTATTGCTGATTTTTTGAACTTTTGTGCTATAATATTTTGATATATTCTTTTTAAAATGTCATGATATCATTGTGACATTTAATTTATGACTTGTGTTCTTATTGCATAATTATTGCGGTAATTGGGATAATGTGAAATTGTTATGTGCTAAAATTAATCATTGTGATAAAAGTATAGAGAGCCAATCCACTAGTAGTGCAGTAGCAATGCATCTTTAATCTCCCTCTCCATAGACACAATCAAACTTCATTCCTCATCCTATTCGTATTCGATGTAGGCTTTGAGCAGTGCCTGTATGTACCAAAGCATAAAAAAGGAGAGAAAAAAAAGAAAAGAAAAAGAGGAAAGATTAGACCACCTTACCACTCCAACAGCAATCAGATATTGGTTTAACTCCAACAGCAATAAAAAAGTACATGAATATTTGAAAATTTCAAAATAGCATAAAAGTTTTTACAATTCTTTCAACCAAGTTCTCTCTCTCAAAAGTAATGACAAAAATGCTCTTATGTCATTTTTAAAAATCATTTTTAATAAATCACTCAAGAGAAAGGATCAAGTCTAACCCAAATGACCTAATGCGGCTCCCTTTAACTACCTTTATGCATGGATGGTTAAAAAAAGAAGATTTCAAATGACTAAAATACTAGCTTTGTTAAATGGTTATTATCATCAAAATCAAAATGATCAATTTTAGGAAAAAAAGAGATTAAGAAAAGACAAAAGCTGCTAAAAGGAAGGGTTTTTGTCTCTTGATTGAAAGAACTGTGGAACATCTTAATACTTTTTTGAAACATTTTAAATCTTCATATACTGTTTTGAAAATGAGCAATACATTTTTTACTTTTTTCGAAAGTTCTCCTTAATAAAAAGGACTCTTCCTCTCTTCTTTTTCTCCTTTTGTCCCATTTATTGTCCTAATTTAATTTTAATTTTGAGTATTTTATTCTAATAATATCTTCAAGTAATATCCTAATAAAATACAAGATTTGGAGTCTTTTTGAGACTCACCCATCCACACATTCTATGGATAATGATATTTGCAACACTATTGAGGCCCACTTCTATTCATGCCAATCAACGGTGTATATTGGTTGGATTGTAAGTTTCAGTCCTTGGTTAACTGTGGCCGACAATTTGCCGACTTTGAAAGTTGCTGCTTGTTAGAAGTGAGATTTTCTTTGACATGTGCAGGTGTCAAATTTTCTACGACATTCTCAGCTGTTTTGGACGGGAGGATTTTCTGCTCTGTCGTTAATCACAAGTACAGCGAATGGACGTTAAAACACAGATGTACTAGGGAAAAAAATAAAATAAAACATGTTATGTGGGGTTTGGTAAATCCTTACCAAGAAAATAAAACATGTTGTGTGGGGTTGGTAATGCTTTACCAAAACCCAACAACCCAACCCAAGTGTATGGGTTGACCGTTGACCTCTCTTTAAACTTTGGATTGCGACTAAAAATAAAAGATTATTAAGGTTAATATTTAAAAAATATTTACCTGTGCACAGTACGTATAAGCACCATGTATTTGCCCTATCTGATTTGATTTTCATAGTGAGCCACGACATGTGTACCGGTGCTCATACACACAGTGCATGGGTGCAAATCTTCCTAATCTCTTTTGTATCCGCCAATCTGAATCAAACCCGCCAATCCTATCTGAACCTGAGATGTTGGTTGAGTATTTGGGTTGACCCTTTCAATCGCTTGGTTGGGATTGAGTTGATCTTATTTTTCTGATTAACATATATATATATTAAATTTTGGTTGAACCTATGCATATTATCCACTGATCTTAACTGAGGGCCAAATTCAACCTGCCGCTGCTACATATTTGTACTGTATTTTTTTTTTTGATGTATTTGGATGTGCATTCTTGATTTTGTGATTTTTGTTTGTTGAATGATAAAAAAGAGAGAAAACACACAAACTTTTAAAAGAAGTAGGGTCTAAATTAATCCTTCTCTTTCAGATCTTAAGATCCTAATTTTTGCTAAAACAAAGTGACAGGAGGCCCAACACCATGCCCCCAACATGGGAAAAGAGCACGTCCAAGGAACCCCACATCACATTTTGACAATGACTCACAGAAGTGGTTGAATTTACAGGTAGTAGTCTAAAATATCTGAAAAAGATTCTGTAGCTGTTTACGTAGGAGCAAAGACTTCTTGGCTGTTCAGTGCCTTTTCTTTCGAGCAAACGTCACCCTCTCCTCAACTTTGGTTCCAAAGCTTACTCATGCCATGAGTAATACGTCTTCTTACAACAGCCACAGCTGAAGTTGATGTAATGGTGTGGATAAATGGAACCAACAGTGGGAATAATTGAATAAAATGGGCCAACTTAGGTAACCATTTTGGCCCAAGTGGACCTACTCATCACTTAGTCAAACATTATTCAGCAAATTATACATTGTTACTGTTATCGCCTTAAGACTTTTGAAGGTCTAGAATTAAAGGCTAACATCATTTCATTGAACTGATATTACGTCCCCCCTTAATCTGTAAGTCTCCTCTTTCCTCTTGATTGGCATGCATGTGGTTGGGCCCACTATAATGTATGAAAACCATGGAATGCCGATGTATTGAATAAACTGGATGGGATCTATTTAGGCGAAAATTTCCAACTACATTAAATTATTTAAACCCTTTGATCCATGGCCTGAAGTTTAATAGTTTTAGAGGCATCATTTTGTTGTGATTTCAATCCAGCGATGAGTAAAAATTGGATGAGTGTCGAATTTGGGCTTTATACCAATTCATGCGGGTAATGTGTGTAAAATGATTGGATTGGCTCAAAGTGCATTGACTCTATGCCCTAAAAGAATGGGGAAGCAAAAAGGAGAGTTTTTAAAATGAGGAGTTTTTGAAAATTTATATATATTTATATATATATAGGAAATTGATATTGGAATCGAATTCATTTTTTTTTATGGAGGCACTCCTTTTCAAGGTAAAAGGTGAGAAGGAAATTGGCTTTAATTTGAGTGCCTCCATAAAAAAAAAAAAGGAGTGCTGATATCAATTTCCTATATATATAGAAGTGTTTTGTTAGCAAAGGCACCCTCTTCAAACGACCAATAAAAGAACGAGACATTTATTAGTGTGGGAGTTCCGAGAGACAATCGTTAGAGAGAGAGAAGATATGAATTGTTTACAGAGAGAAAAATAGGGATTTGAAAGAGAGAATAAGGACTTGAATAGTTGGAGAGAGAGGATTAAGGAAGTATTAAAATCGTCCCTTCTTATTGGATTTTAGATAAGGGGAAGAAATGTCCCTTTTAAGAAGGGGAGTTCGAATTCTCTATATATGATGGAGAATTATTGGGCACATGAACATCCAATTCATATGAAATCTCGTTGTGTGAACCACGTGTTGGGCCCCATTCATCACCAATCTAAACCAATCACCAAAATGGGGACCCCCGAATGGTCACCTATCTTAAAGTTCATCACTAAGGTTAATTTTTTTAAATACAAAACCGTTAAACTTGGGGGCTACAGATGGAGGGCTTAGGTGTATGAGATTGGGGCCAAACTTGATATACAGGGTTGTCTCACATGGGTCTTTCCATCCCCACTTGTCCCATCCCCAAATGAGACCCATAGTGGGCATCACAGTCGGTTCACATGGGAGGACCGCAGTAGAAACTCTCTCTCTCTCTATATATATATATATATATGAATTGAATTATCCTACGCACCCTTAGTGGGGCCCACAACATCCATAAGGGTGGACCAAAACTCCCTTATAGTACATATGCTCGGTTTGTATCTATCCGAATGGACTGGACCATTTGATTGATTGTACACTTATCCGAATGGACTAGACTTGTGGGCTATAAATGAGAGGGTTAGAATAGCCAGACGAGGCTGATTGTTTATATATAGGGGGCCCACCTAAATATTCAAACCCCCTTAGGTATCATCCTAAGGTGGGCTAGCATGTGGGTCTCACAACGCGGAGAGCATGGAATGCTCCAAAAAAAAAGGCACCGACACTCACGATAAGTTGAGCACTATTTCTTATGGGGCCCACTTAGGGCCCAACTGGGGATGGAATCATTCCTTACCTAACTGTATATGGTGATGAAGGCTCGAGTCATCATCCTAACTACTTGATCAACGGCCAAACAAGTTTTCACCGGCCAAAATAAGTTGAGTACACAGTTGTTCCAATGGTGTATGATCGTCGGCCCCAAGTGCAAGGCCGCGATGTAGTAATAACTCGGTGAAGTCCGAGGTCGATCGATAGGAAGTAATTAATCACGTAAAACCTGTCCTATTAGAAAACTAGTACTAACCTAATAAAATTTATATAAATAAATCTCTACGAAACTGAAATTAAAATTTAATTAGAGATCCAAATTAAAAATTACAATCCCAAATAAAAATCCTAATATAAAGACTGGCAAAACAAAAAAGACATCAAACCACCAATTGCATAAAAGCAAATAAATCATGCATTAAAATAAAAATCCATTAATAATATCATTCAGAAATAAGGATAAAAAAGAATTATAGATATTCTTATTATGGGAAATCACAACATTATATTGGCAAAAATAATAAAAGACTACAAAAATACCGCACCAAGTGCGTACTGTCACTACCGACAAACACGCGATGCCGATCCAAGGCGGGACACTTTGACCTCACTAATTGCGTCTTTTAGATTAAAATGAATCAATAAACTAGTAATTCCCCAACATTAATCAATACTAGAAAAATAAATCTTTCCTTACCCTAGATTAAATACATAAAGAAAATAGGACTTGTATAAATGGAGCGACCGCGGCAATGGCGGCATAAAAATTCAAGTGGTAGTGTACCTTATGGAAGACCTTGCTGGACATTTAATGTATCAAAAGTCCACATCTAAACTCGTACAACTTGGAATGCATGTCATGTAGAACCATCTTAGATGTGTGAAGCGTAGTGTTGGACGACCTTCATGCTGGTCCTTATTTTACTTCTTGATTGAAAAGAAATCTGAATATTCATATTTGTATGGAAAGTTTGATAGCTTGGTGGGTCCGTGTGGGCTTGTCACAATTTGGATAATGCTAGTGTTGGACGTCCAATCTCTTTGATTTGAAAGTTTTCAAATATTGGAAACTCATGTGGACCCACTTTCTCTCTTAAAAACCATCTCAAATCTTCAAATTCAAACTTTTGAATTTTCAAGGAAATCTTGACCCAAATCTGAAATTCAGATTTTTGTTTGCAACTTGTAAGAGATGATGGGCCCCACTTTGATGTGTGATTCTTGAATGGAAGGTCCTGGACACCTCATCACATGGCCTACAAATCTAGAACTTATCTTCAAGCAAGATTAAATATGAATTTTTACATATGAGAGCGGACCCTACCATGGCCGCCCCTACCTTGGAATTTATGCCAAAAGTAGATGGGTTCCATGGTGCATTTGCTTCATCAATTCTCTTCCCCGGGCCCCAAGAAATTGATTTTCCCTGCAAAAATACAAATATATTCAATGATCAAAGAATTATCTATTTATGTAGGAAAAAAACATTGCAAGATGCGGGCCCCAATTCACACTAAATAGATGCATAAGATTTCACTATTTTATCATGTTTTCTTTAATTAAATCAATGATGCAAAGAAAATTTATCATTTTATGTTTGAATATAAAGTTATGAGGAATTCGTGACTTCCAATGCCAAGAAAAGAGAAATTCATGATTTTATGTGAAAATGCAATTTTTGGATGAATTTTTACTCGATTCAGACTTTGATGCTCACAAACATAGAATCATGATTTTCTACTAAAATGGTGCATGATTTGATGATAAAGTCCTTAATTACTCTAAAGTGATGATGAAATTATGCATTTTTAAGGACTCATAAGTGTATTCCATTCGGACGTATGCCAAACTTGGGATTGGTGATGAAAAGGGAAGTCCTTGCTTTATGGTCCACTCGGATGGATCTCCAAGTGGGCCCCACTAGGTACGTGGCACTCACCAGAGCTCCCCCCTACCACACACACATAGGAAACTCGCAGAGAGGGTTTTTTTTTTTTTCAAAAACTTAGTACCCCTCTCAGTGGGGCACATTATGATGCATGGAAATAATACAATGTTGTTAGATAGAAAGATCTAGATAAGACCCACCTATTTGAAAGATCCCAACTGAATTAAATCATAATAATATCTTGATCCATGACCCTAAATTTTTATTATTTTGATGATGTCAAATTTGGACTGGTGATAATTTAAAGGTGTGAAAAGATTGGTTGGCTCAAGATGGGCTCTACCACCTAAAAAAGAGAGGAGCAAAAGTGAGGGTTTTTCAAATGGAAGACTTTTAACAATTCCTCATACACACACTCGCTCTCTAGTGTGCGAGTCTCACATGGAACAATATTCCATTCCATGCACGACTCACTGTGGTGCCCACTTCCTGGCCTACCTTGGGATGAGGGTTGGGGGGATTTGAAGGTATGCTTGGGCCCTTCCTATGTAAAAAGAAAAAAAAAAAACAGTCCCTTCCGATCATCCTAATCGTATCATTCAAAGGTCACAATGCAATCCATTTAGAAGGGGTAATTAGTCGATCCAACGGTGTATAGTCCATTCAGATGGGTGCAAACCCGGTGATGGTTTGCTTGGATGAACCCCTAGGTGGGCCCCACTAGGAGTGCGCATTAGGGCACCAACGCATAGGATAATTCTCTCGATGTGTGTGTATAGGTGTCACGCCTGTAGCCCTCATGTAGAAGGGCATTAGGTCTGCTGATCATCCGCTTAGAGAGTGGGAGGGGAAAACCTAAATGACTGGGTATACAGTAGTGCATAAGTTCCACATTGGAAACATGCACGTCTTGATCCTAGGTATATAAGTGTGGCCTGGCTTTCCCATGAGTCAAAGCGGAAAACATCATTTGTACAATGGGACATACAAGTCCCGATCCTATATATATATAAGTCTCGCCTGGCCTTAACCCCACATGAGACCTTTTAAAATCATCAAGATTGCGGATAATGTCATTACATGATATTCAATTATAGGGAGCTAACTGCCATGGTTCCAACCATATGATCTTCAAACCGAAATCCCAATTCTATTCCCTACAACAAGGTCCATGTTCAATCCAAAACCTGTGTCTCACACGTCAATCCTCTAGAAATCATCTTGATTTGACTTCCATGTGACCATAATCTCACATTGGTCCAATTACTACAAGATGCACTCATGCCACTAAAGAGGCCCAAGAGGCCCTATGAAGGGTTAGGATGATAAAAGAAAATCTAACCTTTTTTCTCTAGCACTTTTGAAACGGAAATGTGAAGAAGAAATCATGGAAGGGTCTTTATACTTATCATAGTCCTTGGAACATAATTCCATGTGGGTCATTTCAACTTTCAAATACCAACCCCCCCACTCTAATATTTTTTTTTTTTTTTGCTGAGGCAATGACATTTTACGTGTGTAGACAGTCAATTTATTGTTGTGTGGGATGGTATGACTTGACCTAACAGCCCCCATTGTGTAATAAAATAACCCATGATTGTACGTAATTTGCAACCCATGATTGTATGTAATTTGCACCTGTTTAACAATTAAATAAGATGGCCTTAACTTGTCATCTGATTCCTTCTCTTTTTAAGAAATATCAATAAATTATCAAAGCATCCTAAAAAGCAACGTGCTTCGTGACTACGAGTCAAGCAATACAAAAGTTTTAAGTGGGACTCTCGAGCACTACAAATCTCCCAAGCAATAGCCCCCAAGTCCCCTTCTCATCCAACTCCTCATGATTTGATACTAGCAAAAACCTAGACCTGTGTTTTATCCAAATTAAAGAATAAAATTTTAAAATTTGTATTTTTCATTCTGTCATTTTGTGGTATGTGAAGAAACTCAAAGAAGAAGTGATTTTTGAAATTTTGTACATTTTGATAAGGCTTCTTTTCCTTTCTTGAATCTTAAAGTGAATATTTAGTAAGAAGCGGCCTATTTCTCTTTTAGTGGAATAAGAAATTGACAATCTGACTTTTAAAAAAGAAGAGAAATGAGGTACTTTTTGAAATTTTATACTTTTGATAACAACTCCTCTTTTTTTCTTATCTCTTAAAGTAATCTTTCACTTCAATTCGTGACTTTACGAGTAAACTTATCCAACTCCGTGCATGCGTAAGGTGGTCTTTTCACGATATTTTTTCATGAGGATGTGTTGAGATTCACACCTGCATTAGTCAAGTTGGATTGAACCCCCTTCGTTGATAGAAAGAAAACAATGGGATATCTTGCAGGACATTAGACCTTCTACTTAGAGCCATACGAGGCAATGGATTAATCTTTTTGAGGAGGATTGAACCAAAAGGTTAAAGATCGTTAGGGCTTGTTTGTCGAATGTTGAATTTCGTGTTCTGCTTGGTACTATTCTTTTTTCAGCAGGTGTGAAAATGCAGTTCCTATTTCTACAGGAAGCATTCGTTTTTATAAGATTAAGGAAGATTTTCGTTTTTCATACAAACAAAAATCAGTACACCATACTGGAGGAAAGTTGCTCCTACTGAACATCAAAGCAGTTTTCATATCATTGTGAAATCTCAATGCCATATAAATCTAACCTTAATGAATGTGGTGATACTTGACAACCATTTTTTTTTTTTTTTTGCTATCAGAGGGTTCCCAACTCTTTGGGCTGAACTAACCCCAGAGGGCCCAGAGGGGAGTTGAGTAAATTCCCATGTAGTTCCAGTAGTGCACTTTCGAACCCACAATCTCCGGGTTCAAACCGTAGTCTTTTGCCAACTGAGTTACCCTCGAGATTAAAATCGCTGAGACCTTATCATACTCCCGAAGATAGATTAACTGACCTAAACTCAGCTGAGAAACAGTAGCTGTCACTGTTGATTGAATCATGACTTGGGACGACGTCAACTCTATTGATCGAAGGTGTAGTTGAATTCAATGGTGATTAACACTCTTCTGTAACTGATAGATTGAGATCCGAGGGATTTCTTGATTAAAGTGGGTCCCAACTCCCATGTACATGGATTTGAATCAACCTTGTGATAAGGTTGAGTGCATCTTATTATTTCTCCCTTAAATGATCTGACCCATCCCCCATAAATGTATGTGGCTGATGTGGGTCCCACAGATTTCACTTTGTGGATGGATCTGATCATTCCTCTGGAAACAAGACAGAGAAACCAATGCTTTCTAATAACTTATCATCCTGTTTCGGTAGGTATCCATTGTCCTACCAATTTCCTCTGTAGGCAACTTGTTTGCAAACCGTCTCCACCCACAGACTTGTGAAATCAAATGGCAGTTTTGCCAGTTGCTGGTTTTATGAGATTTTCAATTGGCTACTTGATTTTGAATATAACTACCACTTGTTTGGAGCTCCACAGGAGGCAGCCTTGGATTCTTCATCCATCATTGTCACTTACTTGGTTTTAAAAATGGAATCAACGGGGTTGCTCGGTTCGTTGGCAACTCTTAATGTGACCTTGCTGTAGAGGAATAGATAGATCATTTGGTATGCCACTCTTTCTATTTGTGTGCGTTCCTTGGGTCCCCTTGGCTGGGATACCAATAAAAAAGAAAAAGATAAAACTGGACTCAACCTAGTGACTCAAAAGGGCATCGAGCATCGAGTTGAGTACCTTGGGCTAGTTCTTCCTTCAGTTGAGTTGACTCGACCGAGTTTGATCTAGTCAGATCAAGTTTTAGAGCTAGGGTCACATGGATGATAAGCAAGTCCTTCAATTGGTGCACCCCCTGATAGCAGCCTTATCATGCTTAATTAGAAGATCATAATTGTTAGATGTGGCCATGATGGGATCGAAATACAAAAATGATAGCAAAGGTTTTCTATGAGGCCTCTACACATGTAATGTGTACCAAGGAGATCCGAAGGACCATGGTTTGCATGGGTCCTGATGAACACTATTTCTTTTTTTTTTTTTATTATTCCTTTATCGTGTGAAGGCTCCTTTGCATTTTGCCCTTGGTGTTACTTGGCAGAGGTGCACACTTCAGCCATTCTCTCATAACAAGGAACCTTCTTGAGTGTGAGATTTTCACCTACTAGTGAGTTATCCCACAGGAAAGAACAAAACAACTGGGAATTACTATATGATCAAGAGTATCATACACTTGCTCACATTATGTTGATCCCAACCTTCCAAATAGCACTCCCACCAGCATGGGATGATAGGCCGGAAAAAACACATTTGGACAAGGATTCTATTTTAAAAGGGGATCAAAGAATTCTATTTTAAAAGGGATAAAGAAAAATTATCCTACGCATTCCATGACACATCCACATAACTCAGTTCATTTTCCCCCTTCTTTAAGGAAAGGATGTCATAATTAGGGAAGGGAAATAAATTAAAAAGTACTAGACATGGCTAAGACTACAAAAATAAGAACAAGGTCATCAATAAAAATATTGGAGTGATGATGATATGCAAGGTTCGTATTTGTGGTTCACCCTATTTTCTTGGCCGCCAGAGTCAGCTATGATGAAGTTACATACCCTCCTTTGCATTGCTCTCCTGACAATCAATCGCAACAAGTCCAAATTTGACAATCATCCAACCATTAGCATTAGATTGGGATAAGTAAAAAATGTGATGCCTTTAGAACCATTAAATTTGAGGTCCATAGATCAAAAGCTAGGGTGGACCCAAGCACAATCACGCAGGTGCGGTCGCACCCGTTAAACTACAGTGCGCTTCAAAAAGTTCAATAAAAATCCACCCTTAAAACCCACAAAAAATTCCTCGGTTTTCCCTTAAAACCAAACTACCTATTTAGTTCTGCACCCTTCAAACAAAATTCCTAGATCTGCCACTGATTAAAAGGTTAGAATTATCAAATGCTGTTGAGAGTTTGCATGACCTTAGGCTTGCCATTAAGATTTAGAGTTTTTTTTTTTTTATATATCCCCTTAAGGTTTTTTTTTTTTTTTTGGATTTATATGTAGTCATTGTAGTTTATATACTATTTGGTTTTACATCCCTGCCGTTTTATTTTAGTACTCTTCCAATGAACCCAAAATACCCAAAATCTGTAGTTGTAATGAGAATGGGCAACTGTTGTTAAGTTTAACCCCAAGGGGTAGCTCAATTGGCCTAGGACCACGGTTTACTCCTGGAAGTTGAAGGTTCGAAACTGCGTTGCCACACTGGGGCCACAGTGGGTTTTTACCCGGCTTTGCCTCCTGGGCCCGCATGGATTAGTCCGGCCCAAAGGGCTGGGACACCCTGCGTAAAAAAAAAAAAAAAACTGTTGTTAGGTTTGAATGTGGAATGATGATTTTGTCATGCATTTTATTTTTATGAAGAACTACGGAAATGCCATCACCAACACCCTTTTCCTTTACCTCGTTGTCACTCTTCATTCCACTGTTTATTATCCAGTGATCACCTATACGCCGGCAACATTTCCATAGCCGGCGATAGGCATTAACGTAAATTTTATAAGCTTTTATTTTATTTTATTTCTTGGAATAGAGACATTCTTAATTATCTAATGATAGTATATTGGTGATTTGATCCCTAACTCTATATAAATCTAGTTTTTTTTTTTATTATTATTATTATTATTATCAATATGGGGCACATATCATTGATCCAGATTATTCACAATGACAATCAATCTCTATACTTATAATTGGTTATAATTAACACCAATCCATGCATAACCCATCATTGATTGTGAAAATCTCAAAATAAATGATTAGACTTCATATTCTTGAGAGGGAGATTGTTGCAACTATGTATTGAGTAATGGTAGTTTTGTAAAGAGCGATACACTCACACCTATGTACGCTATATGGATATAAGGGTAACACTAACATTTTTGAGAAAAATTCAGCACAAAACTAATAGTGGTTGCGCATTGGTTATATGAAAGAGTGTTAAAATGAAAAAGTATGATGTATAACTAAATACTGAATCCACCGGGGTCTACTTTTAAATTTAGAAAAATTTAGAAGGATATATTAAAAATTTATCTCTCCCTGACCTCCCATTATTGGCACGGACCCAAGTGGGCTTTGTAGGCGAATTCGATGTTGATTGTTGACATTAGGTCGGGAGGATCTTCAAAGAAAACAAAGCCCTAGAACAAGAGAGATTGCTGACAATGGATGGCCTTGCGCCCCATGTCGGCGACTGCAATAAGATTAGTTATTATGATAGGCATACCATATGGTCGAGGCAGACCATTAAGGTGTATGGTGAGCTTGGTTGGCCTAGATGAGCCAGTAGGTTAACCGCATAGTTGGTCGTCCTGTGGCAAAAACTCTCTCCCTCCACTTGGGGTGGTGGCTAGCAGGTGGGGCTGTTTCCTTCCAAAGGAACATTAAATCCTCTAGAAGAGGTGGTCATTTATGATACCTCAGAAGTAGACCATCCTTTATAAAGACATTTGGTTCAAGGAAAAATAATCCTAAGCCATCCTATAGGATATAATATCTTATGGGGGTATCCCCAAGGTGCTCCACCTACTACTAGTGTGGTGTGCTGCTATAGTGTTAGGGATAGATCTCTCGAACTTAAGGTGAGAGTGAGACGCCCTTACCATTGGATTATCTCATGGTTCTTGAAATGTAATGACCTTATTTATGGGCTTTCCTATTTCTATTGGAGACATTGAACAATTTTTTGTTAATTGTCTATTTGAAAGCCACAGTTCAATGGTCATAATCACCAACCCAAAGCAATGCCAATAGAATGTAACCATCTAACTAGCTCTCTATATGGACCCAACAAGACATCAAGCCTAATGCAAGCATGATGAATTTTGGATCCTTGGTTAGTGGGTATTATTATTGTTGTTACTTAGGAGCCATTTGATTGAAGGGAGTTTGTAAATTAATCATCTACTTCAATTCAAGTTTCTTAGACATGATTTGAATCTTAAACTTCTTTTCGTTTTTTCGAGTAAATACTCACACATCCGCACAAACTCTCACCCAAGTTCCTCAACATCATCACTACAACAAGTGATTATTTTTTTTATTATTTCTATGAAAGGGATGTGCCTCACCGCTGAAATACCAATTGATTGGTGACACCAATTTGACAATAACAAAACTGTTATTCATTGTCAAACATTGAACTCACATAACCATTAAACTTCATGTAGTTTTAAAGTGCTATTCGGGCCCATTCAAGGACAGCTGATTCAAAATCCTGGTCCATTTCTCAAACTTAAATTTGAGCCTTTTATAATCATGTCACAAATATCATTTCTTTTACCACTTTTTTTTTTTTTTTTTAACAATCATCTATTTCTAAAATATTAGCAAAACTGAAAACACCAGAAATTACAATATCTGGGGACAGAAGAAAATTCATAAAAGTTTCCAAAATATTTATTTCATAATTATTATTTAAAAAAAAAACATTCTCTTACATTTCCAATACTTTCATAATAAGAAAACATCCAAATATCATCCTGATAGGATCACATCTCGAGCACGTATTTGTAACACAAATCTATAGAGTTACTCGAACTACCTGACTCATAAAATTAAAGAAGAAAAATGAGGTTTAAAACCATTATTTTTGTAATGACATAAGTGGCCAAATGCCGATCCATTTATAGCCCAAGAGGTCAAGTGCTGAGGCATCTCCCTATCCACAGATACAATTAAGGATAATAGTAACTTATCTCAGAATCTTTTACTTTATTAAATAACTAACTTAACCACTACACTGGAAAATACTAATATATAATTATTTCTACTTGGGCATAAATATCGATATCAGGCACGCTTCTAGTCTCACATACTCTTAACTAAGACCTAAACCCGGCCCACCCTGATCTTGTCCTAGGTCAGGTCTATCTACTCTGCCAATTTACAATCCAGCCCCAACCAATTAAGTTATTTTTATGGCAAATTCTCTGCATACCCTCCTTTTTGATGCCCTTCTGTTTTTCTTTTAAGATCTTTCTTTATATAGGCTCCATCTTTAATGAATCAATTACCTTCACACAGATCTGGCCCTTTGAATTGGCATTGATCTTAACTTTTTACTGTTCGAAATATTATTAACCATTGGATTTTATTACAATTAGTTTGCATGATGAATAGGCATTAAACTTTGACAACTAAAAACTAAATACTAAAATCATGTAAAAGGCCTAATATTTCAAATCTCTTATTCATATCCAAACTGTCATTATTGTGTCTCCCATGGTAGTCATACATCCCAGTAGCCTTCATGGAAAGATCCAGTTTTTAAAGAGATAAGGCATATTTTAAATAAATGTCTAACCCACGAACCCTAGTTAGAAATATTCAATGAGGAATGCTCACATGATTTTGTGTGATCTACCTATCTTTTGGGCCACCTCTCTGCAGGTGAGCTCCAATACTTGTAGGGTCCACCTCGGGCCCTATTTAGGCATGGGATCGGGGAGATCACCCAACAGGCTTGTGTATGGTGACGAAGGCTCCAATCATCACCGGGCTCTCTTGATTTATGGCCAACAAATTTTCACCAATCAAAATGAGTGTATAATTATTCAACGATTTAGTTCATTTGGACGGAATCTCTATTTTATGGTCAATTCCGATGGATCAAAACATAACCCCACCACATGTCCACAGCACCAGTGCTCACCTATAGAGTCTCATAACTAAGTTATCCCCTTCACATATACTACTCAGTCCCACGTACACTCATCCAACCATTACTTACCGTTGGATTAAGATTAAAATAAAAAAAAAAAACGAAAAAGCCTTTCTTCCAAAAGCATTGAACTTGAAGGTGATAGATGGAGCTAGGAATAGGATGATATCCACCTCCCACCTCCTCATGATTTCCATTGACTCAAGTTAGTCCCTTGATTCTCACCAGAGTAAAACACATTTGATGAGTCCCAATTTGAAACAGTGGTGGGTACCCGGCGGAATCCATGGCCCGAACAAGGCTATTTTTATAGGAGAGTTTTTGTGCCCTTGCTTGGAAAGTTTGCATGTGACCCTCTCTCCATCATAGCTCCTTCTGGACCGGAGCGATTGTCGAACAAGAACACCTAAACAAGAACCTTCCCTCACCCTCTCTTTGTCAATCAATCAATAAATCAATATCTCCTTGGCGAAATGGAAAGTCTTCAAAAGAAACTTCGTTTTCTCTCTGGTAAATTCGAAAAGCACTATTCCGACCTTTTCAACTCATTTCTTCTTACCTCTCTGTTTGTTTTTTTATATTGTTTTCTTCTATTCTCTCTTTCTACCCATCATGAAAACAATAGAGAATGAGACAAAGTACGTACCCCATGAGTCCAAAAGGCTTTAAATACCCTCTCTCTTTCTATCTCTGTCTCCCAAACAGAAGATACTATCATTCAGTATTCACCAATCTCTTGCACTTTGTTCTCTGGAACCCATTTTTTTCTTGTATTCCAATCTCTCCCTGTACCCTCCTCTTTCTTGGGGTTGTCTTTGATTCTTCAACGGCAACAAGGAGAGATGGAGAGGTTCTGTGCTCACCCAACTCCTACTTCTTATCTTTCTCCTACTCTGTTTCCTTCTTCCTCTTCTTCTTTGAGCATTTGGGCTGAGAGAGGAAGAGATGTTAATAGCTTTGGTGTGTCTTCATTGCTTGGGAAGTTCATCTCTGCCATTTTCACCTGCCTTTTTGCATTGGGTTGGTCTCTTATTTCTTATCTTCTTTTTCATTCTTTCTTTTCTTTCTGATTAAAGGTAACTGGATTTTTGAGAAATAAATCTTCAAAGGCCGGTCTCTCTTTCTTTTTGCAAAAGGTTGGCCCTTTTTTGTATTACTGCTTGAAAACTTAGAGCTACCTCTGTCATTCTTTAATGTTAGCTTTATGCAAATGCAAACTGTTTTATTGTGTATATTCATGGAATTGATTCATGCAAGTCTGAACTGGGTCGTCTTCTTTTGTTAAATTTGAATTCTTTAAAGAGAAGGGTTCAATTTCCTCTTTTTATTACCATTCAAAACTAAAAAAAATTCCTCCTTTTCTTTTCTTGAGTTCCAATGTTTTTGGGGTGTCTTCCCTTTTTGCTTTGAATCATTTGATGGATGGAAAATTTCCATTTTCTGTTTTTTGGGATTTTTCTTTTGTGTGTTCTTTTGATTGAAAGAGTAATAAGTCTTCATAATTATTCATGCAAATGTCTAATTTTGTATCTGTTTTGCAGTGGGTTCTCTCATAGGGGCCATGACGGGTGCATTTGTAGGCCAAGCAACAGAGAGTGGGTTCTTCCGTGGGGCTGCAATTGGAGCCATTTCTGGAGCTGTTTTCTCAATCGAGGTCTTTGAATCATCTCTTTTTCTTTGGCGATCTGATGAATCGGGAATTTGGAGTCTCCTGTACATGGTACTTCTCTTAACATCTATGTCTCTCAGCTTTATGTTCTTTCATGTTCTTTAATTTCGGCCTGTTTGGGGATGTTCCTCTGTTTGCAAATGGGTGCTCTATCCATCATCCAATTCACTTCTTTTTATTGCATTACCATTCCTAGGCTGTTATGCAGACAAAACTGTTCTTACTCTCATCTTGCAATTTGCAATTTGCTGATTGGATAAATAATCAATTTAGCAAACATGTCTTTGGGTGTATAAATATTGTCTTCTAATAATCTCTTTCTTGGGGACATTCAAACAGCCCCGTATCATACTTTTTTTGTATCAACTTTGAATCAAAATCAACGGCGTCTTCCTGAATTTCCTAAGCTCTTTTAATTTCTTTCATCCATCTGTGGTAATCAATTCATCTTATTCCTGGATTCTTGCAGATTGACATCATTTCAAGCCTTTTGAGTGGTAGACTTATTCGGGAGCAGGTCGGCCCTGTAATGTTTAGTGCAGTACAGACTCAGGTAAATTCATTTCTTGAGCTGAATTTAGATTTTCTTCAATGAAACTAGCCAGTGTCCATTCAATGTGATGCCATTTTGGATGTCTTTTGAGCAGATGAATGCTGTTGAAAGAATCTCCGAAGAAGTTCCCGACATTTTCGCAACTGGTGGCACCAAAGGGCTCTCAGGAGATTCTGTAGAGATGCTGCCAAAGATCAAGATTACGACTGAAAACAATGAAGATACCTCAGGGGAGTGGATTTGTTGTTCAGTGTGTCTACAGGTCGGTTTTTTAGAACTATTCAATGACATGTACAAAAATTCTCATTGGTTTTGTTGCTTGGGACCATTCACATGATTGAATTTTGTGGATGCAAAATGCCCAAAAAATCCTTCCCGTGGGGTTGTAAATGTCTGAAATTTATAGTGTGAACCATTGGCTGCGATCTTCAACTAGCTAGATCATCTAATCTGTGTGATAACAATTAGATACACATGATCGACTTCAATTACCAACATGTGGGCCTCACCTTCACCATTGGTTTTCAATAAAAAAAAAACATTATTACTCAAGTTACTCTCTATTTCTCATTGTAGTATAATTTCACTTAGTAATTGAATGTTTTGAGTTTGAATCTCATAAATACTGCATATAAATTTGTGTTTTTCAGGACTTCCAAGTTGGGGAGACGGTGCGAAGATTGCCTTCTTGTGAGCACATGTTTCATCTACCTTGCATCGATAACTGGCTCATCAGACATGCCTCTTGTCCACTGTGCAGGCGTGATCTCTAAAACTTAAATAGTAAATCTTTACTTGTCGAGATGTATATCCCGCTTTCCCTCTCGGGCCCGTAGGGATTATTCTTAGCCCAAAGGGCTGGAAACCTACGTTTATTAAAAAAAAAAAAAAGCTGTCTTGGTATCTACCACTTGTCATATAGAATTAGATTCTCTCACGTATATTTTTGTATGTTACCTGTCGAGGGAATGATAAATGTAATACAATGTAGATGGTTGTGTGCGTAAAATCTTTTGGTGTACCTAATCAGTCTTGGTTTTGCCCTTGATTCTCCCTTTAAGACAACTATACAATAGGTTTTATTTTATTTTATTTATTTTACTGATAGACTTGAATGGATGAAATGTCTAGGATAGTTAAGTACCGCATACCATACCTGCTCTCAATCCAAATCATCCATTATGTTTGCATTGCAGATGGGACATTCCTAACCTTCCAATCAATTGACATCTGCTCATCAAATTCCCATATTAACAATATAGATGTCTCATAGTCTTGCTTGCTAGTGGTTTTTGGACCATGCTACAGAAACAATTGATTTGGGCCCACAATTTATATGGTTGGAAATGATTTACAGCCCTAGATGCATGAGAAGATGTAGGACAGGTGTTTGTTTAGTAGTATTCACCAGCTTCGTTAAAGTATTATATAATCTACAGGAGTGTTGGGAAATTTTCATCCTTTTGACTGTTATGGAGTTAGTCTTGAAAACCAAGTCTCGTGGAGTGGCATAAGCCCTGAGTTTGCTTTCCATGTCTTGTATTCGAAACCGCCCTAAATCTGTTCGGTGTGCATTTGTGTGGGTGTAGCGGGTGCCACCCTAGGGATTAGTCTTGTTGGGTTAAAGACCTCTCCAGGATGCCCACATCATAAAAAAAAAAAAAAGAAAGAAAAAAAAAAAGAGTCTTGAAAACCAAGTCCTTTGTTTCTGCATCTGAAAGTATCATCCATTCAAGTGAGAGTCAGGGTAGTTGGCTAGGGTAATAATGTTTGAAAAGCCAGGGAGTGTTTGGATGCATCTGGGAATTAAGATTAAATCATAAACATAGTGACTTGGGAGGATGTGGGGCTCTTTGCTCAGACTTCAAAGCTTATGTACCATGTGCCATTGATGACCCAAGAGAGGAATGTTTTGGCATCTCTTTTCAACCATTTTCATTTTGGCCAGACAGCAATTCCCTCTCTGGATTGGAGTATACTCCAACTAACCATAGAAGCCAGAACTAGAAGTGAATTCCTTTTACTGTAATGACCAGTTTTGGCCGGGTGGGGATGGCTAGCATTTTTGGCATTCCTTGTTTGGTGTTTATCACTTTTGTCCTAAACCTTTCAAGTAAAATGGAATAATTACCAAATGTACTCATATCCAACTTTTTTGCATTTAACGTGTTTGTGGCGAAGATTTAACTTTAGTTTTGAATGCTCAAACTGAATTAGCATTACATATTTTACTATACGTCGAATGACCATGGTGTATACTGCAAAGTGAAGACTTAAATTAAAAGACTGAAAAATCATGAGCTCCATAGGAGTATGGGTATCTCTGAAAATAGAGCTGATGCATTATCCAATTGAATGAACAAAATCCAGTGGTTTGTGTTCGATCATCTGGGGCTTTAGACAATCTGGGGTGAGAGATTTGGATAATCTGGTTCTATTCATGTGGAAGACTAGCTTAGTAGCTTTCATAATACTAGTGGGTGCTTCCTCTAATATCTGGTATAGTGTGAATTTATTTTTTGGTATAGAATATTCACGCTAGAGTGGCTCAAATTTCAAATTTACGGCAACTTTTGGCCTACAGTACCTCAGTGTATAGTGTGAATTTATATTTTTTTGGTACCCCAGTTAAGGGGGAGCTAACCTAGGATCTAGGGCTGAACAATCGAATTTCTGGTCCGAAAAGGGCGGACCGGATTTTTGGTCCGGCCTAAAATGAACGACCGGACCGGTCCGGTTGGACCACTTAAAGTGGTCTAGACCGGTTTTCATTTTTTTTTTTCATTGTCAAATAGCCATTTATCACCAGCATAGGACAAATTTGATGATCTTAGGGAGAAAAGAGATGCAATTTTTTTTTTCTTATAAATGAAGTCACTTTGATTCCTTCTCAATCAGAAAAGAGGATATCACTAAACAGTCCAAATATTATACTAATGCCAAATTATGAAATGTTCCGGACTTTGGTCAATTTGTATTTTTAAGGGCCAGACCGCTACATAAAATAGAAAAAGTATGCGTATTCTGTACATACCACGGCTCGGGTTTTAAGTTTCAGGCTTATGGGCTTAATATGGATTTGAAACTGAGCCAATTATAAAATGAGACAGGCTAGGACAAATAAACTGGTCTGCACTAGAGTTTCAGACCTGTGTGGGCTTGGTCTATACATGAAATTAAGCTGGGCCATGCCTGGACTCAAATGAATGAATGATGGATTTTACAAATGGGCGCTGGGCTCATCCGTATTTAAAAAAAAAAAAAAAACTTATTATTTTAATAAATCCGGTCCGGTCCGGACCGGACCGGATTTGGACCACTAAGACCGCAAATCCGATCCGGTCCGGTCCGGTTTTGTGGTCCAATCCGGTCTGCGGTCTGGTTTTGTGCAGCCCTACTAGGATCCACGAGAGCCCACACAAGTGAGAAGAGGAAGAAGCCCACATCGTCGGAGGAAGAGTCCACACAAGTGGGAAGAGGAAGAAGCCCACATCGTCCTAGGAAGAGTCCACACAAGTGGGAAGAGAAGCCTACAAAGTGAGAAGAGTGGGATACCCCAGGATCAACCAAGCAACCCCTCAATGAAGTTGTGGGATTTACAAAGCCCACCCTGGGGCTTACCTCCTTTTGTGGATTTTTGAAAACTCTTTCGGTCTCTTCTCTTCACTATCCTTGTAAAAGGCCGACGTCTTAAAAACTGTGTCCCATAAGAGGCTTCAAGTGTTACACCCCGTCCCGGACTAATTGTGATTAGCATCAATTAATTGTGATTAATATAAATTAAGCATGATTAATCGATGCAAATGTGATTAATGATCAAAGGGACTCGAATTAGTTACAATTGAATGAATTAGGTTTAATGGAATGAATTTAGAAGAGATTGGATTGATTGAGTTGATTTTAAACTCAAATTAGAGGAATTGAGGACTTTTCTATAAATACGGATTTTTCCGTGGTATCATATTATGTATCTCGATGAGTACATGAACTTTCATAAAATACTCAAGTTCATTTGACTTCAAATGAATTAAATGAGTCTTTAATTGACTCAAAATAAAGATAAGCATGAAAAAGAGGACTTTTGTGTTAAAGTTCTGTTATAAGGTTGGAGAAACACCCAGAACTTGTTTCATTCGGCCATACTGTTTTCAAAACGACTGTGAGCTTCAACCTAGGTCTTTTCCTCTTTGTTTCATCTTCCTCGAGTGCTTGAAGTAAGGCTTTGTAAGTGGAGAAAAGGATTGGTGGCTTCATTTTCTTCATCTTCCTCTTCTTTTCTTTGAAGTTGAGTTTGGGAGAAAACTTAGCTCTTCTCCTACCAGCTATAAAGTACGTAGTTTGGAAGATTTCAGCTGTAATTAAGATCATTAGACCCTTTTTCATGTCAAACAATCCATTGAGTTTGTTTTTTGGAACTATTCATGGTGTTAGGTTAAAAAAGGTTTTGATTTGGTGAGTTCATCTCAAGCCAAGCTAACAAAGGCAAGTGTAAACAGTTTATTATGATTAGATGCTAAATTATATAGATTTCATTTGATTTGTTATAGTTATGAATTCAGCTCTATTATGTTAAAATTGATTTATGTGAATGACTTGATTGAATGAATGAATTAATGCTTGGAAAAGGATTGTTATAAATGATTTTGAAAGGGAAATTGAGAGGTTCATCTTCTCCATCATCTTCTTCTAGTTTCTTTGGAGATTGAGTTAAGGGAAAAGCTGCGGTTTTCTTTTGTTGAGCTACAAGTAAGTGCTTGTAGTGGTTTTAGGTTTCAATAGAGTTATTTAGACTCTTTTCCATTGCAAATAGCTTATAGAAATCTGTTTTGGATTGTTCTTGATTTTAGGGTTGAAATTAATTGGGTGGCTTTGTCAAATAGAGATTGAAAAGAAAAAGGGGTTTTGTGTTAGATTCAATTGAAAGGCAAGTATAAATAGTTAGTAATGATTATATGTTAATTGATGTGGTTTTATTTTATTTATTATGATCGTGGGTTCAATCTATATTGTTAGAAGTGAAGTTAATTTGAATGAATGAATTGATTAGGTGATGGGTAATGAATTAGAAGTGTTATTTTTATGTGTAATTGATATCCCTTGTGAATTTTATGTGATTGAAGTTCACGGGAGTAAATATGCGATGTGACTTGGGGTTAACTCGGATTAATTATAATCTCGAGTTCGGGTCGTGTCATTAAGCCATTTAATGTAAGACCATGAAATTAAAGTATGTATTCAACAGTTCCAAATCTAGATTTTTTTTGCAATATATGCCAAGGTGATTGTCCAATCGACCTGAGTTTCCTTCGTTTGCAGGTCAACAGAGGAAGGCTCTAGCATGTTGGAATGATGGTTGGATGTGAACCTGTGATCCATGGAAAATGACACTGCTTTTTACATGACACTGCTTTTTACATTGACCAGAGAGCTTCATTCTCTGCTTACCTTTACACTGTACTGTGAGTGGTTATTAGAGGAACACTTGCTTGTGATCAAAGCAAGTTGCACCAGATTTCTAGAATGTAGTACTAATCAAAGTTGCCATAGCAAGTTGCACCAAATTTCTGGAATGTAGTACTAATCAAAGTTGCTATAGCACTTAATGCTAAAACAATGTCCAATAACAACAACACTGCTCAAACGTTAAACTTGATTCCCACTCAAATGAATATGGAGAAGAAGTCTCTTCTGATCACTTTCATAGAAATCCATGAATTTTCAGTTTGACATAGATAACGTCGCTCCAAGGAAAAGTATAAAAAGCCCGTTCGGTAATTTTACCGTAAAATAAAGATGAAGTAATGTATTAAATAAAGAGATAATAAAATATAAATGAGTTATGATGGTATTTTATTTTTAGTTGTTTGGTATGAAATATTTTTGACTTTGTTAATAAAAAAGTGGATATTTTTTTATCTTTTACTGGGGAAAGTATGTTGGTTTTTTATTATTTTTTTAAAAAAAAGGAGGGAATTTTGAAAAAAATGTACTTTTGATGCGACCCTAATATAATGTCTAAAAAATGGAGGTTGAAGGTTTTACTAAACCTTCTATTTAAGCCATAACACAGGCTAAGGTCCTTTCTCAGATTATTATATGAATTCCAAACACAGGTAATTAAGCTAATTAATTAACCTAAATCCAAATAAGAATAAATCACCACAAAATAGGAAGAGACACAGGTTTTTATGTGGAAAACCCAACTCGGGAAAAAACCACGGGTGGTAGAGACCACCGAAAGCAAAGCACTATAATATGAAAATTACAAGTGAACTCACTAGACCTTTGACGCAGTTGTAACTCAACCTAAAAGGACTATGAAGAACTTACCGACGACCCGCCGTTCACCTTCCACGTGCTAGCTTGAAACCCACCTTGAATGCCCCTTCAAGGTGCTTGATCACAGGGAAAAAGAATAAGTCTTCAGCACAATCTCTCTTGCACGATTAAGCCCACAAAATTCTCCCGAGACGAATCTTAAAGCTCAAGTGAATAATATATCTTCTGTATCTTGTTTGTGGCTGCAAGGGGTTAATAAATAGCCCAAGGTTCGTGCAAGATCCTCTTAGAAATAAAACATGACTCTTAGAAGAAGTTTGGAAAGGCAGCATACAAGAGTCCCGTTTGGGACAAAAACTCCCAGCTCGCTATAGTGAGACTGCATTCTGTCGTTGACAGAACTGCTCCTCGCTATAGCGAGATTCAGTTTCGCTATAGCGAGACTGGGTTCTGTCTAAGGATCTCTAGCCCGACGAACTTGTCCGGGAAAGTCTCTTTTGAAGTCTTTTGGTTACTTTGGAACACTTTTAAGTATATCAAGATCTTCAGAAGAAGTCTTCACAAACCAAAGGCTTCCTTCACAGTCCTATTATAAAAGAAATAAAAAATACAACTCAATTAGGACTTTGAGTTTTGTTAAATTAAAAGAATTAGCCAACTAAAATTCTAACAATCTCCCCCTTTGGCAATTCATGAATAAAACTCCTAATACAAAATAGATCTCCTCTCCCAGTACAAGATAAACTTAAAAGAACTGTTAAACAGATGAGACCACTCGTCTGGAAGATTAACCTGCCCGAAATGCAAACCTGAAATAAACCGTGGGAAAGAACAAGCATAATATCACAGAAATAGAATTAATCAGTTTGATAGATTTGAAAGTCTGTTTAAGTCTAAGACATAAGATACTCTCCCTTTTTGTTTATAGGATTGACAAAGCAGTATAACAGAAAATAAGGGAGGAAGAAGGTAGCAAAGATAAAGAAACAAAAGTGCAAATCAAATATAAGAAACAGCTCTGTAGAAAGGTCACTGATGGCGAAGCTGATTGAACATGTCTGTGATGTGATTACGGAGATCAGTGAAGCCATGACGTTATCCTGTCATCCATTTGTTCAATCTGAATAGATTGATCATACACTGCATGTTCTAAAGCCAAGAGACGATTTTCAACGGAGTGTTCATTGACATTCTCAACTGGAACTGGGGCTTGCTCCCCCTGAATACGATTGCGAACATGAGTGTCGGACATGGCTCTTATCCTGCCATTTATCTTTTGCCTTTTTGTAACAGGCATTTCATGCGGGTAAACATGGCAACCAGCATCAATCAACAACTTGCTAGTCATTGCCCTAAACAGAAGTTGAAGCTTCCGAGGTTCATCGAAGATCTTCAACATGCAGTCAAGAATCGTACACGGAATATCGACCGATGTGCCTGTACCCTAGTAGTAGAGAAGGAGAGTCTGGGTTGGTAGAAGATCAGAGGAATGTCCTTGAGGCTCAATGTTATTGACGACAAACGTGTTAAGCAGGCGATAATTAGATTGCAAACCAGAAATTTTCAGCACCGGAGGAGACCATTCAGTTGGTTCTCCACAAAGAACGGTAGCCACTTCATCTAAGAGATGAACTTGATTGTCCAGATCAGGAAAAGGGTAGAGTGGTTGATCAGGTCGCCGAAGTTGTAACAAAGTGGAGATTGTTTTTGCATCAACTGAGATAGTCTTCCCCCTAACAAAAGTTCGGAATCCGTCTGCTTTAACTTCAAACATATTGCAGTAAAATTCTCTTACCCATTCTTCAAAACATTCATTGATCAAATTCATGAGGAGCATTAGATGATTTTGATAAAGCAATTGAGTGAAGTTTGAAGCAGTTAGAGAATTTTGAACAACAATTCTCTCAAAAATCACTGTTTGATCTTTGAAGCTAGAGTCAAAACGAGCGGAACTCTCAGCATCCCTAAATCGATCAACATCATACTGAGATGAGGAACTAGCAGGACGCTTCATTTTGAAGATTTTGGAGCCATGCTGATGCCAATGAGATGCAAGAAAGCACATAAAAACAGTGCAGATATTCATTGAGGTAATATCACAAACACTTTGTGTGCACAAATGCATAGAGTAATTTTCAACAAATTTGACAAGCTTCCAAAAGAACCCAATGGGTAAGGTATCACAAATAGAAGAACGAAATGAAATCCATCAATGCATTTGATAAAGATGCAAGCCATTCCATAGAAATTGATCCAATCTTTATAGAAAGTCCACAAAGCTGATATGAAATTTGAAACTGGGAAATACCATCCAAAGAGGAGTTTTCTTCAATACCCACATTTGATAATAAAGTGCCAAAACAACCATTCCTTGACCAAACAAACCAATATAGGCATAGTATGATAAAAGAAAATTTTGGTGAGAAGAAGAAGAGAGAAAGATCATACCTTGGTGAAGAGGAAGGAGGAAGGATTTGAGTTTCTTAATGAGAAGGACACTATGAGCAATGTAGTGGAGATAGAGAAAAAAAATGGTGGAGCAAGAAACCCTAGCAGCGTGAGAAAGAAAAAAGAGGAGGAAGAAAGAAGGAGAGGCAGAATCGTATTTAAAACGAGTTCTGTAGTCTCGCTATAGCGAGACTACTCTCTGGAACGGGTCAGTGAAGCGCACCGTCAGTGTGGAATTCCCCCTTTTTTTTTTTTTGAAAATAAAAGAAAAACTTTAAGAGTGTTTTCCATCTACAAAAATATCCACGAATAAGCTCAAGAAATGCACAATTCAAATGATAGTGATAGTATGTGAAAAATGATATGCTCCCCTTCAATCTTTATTTTTTTTTTTAAATTGATCCGTCATAGGTGGCTTTCACACTATCGGACATGGCCGCCTTCTCCATCGAAACTTACCAATCGAGTGGAAGCTATCACTCATGACCGTAGGTAGCCCTGATCCTCTGGTCATATACATATTGCTATTTTCCCTCTTTGTTTTAAAATTTTTTCTATGAATCGTCCTGGGTGACTATCACACTAGCAGTCATGGTAACCTTCTCCAACGAAACTTACCAATCAAATTGGAAGCTATCACACATGTCTGTAGGTAGCCCTGATCCTCTGATTCAAGAAAAAAATATGATCCTCATGATTTTTTTTATATAAGATCAGAGGGGAACGTTCATAGTGGCAAAAAAAAAATGATATCAGTAAACTGTGCACTATCATAAAGCAAAATCACATGCAATAATAATCATAGATGGGAGTGAGCATTGTGCATGTGCATAAAACCACAGTAGAACAGAAATTTAAGGAAGGGAGGAAATCCCCAGAGACTTGCGAAGGGATTCAAATCGATTTGGGTCCAGAGGTTTGGTAAAAATATCAGCCAGTTGATTTTCGGTAGGAACTTTGTCCAGGACAATGATCTTCTCTTCGACTAACTCACGGATAAAGTGATGCCTAATATCAATGTGTTTGGTTCGGGAATGCTGTATAGGATTTCTCGATATGTCAATTGCACTTTGATTATCACAACAAACAGACATAGTATCATGAGTAATTCCATAGTCAGCCAACATTTGTTTTATCCAAAGAAGTTGAGTACAACAACTACCAGCAGCAATGTACTCAGCTTCAACAGTGGATAAGGAAGTCGAAGTCTGCTTTTTACTGTGCCAAGCGACCAAGTTATTTCCAATAAAAAAACACCCACTAGTCGTGCTTTTTCGATCATCCACACTTCCTGCCCAATCAGCATCCGAATATCCAGTAATATTTATATTCGTATCTTTGCTTAGCCAGATACCAAAGTCAACAGTTCCACTTACATATTTCATGATTCTTTTAACAGAGTGAATGTGTGATTCCTTTGGTTTTGACTGATAACGAGCACATACTCCAACACTGTAAGCGATGTCAGGTTGGCTGGCAGTGAGATAGAGAAGACTCCCGATCATGCTTCTGTAAAGTGTTTCATTCACATCTTTGCCAGACACATCAATGCTCAATTTCACATTTGAGCTCATTGGAGTTCTTGAATGTTTAGCAGATGTCATCCCAAGTTTTGTCAAAATGTTACGAGCATATTTTGATTGAGATACAAAAATTTCATTGTCGCATTGCCTGATCTGTAAGCCTAGAAAGAAGGAGAGTTCTCCAACCATGCTCATTTCAAATTCACTCGACATAGTTTTAGAAAAGTGTTCAACTAGCACTGATGAGGTAGATCCAAAGACAATATCATCCATATAAATTTGAGCAATTAACATGTGAGGAGGTTCTTCTTTGATGAATAAAGTCTTGTCTACACTCCCTCTTTTGAAATCGTTTTCCAATAAAAAGACAGTTAGCCTTTCATACCATGCTCTTGGAGCCTGTTTTAACCCATAGAGAGCTTTCTTGAGTTTAAACACATGATCCGGGTAATGAGGATCTTGAAATCCTTTGGGCTGTTCCACATAAGCTTCCTCATTCAAGTACCCATTCAAAAAAGCACTCTTAATGTCCATCTGATAAAGCTTGATATGAAGAAAACAAGCGATAGTGAGTAACAGACGGATAGATTCCAATCGAGCAACAGGGGCAAACGTTTCATCAAAATCAATGCCATCAATTTGAGTATACCCCTGGGCAACTAGCCTAGCCTTGTTCCTTATGACCTGACCCAATTCATCGGTCTTATTCTTATAGATCCACTTGGTGCCGATTACATTGGTGTTGCTTGGTCTAGGAATTAATTCCCACATACAGTTTCTCTCAAATTATTCAAGTTCCTCATGCATCGCATTAATCCAACAATCATCAAGAATGGCTTCTTTTATATTTTTCGGTTCAATGGAAGAAATATAGCAAAAGTTACTTACCTCATCGCGTACCTGTTTTCTAGTCTTAAGAGACTCAGTTGCATCTCCAAGCACTTGAGAAATAGGGTGGCTCTTCATTACCTTAGGTACAGGTCGCGAACTCTTAGAGGCACTTTTTTCTTCAAAATGCTGAACGATATCCATAAGATCAGAAGTTGATTTTGATTGATCAATTTGCTTATCTTTGGAATCATTATCTTTTGATGTTGTACTTGGATCTTTAAGCTTGCTTGAACTTGTGTTATGATCCTGTGTTAAAGTAGGGGAACGAGTAAGTACTTCATCATCATCAGAAAAGTAATCTGAAGTTCCTGCATCATCAACAACCACATTAATCAACTCCATAACTGTAGAGTTTCTGAGATTATAAACCCGATAGGCCTTACTTGACATTGAGTAACCAAGAAAAATTCCCTCGTCACTTTTGGAGTCAAATTTGCTGAGGTGTTCCCTATCCTTTAGGATGTAGCACTTACTTCCAAAAGTTCGAAAATACTTGACAGTTGGTTTGTGGTTACACCAAATCTCATATGGAGTCGACCTTGTTCCAGGCCGTAGGTAAACTCTATTTATAATATGAACTGCTGTGTTTACCGCTTCAGCCCATAAACGTTGAGGAATTTTCTTACTGTGTAACATCACGCGTGCCATCTCTTGGACAACACAATTTTTTCTTTCAACAACACCATTTTGTTGTGGTGTTTTTGGTGCAAAAAATTCATGTTTTATACCATGCTTTGAACAAAAAGACTCAAAATAAGAGTTTTGAAATTCAGTTCCATGGTCTGAACGAATACGAACTACACCACCAAAGGTTTTCCCTTTATCATTAATGAGCAAAGTCCATAAATCAAGAAAAACTTCAAAGGTTTCGGACTTTTCTTTTAGGAAACGAACCCATGTAAGCCGCGAAAAATCATCAACCGTTAGAAATATATATTTCTTACCGCCAATGCTTTTAGATTTTGTAGGACCCATGAGATCCATATGAAGTAATTCAAGTGGCCTGGTGGTGGTTAAGGCATCAACCTTTTTATGTGAGGACCTGATTTGGTTTCCAATATGACAAGGACCACACACAATTGTGGGGGCTTTTAAACGTTTGGGCAGCCCTATAACAGTTTCATTTTTTGCCAAGTTATCTAGGTTCGTATGATTAACATGGCCTAAACGTCGATGCCACAAATCTATGTCATTGATTATAGCTGCATGACATGATATTGTACTCTCTGTGGCAACAACATAACAATTGTCAGAAGTACGCACGCCATGGATAACATTATTTCCCTTTTTATCAACAATTAGAATGTCATTAAGAGAGAAATGAACTTCATGTTGTGAGTCACACAATTGGCTGATGCTTAACAGATTAGCTTTCAGACCATTAACAAAGAAAACATTTGATAAAGAGGACATAACTGGAATCGAAACTGTACCTTTTCCGATTATGTTTAATTTGCTTCCATCCCCAAATTTTACGGTACCTCCATTACAGTTTTCCAATGAGGTAAACAAGGATTTGTTTCCAGTCATGTGTCTAGAACATCCGCTATCCAAGTACTAGACTTGCGAATCTGTAGCTGTGAGAGCAGTAAGGACCACATTGCAGCGAAGATCAGACTTAATAACCCAGATAGATTTAGTCTTGATCTTTTGAGGAGTATAGTTCCTCACCCCACGCTGATTATGTATTTGATGTTTAAGTTGATAACAATGTGGTCTTATGTGCCCTTTTATTCCACAAAAATGACAGATTGGAACAAATCTGGGTATAGACACATTTTTAGATGCTCTTGAGTTCGCATAGTGAGTATTTGGGTTAGCACTCATGCTGGATTGCAAAGCTGGTCCTTTAACAAAAACAAATTTGCCTTATTGCTTAGTTGAAGAAGACTCAGAGATGAAACCAAGTCCTGTCTTATGTTTATCACTTTTTTGTTGCATCAAAATCTCATCAAGAGTCATGGATTCTTTATTCATTCGATCAAGCGAGGACTTGGCTGAAATTAATTCTGTTATAGCCATCCGAAGTTTACCACAGACATCATTTTTCTCAGCCTCCAGCAGGTTGTACTCAGTTTGCAATGAATCCAGTTCTTTTTTAACAGTTTGATATTGTGTAGTTGTGAAATCCTTTTCTTTTCATGCACCAATAACTTTGTCAGATAAAATCACACGTTGAGTTTCTAACTGGGTTACCTTGATGCGGGCATCACTTAGTTCAGAAGCAATGATTGCATTATGAGATTCTGAATCTTTAAGCTTTTGAGAGAGCTTATCATTTATACGAGATAAATGTAACGAATCTTTGAGAAGTTTCTTATAAGCTACTTCAATATCCTGTTCTTCATCAGAAAGATCATCAATGTTTGACTCGTCATCTGACTTGGAATCCTTGTCAGATGACCCCTGCTCAAGAGATGAGTTAGTACAAGATATAAAAGCAACGAACTTAGCAGACTCAGATTGTGACTCAGATTCACTGTTTTCATTCTCAGATTCTTCTTCCCAAGAAACATTCAAGGCTTTTCCTTTATTTTTCTCCAACCTGTTGGCACATTTAGAAGCTGGGTGACCAAAACCTTGACATTCAAAGCATTGAATGGGTTTGGTAGCAGTTTGGGATGAATTTTTATCATACTTGGGCACACCCTTTGTTTTATTGAAGCCTTTGTTCTTTGGGAATTCCTTTTTGAGAGTTGGTTTGTTTTTATTCAGATATCTCTTAAAACGTTTAACAAACAAAGCCTCGAGTTCAACATCATCAAAATCATTATCAGATTCATCATCATTGTTGGCTTTAGAAGACATGAGAGCAATACCCTTGGATTTTTTACTAGGGCAGTGATTTGCTTCAAAAGTCTGTAGATTTCCAACAAGTTCCTCAACAGAAAGGTCATTGAGATTAGTGTGTTCCTCAATGGCAATCACTTTGGACTGAAATCTTTCAGGCAGAGATCGAAGAATTTTTTTTACCACTTTCGAATATGGAAAATGTTCTCCCAGATTGAAACTTGAATTAACAATACGACCAAGTTTGGCATTAAATTCATCAAAGGTTTCATCATCTTTCATACGTATAGTCTCAAAGGCAGATGTCAAATTTTGAATTTTGATTTGCCTGACTATATTAGTGCCTTCATGCACTGTTCTTAAAAGATCCCAAGCCTCTTTAGCAGTGGTGCAAGTTGAGATTCTCCGAAATTCTGACTGAGAAACGCCATTGTACATAGCATTCATAGCCCTATCATTCCAATGGGTCTGATTCTTTTCTCCTTGGGTCCAGTCAGCTACTGGTTTGGGAACAGTTTTCCCTTCAACAGCCATTGTTGGTGATTTGTAACCATTCACCACTGTTTGCCAAACATCATGATCAAGAGAACGTAAAAAAGTAGTCATCCTTATAACCTTCCAGTAAGCATAATTGCTACTACCTTCAAGCAATGGAGGCTTGGTGGTAGACGTGCCTTCCCTAGTGAATTCCATAGATCAAATATGAGAGGATCGCACTGTAGAGTTGTGCAACTTGCTCTGATACCACGTGAAGGTTTTACTAAACCTTCTATTTAAGCCTTAACACAGGTTAAGGTCCTTTCTCAGATTATTATATGAATTTCAAACACAGGTAATTAAGCTAATTAATTAACCTAAGTCCAAATAAGAATAAATCACCACAAAATAGGAAGAGACACAGGTTTTTACGTGGAAAACCCAACTCGGGAAAAAACCACGGGTGGTAGAGACCACCGAGAGTAAAGCACTATAATATGAAGATTACAAGTGAACTCACTAGACCTTTGACGCAGTTGTGACTCAACCTAAAATAACTGTGAAGAACTTGCCGAGGACCCACCGTTCACCTTCCACGTACTAGCTTGAAACCCACCTTGAATGCCCCTTCAAGGTGCTTGATTACAGGGAAAAAGAATAAGTCTTCGGCACAATCTCCCTTGCACGATTAAGCCCACAAAACTCTCCCGAGACGAATCTTAAAGCTCAAGTGAATAATATATCTTCTGTATCTTGTTTGTGGCTGCAAGGGGTTAATAAATAGCCCAAGGTTCGTGCAAGATCCTCTTAGAAATAAAACATGACTCTTAGAAGAAGTTTGGAAAGGCAGTATACAAGAGTCCCGTTTGGGACAAAAACTCCCAGCTCGCTATAGCGAGACTGCATTCTATCATTGACAGAACTGCTCCTCGCTATAGCGAGACTGGGTTCTGTCTAAGGATCTCTAGCCTGACGAACTAGTCCGGAAAAGTCTCTTTTGAGGTCTTTTGGTTACTTTGGAACACTTTTAAATATATCAAGATCCTCAGAAGAGGTCTTCACAAACCAAAGGCTTCCTTCACAGTCCTATTCTAAAAGAAATAGAAAATACAACTCAATTAGGACTTTGAGTTTTGTTCAAATTAAAAGAATTAGCCAACTAAAATTCTAACAGAGGTTTCACTTGACTTTTACTAAACTAGTAACCAGAATCCATGAATCTATAGTGTGATATTTATATTGAAAATTGCACTTTGATAAATGGCTCTTCCCCACTTTTCTCCTAGAACAAATGAAGGCTTTCACTGATGATCCATTTATGAAGATGAATGGTTCAGATGTATGCTAACAATGGACATATGGGAATATAAAAAAGAAGGAAAATCAATTTGGAGCGGTATTCCATTTGCATACCGGTGTCAGCCATGTCCATTGTGGTTTTTTTGTGACAACGATTTGAACAAAACTATACTAATTTGGTTTTTTTTTAGTAACTTATATTAAAAGAGAATAGAAGACAAACAAAGACTACAAGAAGAAAAGAAAAAAAGGGGGAAAGAAACATAGAGGTACAAGAGTAATGTACTCCCCTCACACCACAACTACATAATAAAACTCTCCTAAGGGGAAACTCTCTCAACACCTTGCTTAGCTAAAGCATCCGCCATCATGTTTGATGACGTACTCTTATGCTGAAAGCTAACATTAATGGTGGTGGATAATACTTGGATTTCATTGAAGAGAAACTGAAACTTCCATGGATAAGCTTTCCGGTTCGAAACTCAATTCACTGCATTAGAAGAATCACTCTCCACAATAAGATTGCCATGGTTGTACCTCGAAAAACATTTAAGAGATTCCAGGATAGTTAAAACCTCAGCTTTATTAGAGTCACAAACCCCCACATATTTGGAGAACAAAAATAAAATATTTCCATTGCAACTTTGAAGCACCCCTCCAATACCAGTTGGTCCAGGCTTCCCTCTTGCTGCCCCCATTAACTTTGAACTTAAACAAACCAATAGGAGGAGGAGACCAAAGAAAAGATTTTCTTAGTTTGACTGGGCCACACCCCATACATGATTCCCAATTAATAAGTATGTCATGAAGACAAAAATTAGAGAATTCCTTTCTACCCAAAGCCCACTTCGTGATCGTTTAAGTGATCTTAGAAATCAACTCCGCATAAGTTGAGGAGGACCCGCTAAAAATTCTATCATTTCTTTCCTTCCAAATGTACCACAAAATAACAAATGGAGTTATCCTCCAAAGAATACGTTCACATACAACAAAACAACCTCCCAACTAAGACTCTGCCGCATCAGCAATCTTCCCAGGACAGCACCAATCAACACCACACCTACCAATAAAATGGCCCCAAACACTGGATGTAAAATCACAATGAAGAAGAAGATGGTTCACCGACTCCAACTCCTTATGACACATCACAAAGTGTCATTGATGGTGGATGATGTCAATTCTCTTCTCCTGCTCAAGTTATCCGCGGTTGAGATCTTAGCTGCCACTGTTAACCAACAAAAAAGCTCCACTCGGGGAGGAACCAAACCCGTCCAAACAAGGGAAGAAGGAGCTCCAAGGAGATGGTTCCCCTCCAAAGCCGAGTAAAAGGCTTTCACCGAGAATTCGCCGGGTATGGATGACTTCCAAATCCTAAAATCCTTAAAAATCATGCATAAAAAAAAAAGTTAGAGAGAAGACTCAACAACTCCCCATACTGGACATCCTCTGACAAACGAAGACTTCTTCTAAAGGTCACACCCCACAAAGTACAACAATCCCTCACCTCATAACAATCACTGACAACATACTCCTTATTGGACACTAATCTAAAAATCCTAGGAAACAATTCACACAAGGGACCCACCCAAACCCAATCATCCAACCAAAACTTAAGAACCCTCCCATCCCCCACCACAAAACCCACTCCTTTAGATAACATTTCCCCACTTGAAGAAGTCGAATCCCCAACTGAAGCAATTACACCCCACAAACTCGATCTGCGAGACCAATGACCCGGATTAGGCCACCACCCCGAATTGTCCACCCTATACTTTTCAGCAATGACCTTCCTCCAAAGAGCTTCCCTCTCATCTCCAGACCTCCACCACCACTTCACTAATAAAGCCGCATTTTATACTCCAAATTATCAAGGCCTAAACCCCCACATGACTTTGGTTTAACCACTTCACTGCACTTCATTAAATGCATTTTCTTCTTATTACTCTTACCCTCCCAAAGAAAGTCCCTACGAATACGGTTTAGTCTTTCCACCACCGCCTTCGACATCTTGAAAAGCGACATATATAGTACACCGCGATGTTTGACAAGCAAGCTTTTATCAAAGTGATCCTTCTGCCCAATGATAAATATTAATTGTCACTTCCAAGAAGACAACTTCTTCTCAAATTTGTGAAGGACTGGATCCCACAAAGACTTAGATCTTGACTTCACCCCTATTGGAAGGCCCAAGTATAACAAGGGTAGTCTCCCCCATTTGCAATATAACATGGCTGCCAAAGACTGAGTGGTCTCTTCAGAGCACCCAACTCCCGCCAAACGACTTTTGGAAATGTTAAACCAGCTGAAAACACCGCAAATTAAATTCTTTTAAGAGCCATGATTTCCTCCCTTTTATGTTTTAAGTAGTTATTTTTATATCCTAGGGATTTGCTGGCCAGATTGATGAGGTAAGGCTGTGAAGATGGTGGTGGTGGTGATGGTGTTCAAAGAATCTTTGCTTGGCTACAACTAAGATAAACAGGGTTTGGTATAAATTATGTGCTCCCTACTGGTGTAATCTCCACTAATTCAGTATTTTTCAACTGTTGTTTTTATATTATAAGGATTTGTCATTAACCTAAATTGATGGGATAAGACTATAATGATAATAATGATTATGTTCTAAGGATTTTCGGCTTGGCTACAACTTATATGGTCAATCGGGCTTTATATCAAATTTTGTGCTCACATTTTCATCTGTGCGTGGAGCTCATCTGTAATCAATTCACAATAAAAATGAAATACTAATTTAGCTTTTTACTTAAGTGGGGCCGAGGGTCCCATCATCAATTAATATATTATTTAAAATAACTCCTAATTTTGGGATTGGGTCTTTATAATTAAAAATAATATAGGACACTACATTGATTGATACGTTGTTCCATAGAATTCCTTTTTAATTTCGTGTTCCATACTTGTGAAAATTAATTAGTTCAATTCTTTTTCTTTGATTAAGAAAAAGTGTTCACTTAAATTGATAAAAAAAATCTAGCAACATAAAAAATTGAAATATTTATGTCTTAAGCGAAGAATCCTCATCGTTATTAGCTGATGATACTCCTTATGTCAACTTGATAGAAATGATCTATACTAACACTATTTTACCTAACTAGCAACAAAGGCCCATGTTAAAAGCTCGGGACTAAAAATAAAAAGGGGCATTCGGCGACAGGTCCCTCAAGATTACACTTTATGGCCTTAGATCCACAAAAAAAAGTAATAGAGCCAAAGGTCCCTCTCACACTTATTCACACCTAAAATGTCTAATTTACCCTTTTCTTCAAAATCATAACCGATCCCATGATTGGTGGGATATCCCATTAATAATGGCCAACTAACATTTAATTGCCCACGATTAATGAAATTTTCAGATTTTCAAATAAATTCTAAAAACATACAAATAAATTTCAAAATAACGAAAATAAATTTTAAAAAATGAAATAATTTCGAAAAATCCAATAAATTAAAAAAAAATAATATATAATCAAATAACACTAATAAATTTAAAAAGATGCAAATAAGTTTCAAAATATCCAAATAAGTTAAAATATATATATATAATCAAATAACGCAAATAAATTTAAAAAGATGCAAATAAGTTTCAAAATATCCAAATAAATTTAAGAAAATATAAATAAATTTCAAAATACTCAAATAAATCTCAAAAGATCCAAAGAAAATCTCAAAAGATGCAAATAAATTAAAATAATAAAAATAAATTTTAAAAAATGCAATAATTTCAAAAAAAATAATAAATTTGAAAAGACACAAATAAATTTCAAAAGACGTAAATAAATTTAAAAAACGCATATAGATTTAAAAAAAACGTAAATAAATTTGCTAAAAAACTCATATAAATTTTGAAAAAAAAACTCAGATAAATTTACCAAAAACATAAATAAATATTACAAAAAACAGATAAATGTGAACAACACTCAGATAAAATTGAAAAAAACTCAGATAAATTTAAACAAACTCAGATAAATTTACCAATAATTCAGATAAATTTTGAAAAAAACTCAGATAAATTTACCAAAAACACAAAGAATTATGACAGAAAACAGATAAATTTGAACAACACTCAGATAAATTGATAAAAACTCAGATAAAGTTGAACAAAGCTCAAATAAATTTACCAAAAACTCAGATAAATTTCATAAAGACTGATAAATATTTGTCAAAAATGATATAACAACCATGTTGCCTTCAGTCGATGCGAGTCTGTAGGAAGAAATGGAGCGCAAATCGGAGTTCGGATGGCCCTTGATTGTGGTTGCTGGGCTTCCTGCTGCAAACGGGTCAGAACTGACCCGAACCTAGACCTGGCCTGGTGCTTGACCCAACTGGGTCGTCTTCCCCAGTTGAGTTTCTGCAACAGAAACTCAATCTGTTTTGTAAACAGAACCTGGGATGCTTTCGTCTCCTTCTCCGGTTAGGCCAACAACGGCGGATCTCCTGTATCCACACCGGTGATGGTGTGCGTAATTCCGGCGGACGGATTGCGGACCTTTTCGTTCTCCTCGGCGATGGATGGGTAGCACCTGCCCTCTGTAACTCGGATCTTGGTGGCGGAAAACGGCGGCGTGTACATCTCTGGTTCCTGCTCCGGTGGCGATGCGGCGTCTGGAGCAAGAAGGAATGGGTTCTCCCTGGAATCGACAGCGACCACATCATCAGCCTCTTCGAGGGCAACTCCAATCTATTCTGGGCGGAGAGACTCGGGAAAGAGGTACTTGGAATGAATGATCTCTGGGTCAAAAACTGCGGAATCAGCCACACAGGAAGCTTCAAGGACTTGGGCATGACCGTCCTCATCAGCCAGGTCAATCGCCTCCGCAAAAATGAACCGCCCCGTCCTCGGCGTCGGCTGCGCATCCACCGGAGACACATCCGCAGCCCTCTCCGCCTACTACGCAGCAGCCGGGATACCGGGCATCGTCTTCCTCCCCGCCAACCGCATCTCCATCGCGCAGCTCGTCCAGCCCATAGCCAATGGCGCATTCGTCCTCAGCCTGGCCCTCTGTAACTCGGATCTTGGTGGCGGAAAACGGCGGCGTGTACATCTCTGGTTCCTGCTCCGGTGGCGATGACAGCGGACGGCGATGGGCAGCGGAATGCAAGCTTCAGTCGTCTTCTTCCTGCAACGACCAGACGAGGATTTCTAGCGTGGCCCACCTGATTGATAGAACACCTCTGATCATGTTTTCTTCCCATGCGATGGCAGGATCACCTTCGTTTTTTTCTTTCCCTGCTTCCGACAATGGTCGATCCTAACAATAGCAAGTCGTGATCCTCGTGCTTCTTCTTCTTCTCCGGCAACTGTCAGTCCAAGTGATGAAACCTCTGATCGTTTTTTCTTTCCAGGCGATGGCAGGATAACCTTCATTCTTTTCTTTCCCTGCTTCCAGCGATGGTCGATCCTAACAATAGCAAGTCCGGATCCTCATGCTTCTTCTTCTTCTCCGGCAACTATCAGTCCAAGTGATCAAACCCGATCCATGGAAAACCAACAGAGATCTCTCTGTTTTCTCTGTAACATGAACAGGGCGCTGCCCTTCTCCTTTTTGTGGCCCACCGAGATTAGAACTGATCTCCTTCTGCGACTGTAGAAGGCGCATCACACATGCGAGGATCAACCCGTGATAAAGAATGAGAGAGAAAACGAGAGGGATAATGGAAGATTTGAAAATTTAAATTTCAAAAATTTATGCCTAAAATGGTTGAAAGGGCAATTTAGTCCTAAAAAATGAGAACATGTGGATGCAGGGACCTATGGCTGCAAACAGTCTAGCTGAGTGGACCATAGGCCTTAATAAGTTTTTCCTTGGACTGGAGGCTTGATGCATTCACTTATAGGGACCTTTCGCTAATTTTGCCAAATAAAAATATGAGGAAATTTCCAAGAAAATCGCATTAATTGTCTCATGCACGAAAAAGGCCCCATAGTTTTTATGGAACATAACCGGTCTTCCAGTCAAAAAATTTACATTTTTTTCCTTTTTCAACGAGTGATGATATTGTCGCTGAATATTGCAGGTAAGCGACAATTTAATTGCCATGTAATCCATATAATTTTGTTGGGGGACGACGTCTTCACCTATTTGAAGGGAAGTTTAAATTTGTTGGGCAACGATATTGTCACCAACACTAAAATTTGCAATACACTTTCTTCTTCTTTCTTGACTTTCTTCTCATCCCAAAGATTTTATTCTCATCCTCCAACCTACTAATGAATTTTTATAGGAATCAAAACAACCCCTTTTGCGGTCCTAATCAATGAGAATCTGAAAAATTACTGAATGTGCTACTAAAACAATGGCACTTTGAAGATTGCTTAAATCTAAGAACTTATGGATGTGGGGGAAGAAGCATTTCCCAAAGGAACCCTGCTGGCCCATTTTATGTCGCATTTTCTTATGCAAAGTTTTCTCCACATGCCGAAGAAAAACCAAGACGTAGGGGAAGTGCTAATTAAACCCATCATCCCCACTCCTATAACATCTGAGTACTTCCTACAACCCTCATTCCCTCCATGGAATATTGAACATGAGCACAAACTATTGATGCCTTTTTAGAGCAAAAAGTGGGGGACCTCGTGAAGACCTCAACTTCTAAGCCCCGA
The DNA here is from genome assembly GCA_012931725.1 of Litsea cubeba. NCBI lineage: Eukaryota > Viridiplantae > Streptophyta > Magnoliopsida > Laurales > Lauraceae > Litsea > Litsea cubeba. The sequence goes on from CM022949.1 coordinate 36,266,406, forward strand.
TTCGAACCCTAATAGAAAATGTGAAAGTGAAGCACAGTAAAAACAACCGATTAAATGAAAAATCCGACTCATGCGCATGATATTGCATTACTCTACTATGAAATATCGGAAGAGGGTTAATGGTCGAATGGAAAGAAGTAAAGAAACGAGAAACAATCACAATGTGGGGAAAAAACAAGAAGAAGAAGACGAAGAAAATAATTAAAAAAAAACTTCCAATCAGACGCTATTTGATGATTGAATGAAAGGAATGAGTTGCAAATGATCGCCTGGACCACCGTGGGGACAGCTGTGGAGAAGGGAATAGAGGGAAGAAAGAAAAGGGAGAAATGGGTTTCGCGAAGTAATATTTTGTAGCTTTTTTTTGTGTAGGGGACATATAGCGTGTTTTTTTTTTTGGGTAAATTCATCTAAAGATATATATATTGTATTATATTAAAATTTGGATAATTGTTATTAGAAAGAAAACAAATTTAAAGAAAAACAAACATATAAAGAAGAAATAAATCTTTTCTTATTTAATACATCTAATGAGAGTCAAAGACATGGGGGCACAACTATATTTTTACATAAATATATCATGGTATGTTAGTGCAATGAAATAGAATCATTAAATTAGATTAAGCTAATGCAAAAGAATAACTATCAAATTTTCCAAATAAGAAGTATAATAAGAAATAAGATAAGTTTTTATCCAAGTCATTTAAATGAAGATCAACTCAAAAAAGTATAGAATTAAAAAAAACTGAAATAATTAATTCTCCATCCACTTGTTGCAACGTTAGATGTTGAAGCTAATTTGTGTCTTGATTTCCAATTGTCTAGATGAAGTACTCGGTGTGGCTGATTTTTTTGGAAAATCTATACCTAAAAAACCTTTAATTGGAGGCCACATATTTTTTAATTGTTTCTTAAGTGGCCACTCTAATTTTATAAGATTAGAGTATTTGAACAGTTGCAATATATATGTATGAAGAATTCTAAAAAACACCCATTTTTCCGCCCCTCTTATTTTTTTTTTCATGGGGCCCATGTTGAGTTAATCTAATCTTTTCGCACACACACTGCCCCCATGACTAGTCACAAGTCCAAGTTTTACACTCATCCAACTTTTCCTCCCCGTTGGGTTGAAATTATGATAAAGTGATGCTTCTTAACCATTAAATCTTAGGGCATATATAGGTTATGATGATCTTATCGACTCAGGATTTTACATATACGTAGGCCTCATGTGGATCTTTTCATCCAATAGACTTCCATGATCATCATACAACTCAATGGGCCCAAATAGAATGGGCATTTTCTCCTAAAAAATACACGGGCGCTGTGTAATATTTATAGAAAAATAATCAAGTGAGAACTAGTTCTCACATATTATATGAGAACTTTTTTGCGGGACCCAACTATCAATCCATCCAAACCTAGCAACCAATAAGGAACCCCCTCATAGTCACTTATCATAAAGATTGGCACATATCCGAATGGACCGAACCGTTGGATTGAGGGTTGAATATCTTTTTGAATATGAAGCCATTAAACTTGTGAGCCACGGATGAAGGGGTTGGGGGCATGGGTTTAGGGTCAAACTTGATACTTGAGGTGGTCGCACATAGATCTTTCCATCCCTTGGTCTCATCCTTAAATGGGTCCCATAATTGGGCCCTACAAAAAAGTTTTCATATAATATGTGAGAACTAGTTCTCACCTGAATATTACCGATATTTATATATATATATATATATATACATGAGCAAGGCTCCCCTAAGCTCGAGCTTAGGGAGAAAATCTCGTAAACTCGTGCTTGTGGGGCCCACCTTTGGTCCATCCAAATAGACCAAACACGTGACCCCCTTAAATTGCACATGTCCACCAACTTTTGGTAAGATCCAAATTTACTTATATATCAATCCGAATCGATTGTTGACCATTAAATTCTTAGGCCCATATGGAGATGATAGAAATTACGGCTGGGGCTGATTTTTTGCAGGGAGGAAGATCATAGGGAGTCCTTGAAACCCCCCCCCCCCCCACCCCATCCCCATGTGGGTACCCAAGTGGGCCCCACCACACACTTGAGCTTACCTTATCCTAAGCTTGAGCTTAGGGAGAAAATTTGATGATCATATTATATATATTAAAGCAAAGGGGGAGGTGGGCTGTGGGGGGTGCCACCTCACCCCTTAAAATTCTCTCTTTTCAGAGAAATACCCAAGAAAAAAAAGGAAAAGAGGTCTGTTCCACATGAGAGAGGTCTATTCCACGTGAGACTAAGAGTCCACCAGATCTGGGAATGAGAATCCCAAATCTGGGAAACTCTTCCCAAACAGCGACGTGTATCTTTGTCTTTCCCAATCCTTTTCTCTTTCCTTCCTCCTTCTCTTCTTTCCTTTTCTTCTTCTTTCTCTCATCTACTCTATCTCTCGCTCTCTGCTCCCTCTCTTCTCTCTTCCCCTGCTCGGCTGCTCCCTCTCTTCTCTCCCCCACGCTCACCTCTTCCCTTCCTCCCTCATTCACTGCTGCAATCTCACCATCCTTGCCTCTTCCCTGCAATCTCACCATCCCTGCAACCTCAACATCCCAGCACATTGCAGCGAAGGCTCTGGACGTCTCTCTTCCCTACAACCTCACCATCCCATTCATCATCGACCACCTCCGCGAGCCGCCGGACGCCTACCCCTGCACAGGTACAACCTTCCCTCAGCACCCACCTGCACACACTGCTTCTCCCTGTCTCTTCCTCTCCTCTCTCTTTTTCTCTTCCCTCCTTTTCCTTCCTCTACCTCGTCACTCTTGATTTTGTAACATCAAGGATATCATCCACTACCTGAAACAGCAACCCAATACACCTCGCGAACTTCCTCAACCTCTCCACCTCCTCCTCCGATCCACCGCCCAAGATCGCCCCAAGGACAACTGATCCTTCCAACAGGGCAGCAAAAGTCCATTAGAAATGACATTCTCCAAAGGAGAGAGCTTTCCTACCAGTCATCCGGGGCAGCTTTGATAGCTTGATCGAAATAGCTTTCTGCCCTCTCCGCATCCTTCTGCGTCTGCCATATCAAATCAGCATAGAGAGACAGAACATTCCCATCTCCTGGATTAGCCAAAACTGCACGACCACAGTACTCTTCCGCTTTAGAAAGATCTCCTCGAACCTATTAGCCCATACAAATAGCAGAAAGATTTAAGCTTTTCTTCCAAGATAGGAGAGAAAAAAATGAATTTTTTTTCAGAAACAAACAAGATTTAAATCCAAAGTAGTGATTTTTCACTGAAATGCAAACTGGATTGATGTCTTTCTGCCTACCTCTTTCAAGAACGTGGAATAATTCGAAAGAAGAAGAGCATTTCCAGGATCTGCCTCAATCATCTTTTGGTAATAAGCATCTGTGCTATTGTTTCCATGATTCGAATCCGAAAATTCAGACCCACCACCCCCATCTCCACCACCAGAGGCTCCTCCCCTTCCTCTTCCCCCATAATTCCCACCACGCGCACCAACAGAGCCAAACCCCTCATCCATAAACAGAGACCTAATACACCTCGAGTGGAAAGAGGGTAAGAATCTATAAAGTTGACTCCCTACCTCTTTCAAGAACATGGAATAATTCGAAAAAATAAGAGCATTTCCAGGATCTGCCTCAATCATCTTTTGGTAATAAGCATCTGTGCTATTGTTTCCACGATTCGAGTTCGAAAATTCAGACCCACCACCCCCATCTCCACCACCAGAGCCTCCTCCCCTTCCTCTTCCCCCACAATTCCCACCACGCCCACCAACAGAGCCAAACCCCTCATCCAAAAACAGAGACCCAATACACCTCGAGTGGAAAGAGGGTAAGAATCTATAAAGTTGACTCCCAAATGGAAGGAGGCCATGGTTGGGAAAACTTTACTGTGTCGTCTTTCTTTTATTAAAGGGTAATGATCCCAAGGTGATGATGTACTTTACGCTTCTACAAGATAAGCTCCGGGCCCTTTTTCATAATCGTTTCACACTAATTTGAATCCTGACCTTCAAATCAATAAAATCAGTTCCATGTCATCTCCAACCAAAAAAAAAAAAGTTCGATGTCATCTAAGCAACTATATCTGATAATGGGGTGCATTGGGCATGACATCTGACTTTGATGTTGCATGGCATCTGACTTTAATCTTTTTCTTTATATTTAGATGTGTACCATTTCAAATCCTATATGCATTGTTCTATTAATGAGCCAAATTCCCGTTCAATCAAAGTTACGTTCACCATTATTGCCTTATATTGCCACTGACTCTAACCATAGTTAGTCATGTATTTCATTATATACTAAAATTCAGAATAACCCTTTTGATGGTCCCATAATGTAATTGGTATGTATGCCCCACGCATTTCTATTATGAAAATATGGAAGGCTTATTTTATTTTATTTTATTTTTTTTTGTAGATTTTATGTGGCTGTTGTAAATGCTTTTTAAAATTTTATTGGATTGAATTATGGGTGGCTGTTATGTTTGATTTTGTTTTATATAATTTATACGTGTGACAAATTTTTTTTTCTCCTCTTTCTGTATTATTATTATTTATGCATTTGATTATCTCCCAAAACTCATACTAACCCTTTTGATGGTCATGTAATTGGTATGTGCGCCCCACACATTTCTAATACGAAAAAATGGGAGGGTTTTTTTTAGATTTTATATGGCTGTTGTAAATAGTTTCTACGAGAGAGTGGTAGATTTTATGGTAAATAATGTATTTATTACTGTGTATGGTTAAGTGTGGAGCAATAATGTGGGAACCAGAGGGGAATAAAAGAAGGGCAACTGATCCAGATTATATATTCAACAAATGTTGTCGAGATGGAAAAATCATTTTACCTATGTTGCAGCATCCTCCATTGTACTTGAGATCACTCATGGAAGATTTCAGAAGTAGAACTGCCTCCAAATTTAAAAAATCAATAAGAGCATATAATAATGCATTCTCATTCACTTCGTTAGGAGCAAAAATTGATAATAGCATTTTAAGTGGAGGCGGTCCTTTTGCATTTCGTATACATGGTCAGACACATCATAGAATTGGATCTGATCTGTTTTGTTGGATAACCATAATTATCAAGTGATGTACGCTCGTTGAAACGCTTGGGGTATTTTTTGCTGCATTTTCCATCCTGCATACACACACATTTTGTATTTAGAGGTCCACATGGACCATGGATCATGCACCTCTTAATCGTGTCATATAACTCTACGACTTCATTTATATCAGGTATTTCTGCGGAAAAAACATTATCTATGTCTTCAGTGCTCAATATCTTGTGATTTTGATCCAACGTTATTAATACATGTGCATGTGGTAGCCATCTCTTTTGAAATTCGATAGCATATATATCTGTAAAAAAGAAAATTATTCTAACTATAAAAAATTGTAAACAATGTATATGGAAACTGAATCATGATAAAAGTGAATAAAGTTTTACCTGCGATAACTTTGCCAAAAATCTTTCCTTTTTTAACCTCTTCCATCATTCATTGGGCTTTATATAAAATACCCTTGTAATAATATCAGGACGATATTCAATTTTTTGTCCTGGAATTAAGTCTATAAAATGTTGGATCTCTATCCATTTTGGGTTACTTGTAAATGTTAAGAATATATCAGGACACCCTGCCCATCGACAAATAGCCATTGCATCTTGATATTGTTGGATCATGTAACGTGGACTGCCAGTGAATGAAGAAGGTAGTATGTACCGTCGACCAATTGTTGATGCTGTAGTGTCTCCTTGAACAATTGCATCTTGAATACCTTTGTAAAAATCAAGTCTAAATGTACCCTGATTGGCTTTTATATAGGAAGCTCTGTTCTGTTCAATACATGCAAATGCATCAACAATAAACTGATGGAGGAGTTTTCCAGATAATAAGAGTGTCTTTCCTTCTTCTTGTCTTTGTTGTAGTCTGTAACAGTAGTATTCTCTCATTGAGACTTTAGACTTTGATGATAATGATGATATTGAATAAGATATATTTGTATGCCACCCATCCTCTCCATAAGGAAAAAGCAATGGGTATTGTAGTGGCGTATAACTTGGATGAAGTCCACATATTCTTTGCAAGCCCTGAGACGCTCTCTAAGATGATATCTCTATCGGAATGGCTTGTAGATTCTTCATCAAATATTAATGCAGCTACCTCTTCCACTGATGGACGATTATATCGTCTTGCATCTTTAGATCTATCAGAAAGTATTCTCATTGATATATTTCGTGGAAGCTCTCCTTGAAATTTATCCTTCAATGATCTGAATTTTTGCACATATGGATTTACTTCATCTAGAACTGCTTTTAGCCCTTCTATAATAGACTCATCCAAATTTATTCCACATGTACCATCTGCCAAGGCTACTCTTCTGTTTCTAAGCTCATGAGATGTGTCATGTATATAGAGTTGGGCAAACTTTGGCTGCTCACCAAGAGATGATGGAAGAACTATTAAGATAGGTGGTGTTATGCTAGACAATAGATGGGTCGTTCCATATAACCCATATCTATCAAGAAAATATAATGCACACATAAATGTTGAAATTTGCAGCCAGATACGAGTGATAAAGTATTTATATAAATATATACACAAAGGATCGGATCGAGCAACTATCATTATTGAAGAAAGTGGTCAATCAAGAGATGCATCTGGTTCATTGAGATATAAAGAAATTGATGAAATAAAACAATACTTTGATTGTCGTTATCTTTCGGAGCCAGAATCGTGCTGGAGAATATTTGAATTCAGAATGCACCATAGAAACCCTACTGTTGAACGCCTACAATACCATCTCGAAAATCAACAAGTTGTTGTTTTCAGCGATAACGACAATTTATCGTCTGTTTTAAATAGACCAGGAGTGAATAAAACATTGTTCACGGTGTGGTTTACAACACATCGCCAAGATCTTGAAGCCAGAAGTCTTAGATATGTGGACTTTCCTATGAATTACACTTGGAAAAGTAATGAAAAGTTATGGTAAAAAAAAAGTGTCGGAAATGCATTGGGAGATTATATTATGCTCCACCTAATACAGGTGAAAGGTACTATTTGAGAATGCTCCTACATCTTATACGTGTCGCTCAAAGCTATAAAGATCTAAGGATAGTCAACGGTACTGTGCATGATTCATTTAAACTAGTGTGCTCAGAACTTCGATTGCTTGATGATGATAATGAGTGGGACAATGCGATTTCCGAAGCATCAACTTGGGCTACAGGACATCAATTAAGGAACATGTTTGCAGAAATACTAATGTTATGTGAGGTTACAAATCCATTACAATTATGGGAGAAGAATTGTGAATCACTTTCTGAAGATATAGCAATGAGACTAGAGAGACAAGGCTACACAATAAATTCAGAATCTTCTATATTTGAGATTCAAATTCATGCACTTATTGAAATCGAAACCATCTTAAATAAGAATGGAAGATCATTGAAGGAATTCACAAATATACCATTGCCTCGCTATGAAGACACTGATTACATCTCAAATAGGCTACTCCATGAAGAAATGTCCTACAATACTGAAGATCTTATCTCTGAGTTTGATATTTTATATACAAAACTAAATCACGGACAATCCAGAGTATTTCACAATATCATGACATCATGTCAAGAAAAAAAAGGTGAAATCTTTTTTGTCAATGGCAGCGGTGGAACATGTAAGACATACTTGTGGAAAATAATTATTACAAAGCTTAGAAGTGATGGCAAAATAGTCTTGGCTGTTGCATCATCAGGAATAGCATCTTTGTTGTTGCCAGGAGGTCGCACTGCATACTCACGCTTCAAAATCCCACTGCAACCTCATGAGACTTCATGTTGCTCAATAAGTAAAAAATCAAATTTGGCTGATCTTATTCGAATTACAACTTTGATTATATGGGATGAAGCACCAATGATGCATAAGCATGCCTTTGATGCTGTTGATAGAACTCTACGTGACATACTCAATGTGTCTAACCCTACTGCATGCCCTAAATTATTTGGAGGAATAACTGCTGCATTTGGTGGAGATTTTAGGCAAATTCTACCTGTAATTAGAAAAGGAAGTAGAGAGGATATAGTTTCTTCTTCAATTACAAAATCTTTGATATGGAAGAATTGTAAGGTTCTAAACCTAACCGAAAATACGCGTCTCCAAAATTTAAATACCGATGATGATATGGCATAGTTTGCAAGATGGGTATTAAGTATTGAAGATGGAGAATGCAACTCTACCAGTGATGATGATGATGACAACTTGGTTGAGATATCATCTGATTTAAGAATTGATACATACAATGATGAGATTCTGCCACTGATAAATTTTGTTTATGAGAACATGTATAAGAATTATAAAGATCCATCTTATCTGAGGGATAGAGCCATCTTAACACCACTGAATGATTATGTTGACAAGATTAATGGTGTTGTTCTCTCAATGATTCCTACACAAGGGCAACATATTTAAGCGCCGATACAATGGAGGAGTCTGGTAGCAATGAAAGTAATCAAGGAATCTTATACACTACAGAGTTCCTTAATACATTAAATGTTAGTGGATTGCCAAATCACCGTCTGGACCTCAAGATTGGAACTCCAATAATGCTGATTCGTAATCTAAATCAATCTATTGGGTTATGCAATGGAACAAGGCTTATTATCAAGGAATTGAGACACAAGGTAATAGATGCAGAGATAATTACAGAAATAAATACAGGAGAACGTGTCTTCATACCACGCATTATAATGTCAACGGTTGATACAGAATGGCCATTTATACTAAAGAGAAGGTAATTTCCAATAAAAGTTGCATTTGCTATGACTATTAATAAAAGTCAAGGTCAAACGCTATAAAAAATAGACCTCTATCTCCCTAAACCAGTATTCTCTCATGGCCAACTGTATGTAGCTATTTCCAGAGTTACAAGAAAATCTGGACTGAAAATATTACTAAAGAAAAATGATGGCATCCCTTTTGGCTATACAAGAAATGTTGTATACAATGAAGTGTTGAATGAAGTAAAAAGGCATTCCACAAACTAATAAAAAAGGTAATTTCTTTTCCTTTAGACCCTATAAAATGTCATCATAATTCATATACTGCTTCTCATTATAAATGGATCATAATACTTTGTTCTTATTACTACAGGATCTCAAAATCATTCAATCATAAATGTCGTCCAAGAGATATCATCGCCTAGAAGAACTCCACTGTTTTAGTGATAGATGGCATTGCAAAGTAAGGCTTAGCAGAATCCTTGAAGATAGAGAGTATCATACAAGAAAGGGATCAGGAAGAATAAATAAACTTATTCTTATTGATGAAAAGGTAAAAAGTAGTCTGCATAAATTTGTTATTACGATAAATATTTAATACAAAAGCTAATTTAATTTTTATTTTCTATTTTAAAATTACAGGGTGATCAAATTCTTCTGACATTATTTAATGATGAGATCCCAAAATTCGGTAACAACTTATGTGAGGGTAGCTGTTACACAATAAGAAATATTCGGGTTAAGTCAGCTCCAGATACATACAATGTTGTCAAGCACGATTATCAGCTTTCATTGGCAAGAGATTCCTCAATCGTACAAATAACTGATGCATGTCCTGAAATTCCATTCATCAAGTATTACTTTGTTCCAATTGATACACTTCCATCTCTACTAAACAAAGTCAAATTTCTTCCAGGTATTAACTTCAAATTTTAACTTTAAGTATAATATTTGATTATTTAAATTATTATTCATTGCATTATTTCTCATTATATAGATATCATCAGAATTATAGAAGATGTAACGGGCATATCTTATATAAGAAAACAAGATGGAACGGAACTAGCAAAACTAGATGTTACATTATATGATGAAAGGTATTTTTTATTTACAACCTAAAAGTTTATTTAAAATCATCTTTTTGATGAATATACTAATTTCTAATTTTCTCTTGTATTCTTATAGTTTGAAAAAATTGAATCTAACATTATGGGGAGATTTGGCATCATACCACTTTTATTCTTTAACATCAAATGTTGGAAGAGTCCTCTTGACAACATCAATCGTAGTTAAGGAATACAATGGTAATTAATTAAACTTTCTTCTATTTATTCAAACATATGGTTTAACGCTAATGTTAAAAGTAAGTGCAGGAAATATTTATCTAAGCACGTCATTCGCTACCAGGATAATGATCAACCCAAATATTCCAGAGGCAAATTCTTTATTAAAGGGGTAAAATTATCATCTTTTCAAATTTAATAAATTAAATAATAAAATACATCATTCTAATGTGTTTGAAATCTTAAATATAGGAATGAAGGCCACAGTGGTGATTCATTGAATAACAGATTTTTTTTGGAAGAATTAGTTTCAATAGTGGAGAATGGAGTAACTGAAGTAAGTTACTTATCATTCACATCTTTTTTATTATTATTACGTGCATTTTGCATTTATAGTTGTATTGTATGAAATATATTAATAAATTTTATACTGTCTATTTGTAGATGAAATATGTTACAATCAAAGCTACCATCGCAATGTTGCACATGGATAGACCATTATCGTTCGTATCTTATAATAGGTGTGATAAAAAAATCGATACACGTGTAAATAATGGTCAATGCAATCATTGCACTTTCCCCACGCGAACAAACAAAATAAGGTAAGTTATTAATAATGCACAAATTTCATGTAATATGTTAGATTTATAAATTAAATATATTCATTTAAACTTTATAATGTTTAACTTTTATAACTGTAGATACATTGTAACAATATAACGGTAATGGATCACACTGGAAGTGCAACATTTTTGCTCCAAGACAATGTTGTTAAAAAATTCCTCAATACATCAGAAGAAAAATTTGAAGAAAATGCAGATAAGGTAATGATGCAATGTTTGTTTCTTTCTATTCCTTTTTAATATGCTACTATCATATACAATATATCTAAATCTCATTTATCTAATTCTTTGTCTTGTAAATTTATTTTTATCACATTTTTCAGGATGATTGGTACACCCATTTTGCACCTCAAATCCATATAGCACTATGGTAGGAATACTTGTTCCATCTCAAGATATGATCGAACATGACCAAGTCTACTTTGGATAGTGGAGTTCTAATTAAAAAAATAGAACTCATAAATGCAAATCATGAGGGAAAGTTCTTACTATCAGAAATAGAACATTGTGAGCCTTTACACTTTTGTTTTAAAAATATTTATTATTTGAAATTATTGTTTCATTTCACTAACTTAGTTTCACTTATGGCAACAGCATTGAAGATGAAATACATAATAAAAAATTCAGCCATTGGGACAAGTAATGCACCTGGTCAATTGGAAAGTAAAGAGACAACCTCAGTGACTAATGCTGAAACAAGTGGATGAATTGCGCAATCTTCTAATTCTTCAAAAATTCTAATTATTAATTATTCACTTTTACGTTTGAAGCAGGATTCTTTATTTATTATTGTGCATAAACATACTTATTTCATAAACTTTTAGTTTAAAGATTCTTTCATATTACATTATCATGGTATGACAATTATTTGCAACTATACTTGTGCAATGGTATCTATATGATATTATCTATTTCAATTAAATAATATCTTTTCTTTTACTTTAATTCTAAACTAGCAACAAAGGCCCCTGCTTAGCCCGGGCCCAAAAGTGAGAATATATTTAACATATTTTTATTTTGGGCCCGGGCTAAGCACGGGCCTTTGTTGCTAGTATATATAATGATCATACTGAGTTAGGCATTCCAAAAAATCTCTAATGTCACATTTGGAATTTGTTACATAATATAGATTATCTTCTGGTGTTACTTTTCAACTGTCTTATGTTGTAGCAGTAGGGATATTTAAATAAATGTAATTGATATTGACACTCCCTGTTTCCTCTTTTTTGATGGAAGCACTCCAAATTTTGTGAAGAAAAAGGAGTGCCTCCATCAAAAAAAGGAGTGCCAATATCACTTCTCTAAATAAATTAGGATTCTAAGTGCTACTTTATAAAGGTTATCATTCAATTTCCTAGATTATGATTTGTCAAAATACAACCTGGCTGTAAGTATGAAAAATTTATAGAGTGGGACTTACGAAAATTTGTGAGCTTCCTTAGTCGATCCTACTGCTGAAGATCTAAAATATTTGACGTAAATGGTTTCAAGATTTTATTCCAATAGAAGACGGCCACCATCAAATGGACCATCAATTTGAAAGGATGTAGAGCAAGTTTGTGTGACCAATAAATTTTTTATATTTACTACTAAATTCAGTAATTTTGTTTTAAGTTATTTTACTTTTAGCCCCTAACAAAAAAAATGTTGGTTCCAACCCAGCCTAACTATCCAGTTTTGGATCCCTGAGTATGCTTCCCTCCGATCACTTGCATGGGCTCATTTCCCATGTGTTTAGGTTTCCCACATGTGCAAACTTTCCTCCCAAGTGTGTGCGCTCTCTTGGATCCTAGTCCCCCTTGCCTGGGGTACCTCTCCAACATCAGTTGGCCATGCCCACAATCAGGCCCACACAGCAACTAAGAAGACCAATTGTGACGCCCCGGAGTCCCACATCGACTATAGAGAGGAAAGTGAATGAGATTATATGTAGATCTCACACCCTTACCTTGTATGAGGCTTTTTGATGGGATAAGGCCCATCAGAAACAAAACTGTAAGGCCAGTGGGCCAAAGCGGACAATATCATGCATGCGTGTAGGGTGGGGCGTTACAAATGGTATCAAAGCCCCTGCCGTGGGCGAGTTTCCAGGTGGGCGGGCCAAGTGGGCTTGCAGGCTACTGCACAGGGACGTGCCGGGGGGGGAATGTGACACCCCGGCACACCACACCACACCACACCACACCCTTACCTTGTATGAGGCCTTTTGATGGGTTGAGGCCCATCAGAAACAAAACCGTGAGGCCAGTGGGCCAAAGTGGACAATATCATGCATGCGTGTAGGGTATATTACTCTATACTTGATACATGTCATGCATGTTTATTATACTTTGCTTATTTAAACTCGGGGCGTCACACCAAGTCACTGGGAACCCTTTCTATTAAACTACCAGCTACTTACCAGGTCATGTGTATTTTATCTCATGTAAGTTTGTACATAGTATAAAGAGAGCCTTGTCTAACCACGATCATAAAAGGTGGTTGGATCCAAAATAGTCTGTCTTTGATTACATTTTTGGTCTCCAAATGCTCCTTTATGCAGGATCTCGCATTTGGCAGAAAGTAAAATCAGCGGCCCATCTCCTCCTTCAAGGAAGCAAATGGGTAATTGGTGATGGTAAGACAGTGAGTATGTGGCAAGATAAATGGACGAATGATTGTTCTGATGCTGCCCTTTTCCATACTCATAATCTCAGATACTCCCAGAAAGTCTACACTCTTTTTGATAATGGTCAATGGGTTATCCTAGCTATTAATACTCCCACTGACAGGACCACTGAGATCATATTGCAACTCCGCCCCCTTTTGAAAGCTAACTCTCTTGTTTGGTGTCAAGAAAAAAAAAGGCTTTATATGTTTTACTGCATTTTTTTAGGGTATTCTATGACCCTATTTTTCCACATGCTATAATTCTCAATAAGCCAATCAAAAGGGTCACTTTGATCCCATCTCACTTCATCTCAACACAACTGAATGTGATTGGTGATCAAATAGAGTTGAGGCCCGAGATGTGGGCTACATATATTTTGATTTCGTGTGCTTGGGATGTGGGCTTTTCTTTTATGATTTTCCTGTGCCCGGAATGTATGCTACTTTTTGTAATCTTATTTCAATGGGGTATGCCCATTGGATACTTTCAATTTGAAAATAAAAGACCAACTTATCTTTTGAAAAAAGGCAAAAAAAAAGCCAAAAAATGGCGACCTTTCTCAAAGACACTTGGAAGTTGCCTCCTACTCAAGGAACTAGACATCCATGGCATCCACTTGTTTGGAACAACATTTTGCAACCAGATACAACATGTTGTGCCTGACGTTTATTCCAGGGAAAACTCCTACATCTCTTGGGGCCAGGAGCGTGGTAATTCAGACAGTTTCTTGCTGGCCCTTTTGTCTTCAGTGGGAAGAAAATGAGGATCATCTATTTTCTAAATGATATTTAATTTGATTCGAAGTTTTGGAATTGGATTGTTTGAATAGCTGGTCTCCCTTGACAGCATGGCTTCTCTGTTGCAGCCCTTTTGAGGAATCTATTGGTGAATACTTTTGTAAGGTCTCCATTCTGGCTATATGAGCAACTATCATGATCTCAATCCATCCTATATGGAGGATTAGAAGTACTCACATCCACAGTCACAGGGGCGGTAAAGAAGCCCAAAAAGGTTTGCTAAGATATAAATTAAAAAAATACAATGAAATGTCAGTTTTCTTTCCTTTCCTTTCTAATTAATAAGTACTACCATATGAAGCTACTTAATCTGATTAGGTGTTTTGCTATCTTGTCAAATAAGAAGGTGGGCCATGGTCTTTTGGTTGGTCATCTTACACTGGCCATGGCCCAAGTAATAGGATGGGTTTTTTACACTTCCACCATCTACAATATTCAAGGCAGATGGGGTACCAAATCTAATATATATGTTTTAATAGTTTTTCTATATATTTTCAAATGCCAAGAGAGTAACCCTATGTGGCAATTAGAAAGATGGAAAGCTACAATAACACTACATCGATCAATTGCAAATAACACCTGCCTCTCTAATGCCCACTCTAAGCCATCCTCATTCTTGCACCTAAACCCAATCATCCAATTTCATGATATTTCAAATCCTATTTCTACCTTAGATCTCTCCCATTTACAATCACTCATTTACAATCACTCTACATCATGTATTAGGCTATTCATGATATATGTAAGTTTTCATTAAAGAGTGATGGTCGAATAGTCAAAACTTTCCAATGAAATGCTTTTCCAGCTTTGATAATGAGTTAGCAATATCTTAGGTAGTGGACGCTTTTAGTGATACAAACAACAGAGTTAGGACAATGTGGCTACAAAAGGTGTCTGAATGTAAAAACACCCATCCCATCATCTACAAAAGGTGGACCGCCCCTGTGCGTTTCTGTGGATGTGAGATTTAAGGCTTAAATTCCTTAATTCCGAGTTGGTAATTATTCCATGTTCTTACTTTAAATTGGTCAGATATTTTGTATTTATTTAAATGCAATGCATTTTCACTTTTGCTAATGTTGATGTGAAGAAGGTACAATGAAAAAAAAATTTGGCCTTTTAAATTGATCATTCTTTGCCCAACCCAACCGAAGATCTTGGGTCCGCCAGTGACCATAGAGGTCTATCCCCTTCCTTAATTTATTTAATATATAGCCTTAATTTATTTAATATTTCACCTCTAAGGACTAGGGGCGTTTGGACTATCATTTGCATGCATGATTTTGATTTATGAGGTCATTTTCATGCAAAATACTTGTAAATTGCATCATCTTTTTTTTTTTTTTTTTTGTTGGCAATAAGGAGTCTTTTATTTAGACACAGAGTAAAGGAAACATAGACTTGGGGTAAGCCCTCCAGTTAACAAGATTAGGCGCAAAATAACAACCATAGTCCACAAAAGTGCTGGCGATGAGAAACGAGATTGAGAAAGCAGATAAAACAAAATGCTTGGCCATCTGGCAGAATGGCCTTGTTCTGCTAAAGGGCGGAGTAGACATTAGCATCCTGATTGAAATAGCCTTCCCCTTCTTGAACATTGCTTGCGACAGAGGAATTGAGAGTTTCCCTTTCAGTGATAGCTCTTCCGCAGTCCATGTTGTGATTGAGAAAGGAGCTAGGTTGTGTAGTTTGCAACTCTCTGTTTATCAGCATTAAGGGCTTTCAAATGTCAGATGGAAGCGAAGCCTGCCCCTCCGCTACCTCGGCGAGAAGCATTTTGGCAAGCAAATCTGCGATTGTGTTCGCAGACCTCTTGCAGTAGTGGATGGACCATGTTGTGAGAGAGGACAGCATGGTCATTGTTTCTTGCCAGAGAGACATGCATGAGATCCCAGGCAAAGTTTTCTGATTTTTGAATATTGGAGATGATGGCTAGACAATCGCCCTCAATTTGGACATTGGACGCTGCCATCTCCCGGATATGGATGACCCCTCGTTGAAGCGCCAAAAGCGCTTGAACTCCGGCGTCTTGGAGGAGGGCTTTAATGACACAAATCTCATTTTGAACCCAAAAAGAGAAAGTGCATGTAAATTGGAAGATTTTTCGGCCCATTAGTTTGTGCAATGTCAGGTATAAAATAATTTCAAGAATTCTGGTGAATCGACTATGTCCTCTTGTTTTAAAATGTATCTCGGAGTTGCAAGGTGCCTTCCTTCCAGGGAAACGACCTTCTGAGAACATTATTGTGGCCAAGGAAGTCTTACACAAGATGAGTAAATCCTCTCGCAAGAAAAAGTTCTGCGCTCTAATTTCTAAAGCTGGATATCCAAAAGGCCTATGACAAACTCTCATGGTTTTTCCTCACAGCCTGTCTACGCAGAATGGGCTTCTCCGAGAATGTGGTGCAATGGTTGCTCTCTTGTGTTACATTTGTGTAATACCGCGCCATAATCAATGGCCATGCATCGGATGTCATATGGCCATCCAGAGATTTAAGGCAGGGGGACCCCCTCTCCCCATGTCTTTTCATCATTTGTGGGGAAGCACTAGCCAGGTCCATCTGCAAGTTGTCTGCTCGGTGCCCGGCAATGTTTCGGACCATTACTCCCAAGGATGATTGAATTCCACTTCTGCAATATGCTGATGACACTCTTATGTTCATTCGAGCTACTCACAAAAGTGCAGATGCTGTGAAATCTCTGTTGAACAGATATGGAGAGGAGGTTGGACAGTGGCTAAACCTTTCCAAATCCAGCCTCACTTTCAGTCTTGATTCATCACCTAGGGATATGAGAGTGGTGAAAGAAGTACTGGGAATCACTAAGGTCTCCCCTTAGTTCCAATACCTGGGTGTACCTGTCGGCCTGGCAGTAAGGTGTCCAAACCAGGATTGATCATCCTTTCAAGGATATCCAGAAGACTAAACAACTGGAGGGGTAAAGCTCTTTGTTTATTGCTGGAAAGCATACACTGCTGCAATCAGTGCTCTCAGCCATTCCCCACTATTGGTCTTGCTCTCAATTACTCCCTCAGACACAAGTTCACAAGATTACTTCATTACAAAAATCCTTCCTCTGGTCAGGCGTCCAAGAGGGTAGGGTATTCTGTCCAGTGAAGTGGTCCACAGTCACCCTCCCCCGCCCTGATGGTGGATTGGGCATCAGGGATGTCTCAGTTGAAAACAAAGCAAGCCTCTCTCATTTAGTCTGGCGTTTAATAGCTCACAATACCTCCTGGTGGACACAAATTTTGGCCCAAAGGTATCTCAGATCTCAGCCACTGGAGACATGCACAGCAAAACAAGGTGATTCTAAAACATGGAAAGATATCCTTTTGCACAAACATATTATCCTATTGGATCTGCGGTGGGTTATAGGCAGGGGGACTGCAGTCCATGCACTCACTGACATCTGGGTTCCCAACGTGGGTAAGTTAGAGGACCATCTACAGAGTTCGAGAGACATAGTTGCTGCCTCTGTGCTTCCTAGCCTCCCTAATCTGAATCTGTTGAAAGTGGCAGAGTTAACTATGGATTCTTCTTCTGGGACACTTTGGAATGAAACTCTGCTACGCACTCTCAGGCCACCACAAGTTGTACAAGCTATATTACATATCCCTTTGGGTCCCAGAGACCTTCCTTGCTGAAAGAGAGACCCGGCAGGAAAATGCCTATTCCGGTCACTATATCACCATCTATTTCCCCGCCCAGTGGGCCCTGCTCTTCCTTGGCACAATTTATGGAAGCTGCATCTTTCTCAGAAACTCAAAATCTTCTGCTGGCGCAGCCTACTCAATAGACTGCCCACAAGAGATCGCCTCTCCAAATGGGGTACTGGTATCAGTCCAACCTGCCCACTCTGCAGAACTGCTAACGAAACAGTGGACCACATTTTCACAACTTGCTCCTTCTCCCGCTTGGTCTGGAATCTGCTTCCAGCCTCTTACAGGACACCGCCACCATCATCTCCCTTTTCATCCTGGCTCTGGCAACTGGCTTCAAAAGCCGATCGCATAGTGGGGACAGTGATCTGTTGGTACCTACGGAAATCAAGGAACAATTATATCTTTGAATATACCCTTGTGAACCCTATTTGTATCATACCAAAAAATTGCTAATTATCTCATTGAACGTCACCTATCCCATTTCTATGCAGGTCTCAATAGCTCCATGGCACCATCTCCGGATTGGTGGATCCCTCCCCCGCCTGGGTGGATTAAGCTCAACTTTGATGGCTCTTTCAACCAAGTAACAGGCAAGTTAGGCGTCAGTGGACTGATTCGTGACCCTTCTGGCAACCTGCTAATGGCCTTTACTGCAAAAGTCCGTGCTCTAACTCTTACCCCCTTTGGCGCTTTAAGTATGGACCATATGGGTAATGTTCCTGGATAATAGGTGCCAATAGGACTGATAGAAAGCTGCATTGAAACCATCCGAACCAGGAGCTGGATTTCTATTAGCTTTCCTAATTTCGAGTTCTGAGGGGTGTGCCTAAAGGGCAGTGTTATCCTCCGCGAAGACTGAGGGGGAAATATTCTCAGCCATAGAAAGTTTCCCATTGGGTCAGGAACTATAGTTCCACAGTTGTTGGGCGGTTGAGGAGCAACATATGGCTGTTGAGGAACCAAAGCTTGGTTCGTCTGAGGGTACTGAGAAGAGCCTTGCCTTGAAAAGTTCCTTTGGAAACCCGGAGGACCACCACTTTGTTGCTGAATAGGTTCACTTTCATGAAGGTTGGAATGGAATGGAATGGGTCATTACAGCATTTGGTTTCAAAAAAATGGCATAATGACCATTACCTCCGGAATCCCATTCCCCTATGTAGAAAAATGACCATTCCATCTGGGATGGGAAGGAATGGCCATTCCATTCATTTCTACTTTTTGTTGAGACCAAAATACCATTTTTCACATCTATACATTATTATTATAACAATAAGATTATAAAAAAGAACTTGTGTGGGCCCCACCAATTTAATAATAATATAATATATACATTATTATTATTATAAGACTAAAAAGAGAAAAACTTGTGTGGGCCCCACTTATGTAATAATAATATAATCGATACATTATTATTATTATTATTATAATAAGATTATAAACGAGAAGAACTTGTGTGGGCCCCACCTATATAATAATATAATATATATTATTATTATTATAAGATTATAAAATAGAAGAACTTGTGTGGGCCCCACCTATATAATAATAATATAATATATACATTATTCTTATTATAATAATCAGAATATAAAAGAGAAGAACATGTGTGGGCCCCACCTATATAATAATAATATAATCTATACATTATTATTATTATTATTATTATAAGATTATAAAATAGAAGAACTTGTGTGGGCCCCACCTATATAATAATAATATAATATATATTATTATTATAAGATTCTAAAATAAAAGAACTTGTGTGGGCCCCACCTATATAATAATAATATAATATATACATTATTATTATTATTATTATAAAATAGAAGAACTTGTGTGGGCCCCACCTATATAATAATAATATACTCTATATATTATTATTATTATTATAAGATTATAAAATAAAAGAGCTTGTGTGGGCCCCACCTATATAATAATAATATAATCTATATTATTATTATTATTATTATTAATATAAGATTATAAAATAGAAGAGCTTTTGTGGGCCCCACCTTTTTAATAATAATATAATCTATACATTGACTGAGCCAAAGATAAAAATCTAACAAGGGTATTTTGGTTAGTCTTATGTAAATTTTATTCCATTCCAAGACTCATTCCAGCGTACCAAACGCAGGAACATGAATCAACTGGGTTGATCCCTCAGTGTACCAAACACTGGAATGGAAATGCTCATTCCTGCCTCATTCCATTCCAGACTCATTACGGTCTCGATTCCATTCCCGCCTACAACCATTCCAGCGAACCAAACGTTACCTAAAGGTTTGAGTGGAAATTCTAATAGTGATCGGCTAAGACAATCTGATCATTGATGGAGTGGCCTGCTTCCGTGATAAGGTAATGGATATGATTTTTTCTAGAATTGGCCTTTGAAACTCTATGGAAAATTTTAGTATTTTTATCAACCTCGAGAAGCCATTTTACTCTGGACCGCTGCTTCCAAAAAGATTCAAGTTGTAGCTGTTTTAGACTTTTAGGGAATAATCTTTTTGAAGGGAGAGTTCTAGATTATGAAGGAAAAGACTGGTCGCATAGTTTTGGCTCCTGTGAATCCCATCAATCCTTCGTTTCAGGCGGGAGAGATCTTTGTGAGCTGAGCCAAAAAACATATATTTCCAAGTTTGCAATCTCCTTTTTAGAGCATTGAGTTTGGTCAAAAAGGGAGGGTTTGATCTGGAAGACTCCACCCACGCCTTTTCTAAAACCGAGTGAAAACCTAGTTGAAGCAACCACATATTTTCGAAATGGAAATTTATGCTTTGAGGTCTTTGCCTACCAACATCTGACAGCAGCAGGCTGCAATGGTCTGAGCCAATACGAGGAAGGTGATGTACTGAGTAGTCCCAAAGATGCGAGTCCATTCTTCATTACCCAAACAGCAATCCAGACGCTCCAAGATTCTGTTTGGTGGAGCTTTGTTGTTGGACCAAGTGTATGGGATACCGATAAAACCCAGGTCAGAGAGATTCATGGAGTCCAGGAACTCTGTATAATCCCTGCCTGTTTGGGGGTTTTACTTGTAGAGTTGAGTGGAGTGAAGGTTATTTTGAAAAAATAATAAAATATAAGTGGGTTATGATGATATTTTATTTTTAGTTGTTTGTAATATAATCTTTTATACTTTTTTTTAATTGAAAAGTGGGGTTTTTTTGTCTTCTAGTGGATACTTTTTTTACTTGTTTTTAGAAATATGGTGGGAACTTTGAGATAAAGCGCTTTTGGTGAGATTTTTTTTTTTGGAAATGGGGTTTTACTTAACTTTAACTCTACAAGTAGAATTGCCAAACAAGCCACCGGCCTCCTGATTTCTCATGAGGCCCCAACAAACTATTGAAATCACCCATGAGTAGCTAGGGGTCTGACCGGGTAACATGGGATGAGGCAAAATGATGTAACGATTCGTAAAGCCTTTTTTTCTGATTCCTGTCAAGGGAAGCATAAACCGTAGAAAGAAAAAATGTGTTAGTTTGTCCGCAAGAGGGTTTAGCTAGAAAAGACAAGTGTTGGTCCACAACAAGTAAAGGGGTCAGACAAATCACACTAGGGTCCTAAAAAACCCGAATGCCACCTGCCGAGCCTGTCCCAAACATCAGTTCTGAAGATGGGTAAATATTCTTAAGGTAGGAGATCGTTTTGTCCGATCTATCACGTCAACATTTTGTTTCCAGCATAATTAAAATGTGCATGGCATGGTGCATCATCATATCTGTAATACGTGCTTGGACAGTAACTCTAGCAACCCCTCTAACATTCCAACTGAGGATTTTCGGCATCATTAAAAATAGTAGAGAGTTGGAGTTCTATACTTGCTTTCGGAAAAAGGACCTTGTGGAGATTTTCAAGTGATGAAATTTGAAGGCCACGTACTACAACTGATACACATGGCTGTTTCTTCCTTGCTTTGAAGATTGGTTTCGTCACTGGATGAAGTCAAAGTGCGGGATTTCGGTAAAACCCATCTCTATCCATTCGTCCGTCCAATGAGCCGGAAGCGCCTGTGGATCTGCTACGCTTGTCCTTGGAAGGAAGTTTTCGCCGGACGAAATGACGCTCAAGGCTATTTGCCCCACCGAGGATTGAGGCAGAGTGGGGAAACTACTCAGTGGATCCTAGGTTGGCATGTTGTGGGAAAGGGGAGGTATCAATGCCTTAGGAGAAGTCATTTGATGTGGGTGGGGGATAGATGAATATGGAAAGGGTAATGGAATCCAGATCAGCTGATGTTGTGGCTAGAGGTAAGGTATCGGGTGCAGACCTAGTGTAATGTCCGATCCCCAGAGCATGAAAAATTGGTCGAGGATGCAGCTCGTTGGACTCCATGAGAACGACGTGTCACAACCCAGGCCCGAGAACCGATAATCCTTGGATCGCGATCCCATACTTACTCCCGTAAAGCCCAAGTTAGTCGAAGTTAAAACGGAATCCACAAGGGATAGTCATACCATCATCCTATCAATATACAAATTGCGGAAAACATAACATCATCCATTCATCAATGTATAGTTCTAAATAAAAGTGAGGTTAGCTTATACATGAAATGTTTTGTCAATCATTATATATTCAAATATAATACAAGGTAACCAAAAATCAAATTCTCAAAACAATTTCCCTTAAAGGAATCTAAACCTTCCCAAAAAAATTCCCAAAAAGATTTTTCATTCCATCACGCACTCGGATACCCGTATCAAATGGCATCCCATCTATTCCATTCTATTAATCCTCTTGGAGGAACCGGAGTGGTCTCCTCCGCTGGCACTGGGGCCGTTGCAGGACTGGCATGGGCAAATGGGCATGTAATGCCATCAATAGCACTAATAAATACGACGGTTCAACATTGTACATATAATTCTATGATATCACATGTTAATGTATACAATTCCATTCAACCGCATTTCTATCAGTTCTAAAAATTCATTTCACAATAATATCATTAGTCAATTAATAGATATAAACAAATTGGCAACTACAATAGCACTCATTTCATTATATTTCATTTATCCATTTTTCCTCAAAGGAAGGATTCATCTTCCTAATGGAAGGTATCATTTAGTTATAATCTTTGGTATCCAATTTTAGCGTATTTGACGAAATACGCGAAAATCCGTGTTAGAATTTTAATTGGCTAATTCTTCTAGTTTGAACAAAACTCGAGTCCTAATTGAGTAGTATTTTTTTTATTTTTTTTAGAAAAGGACTGTGAAGTAATCCTATGTTAGTGGAAGATATCTTCTGGTGATCATGATAAGGCTTGAAGACTTCTGGAATGTTTTAATGGCTGAAAAGAGACCTTCCCATACTTGTCTCTCGCGTGTCAAAATTACACACAGAAGACAGTCTCGCTATAACGAGACTGAACCTCGCTGTAGCGAGGATGAGCTCTAGCGAATCCAGAAGACAGTCTCGCTATAGCGAAACTGAAGCTCGCTATAATGAGCTGGGCGTTTCTGTCCCTTAAGGACTCTTTTGTGCTGAATTGTTTCTACTTCTTCAGAGAGTCCTGATTTGATTCTAAAAACTTTTTGCATGAACCTTGAGCTATTTATTGACCCCTTGCAGCCACAAATAAATTACTGAAGCTATCTTATTCTCATAAGCTTTGAGCTTTATTCCTTGAGAGTTTTTGTGGGCTAAACTTGCAAGGGAGACTGTGCTGAAAACATATTCTTTTTCTCTGTTCTCAAGCACCTTGAAGGGGCATTAAAGGTGGGTTTCAAGCTAGCACGTGGAAGGTGAACGGCGGGTCATCAGCAAGTTCTTCACAATCCTTTTAGGTTGAGTTTCAACTGCGTCAAAGGTCTAGTGAGTTCATTTGTAATCTTCATTTTATAGTGCTTTACTTTAGGTGGTCTCTACCACCTGTGGTTTTTTCCCGAGTAGGGTTTTCCACGTAAAAATCCCGTGTCTCTTTCTATTTTGTGGTTATTAATTTTTATTTGGATTTAGGTTAATTACTTAGTTTAATTACCTGTGTTTGGAATTCATATATTAATCTGAGAAAAGACCTTAGCTTGTGTTTAGGCTTAAATAGAAGGTTGATCTAGGGTTAGTCAAACCTTCACGTGGTATCAGAGCAAGTTGCACAACTCTACTGTGCTATCCTCTCTGATTTGATATATGAAATTCACTAGGGAAGGCACTTCTACCACCAAGCCACCTTTGCTTAAGGGTAGTAGCAATTATGCTTACTGGAAGGTAAGGATGACTGCGTTTTTACGTTCTCTTGATCATGATGTTTGGCAAACAGTGGTGAATGGTTACAAATCTCCAACTATGGTAGTTGAAGGGAAAACAGTTCCCAAACCAGTAGCTGACTAGACCTAAGGAGAAAAGAACCAGACCCATTGGAATGATAGGGCTATGAATGCTATGTACAATGGTGTTTCCCACTCAGAATTTCACATATTCTCTACCTGTACCACTGCTAAAGAGGCTTGGGGTCTCTTAAGAACAGTGCATGAACTGATATAGTCAGGCAAACTAAAATTCAAAATTTGACATCTGCCTTTGAAACTATACGTATGAAAGATGATGAAACTTTTGATGACTTCAATGCAAACTTAGTTATATTGTTAATTCTAGTTTCAATTTGGGAGAACTCTTTCCAGACTCGAAAGTGGTAAAGAAAATTCTTCGGTCTCTGCCCGAAAGATTTCAGTCCAAAGTGATTGCCATTGAGGAACACACTAATCTCAATGAACTTCCTGTTTAAGGAACTTGTTGGTAATTTACAGACTTTTGAAGCAAATCACCGTTCTAATAAAAACATCCAAAGGTATTGTACTCATGTCCTCTAAGGCTAGCAATGATGATGAATCTAATAATGATTTTGATGATGTAGAAGTTGAAGCTTTGTTTGTAAAAAGATTCAAGAGATATCTGAATAAAAACAAACCAAATCTCAAAAAGGAATTCCCAAAAAACAAAGGCTTCAACAAACCAAAGGGTGTGCCAAAGTATAACAAAAATTCATCTCAAACTGCTACAAAACCTATTCAATGCTTTGAATGTCAAGGTTTTGGCCACCCAACTTCTAAATGTGCCAACAGGTTGAAGAAAAACAAAGGAAAAGCTTTGAATGTTTCTTGGGAAGAAGACTCTGAAAATGAAAACAGTGAATCTGAGTCTGTTAAATTTCTTGCTTTTCTATCTTGTACTAACTCATCTTTTGAGCAGGGGTTATTATCTGACAAAGATTCCAAGTCAAATGACGAGTCAAAAATTGATGATCTTTCTGATGAAGAAGATGAAGAACATGATATTGAAGTTGCTTATATGAAACTCCTCAAAGATTCGCTACGTTTATTTAGAATAAATGATAAACTCTCTCAAAAGCTGAAAGATTCAGAATTTCAAAACTCAATCATTTCTTTTGAACTTAATGATGCCCATGTCAAGGTAAGCCAGTTTGAATTTCAACGTGTGATTTTATCTGACACTGTTATTGCTGTAGGAAAAGAAAAGGATTTCACTACTGCACAATATGAGACTGTTAAAAAAGAACTGGATTCCTTGCAACTTGAGTTCAACTAGCTGGAGGCTGAGAAAAATGATGTATGTGGGAAGCTTCGAATGGCTCTTACAGAATTACTTTCAGCAAAGTCTTCGCTTGATTGAATGAATAAATGATCAATGACTCTTGATGAGATTTTGATGCAACAGAGGAGTGATAAACACAAGACGGGCCTAGGTTTCAATTTTGAGTCATCTTCATTTATGCAATCAGGTAAATTTGTCTTTGTTAAAGGACCAACTTTGCAATCCAGCATGCTTGCTAAACCAGATGCTAACTATGCGAACACAAGACCACATAAGAATGTGCCTGCACCCAGATTTGTTCCAATTTATCATTTTTGTAGCATAGAAGGGCACATACGACCACATTGTTATAAACTGGGAAATCAAATGCATAATTAGCGTGGGATGAGGAACTTTACTCCTCAAAAGACCAAGACTAAATCTATCTGGGTTATAAAGTCTGATCTTCACTGTAATGTGGTCCTTATTGCTCTCACAGCAAAAGATTCGCATGTTTGGTACTTGGATAGCGGATGTTCTAGACACATGACTAGAAACAAATCCTTGTTTACTTCATTGGAAAGCTGTGACGGAGGTAGTGTAAAATTTGGGGATGAAAGCAAGTCAAAGATAATCAGAAAAGGTACAGTTTCAATACCAGGTATGTCCTCTCTATCAAATGTTTTCTTTGTCAATGGTCTGAAAGCTAATTTGTTAAGCATCAGCCATTGTGTGGCTCACAACATGAAGTTCATTTCTCTCTAAATGACTATCTAATTGTTGATAAAAAGGAAAACAATGTTCTACATGGAGTGCGTATTTCTGACAATTGTTACGTCGTTACCACGGAAAGTAAGATGACATGTCACGCAACAATGATTAGTGACATCGATTTGTGACATTAACGTTTAGGCCATGTTAATCTACGGACCAAGATAACTTGGTGAAAAATGAAACTATGATAGGGCTGCCCAAACATTTAAAAGCCCCATCCATTGTTTGTGGTCCCTCTCAGATTGGAAACTAAATAAGGTTCTCACATAAAAAAGTTGATGCTTTAACCACCACCAGGCCACTTGAATTAATTCACATGGATCTCATGGGTCCTACAAAATCCGAAAGCATTGGGGGTAAGAAATATATATTTCTGACTGTTGATGTCTTTTCTCAACTTAGTTGGGTTCGTTTCCTTAAAGAAAAATCTGAGACATTTGAAGTTTTCATTGATTTATGGACTTTGCTTATCAATGATAAAGGAAAAACTTTTGGTGGTGTTGTTCGTATCCGTTCAAATCATGGAACCGAATTTCAAAATTCTTTCTTTGAGTCTTTTTGTTCCAAGCATGGCATCAAACATGAATTTTCTGCTCCAAAAACACCACAGCAAAATGGAGTCATTGAGAGAAAAAATTATGTTGTTTAAGAGATGGCACACGTTATGTTACATAATAAGAAAATTCCTCAACGTTTCTGGGCTGAAGTGGTAAACACAGCAATTCACATTATCAATAGATTTTACCTAAGGCCTAGAACAAAATCGACCCCACATGAGATCTGGTGTAACCGCAAACCAACTGTTAAGTACTTCCGAACTTTTGGGAGTAAATGCTACATCCTAATGGATAGGAAACACCTAAGCAAGTTTGACTCCAAGAGTGAAGAAGGAATTTTTCTTGGTTAATCTATGTCTAGTAAAGCTTATAGATTTTATAATCTAAAAAATTCTTAAGTTATGGAGTCGATAAATGTCATTGTTGATGATGTAGGAACTTCATATTACTTTTCTGATGATGACGACGTTCTAACTTATTCGCCTACTTCCAAACAGGTTGACAGCACAAGTTCAAGCAAGCTTCAAGATCCAGCACCAGAATAAAAAAACACAAATAATGTTGAATCCAAAGATAAGCAAACTAAGTCAGCAACATCATCCTCTGATCTTTTGTCCATCATTAAGCATTTTGAAGAATAAAGTGCATCTAAGAGTTCGCGACCTGTACCTAAGGTAATGAAAGGTCACCATATTTCACAAGTTCTTGGAGAAGCAACGGAACCTCTGAAAACTAGACAACAGGTACACGATGAGGTAATTAAGTTCTGTTACATTTCTTCTATTGAACCAAAATACATAAAAGAAGCTATTCTTGAAATAATGTTATGCACGAGGAACTTGAACAGTTTGAGAGAAATAGTGTGTGGGAATTAGTTCATCGATCGAGCCACACCAATGTTATCGGTACCAAGTGGATCTATAAGAATAAGACCGATAAATTGGGGCAGGTCATAAGAACCAAAGCTAGGCTGGTAGCTCAGGGGTATACGTAAATTGAAGGCATCGATTTTGAAGAAACGTTTGCCGCTGTTGCTAGATTGGAATCTATCCGTTTGTTACTAGCTATTGCTTGTTTTCTTCAAATCAAGCTTTATCAGATGGATGTCAAGAGTGCTTTTCTGAATGAGTATTTAAATGAGGAAGCTTATGTTGAACAACCAAAAGGATTTCAAGATCCTCATTACATGGATCTTGTGTTTAAACTTAAGAAAACTCTTTAAGGGTTAAAACAAGCTCCACGACCATGGTACGAAAGGTTAACTGTCTTTTTGTTGGAAAATGGTTTTAAAAGAGGGAGTATAGACAAGACTCTATTCATCAAAGAAGAAGCTAAACACATCTTAATTGCATAAATTTATGTGGATGATATTGTCTTTGGCACTACCTCATCTATGTTAGTTGATCATTTTTCTGAAAGCATGTCGAGTGAATTTGAAATGAGCATGATTGGAGAACTTTCCTTCTTTCTAGGTTTACAGATCAAGCAGTGCGACAATGGTATTTTTGTGTCTCAATCAAAATATGCCCGCAATATTTAGACAAAATTCGGGATGACTTATGCTAAACATTCGAGAACTCCAATGAGCTCATGTGTGAAATTGAGCATTGATTTGACTGGCAAAGATGTAAATGAGACACTTTACAGAAGCATGATTGGAAGTCTTCTCTATCTCACTGCGAGTCGACTCAACATCGCTTACAGTGTTAGAGTGTGTGCTCGCTATCAGTCCAAGCCAAAGGAATCTCACATTCACTCCGTCAAAAGAATCCTGAAGTATATAAGTGGAACTGTCGACTTTGGTATTTGGCTAAGCAATGACACGAACACAGATCTTGTTGGGTATTCTGATGCTGACTGGGCAGGAAGTTTCGATGATCAGGAAAGCATGACTGGTTGGTGCTTCTCTATTGGGAATAATTTGGTCGCTTGGCACAGTAAAAAGCAGACTTCGACTTCCTTGTCGACTACTCAAGCCGACTACATTGCTGCTGGTAGTTGTTGCACTCAACTACTTTGGATGAAACAAATGTTGGCGGACTATGGGATTGATCAAGATACTATGTCTGTTTATTGCGATAGTCAAATTGCCATTGACATATCCAAAAAACTTGTACAGCATTCCCGAACCAAGCACATTGATATTAGGCATCACTTTATCCGTGAGTTGGTTGAAGAGAAGATCATTGTCCTCGATAAAGTTCCAACTGAACATCAATTAGCTGAGATTTTTACCAAACCCCTAGACCCAAATCGTTTTGAATCCCTTCACAAGTCTCCAGGGATTGTCTCCTTTCTTTAAATGTTTTACTCTGGTTTATGCACATTCACTTCCTTCTATGATTATATTTTGCTTGTGATTTTATTTTTATATAGTGTACAATTCATTGTTATCAACTTCTTTGGCAGTATGGATGTTCCCCTCTAATAAAAAAAATCATGAGGATCATCTGTTTGTCTTAAACCAGAGGATCAGGGCTACCTACGGTCAAGAGTGATAGCTTCCAATTGATCAGTAAGTTTCGTTGGAGAAGGCTAACATGACTGATAGTGTGAAAGTCACCTAGGACGGTTCATAAAAAATTTTCAAAATAAAAAAAAGGGAGAACATCAATATGTTGATGACTAGAGGATCACGGCTATCTACGGTCATGAGTGATAGCTTTCAATCAATTGGTAAGTTTCGTTAGAGAAGGCTACCATGTCCAATAGTGTGAAAGCCGCCCATGACAGTTCATTGAATTATTATTAAAAAAAAAAGAGGAGTGAAATGGATCATATTGCGATGTATAAAAAACATAAAAACAAAACCAAAAAAAGGGAGATAGACAATGATTGAGGGGGAGCATATCATTCTTCACACATTTTCACTTGATTTCGGTTGAATTGTGTAATTTCACGTTTATCCGTGCATATTTTTGTAAATAGAACACACATTTTTACCCATTTTTTTAAGTTTGTCTCTTGTTTAAAAAAAATGGAGGAAATCTGCACTGTTTCTGTTCACTTGGCGTTGCTTGCAGAGAGAGGGAACATTGGCGACAAGTGTTACTAAGAATAATTGCTGTAGTGAAAGCACTTGCTAAACAAGATTTGGCTTTTCGTGGAAAAAATGAGAAGATTCATCAGGAGAAGAATGAGATTTTTTAAAGTATAATCGAAATGATTGCTGAATTTGATCCAATACTGAAAGAGCACCTTCGGCGCATTCAAAGTAAGGAAATTCATTATCATTATCTTGGTCACAAGATTCAAAATGAATTGATAGAGTTGTTAGCAAGTGAGGTGAAAAAGGCTAATGTCCAGAAAATCAAAGAAGACAAGTATTTTTCAGTAATACTTGAGTGTACACCAGATATTGGTCATGAGGAGCAAATGTCGCTTGTGATTCGATTTGTGGATGTTACATCAAGTGCACCAAAGATTGAAGAGTTCTTTTTATGATTTTTGATCGTGGATGACACATTAGGATTGGGCCTATTTGACGCACTCAAAAATATTTTGAATACACTTGAGTTTGATATTAGTGATACAAGAGGGCAGGGGTATGACAATGGATCTAATATGAAAGGAAAACACAAATGAATTCAAAGTAGACTACTTGAACTAAATCCTAGAGCCTTGTACACCCCATGTGGTTGTCATAGTTTGAATCTTGCTCTTTGTGATATGGCCAACTCTTGTTCAAGAGCTACATCCTTTTTTGGAGTGGTACAACGGATATATTCATTATTTTCATCTTCTACAAAGAGGTGGAAAGTGTTTAATGATCATGTCAAAGATGTGAAGCCCAAGTCAGGTCTATCGCTAAAGTCATTATCAGCAACACGTTGGGAGAGCCGTGTGGACAGTGTTCGTGCAGTTAGACATCAAGCTCCGCAAATAAGAGATACTTTGGTTTACTTGGCCGAAAATAGTGATGATCCTAAAACAAAGAGTGAAGCCGAGTCACTAGCGATACATGAAATTGAAAGTTTTGAGTTTTTGCTTGCCATGGTAATTTGGCATTATTTACTTTTTGCTGTTAACTCTGTTAGCAAAAACTTTCAAATTGAAGACATGCAAATTGATATGGCCATACATGAATTGAAAAGACTTATTTCTATTTTTGAAAAGTATAGAGAACCTGGATTCGTAGAAGCCATGGCAGAAGCTAAGGACATTGCAACTACGATGGAAATTCAACCTGTTTTTCGTGAAAGGCGGATCATTCGTAGAAAAAAATAGTTCGATGAGAATGTTAGTGAAGAGGTGACACAATCAGCTGAAGAATCTTTTCGAGTTAACTACTTCTTATTTATAGTAGACCAAGCTCTTTCTTCATTCAAGAGTAGGTTTGAGCAATTCGAAGTGTATGAGAAATTTTTTGGGTTCTTGTTTGATTTGGAGAAGTTAAAGTCTGCAAATCTAGATACTTTAAAGGCTTCTTGTAACAATCTTGAAGAATTTTTGAAACATGATGGTGTTTCTGATATTGATGGGACAGATTTATTTTCGGAGTTAAGAATCATGAGAGATCTTTTACCAGATAACGCAAAGAAAGCAATAGACGTACTAAATCATTTGAAGTCACGAGATAATTGTTTTCCAAATGCATGGATTGTATACAGAATTCTGCTGACTATACCAGTTACCGTTGCATCTGTAGAAAGAAGCTTTTCAAAGCTAAAGTTGATCAAATCTTACCTTCGATCAACCATGTCCCAAGAAAGATTAAATGGATTGGCTATGTTATCTATTGAAAAGTCTTTGGTCGAAAAGCTTGATTATGAAGACTTAATTAGTGATTTCGCGGCTAGAAATGCTAGAAGACTAGTAGTTTTTCAGTTGTGCTTAGTTTTTGTAATTGAGTTTTGATGTTAATTAGTTAATGTAAAACACAATTCTGATTCGGTAAGAGTAGGTAAGGAGTTTAGACTTAATTTTCGATCAAATAAAAAAATTATCTTTTATTTTTTATCATTTATCGGTGGGTATACGGGTAGGGCCACACTATAAGAACTCGCCTAGGGCCCCCGAAAACTCAGGGCCGCCCCTGCACATCATATGCCTATGTTGATTGGTTTGGTTGAGGAATGCTTGGTCTTTGGCATTACTTTCTTCCATGTGGGTGAAGGAGTAATCTCTTTTGAAAGATCTTTCCCATTTTTGGATTTTATGAAGGTTGGGTGATATGCTCATGTGATGGATTTTGTTTTGCTTCAATCCATTCTGTTTTCTGCTCCATTTGTGAAGTTTTTATGTTCAATGATTCATGGTTCTTCTCTATATGATGTTTTCTCCATTGGGAGCATTTGGAAGCTAGCTCATCTTCTTGAAAATTTCTATGAGTATTTTTGCACACAAGGTGTTTGTTCTTTTGCCTCAACTAGTTTCGGCATTACTTTTGTGTGATTCATTGTTTCCATGAATATCCTTGGTACATAATGGCTCCAAGATCTTCGAAAGGGAAGCGTCCTGCTACTTCTTCCTCTCAATTTGATAATGAACGTTTCAAAGATGCTGAGAGTGCGGATCGTTTTGAATCAAGCTTAGGATAGAACAATAGTTTTTGAGAGAATAGTTGTTCAGAATTCTCTCACTATTTCAAGCTTGAAACACTGGCTTTATCAAAATCATCTGATGATTCTTATGAATTTGATCAATGAATGTTTTGAGGAATGGGTACGGGAGTTCTATTGCAATATATTTGATGTTTCAAATGAAGGTTTCAGGACTTTTGATCAGGGGAAAATAATTTCGGTGGACGCAAAATGTATCTGCTCTTTGCTAAAGCTTCACAGACCCAATAACCCTGTCTATCCAATTCCTAATCCAGATAATCATGCGAATATCATGGATGAAGTGGCTACTAAAATCTATGGGGAACCAACTGAGTGGATTCCTCCAGTGCTAAAGATGTCTGGGTTAACATCTGATTATCGGCTGCTCAACACGTTTGTGTGTCATAACATTGAGCCTCGAGGCCATTCTTCTGACCTTGTCTCTTATCAGGCTCTTCTCCTCTACTACTTGGGGACAGGTACATCAATGGATATTCCGCAAACTATTCTTGACTGCATGCTACAGATTTTTGACGAACCACGGAAACTCCAACTTCCGCCTGGAGCAATGATCAGTAAATTGTTGATTGAGGCTGGTTGTCAAGTTTCCTATCATGAAATGCTTGTTACCAAAAGGCAAAAGATAGATGGCAAAACAAGAGCAATGTCAGACACTCATGTTCGTACTCGTCTTCAGGGAGAGCAAGCCCCGGTCCAAGTTCAGGACGATGATGAAGATTCAATTGAAAATCGTCTTCTCGCTGTTGAACATGTGGTGTATGATCAGTCCATCCAGATTGAACAGTTGGATTCAAGGATAGCATCTGACTTCACTGATATTCATAATCAGTTGATTGATATGTTTAATCAGCTTCGTCATCAGTGACTCGTCTGCGCTGCTGCTTCAGATCTTCTAATTTTTATGTCTCTCTGCTTATGATATTATTTTGCTCAGTTAAGCTTACTGTCCTTTTCATCCTCTCCCTTTGTTTTGCTGCTTTGTCAATTCTATAAACAAAAAGGGGGAGTAACTGTTTCAGACTGTTGGAACTATTAATCTGTTTAATTTTATTTCTGTGAAATTATGCTTGTTCTTTGCCATGGTTTGTTCTTCGTGCAGGTTGTCTTCCAATCAGGTTTGTTCTTCATGCTTTCTTTTTTACAGTCCTTGTGGGTTACCTTTTTGTATTGTGATAGGAGATCCATTTTGTATTAGGAGTTTTGTTCAAGAATAGCCAAAGGGGGAGATTGTTAGAATTCTAATTGGCTAATTTTTCTAGTTTGAACAAAACTCGAGTCCTAATCGAGTTGCATTTTCTATTTCTTTTAGAAAAGGACTGTGAAGTAATCCTATGTTAGTGGAAGATATCTTCTGGTGATCATGATAAGGCCTAAAGACTTCTGGAATGTTTTAATGACTGAAAATAGACCTTCCTGGACTTGTCTCTTGCGTTTTAGAATTACACACAGAAGATAGTCTCGCTATAGTGAGACTGAACCTCGCTATAGCGAGGAAGAGCTCTAGCGAATCTAGAAGACAGTCTTGTTATAGCGAGACTGAACCTTGCTATAGCGAGCTGGGCGTTTCTGTCCCTTAAGGACTCTGTTTTGCTGAATTGTTTCTACTTTTTCAGAGAGTCCTAATTTGAATCTAAGAACCTTTTTCACGAACCTTGGGCTATTTATTGACCCCATGCAACCACAAATAAATTACTGAAGCTATCTTATTCTCATAAACTTTGAGCTTTATTCCTTGAGAGTTTTTGTGGGCTAATCTTGCAAGGGAGACTGCGCTGAAGACATATTCTTTTTCCCTGTTCTCAAGCACCTTAAAGGGGCATTCAAGGTGGGTTTCAAGCAAGCACGTGGAAGGTGAACGGCGGGTTGTCGGGAAGTTCTTCACAGTCTTTTTAGGTTGAGTTTCAACTATGTCAAAGGACTAGTGAGTTCACTTGTAATCTTCATTTTATAGTGCTTTACTTTAGGTGGTCTCTACCACCCGTGGTTTTTTCCCGAGTAGGGTTTTCCACATAAAAATCCCGTGTCTTTTCATATTTTGTGGTGATTGATTTTTATTTGGATTTAGGTTAATTAATTAGTTTAATTACTTGTGTTTGGGATTCATATATTAATCTGAGAAAGGACCTTAGCTTGTGTTAAGGCTTAAATAGAAGGTTGATCTAGGGTTAGTCAAACCTTTAATCCGTATTTACGAAGAAGTCCTTGTCCTTACTCATTTAAACCAAATTTCAATTCAACGATCTTAATCTCATTCAAATTCATTTTATTATGCTTAATTCAATCATTAGAGACTTGTTTATCTCTTTTTGGTCATTAACCAATATTATTTCAATTAATCATGCTTAATTAGCATAAATCCCAATTAATTAGGCTTAATCTTGATTAATTCGGGACGGGGTGTAACAGGACGCTCCCATCTGCCATAGGTGAGGAGGGAACAGACAAACCCATGGGTTGTTTGGCTGGTTCTTATTGTTACAGGAGTGGAGTGAGTCCATTTAAATCCGACGTCGAGTTGGAGGTTGAAGAGGAAGTAGGCATGTGGGAGGCGGGGATTAAAGTGAGAGGGTAAGAGGAAATTAAGTGGGTTATAAGGAGTTGAGGAGGGCAGCTCAGATGTGACAACCTGCAGTTACAGATTTTTTCCTCGGGGTGAGGGGATGGAGGAGTGTAGTCGGAGAGGAAGAGGGTTAATGAGGACTCCCGCAGGGGCAATAGAAGGGCCTTCTTTAATGTTCACATGTTTAGTGGTAGTGAATTCCGAAAAAGAGGCCCTTAAGAAATTGACAGCTCCTTTCGAAGTTCCAGTAGCAACTAGGGAGGCTTCGTTTTGGGCGGTGGCCATGTGAAGGAGCAGAGGTAGAAGTTATTCTGTAACTCCACCAAGGAGAACTTGTCTCTGGGGCTCCATAACTTTTGCAGTCGTTGAAGAAAAGTCTGCAACGGTATTCGTGGTCCTCAGCATTGGGCTATCAGAGATAGAGCATGGGACTTCCGCGAGTCAGCTAGCTGCCCGTCAGTGAACTCGACCACTGGCACCCGTGGAGGCATCATATAGAGGTTGTAGCTTAGTACTTGATATGTGACCTGAATGTTGGAGGATGAACAAAGGACACCGGAGTAGTAGTTGGGGCCAGAGCCTCTCTATAACTTTGAGTGGGTGAGTGGATGAGGAGGGATCGATGTCCATGGCCGAAACAACGATTGGTGATGAAGGTATGGTGGGGGGAACCAATGGTGGAGTAAATGCAGACTAGGGGAGGGAGGTTCAGGGAAATGGGTTGGAGTATGAGGTAAATGGTTTGAGATGCCTAGATGCGGAGGAGGTTCAGTTGTGGTGGTGGGTGGAGTTGTGATGCTAGAGAAACGTCCATTGTTTTGCCGCACTTCTTTCTTTGGTGGTGGTGGTGGTGGTGGTGGGTAGATGTCACGTCCCCCGAACCCAATTAAAGAAATAACTGGATCTGGAAAGTGAATTTTAGGAGTAATTAAAATTTTATCCTTTGGACCCACGGATCGTAAGTCCGCGGTGATGATATAATATTTCAAGCGTCATGTAGTACAATATATGTAGAGTTCATACAACTCTAGGCAAATGAAACATCAACAGTGAATGATAAATCTCATTAAATTTAAAGTTGCAAGAATAGTAAACAAGACCTAAGAGTTAAGTTATTACATTGGCCAACCCAATAAACTAGGCCAATAAAAGAAAATGAAGTCAATAAAGTTAAAGGTTCAACGAGAGAAATAATAAAAAAATAAATCAAAATGAAGTCCCATATGAATCTCTCTCGTGTCGGAAGAGATGACGCTACTCTACGTCATTGGCACGCCACTCTCGTGCCTCCTCTGCTGGTTGGAGATCCTCTGGGATCTCCTCACCGGCCTGCTCCTCATAGTAGTAATAGTCACCTGATATGTCTGCACACCAACGAACAGAGTCAACGACATGTTGAGCAATAGATAAGCAAAGCATAATAAACATGACATGCATCAAGTATAGAGTAATAACAAGTATGTAATAATCATGCGAATACAAGAATAACGAAGTTAGGCATAAAGCAAGAATAATAATAATGAGAAACAATAACAGGAATCATAGCAATCATCTAACAATAACCACTATTCATGTAATGCAATACAAGAACAAGAGGGAGACTCCGAGAATGTCCAAAGCCACCTCCCGGGGTACCAGTAATAATCTAATCCGAACTACTGATACCAAAGTCCAATTCCAGTAGGATCCTAGCTCTCAGTCCTGAGAATAGCAGCACGGTCCTAGCCCGCTCCCAACTATTCAACCCATGGACGCCGTCCTACGCCGACCGCCCACCCCAACAACCGAGTAACCGGTTCGTCATTAAAACCCCAAACTGCAGATGGCTATGATATGCAAACAATAATAGATTGGTTTTGACACGATGACAAATAAGACAAGCAAGTCTGACTAGTTCCATGTACAAAACAAGATCATAGGGATCATCCCATTCAAGACAATACAAGACAAGCAAACCACGTGATAATCCCCTTTCATTGCTAGCCAGTCATGTTTATCAATATATGGCACAGGTTCCTAAGTACACTCTAAGTCAGGTCCAAATCCTAAATTCTATAAGAATTTATGTTTCATATTTAATTAAGTATTTTATGTCAAGAGAGTGTACAATGAATATAAATAACGGATACAAGTAATAAATCAAGGAAAGAATTACAATCCAATCCTAAGCAAGTGGTGTCATCCTTGTACTTGACATGTTCTAACAGAGTACATATAGAAATTAAACCAATGATGCTTCTAGGGAAATCCCTTGGTGTACAATCATGTTAAGCATCTTTTGAGACAATTACATACGCATTCGGTTAGACCATGCGTAATACACGAATACCTAGATAACCCATCGAATTCACGACAAGCCACGTAATTCGATTTCAAATCCATTTATGGTCATGTGATAGTAGGTTCATGGTTTTCAACATCTAAGGCTCAATCCTAGATTAACAGTCTATTTTTCAATAAAATTGAATAGGATCATTAATCTAAGCATTTACATCACTTTCCGACCTCCGATTGTGATGAAACTAGAACCATTGGATTTTACGTTTCAAGGGCTTTCCAACGGTATATTATACGTAGAAATCCAACGGACAGATTAAAAGTTATGGGTATTCCAAAATGGTCCATTTACATTTCCATGCGGCTGACCGACATGATGGGTGTCGGTTGACCGACACCAAACCGACGAGCTGACCGACGTTCATTTTGATCTCTGGTTGTGGAACCGAGGTCAGTGTCGGCTGACCGACATAAAGGAGTCGGCTGACCGACGTTCAATAGACCAAAATATGGCTCTCGGGTTTTCTGACCGACACGAGGCTCGGCTGACCGACACCGAACCGACGGCTAACTGACAATACGGAATTCATACAGGTTCAGACCATTTCTGAACTCTTCATTCCTAATTCGTTTTCCTCCATTCCTAGCCTTTCCGAAGGCTATAACCTACATAAAATAGAGCCTCCTGCTCTCCCCAACAATCAATTCCATCCATTCATTCCATTCCGTCCATTGAATCAAATATACAATTCATGATTTTCAATTTTATAATTAACAAATCTAAATCCAAAATCAATACCTAACATATATAAATCCCCAAATCAGAACATGCGTGGAATTAAGGTATTCTAACATGAAACATCATCAATCAAAGAAACAATACAGATATAGATATTATGAAATGCATATCTACTTGCCTCAACGAAAAAGAAGATTGGAAATTGGGCAAAACTCGAGGAGAAGCCTTTCTACCCTCAAATACACAATTTAATCCGAACAAACACAACCTAGAACGCAAAGGAGAAGAAAGAAAGGAAAAAGATCAAGATTTAACCTAATCTAAACCAAAAAGAAGATGATTGAAAATATGAGATTGAGGGAAATCTTACAAAACTAGAACCAACAGAAAGAAAAGATCACGAGGAAGAAGATGTGCGGTTCGGATCTTCGAGATGATCTCTCCCCAAAACTCTAGGCTTGAGAAGATGAAGAGGAAGAAGAAAGGGGGCTGCTGTCGTTCAGTTGCAGAGATAATGAAAGAGATTAGGGTTGACTTTTTTTAAGAAGAAGGGAAGAAGGAAAAGACAAGTTTGCCTTTAAGTGGGTCCGGTGAAAGAATAGACCACTTGAAGGGCTTCTGATTGTCGGATTGCAACGAGTCAAGAGACAAAAATGATCAGCGCGACAAGAACTTTCCAACGAACCCAACAATCACGGCGTTTGAAATATTTCAGAAAAACACTCAATTTTCCCTAAATTGCAAACTACACCCTGCTATGATCAAACGAATTCGGAATCAAACGAAACTTCGCAGACACTATTCTATTGCTAAAAGAAACCCGCTCATGATCTAAACTCACTTAAATATCTAAGATATAATTTATTATAATAATAGCAAATTAAACGGGTCAATGGGCTTGCTATTGGGCCCAGCTGACCCAGTAAGGTCGCGGACCTTACAGTGGACAAGTGTCAAGTAAAATTGCATCAACTACCTCCTCCCACTTTAGCTAAAATAATTAAACTAAAAAAAAGCAGCCCCCTTAGCTTTTTTTTTTAGAGTGCAAAGATGTATTTCTTATAAACTGATAAATACAATTAGAGGTTACCAAATGCTCGAAATGTATAAATATGATCCAAATTATAAAATAAGACCTTATTTTTGAAGTTTCCTAATGGTTCAAACACCAAGAGAACCCAAATATATACTCAGCCAGTAAGGAGTAAGCAGTCATGTTGAAGTTAAATGACCTAACAATTTAAATTTTCAACCCTATCTTTTTTATTATGAGTTTGGCCTAATTTACCTTAGCTTCAACCCCCTTCTCCTCGGCTTCACTCCTCATGTAAGATGTACGTCACTTTACTCTATGCCTCCAGTGGCTTCATCAACTTGAGCCAGCTAGGAGCCCAAAGAAAGAGAAAAAACAAACCCAAGGTTTTAAAGCACTCAGGACATGGACATAAGTGCAGTATGACAGTATTAATTAACATGTTCATGTACCATAAAAGTACAAGAGAGTCTAGATATTGCATAAAATAATGGGAACACAAGTTCTTTAAATCCACTTATGTTGACTCTTGCAAGGAATTTGGCCGACCATAATCCAAATGAATATTGGGAACATGTACATGATCTTTAAATCCAAATGCATTGGATTTTTTAAAAGTGGGCCCCACCCACTTGCATCTCCCAGGGGCTGCATCATACTAAGACGCAGCTCTGCTGTATGGTAGCTTTGCCCGACTCAAAGGCAAAGCTAGCATACAGTAGCACCTCGCATATGTAAGTGGGAGGATCCATTTTTAAAAAATCCAATCAATTCATTGATTCTAACACCTAAGGTAGGATATACATATAAAATAAAATATTATTCAAATCAATAATATGCACACCGGTTGGATTAACTAAATCTTGAATACGTTATTCAACTTTATTTACTCTCTTTCTTTATATGGAAATAGAATTTGGGCACATATTTAAAATCAATAGATCAATCTAACGCCATACGAAATACATTTTAAAATTATATATGCAAAAAACAGGATGTGTGTAAAAGAGGATGGAAGGATTGGATTTTTAAAAGTAGGCCCCACCCACTTGCATCTGCTAGTGGCTGCATCATACTAAGACCAGCTCTGCATTATGGTAGCTTTGCCCTTGCTCAAAATCTATCAGAAACCGTGCCGCCATGGAAACCAGAGAGGCTGCCATTTATGAGATCCAACGTTCTCATTGATATCGACACCCACTATCAACGACCACAACTAAATGCAATTGCCATTGATGAGGCAGGTAGATTCCAATCCATCTTCACCACATAAGGTGTTAGGGCTGATGAACGGTTAGGATTTTAAAAAAGTGGGCCTCACCATGCATTGAAGATGGGGCGTTGCACCATACTAGATCCACAACTATAAAACCCAAAATCCCATATTAGACTCTCAGAACCAAATCAGAGGCAGAAAAACGCTATATATCCACAAACACAAACAAATGGGTTTGGAAATGACCTTCTACTATGCCTTGTCTACCCTTTTCACAGCCTCTTTCTTCCTTCTGATTCGTCGTAGAGGCAATGTTCATGTCCCTTTGAACTGGCCTTTAGTGGGCATGCTGCCTTCCCTTCTTCCCAATGTGCACCGAGTTCATGACTGGTTCACTGATATTCTGAGAGGCGGCTCGCACTCGTTGCTGTTCATGGGACCCTGGTTCTCTGGCATGGCGACTGTATTGACATGTAACCCGGATGACTTACACTACGTCACCAAGACCAGAGCTTCCAGGTTTCCAAAGGGGTCTGATTTCACTGAGAGGTTTGATATCCTGGGTGACGGGCTCATACCCACTAGTGGGGACTTGTGGAGAAATCAGAGGAAGATTGCACAGAAGCTTGTCCACAGCAAAGAGTTCAGAGTCTTTGTGGAGATGGTTACCAGAGAGAAGGTTGAGAAGGGGCTAGTGCCAATGCTCAATGATGTTGCTCAACAAGGAATGGTGGTGGACTTGCAGGATGTGTTCCTTAGATTCGCTTTTGATAGCATGTGTAAGTTGGTAAGATGTTTTAAGTTTGGAACAAGGTCGTTTTAAGTTTTGCCGACCAGCTTTTGTTGTGTTTTATGTAATTCCCAGACTAGTGATGTCTCTCGGGTGGAGTCCACTTGGGTGGATGCCAATCATTGAGGATGGGAAGCTCATTACTTGGATAAAGTGCGGGTTAGGTGGCTCATGATCTTAAGGTCGATCGAGGGGTGGACCCAAGTGTTAGCACGTGGGTGAAACCGCACCCACGTGATACAAGAAATGCCTTTGATGAGATCTTAAAAATTCAATTTTATTATTTAATCTCTTCACATGACCATATACCGCACCACCCAAATGAAAATCCTAGGTCCGCCGTTGGGTCGACCTATAATCCCATAAGCCTAACTACTTCAAGTTTTAGGTGAACCGGGACATTCATTGAATTCTAAACTATACCACAACTGAATTTTACATTTAAGGCACTTTTGTGTAACACCAATTTGGCAGGACAGCTGTAAAAAGATATTAGGGTGGAATTGATTTGGTTTCTGTCTGCTAGGTGTTTACAAAATCACTATCCCTAGTGTTGCACAAATGCACCCTTTAAAACTCGTTAGTTTCACCCTTGAGGTCAAATATTCTATTCGCTCAAATGCCAATGGGTGTATTACGAAGGGCGAGAACTATGAGAGATTATTATCAAAGGATAAAATAGGATTAGAATGGCTTTGATTATTAGAGATAAAAGAGAGATCAGTCTCTAACAGATCCCTCTTTTATCTATAATAATCAAAACCAACCTAATCCTAACTTATCCTTTGACAATAACCCCTAACAAGAATGACCCCCAAAAAAAAAAGCATACTTCAAATTCCTCTATCCAGGACTACTCAAAGTCCCCCCATGAACACCGAAAGGAGTAGAAGAGAGAGAAAAACTACCAAGAGGGGAACACCAAGAAAGCCCCAAAAAAAGGAAAGCATCAGAAGCGGTGTTAGATTTGATCCCTAGTGACACTTCTTAGATTTAGTGATCCGGCTAGAGATGTCAAACGGGCCGTGCCACGAGTCATGCCGGCTCGACTTGCGGTGGGAGTGGGGGCGGCCCAGCACGGGCCGTGCCGTGTATCCATGCCTATCATGCCATGGGATTCGATGATCCCCTACCTTTTGGGCTTAAAAAACAAATATCTTACATTGAAAAAAATTAAAAGGTACAAACAAAGAAGAGTATGGCAGACAAATTTAAGTGGTTCAGTCAAATTCGGCCTACTCCATTGAAAAGAGAACCATTTGGATCATTTCTATTTAAAGATTTTTCAATAGGGAAACCTTTACAATTTGTTTGAAGAATAAAAAAGAATTAAGGCTATATTTCTTATATTTACTTTAAAAATATCAAATATCCCGTGCCGTGCCACCTCCCAAGCTGTGCCCAATCATGCCGACCGTGCCAGGCACAGTGGCATACTGCCATGCCGGCTCGGCCCATTTGACATCGCTAGGTCCAGCTATTCTTTTGTCCACCTCTCATCAATTGTATAGCCTCCCAGCCCTTTAATTTGGACAATTTGCATATCACATGTGCACCCAATTCTGACAATAAGAGTGCTACACTGCTCAGCGGATCACTGGTGTATGTATCAAATGAAAGATATCATTTACTGGGGCTTGTTTGTTTCATCTAATTGAATACATAGGAATTGTAAGACTTGTACATTTCTAGAAAGGTTAAAATTAAAGAAATAAATGTAAATTTTCAAAATTGACCATCAAATTATCTCCTCTCTAATAGAAATGAATTAAAGGGAGGTGAGAAATGAATACCCACCAACTTTTAATTCAATTCCTAGAAGGGTGAAGGTTGGCTCTACATCGCTATTGTATATTCTTACCACTCACCTCTTTAATAATCTGTAGGTGGAACTCATTTGACCATGAATTCCTATGTGTTCTTATCAAACAAACGTGCCATTGGTGTATATATGGAAATCTCATTCACCATACCATTTCAGGTATTTGGGGTTGATCCATGCTGCCTGTCAA
This sequence comes from Litsea cubeba, assembly GCA_012931725.1. Classification (NCBI taxonomy): domain Eukaryota; kingdom Viridiplantae; phylum Streptophyta; class Magnoliopsida; order Laurales; family Lauraceae; genus Litsea; species Litsea cubeba. Next base: position 36,309,273 of record CM022949.1, read on the forward strand.
TTGAATTCCCCACAGTGCCATTTGCGCAGGCGACCAATGAGGCAGATGAGGCTGTGATTCTCCGTTATATCTTGCCAAAGTCCTGGTGGAAGTTACTAAGGTGGCTAAATATTGGATCAGAGAAGAAACTGACTGAGGCTTGGGAAAAGGTCGATCATTTCATATACCATCAGATATCAAGCAGAAAACAAGAACTAACTAAACTAACCAAGGAGAAAGCAGGAGATAACACCCAAACAACATCACCCGATTTGTTAACATCATACATCAATTACCAACTCCATGACAATGATGCTGATAACCTTCATAAATCTGACAAGTTCCTCAGAGACACCACAGTGAACTTACTGGTTGCCGGCAAGGACACCACCAGTGTGGCTCTGGCCTGGTTCTTTTGGCTACTTTCCAAGTACCCAAGATCAGAAACCAAGATCTTAGAAGAACTCAGAGCGATTTCTCCTCAAAAGAACAAAGATTTGGTGGAGTTTGACCCCCTTGACCTAGACGGGTTGGTCTACTTACATGCAGCCTTGTGTGAAACACTACGTTTATTTCCTTCTGTTCCTGGCTCGCCAAGAAGTGTAGCCGAACGAGATGTTCTTCCAAGTGGCATTGAGGTTAGACCCGGAATGTCAATAGTCTTTTTAAACTATGCCTTGGGAAGAATGGAGGATATATGGGGAAAAGATGCATTGGAATTCAAACCTGAGAGATGGATTTCAGATAAAGGGACATTGAAACTAGATTACTCCAAGTTTTTGGTTTTTGGGGTTGGGCAAAGGATCTGTCTGGGGAAGGACTTGGCCTTCATTCAAATGAAGGGTGTCGCTGCTACTATCCTCTTTAATTTCCATGTTCATGTTGTAGAAGGTCAACATGTTTGCCCTAAGCCTTCTATAGTCCTTCCCATTAGGAATGGCTTGATCGTTAGGGTGATAAAAAGAAGTGTTTGATCATGTATTTATGATATTATTATGGTTGTGGGGTTAGACCTAGTACTAAATAAATTAGTGGGCATAGTGGATTGTATATCTATCGTTTATGTGAACTACGGAGTACTATGTTGCAAAGCCTTTTTACTTTTCCTAGGATAACTACTAGCATTTCTTCTTGGTGAATGGTGAAATAATGATTGCCATTAAGTTTCCTTACTACTCTTTTGTTGACTTTATTGATTGTATGTACTCAATTCAATGGATGATATGAATAAATTGATTTATTTTATTAATTAATTTATATTTTCATACTTTTCTTCATGTGATAAATTATATTTTATTCTATGATTACATATAACCAATACAAAATGACATGATAGTCCATGAGATGAATCATAACCTGCAAGCGTATTAGATAAAACTCATGTGTGTGGATGGGATTCACATACATAAGACATTGATCACAAATCTTATACTTAAAGTATTTTCACAACCAATGACGAGACTGAACATCTCATCTGATAAGGTTGTAGCACTGCAATTACTATGAGATAGTGTAATTTGTCTCAATCATCAAAGTGTAAGACTCTGGATTGTTGTGCTAGTGCATTAAATGCATTGGAGGACTATGAGTAGCACCTTATACAAATCTTTCTTTGATTTAAGGACTGCTCTCACAATTTCCAAGAAATAGGCTCTTTATCCTGAGAGATTAATGGACTCAAGTTTCAGCTATGCATTTACTTTGAGTCATCAATGAGTGAGGCCAATTGTAAGTCAACACCCTGATGTCTTGGGTACGCGGTAGTGGGGCTGTGGGAACATATAACTCTCAAGATGGAATTTATCTCCTAAATATTTCTCTGTGTCAATTAATGGATTTTATCATTGTAAGTGCACACCCATCTCAATTAAGATTTAATTGGATGATAGTTATAATTACTGTGATTAATTGGGTCACAAGGATATTAAGATGTAAGTCCAATTTTGTTGGACATATTTATTCCAATAGATCTATAGATATAATTGATGGAGGGGCCTACTTGTGATAATTGATAAGTTTAGGGTCTTTTTATAATTATTCCTAAGATTGGAGCTCAATTGCATTTATATAGTGGACTGGAAGCCCTAAATCGACAGAAACTCTTCCTCCTCCTTCCCGACAGATCTCCTCTTCCTCCTTCCCGGCTTGGCATCGCACGTCATCGAGGCTCTTCCTCTTCCTCCTCCTTCCCTCTCGTTGACGTCTCTCTCTCGTCTCCATCACTTCCATCGTGAAAAAATCCCGGACCTAGGGCGAGATTTCATTCCTCACCAAAGCAGAGTATCGTTAGAGGGAAGATCTCATCCTCGACTCCGTCTAGCCCGTCAGGCCCGAACCAGGTCATCTCCTCTTTCCCAGTTTCTGTCACTATTTTTCTTTCTCTGTCACTATGGCTTGGGTATGAAATGAGATGGATCTCTGGAGTAGTGGTGAGGACCGTCACTAGTTTTTATTTTTTTATGTATGTCATCAGCCCTGTCGCCTCTTTCATCTCATGTAATGGGGTCAAGCCCTGTATAACCAACTTAGGAGAGAGAAAAGGCTTCACAACTCATGTCCGACTTGTCCTGAATGGAAAGTTGAGTCCTATGAATGTCATTAAGCAAATCAATGTAATATTAGTGGATGGTGAAGACTTGAGTCTGGGTTTTGAGGGTTTTTCTAGGTAGGTGTTTGTAGGTGAATGGTGATGATGAAAATGGGTTCGAGTGTAGGTTTGGTGAGGTGTGGGCTCGGTTGTGCTGATGATAAAAGTGGGTTCATAGTGATGATGAAGGTGGTTGTTTGGTTGGCTGGATAGGGAGATGTAGTTGGGTGAAGATGATCTTTAATTGGGTGTTTTGTTGGATGGATGGAATGGGATGAAGTAGGTTTGGTGAGGTGTGGGCTCGGTTGTGCTGATGATAAAAGTGGGTTCACAGTGATGATGACGGTGGTTGTTGGGTTGGCTGGATGGGGAGATGTAGTTGGGTGAAGATGATCTTTAATTGGGTGTTTTGTTGGATGGATGGAATGGGATGAATTGGGTAGTCAACACGAACATGATCTGAGTAGTCATCACATATATTTGCTCACTAATTTTATCTCTTTTGTACAGAATGTGATGATTTTTTTTGTGTTGTTTTTTTCTTTAGAATAGTGTAACTACCATAGTTACAGTAGTCATCTTCTACCTGAATGTTTTTTTCTTTTATTCAGAATGTCATCTTCTAATACAATCCATTCTGAGTGTACTCCAAAATGTCGTTGTGGAGTAGCAGTTGAATCCAAACAGAAAATTTTGGAAATGCCCGAATTGGAATTTAAGGGTGTTTAGGCTACCTCATAGATTAGTCAATATACATTGTCAAGGTTTCAAATCTTGCATTAACTATTTTTTATGTGCGTAAATCTTTATGTAGAATGAAAATAGTTGTGGTGCGTTCCTTTGGAAAGATGAAGTAGCAAATTGGCAGCAATCTGAAGCTAATTCATCGACTGAGACAACCGGAGAGAAGAAAGAGCAATTTGATAACAATCATTGAAAAGTTGGAAAGTTCAGTGCGCGTTCTTATTGAAGTAGAAAAAATGTAAAATGTGTATCTACGAAAAATTTATCATGCTATCATAGTCACATGTTGAATAATAATTTTAGTTTTCCTGTTTAGCTAGGCATGAAGTAAGATAAACAACATGTCTTCTATAAATGAACCTTCACTTTCATAGAAGATGGAACTATCACTGCCACCAGATTTTGTTTTTCTCTTTAATTGGAATGAATATTGTACATTGGATCAGTGTTTATTGATTTAACCAAGGATGATTTGTGCATGCAAATTTGGAAAGTTTTAAGATGGAAGAATCTCATCAGAGGCCATTTATTAGCAAAAGGGAGATTTGATGGCCGTGATCAGGCAAATGTGATCAATATAGGTTGTAAAATTGGTCCCAAACGGCAGCATTATGCGTCTAATCAAAATCTGACATTTTTATTATCATGTCTGTATTCTAGGAATTATGGGCAACAACAGTCGGACTGCCGTAACAAATATCCATATTCATTGGCTCTTCCTCTTTTGACCTGATCATCCTTCTTGATATGTTATCCACTTACCTGGCCATCCATATTTGCATTTTCTTCATCTAAATTTCAAACCATTGACTAAAATTTCCAAGCTTGGATAAAGAAGAATAGTTGACATCTATGATTCTCAGAAACCTTGTGTGACTGCCCACTGAAGCCCTATCCACTATCTATGATACTTAATTGGTACTGGATACTAATCCAAGGTCATCATTTTAGACTCCAGCTCTGCAGTGCTCTAGATGACATCAATGATCAACATGACACTACTAATCAAAGAAGCACTTTCCTTGCTGAAAGGCGTTTCTACTGCTTCTGAAGGACCACATAAAATGGTTTTCCACCTATTGGGTCCAAATCTACTTTCTACGAAAAATCACAGAAAATGCTTCTACATTCAAAAATTATAAGTGCAGTAAATGTTGATGGAAAACAGTAGAAAGCCATTCTATCATGGATCAAGTTGCTAGTTTGAGATGTATGGACCCCACCAAACCAAAAAAGAGTCCGCTGTCATATGGTCATCTTGACCGCTTATCTACTTATGGCCCTTAAAAATGACCTGTGATGGATGAAAACTGTGTTCTGAAACCATATGATGGATGCCAAAAGTTGTGTTCTATCTCAAATAGCAATCAAGCTCAACCCAATTAACAGCATGAGTGGGCCCATGCTGAAAAATCCAAACCGTCCTACAGCCCTAAGCCCCATTGTTTACTCTATAATTGATCCAATGGATTGTCCTTAAAAATGACCTGCAATTAGATGAAAGAGAAAAGAACTCAACAATGAAAATTCATAATTCCATTTTGTCATTGGACATTCACAATGCACAACAGATATCATTTCTGTACTTGACATGGACTTCAGATGGGGTAGAGACTTCAAACAAGTGAAAAAAGAAAAAACACATAAATTCAATGGTTCAGTGCACTATGCACTGTGCACTTGATTCAGTAATTGTATAAAATTACAACAATGCTCTCCTTCTTTCCTTCATCTCAAGTGTCATATCCATAGGTTGACGTCAGAACCGGACACATCCGAAGAGCTTCCTTCAGCAGACGCATCGGATGGGGCTTTTGACATTCTTGGAATGTCCACATGTAGATCAACAGTCCCCCTGAAATATAAAAACAGGCAACGTAATTAATGATGTAAACTAAAAATGACAAAAATGAACAATAATTGAGAAGAACAAAACTAAACAAAAGCTGAGGGAGAAAATTACCTATTCAAAAGAATTAGACAATTCCGTTTGTCATGAGAAACAACACGCTGGTTGCATCCACGACAAAGTCGTTCTTTCTTTTGAGCTTTTTCTTTTGATGACTTTAGTCTTTTTGGACGGCCTTTGTTGTAGCATGAGGTGGTTCAATCAATTGCACTGCATCACTAACTGCATCACTAACAAGCTTCTTCCAAGTCATGAAAATACATTCCGACCTGTGGGGTTTTATCCTCATCTACTTCAGGTATGAAGATTCTACACATGGATGATGCAGCTGATTCCAACTTCTCATCCATTGAAAAATGTGAAGAACAGACCCAGATTATACATGAAGGAAAAAACATTATTTTCAGGGATCACTCATGGAGAAAGACAATGTCAGGTAAACAACAAAGAACAAAGTAACTCCAAAATATATTATTTGAGAAATGCCTGAGTGTTTCCATGATGGTTTGGGATTTCTACATGGTCGGAGCCGGAGAACTCTTCTACCTCGTTACCAGCGGGCAATGTCTGAGAGAACAAAGCTGGGTGTGAAACGAGATAGGGTCATTCATGGATAGAAAATAGATGGTTTTGCAATAGACAGGGAAGAGAATGGTGGATCATCCCTTGTGAGTGGCGTCCTCTAGATAATATAAGACATCAGTTAATTATTTTGACTGAATACAAAAAGTTAATCAACTAAATCATACAGAGGCATGATCATAAAAGCCTCAGTCAAATTTTGTAGAAAAAATCTATCAAGCAAATCCATCCTTCTATATTATTGGAAATTTGTTCTACAGACACAGACACAGAGAAAAAAAAAAAATCTTCAATGTACATGGTCTCCAGTGAATTAGGTGGGTATTCGGTAGTATGTTGGAAGAAAAGTAACACGTCTTTCCAAATCTACCAAAAAAGACAATAAAAAAAATCCTAATCACCACAACCAAGTCAACGCTCTTCAAACATTTTGAAGAACACCATCGACAAGCTCCGATTCAACTACAGAAACCTCTGTCTAAAACAAAATAAATTGAAAATTCTGCAAAAATGAGTGAAATTCATTCAACCAAGAACACACATGTATACTTTAGATCACTATCATTTGCACTTAATGGCACTTACCATGTAACCTTCTAGCATGCGTCTTTGCTCAATTTTAGTTTACACTTGAGATTTAACCCATCATTCAAGATGCAAAGCTAACAAGTAAGAACACAGGAAGATACAGTAATGCCCATATGACAGGAACTTCACATGATGCACAAACCAAAATTCACAATGACAGGGAAGAAGATCTGATGATTGATGAAATGAAATCGGAGGACCGTCATTTCATAGCGGAGGACCGTCATTTCATACCGGAGCCATAGTGACAGAAAAAGAAAAATAGTGACGGTCCTCACCACTACTCTAGAGATCCATCTCATTTCCTACCCAAGCCATAATGACAGAGAAAGAAAAATAGTGACAGAAACTGGGAAAGAGGAGATGACCTAGTTCGGGCCCAACAAGCTGCGACGGAGTCGAGGATGAGATCTTCCCTCTGACGAGGATCTGCTTTGTGAGGAATGAAATCTCTCCCTAGGTCCGGGATTCCTGCACGACGAAAGTGATGGAGACGAGAGAGAAACGTTGACGAGAGGGAAGGAGGAAGAGGAAGAGCGTCGATGATGTGCGAGGCCGAGTCGGGAAGGAGGAGGAGATCCGTCGGGAAGGAGGATGAAGAGTTTCTGTCGATTTAGGGCTTCCAGTCGATTTGAGCGAGACTCTTATTCATTTCCGTTTTCCCTCTTTTACATATATAGGGGAAACGAGAGACGTTGGATCAAGGTCCAAATCGGACGGCCCTCAGTGGTCCATACACAAAACAGTGAGGACGGTCCTCACTAGACCGTTTCCCTATAAAGAATATAAGTGACACTTCTAATTCTTCTCAAATAGGATGTGCTCCATAAACTATAAATAAGAGGAGATGGTTAGAGATCTCTACACACACAATCCAATCTCATAAGCTCCTCTCTCTCTCTCTTCCTCCTCTCTCCTCTGGTTTCATTCTAGAGTATTAGAGTTTTCTTCTACTTAGAGATTCCACCATTCTCTTTGAAAAGAGTGTTATAGCGTGGAAAAATACAAAGGCAAAAGGAGATCAAATCTATGAAAAGGGTTTTCGTAGAGAGAATTTTCAAGTTCTCAATTTGAGCACAACCAAGCTCCTGAAATATAGATCTACTTCCAGTTGCTTGTAGTAGAAGTTTTATACTTGTTTGTTTCTTGATATGTCTTGTTGATGGATATGTGATCTTAATGCATGAGATTAGGATTTTAGATCTTGGGGTTGGGTTTTTTGCCTTATAAGTATTTGATTCCTACTTCAAGTGGGTCAAAAGTTTTTAAATACTTATCCACGAGGCCCACTTACTTCCAACAGACTATGAGGTTTTTTTTTATATATATAATTGGTAATGGTGAATTATATAAAGAAGAATCGAGATACAAGAAGACCCAAAGCACACAAAAAAAAAGGTACAATGGTATAAAAGCTTTATACCAAAGAGAAAGCGAAATAGACTAAATTACAATGTGAACCTTGTCAAATTAGAAGACCCGTCCACCCCTTTGCTAATGAGTCGACCTCCGAACATGCAGAAAAACACACTTTAATCAAAGATGATAAAGCTAAAATCTCATTCAAGCATAGCTAAAATCTCCATGGAGCAACAACGGACGACAGCCACGAAATAGCATTAGCAGAACCACATTTCACCACTAACCTTAAAAGAAAAGAGGTGACAAACATCCCAATCACTTCTAAAATAGCCAACATCTCTGCCTCGTTGGATTCCATGCTACCCATTCTAACTCTTGTTGTCACAGCTCTTTTGTATATTGCTCAGTGGAGACTTCGTTCCCATCTGCCTCATGATATTTCAGAATGTCTTCAGTCCATTAATATCCAGATTCCAGTGTCCTCTCTGTTGGATTCTCTGAATTGGAAAGTTGCTAACTTAAGAAGCACTTGGAAGTGTTGGAACTTCATCAGGTCTAGAGCTGCCCGTGTTTTGGGCTAAATATGTGTGGAACTCTCTCATCCATCGCATTGCTTGGAAAACTATTCATAGAAAATCTCCTACTGAGAGAAGGGCGAGATAAGTGGGTGTAAATCTTGCTTCCAAATGTTATCTCTGCTGCAGCAACGATGAGGACAACCTGAACTTATTTTTTTACTGCTCTTTCTCTCTTCTTCTTTGGAAATAGATCCTCAGGGTAGCTGGCTCTTCATGGCCTCATATCTATTCAATTAATTCCCTCTGGGCTGCTCTGTCTTCAAGTTGTGATGATTATGTGAAAACAAAGAAGGAATGGCTGTGGTCTTCTTCACCACATCCCTTTCTCTTTGGAAATGCATAAATGACTTCAGGGGAATTCTTCCTTTCAAAGAATCGGCCAAAAGAACTCTTCAGGTGCGACTTAGCTCTGCTCTTGGTCTAATGACCAAGAATTCAGCTAATTCACCCTTTCAATTGCTTCTTTTGAATGAAAAAAAAAAATGGGGTTTTATATGGTTGTCAAATCTTGATTGGATGAAACGGTATATCCATGTTTCAACAAAACAAGGATCTTGACTCAATGAACAAAGGCTTCCAATGCCACTCTCTGTCACTCCCATTTTTTATGGGATCCAAACATCATACTCAAATTTAATATTCACATAGATCCAAGCTCTTTTTATTCAAATTACATAACCCAAATAAATTGGATACAAGTATAGGACAAAAATCTTGGTTTTTAAATTTGCACTTGTCACAAATTTGCATTTCCTTTGATTTTTCATTTCTTTTTTTTCTTGCGTGTAGAAAGGTTAAACTTTTTGAAAAAAAAAAAAAAAGCTAAAGCCGAGCTTTGTCGATGGAAGTGGAGAAGAAGATTACGAAACAGGTCACGTTTTTTTTTTTTAATATATATATTAAACTAGTCCAAATCATAGGTCCTACACATGAGAGAAGTGAGAGTCGAAAGTGGGGCCCACCTATTGAAGATTTAAATCATTAAAAATGAACATCTTGTTTTATGTGGTATGACCTAATTTTAGTGCAATATAAAGTGGGCCCCACTATAAGATAGAGAATATTACTAATGATGTAAAAAACGTATGAATTTTTTTATTTTATTTTTTATAGAAACTCACTCCTTCGTGGGAGGTACTCATGTTGAGTAAAACTTGATAACATTACATAAAATAAGAGGAATTGTATTTTCAGTGGTTTAGATTCTTTAATAGGTGGTGTGTTAGGTCAACATCCACCCTCATCCCTAAACGGTCATAATTATAGTCGAAGCCTCATCCACACCATAAAATAATTGCTGTGTCATTTCCTACCACCAATTACATAAAATAAGAAGAATGGTTTACTCGGTGGTTTAACACCCTGGCAGAAAAATGGACGGTTGGTTTGAAAATCCCATTCGTCCAATAGTTTCTTCGTTCGAAAATCCCTTGGTTACCCTCCCAGCACTCTTGCAAAAGAGAGTGAGGTTTTCTAGGTAAACTAAAGATCGAGAGCGAGTTTGTGTGAGTTTCATGGTAGAATACTGTAGAAAGAAGTCAGTGTTTACTGACATGATTAATGTATGGACTAAAACCAACCTCCAATTTAATAGCTCAAAGAAGAAAACACGAGAGAAATACCAGGACTAATACCCTCCTCAGTAGCTCAAATCAGGGGCGGATCCAGGATTTCTAATCTGGGGGGCTGCACTTAAGTTACACTAAAAAAATAACAACAATGTCCCACCAAAAACTATAAAAAATAGCAACAATGTTCACCAAAAACTATCTATGTACTATCTTCATAATTCATTTTCTACAAGCATCATACCAAAAGAGTGATCATTTTTATTATACTACTCAAAATCAACAAAAAATGGTCTTCACAATAGATCTTGACAAGTATGACAAAAGACAAACAAAAGTTAAAACATGACACTAATGAAATCTTGACTTGCGTGGCTTCTTATCAAATTCATCTATTACCAACTCTATGTCGACTTGGAAAGCACAAAATGTTCTAGGCATCTTTCTTCTCTACTAAAAAATTCACTGAAATCTGAGTCCCTCTCTCAAAAGATTTCCAGTTTTCATACAAAAGAAAAGGAATACCCATCTCTTTCTAATTGAATAGAATGCAAGAAACCTGTGGGGCATGCTTATTACTGCAAATGAACAAACCCATAAAATAAAAACACCCCAAATCCATTTCAAAAAACCATAAAAGAAAAAACAACCAGAAAAATCTGGATATGAAAAAAGCCATGTAATAAAAACACCCCAAATTCATACCTGAGATCCGGAGTTTGAGAGAGAGTCGCCGGAGAGAGTCGCCGGCAACGAGAGTTCGCAAATCACCTATGGAGCGACGGAGGCAGCGGGCAGCCTCAAATGGGTGGGACACTGGGACTGAGATTTGAGAGAGTGAACGGTAACAGAGAGAGAGAGAGAGATAAAAAAAAACGGTTTTGACTTTTGAGCTTTTGAGTTGTGACTTGAGGTTGAGTTAGCTTTTAAAAAAAACTTTTTTCATCCTTGGCTCAGGTGGCTACTTGGCTGGGCAGGGCACTTGGCCTTAGAAACTGGATTTTTTTTTTTGGGCCCTAATCTCGGGTGGGCTACAGCCCACCCGCCCCCCCCCCTCTTCATCCGCCCCTGGCTCAAATGCCGAAAACACGAGGCTGCCATTTATGAGATCCAACTGTATGATTGATATCTACACCAACCATCAACCACCCCAACTAAGGGAACTGTCACTTTTGTGGCAAGAAGATTCGAAGCCATCATCAACAACTATAAAATCGCAGGCAGCAGAATCCAATCCACAAACCGAAAAAGGAGAAACAAATGGGTGTGGAAATGACCCCTCTACTATGCCTTGTGGACCCTTTTCATGGCCACCTTCTTCCTTTTAATCCATCGTAGAGACCATGTTCATGTCCCTTTGAACTGGCCTCTCGTGGGCATGCTACATTCCCTTCTTCTCAATGTGCACCGGGTTCACGATTGGTGCGCTGATATTCTGAGAGGGGGCTTGCACTCGTTGCTGTTCATGGGACCTTGGTTCTCTGGCATATATGGAGGCTGCTATAACATGTAACCCAAATGACTTGTGTAAGTGCCTAAATATTATGGACTTTGTAATGAGGATTAAGGTGAGCTTGATGCTCCTTTAATGATGGAGAATGGCCTGGAAACCTAAAAGGGGACAAGACGAAACAGTCAGAGGACCCTGGCTGTGGGCAGCACAAAGCTCTCTGATGTCTAAGTCAGTATGAGAAGTAAACAGTAGGATGAAGATAAAGAAGAAGAGAGACAGAGTAACAGCTTTCCGGTTGTGATCGTGTGTTACTTGAGATGGAGAGGGCTCCTTTATTTATAGAGGAGGAAGTTATGTTGCATGGTGAGGCTCATGATAACGTCTTAGCACTCCCAGGGGTGCTGTCACGTCAGGCCACTACGCATTAAATGGCAGTCCGATCAGCCCACTACGCATTAAATGGCAATCCGATCAGCCCACTATGCATTAAATGCTGGTCTAATCGGGCCTTACCTTGCTTGACTTTTGGGCCTAGTCCCATCGGGCCTGGCATGGAGCCATACCCTGATGGGATGTAGCCGCTGGATGTCGTTTTGCCAGGGGTGATGGGCGGCCAAAATGGCTTTGTCAGACTTAACTGAAAATCCATGAAAGTACAGCTGTCAGCATCCATCTGGGCTAGCAGTCCGTCTCTGTTGCCAAGCTGTGTAATCGAGGTGAAGGCATTATGCCGAGGTCGGGGGTGACCGAGGTGAAATGTTATGCTGAGGCTAGGAGTGGCCGAAGTGAGGACTTGATGCCGGGGTCAGGTGTGTCTGAGACTGGGAACGATCTCGATCTCGGATAGCGCCTTGGTAGCATTACCGTGGTGCACGTGGCCGAGGTCGAGACATGATTGGCCGACATTAATGCCGGGACTAATATATAATCCCAGCACTTTGGGAAACATCCCCTTACAACTTGCTCTACACTACCAAGACTAGAGCCTCTAGATTTCCCAAGGGGTCTGATTTCAATGAGAGGTTTGATATTATGGGTGATGGCCTCATAAGCACCAGTGGGGACTTGTGGAAGAATCAAAGGAAGATTGCACAGAAGTTTGTCCACAACAAAGAGTTCACTGTCTTTGAGGAGATGGTTACAAGAGAGAAGGTTGAGAAGGGGCTAGTGCCTCTGCTCAAGGATGTTGCTCAACAAGGAAAGGTGGTGGACTTACAGGACCTGTTCCATAGGTTCGCTTTTGATTACATGTGCAAGTTGGTAAGGTTTTTCGATTGTAGAGTTTGGAATCGAGTTTGTCGGTTTAAGATTTTCTTGACAAGTGACAATCTTTTGACTTTTGTTGTGTTTTATGTAATCAGGACCACACAGACTACTGATGTACTTGAGTCATGTACCCCCAAGTGGGAGAGGTTTTTCTGATGAGTCCAGATCAGGTGAGGCTTTACCACGCGGTGACCATGGGTAGACCAATCACGGTACACTGCACCACTCACCGTTGGAGCCTACCATGCATTCGGGCCTGCCGCTGTGCAAGGAATACCGCATCACCGTTGGAGCCTACCATGTACCTGGGCCTGCCGCTGTGGAAGGCAAGGGCCGTCCATGATAACGTTGTAGATTGTGATTGGTCCACACACGATCACTATGGGTTACATCCCTCATAGGAACCCGATTCTTTTATGATAACAAAGGAGCTCAGAAGAAGACGCAGTGGGTCCAGTGGGGAATGGCCCCTCCTAGGCAGCTTCCATCGGGTTTTTATCATGATCCTATGAGAGAAGTAAAACTTCAAAATGGAGACCACTTGTTGAAAATTCAAGCCCCTAAGCATTAAGGCTCTTATCTTCAATGGGCTAACTCTCAATATTATGCAAATAGGAGTTGGTCCAACCATAAAACTTAGCATGTGGAATTCTTGGATTGAGCATAAGCATATACTGGAAGGTCCAACTCTTATTAGGGAAAAATTTGGAAAAGCCTACATTACTGTGAAAGATTATTTTGAGTGGTTCGACATTCAAAAGTGGACCCCCACTCTGGATTTCCACACCTCACAAGAGGAGTGTGAGTAAGCCACTCAAGAGGACCCTGACCATTAACTTTGCATTATCATATAATTTACATATTTACATTTTATATATAGGGAGCAGCTCCCCTAAGCTGAAGCTTAGATGAGCTTTCAGCTGAATTGTGTGAAGAACACGTGTGGGTTTAGTTCCAGTTCAAACCAACGAAAATTCAAGGCCCCGCTCTTTATTTCGTTTCCCCCCTTCTATCACCTAATTCATCTCTCTCTCAACCACTCTTTATTTTCAGTAGCAAGGTCTCTCTCTCTCTCGCCAGATCTCCATCGACGGAGCCTGCGCTCCCACTCTCTCTCCCTCTCTCCCGGACGGATCTACCTCTCTCGTCTCTCTCACGGACAGCTCCCTCCCTCTCTCTCTCTCGTCTCCCTCTCCCGGATGGCTCCCTCTCTGTCTCTCTTTCCCGGACGGTGATCTCTCTCGGACGAAATTTTTGTGACGCCTTCAGCAAATTTATGCTGGATCTTCAGCGGATGGGATTTCAAAGGACGTCTTCAGCCCATTTCTGTACTCTCTGCCGCCGACTCTCCCTCTCCCATCTCTCCGCTCTCTGGCGTCACAAAAAAGGCATGCCCCTTTCCACCATTGTAAGGTCTGTGACCTTACTGGCTCAGTTGGGCCCAATATCAGGCCCTGACCCGTTTAATTTGCTATTATTATAATTAATTATATTTTAGATATTTAAGTGGGTTTAGATCATGAGCGAGTTTTTTTTAGCATTAGAATAGTGTATGCGAAGTTTCGTTTGATTCCGAGTTCGTTTGATCTTAGCAGGGGGGGTAGTTTGCAATTTAGGGAATATTGAGTGTTTTTCCAAAATATTTCAAATGCCTTGAATTTTGGGTTCGTTGAAAAGGTTTCGTCGCGCTGATCATTTTTGTTTCTTGACTCGTCGCGATCCGACGATCAGAAACCCTTCAAATGGTCCATCCTTCATCGGACCCACTAAATGGGCAATTAAGTCATTTCCTCCCTATCTTCTTCTTAAATGAAGTCTAACCCAATCGTTATTCGTTCTCTGCAACGAAAGCAACCGCAACAACCCTTTTCTTCTTCCTCTTCCTTTCTCAAGCCAGGACTCTAGCCCGGAGAGATCAGTTCCGCAATCCGATCCGCTAGACTTCTTCCTCTCGATCTCCTCTTTCTTCCGGTACCAATTTGGTAAGACTTCTCGCAGTCTCATATTTTCTCTTTATCATTTCTTTGGTTAGATTAGGTCTGATCTTGATTCTTTTCCTTTCTTTCTTCTCCTTTGAGTTCTAGATTGTATTTATTCGGGTTAGATCGTTGATTTTGGGGTAAAAAGGCTTCTCCTCAAGTTTCACCCAATTTCTATCTTCTTCTTGGTTGAGGCAAGTAGATATGCATTTCATAATATTTATGTCTGTATTGTTTCATTGATTGATGATATATATTCATGATAGATTTCCCTTTAATTCCAAGCCTGTTGTGATTTTAATTGGAAATTATATGTTAGGTTAGATTTTGGAAAATGGATAAATTGATGATAATAGGTTGTTTAGAATTTCTTAATGGAATGGAATGGAATGGATGGAATGGATTGTTGGGGAGAGCATGAGGCTCTATTTTATACAGGTTACAGTCTCTGGAAAGGCTTGGGAATGGAGGAAAACGAAATAGGGAAGGAAGAGTTCAGAAATGGCCTGAACTCGTACGAGTTCCGTAATGTCAGTTCACTCGTTGGTTCAGTGTCGGTCAACCGACAGCATGGTGTCGGTCAGCCGAACACCATTTCGGTTAGAAAACCCGAGTGCATGTTTTAAACTGATTTTGTACAGTCAGTCAGCTCTCGGTTCGAATGTCAGTTAGCCGAACTGATTCGGTCAGCCGAGCCAAGTTTCGGTCAGAAAACCAGAGAGCTGATTTCTCAGTTGTTTGAGTTCGGTCAGCCGAACTTGATGTCGGTCAGCCGAATTGAGGAACTCAGTTAACCGAATAGCTAACCGAAATTGGCCATTTCACTTGTCTTTTTTCAGATTAAAACTGAAACCTAGGATTGGGACTTAGATGTTGGAAATCCCTAATCTACTATCATATGACCATAAATGGGTTTGAAATCGAATCACGTGCTTGGTATGAATTCGATGAGTTGTCTAGGTATTCGTGTATTACACATGATATAACCGAATGCATATGGAACTGAATCAATAGATGCTTAACATGATTGTACACCAAGGGATTTCCTTAGAAGCATCGTTGATCCAAATTTCCACATATACTTTGTTATAACTGGCGGAATACATGGATGACATCAATTACCTAGGATTGGATTGTAACATCTCCTTGATTTATGATTTGTATTCGTTGATAACATTTCCTTGTACACTCTCCTGACATAAAACACTTAACAAAATATGAAACATAAATTCTTATAGAACTTAGGACTTGGACCTGACTTCGAGTATACTTAGAAACCTGTGTCTTGTATTGATAAACATGACTGGCTAGCAATGAAAGGGATTATCACGTGGATCACTTGTCTTGTATTGTCTTGAATGAGATAATCCCTATAATCTTGTCTTGTACATGGAACTAGCTAGACTTGCTCGTCTTGTTTGTCCTTGTGTCAGAACCACTTTATTATTGTTTGCATATCATGGCCATCTGCAGTTTGGGGTTTAATGACGAACCGGTTACTCGATTGTCGGGGTGGGCAGTCGGCGTAGGACGGCATCCATGGCGTTGAATAGCTGGGAGCGGGCTAGGACCGTGCTGCTATTCCCAGGACCGGGAGCTAGGATCCTACTGGAGCCGGACTTTGGTATCAGTAGTCCGAAATGGATTGTTACTGGTACCCCGGGAGGTGGCTTTGGACATCCTCGGAGTCTCCCTCTTGTTCTTGTTTTGCATTGCATGGATAGTGGTTATTGCTAGATGATTGCTAGGATTCCTGTTATTGTTTCTATGGAATATTATTCTTGCTTTATGCTTAGCCTCGTTATTCTTGTATTCGTATGATCATGTACTTGTTATTACTCTACACTTGATGCATGTCATGTTTATTATGATTTATTTATCTATTGCTCAACATGTCGTTGACTTTGTTCCTTGGTGTGCAGACACATCAGGTGACTTTTATTATGAGGAGCAAGCCGGTGAGGAGATCCCAGAGGATCTCCAACCAGCAGAGGAGGCACGAGAGTGGTGTGCCGATGACGTAGAGTAGCGTCATCGCTTCTGGCACGAAAGAGATATTCATATGGGACTTCATTTAAATTTATTCTTTATTTTTTCTCTCGTTGGACCGTTTACCTTATTGACTTCAGTTTTCTTTTATTGGCCTTATTTATGGGGTTGGCCAATGTAATAAAATATCTTAACTCCTTGACTAGTTTATGTTTATTCTTTATTGCAAACTATAAGTCAATGAGAATTATTATTCATTGCTTGAGATTCCATATGCCTAGAATTGTTTGAACTCTACATTTATTATACCACATGAGGCTTGAAATATTATATCCTCACCGCGAACTTACGATCCGTGGGCCTAAATGACAAAAATTTTAATTAGTCCTAAATTTCACTCTCCGAATCCGGTTTATTCTTTAATCGAGTTCGGGGGACGTGACAACCACGATTTTTTTTCTTTATTGAAAAACCCCAATAGATTATTGCGGCTTTTATGCTCTTTTTTGCAACACATGGTCCTCCCTTGATTCTTATTCTGCCATTCTCTAGACCGTCCCTAACCTAGGAACAACCTAACCATCTTGGCTTTTCCCCAACCCATTTACTGCAATCACCATCTTCTTGCTGATCTTGGGCTCGTATATTGTTTATCTTATTCTGTTGGATTTGAATGCACAAGGAACTGTCAACATGAATGCCACGTGACTCTCCAAGTTGTAATTTGATTCATCTGTTTTTAGTTGTGGTAAAAGAGCTACCATCACACACATAAGGTTTTTTTGCTACAGAGGCACCATTTGCATCAACTCGTCTTTTTGTTCTTCTTTTTTTTTTTTTGTATCTGGGTGGATTCCTGAAATTCAAGCTAGGTTGATGTTTGGGGCTTTAGGACTTGAGTTTGAACAGACCTCTCACCAATTTATGTGCTTGCACACTCATACATATGGGCTTAATCTTGTTCGAAGCCTGAAATTTTGGCTCGGTTCATCATTGAGCAGGCTCAAGACTTGAATTTGAACAGGTTTCCCAAACTACAGACTAATTTGTTTGTTTATACCCAAGTACTAATTTGGTTTCCCTCTGTTAAAAATGCCTCTTACAACTGTCACTAATCTCCATTGAATAGCACTCACCATAATTTAATGCTAATTTCAATGATACTCAAGGTTGGATTGAATTTTTATAAAATGCAACTTAGGAACCCTTAAAACTTTGGTACTGCTACATTTGTACAGCTACATTTGTGGAGCTCAAGTTCAAATTGCCGGGAATTTTGAATTGCTCTTCCATTGTAAAGAAAATCGTTTCCTTTGTATTCGAATACATAGTTGAAAGAAGATTAGATGGAGATGGAGATGGAGATGGAGATGGATTCTAATTTGTTGATGCTTGAGGTACATTAGAATTTTATTGAGGATGGTAATGTTAACTTTAAATGTACGAACAAGTGATTTTTATTCATGCCAACACAATTACGTTCGAGCAGGACAAATTCATCATGTGTTCGGTCCTTGCATTGAGCTCCTAAATGCCCTTGTGGGCATGGATATATGGTTTTAAAAACTTTTCATACCCCAACTAACCCTGGTAGAAAGTTTTGGAAATGCCCATATTGGAAAGTGAGTTTGTTGTTATTCTTTTCAATTAATTCAAATAAAATAAAATAAGAAACTAATTAACCTCATGTCTTTTTTTTCGCAGGGCGAAAATGGTTGCGGCATGTTAATTTGGAAAGATGAAACATCCATGGATGATACGGAGGACGTAACTTCTGCTGTAAACCGATCTTGCATTTACGAAGAATTTTATAATTTAGCAACTAAGTTAAAGCGCATGAAAACGATCTTGAAGTCGATTGATACAAAGCTGGATATAAAAGTAGAGTCACCTCACAAATTAGTTGGTTTTGTTGTGACAATTTTTTGCATTATTTTTTTGGCCTATATGGCAAATCCGACTTGAAATTGTATAAGTGGTTGTGGTCAAGTAATTCTAATTCGGCCATGTACTTGATTGTATAAAAACTTGGTATTAGCTTATTGTAGCCATCATATATCTATTTTATATTTGAACCATTGTTGTGATATTTTGCTCATAGAGCCATCTTTTTGTAGCACGTTGATGCCAGGCTTGGGATCATAAACCCTGCTTTCCACCTTCAGATTTAATGATCATTTATGCAGCCTTCAGAATAAATAGTGCTATCATTTATGCAGCCTTCAGAATAAATAGCAACCTCCTGATTTGCTATGATATTTTTCCACCTTTAGAATATCATAGCACAAATCATTAGGATGCGTACATCTGAAGAAGCAAAGTTTGAGCATTTTTCTCTAGGCAATAAACAAAGCTTGGGATAAGGGATTCTCCAAGATCCATGTTTTCCCATATGCTCTTGAGGTGGTAAGTTGTTTCAATGGAATGAAGGAGTCCATTGACATTCAGAAATTGAACGGTGCTGCTCATGTGGTTAGAAAATTCTGAAGAGATTGGTCGAAGCTTCCCATTTTATCATCTTAATGGTTAGAAAATTCTGATGAGATTGGTTGAAGCTTCCCATTTCTTTCAATAGATGAGATGCATTCTAAACAAGTATGTCTAGTTTGGGTGGAAAGCTTGGTTCCACACCACACCTCAAGTGCCAGGCATGATTTATCATTATAACAGATCGTTTCGTAGGATATGCAAAAATAAGCAAAATAATCTTGTACATGGTGCCAGGCAGGATTTACCATTCAGATGGTGCTGGTCATGGGGTCCGGTGAATCTCAGGGTCCTGCCTTTGGGGATAGTCCTGGTCCCAACTTCCTGTGTTGGTAATATCAGGAAGACCTGGTCCCAACTTCCTGTGTTGGTCATATCAGGAAGACCTAAAGCCCAATAATACAACTTCCTGTGTTGGTTATTCAAGAAGGCTGCTATGACCCAAGAAGCAGAAAGTTCATTTCCTGTGTTGGTCTTAGCAAGAAGACAAAGGCTCATACAATCAGCTGTCAGGAAGTTGATCTTAGACAGGGCTTTGGCAGATTGAAAGCTTGAAACATAGAATCAAAGAACACAGAGAGGATTTTAATAGAAACTAATACATCAAATTATCTCTCCTTCAGTAACTTGTTGCAACATGAAAAATATTTGTACAAGGAGCATTCTCTCCCCTGTAATCTGTGAAACAAGAGCAACATATTCCATGAAACCACTCAAGTACTACAAGAGCAACATATGCTAGACAAATTCCATCCATTCCATATAAGCCATAACTTGCATTTACTAGACAGATTCCATCCATTCCATATAATTCCATCATTTGCAACAAGGGAAACAGTCAATAAATAATTTACACTTCTTTGATATACAACTTCCATCCATTCAAAAAGGCTAACCCCATAACAACATGGTATCCATCCATTCAAAGTCTAGAAACAAAGGCTGACCCCATAACACACCATTCATTGCAAACCTCACTTGCATACACTTGTAACAGGAACCTTCTCTGCACTTTCTCTGCATAAATTCAATAAACGACTCAGAAATTGAAGCATGCAACATAAGATAAGATATGGAGGGACTGTGTTTGGCAAAAAAATAAAACTAAGGTATTTTTTGGTATGTTCAATAAAAAAATAAAACATAAGATAAGAATTAAGTGCATGTTCAATGAAAGATTAATTCATCATAAATCACAAGCAACTCCTTGAGCTTGGGATCCCACCCATATCAAAAGAAGACAGCCTTCAGCTATCACAGAATGCAAGTGTCCTTGATGTCAAGTCCCATGGTCCCCCAATTATGCAAATCAAGTTCCTCCACCTTGTCAATGCATTCCTTGTGCATTCAAATCCAACGGAACAAGATAAACAATACACGAGCCCAAGATCAGCAAGAAGATGGTGATTGCAGTAAATGGGTTGGGGCAAGGCCAAGATGGTTAGGTTGTTCCTAGGTTAGGAAAGGTCCAGAGAATGGCAGAATCAGAATCAGGGGAGGACCATGTGTTACAAAAAAGAGCATAAAAACTGCAATAATCTATTGGGGTTTTTCAATAAAGAAAAAAAAATCGTGGTGGAAAGGGGTCACGCCTTTTTTGTGACGCCAGAGAGCGGAGAGATGGGAGAGGGAGAGTCGTCGGCAAAGAGTGCAGAAATGAGCTGAAGGCGTCCTTCGAAATCCCATTCGCTGAAGATCCAGCATAAATTGGCTGAAGGCGTCATAAAAATTCCGTCCGGGAGAGATCACCTTCCGGGAAAGAGAGACGAGAGAGGGAGCCATCCGAGAGAGAGAGAGAGAGAGAGAGAGAGAGAGAGAGAGAGGGAGCCATCCGTGAGAGAGACGAGAGAGGTAGATCCGTCACAGAGAGAGAGAGAGAGAGAGAGAGAGAGAGAGAGAGACCTTGCTGCTGAACACAGAGTGGTTGAGAGAGAGATGAATTAGGTCATAGAAGGGGGGAAACGAAATAAAGAGCGGGGCGTTGAATTTTCGTTGACTTGAACTGGAACTAAACCCACACGCGTTCTTCGCATGATTCAGCTGCAAGCTCCCCTATAATTGGAACTAAACTCACACGCGTTCTTCGCATGATTCAGCTGAAAGCTCCCGTAAGCTTCAGCTTAGGGGAGCGGCTCCCTTATATATATTGATAACTTGATGAATGAATTTAAATAATGCCTCTCAACCATCCATGTCTACCAAAAAAAAAAACACATACACCCATCCAACTATCGTAAGTAACCAATCAACAAATTTTTATTTAGTTAATTTTGGATTGATTAACCAGTTTACATGTGATCAATTCAACATAGATTCTGCTTTGATTAGAGCAAGAAACAACTCTTAGTGCTATAACAAGAAGCAAATGATTATTTTGAATGGTTATAATTCATTACAGTGAGTCCTACTAATTTCGTATTTTAACTGCCCTTACAAAGTTTTGAAAAGTTATATCTTGAAAAATGTTGGTGTGTTTCAAATTTATGGTTTTCTTTAAATAATTGTAAAAATAATATTTTTGTGAATGATTACTAATAAATAAATATAAATTAACTGTGTTTTGCCCCACCACAAGCCACCACTGAGGGGGGCTATATTGATCAGCAGATCACTACTCTATATAAATCATTCCTTTGGGTCTATATTGAGAGGTCTGGTTCCCCGGAAATAATCTCATTCTCCACAATGCCATTTCAGGTATTTGGGGTCGATCCATGCTGTCTGTCAATTGAGTTCCCGACAGTGCCATTTGCCCAGGCGTTCAATGAGGCAGATGAGGCCATCCTTCTCCGTTTTCTCATGCCAAAATTCTGGTGGAAGCCGCTAAGGTGGCTAAATTTAGAATGAGAGAAGAAACTAGCTGAGGCTTGGGATAGAACGGGTCTTTTCATAAACCATCAGCTATCAAGCAGAAGACGCCACTTTGAACTTATTGGCTGGCGGCAAGGACACCGCCAGTTCGGCTCTGGCCTGGTTCTTTTGGCTACTTTCCAAGTACCCCAGATCAGAAGCCACCATCTTAGAAAAACTCAGAACGATTTCTCCTCGAAAGAACAAAGCTGGTAAAGTGGTAATTTGGTGGTGTTTGATCTCCATGAGCTTCAAAGGTTGGTCTATTTACATGCAGCCTTGTGTGAGACCATACGTTTGTTTCCTTCTGTTCCTGCCACGCCAAGGAGTGTAGCCGAACCAGATGTTCTTCCCAGTGCCATTGAGGTCAGACCCGGAATGTCAATAGTCTTTTCAAGCTATGCCTTGGGAAGGATGGAGGATATATGGGGAAAAGATGCCTTGGAATTCAAACCTGAGAGATGGATTTCAGTGGTTTTTGGTATTGGCCCAAGGATCTGTTTGGTCAAGGACTTGGCCTTCATTCAAATGAAGGGCGTTGCTGCTTCCATCCTCTTTAATTTCCATGTTCATGTTGTACAAGGTCAACATGTTTATCCCAAGTCTACTACCCTCCTAGCTACTTGATGGTTAGGATGATGGAAAGAAGCCCTTGATTAATTACGTCTTTAAGTTAGTTTTATGGTTGGGGTATAAATACAGAGGCTTGGTGGATTGATCGAATATGCATCATTTATGTGAACTATGGAGCACTAGTGTAGCAAAGCCTTGGATCTTTCTTCATGTGATGATACAAAAGAAGCCATGAACGTGTCTTTATGTCAGTATTATGTTCTGAGATAAATAAAGAGGCTTGGTGGATTGAAGTTATGACATTTATGTAAGCTATGGACTAGTTGGATGGCAAAGCCTCAGATCGTTCATATGATAAATACTAGAAGCTCTTTTAATTATGAAAGTATGGCTGTAAAACAAAGCACATAAAAGGCTATGACGATGATGAAGACACTGTGATTGTGTGCTTTATCATTGCCGTTGTTACCGTCTTACTGTATGTTCTTGTGGTACAGAGTTTAAATTTAGGCCTTAGGTAGCATTTGGTTCGCTGGAATGGTTTTAGGCATGAATGAAATGGAGAGTGAAATGAGTCTGGAATGAAATGAGGCAGGAATAATCATTCTATTCCAAACTGAAGAATCAATCCAGTGATGCCCAGAATGGAATAAAATTTACATGAGACGGACCAAAATACCCTCATCTACCATTATCCCCTAAGGCCCTACATCCAACAGCAACGCCCGAATATGAGAAGAGGATCGCCAACTACCGCACATCTGCAGGACCACTGATTCAATCCACACTTTACGCAATTGGACCATGTGTAGTTCTGATGTGGACAGCTCATTAAGAAGTGGGTCGCAACCAGATGGCCAAAGGTCCATCCTAATCTGGGGTGTTTTGCTAACAGGAGAAAACCTCCTTCCAGATCTCCGCGAAGGCGCGGACGATGACGTCGTCGTGGTGCGGCGCATTCAGCGACAGAAACCGCTGCAGCAGCTCCTTCAGCTACTCTCCCCCGACGATCTCCTTCTCCACGATCATCTGTAGCATTGACCGCCAGAAATCAGTCAACGGGTTATCGAAATCCTTCACCACGGTGACGCTCTCGCTGACCCTACCTCCCTCGCTCCGGCTCCTCGCGTGCAGGGGAGTGTCGGCCGGAATCTGGGACCTATATCCCAAGATGCTCTGCTCCAGCTCGCTCAGCTTCGGAATAGATGGGTGAAATCGCAGTGGTCTCACGTCGCCGGACTCCCCACTGTTCGCTGCCGGAACCGGAGAAGACATCCGGACTCGTGCTCGTTGTCGCCTGAGGAGGAGGAGGATGAGGAGGAGAGTGGAAGAGGGCGGAGGGAAGAGGGGGGCATTTTGGTCTCAAGAAAGTTTTAGGCAGGAATGGAATGGTCATTCCTTCCCGTCCCCAATGGAATCATATTCCCTCACATGAAGGAATGTATCATTCGGAAGGTAATGGTCATTCCGTCACTTTTTACGAACCAAACGCGGTAATAGTCATTCCAACCATTCCATTCCGACCTTCACTACAGGGAACCAATTCCGTCACTTTTTACGAACCAAATGTAATAATGATTCCATTCCGACCTTCATTACAGCGAACCAAAAGCTACCTTACAATGTTCCTCCCTCCCTCCTAAAACATCAACTATTTTATAATCCACTCGGATGGATCACCAGGCAGACCCTACTAAATATTTATGCATGATGTCCTCGCCTTATTGTGGTAACTGTTGCTCGCATGATGTTTTTTTTCTCCCACAGGTAAGCGGTAACTTGTAATCTTTTTAAGGTTTTAAAAAAAACACCATATAGCCTAATTCCAACCAGCCTTTTTATTTTCTTTTTGATGAGCATCGATGTACTGTTCGATCTCAAATAGACAGCCCCCACTTCAGTTTATCCATCATCTGCAACTTTTTTCAAGGGAGCAACCCAACTAAAAACAGTAAAAACCTTGATATTTGCCCTCCTTTTTCCAACTAAAAGCTCTTTTTTACGCCTTTCTCCCACAATAAGTTCAATCATAGAAGGAAAAAAAAAAGAGAAAAACAGCCCTCACTATTATCTGTCCATATCTTTCGGCTCATCCCAGGAGAATATAGATGAAGAATCATCAATAAAAGAGACTGTCTCATCACCCAATTACTTTTGGAAATCTGAAGGACCATATGATTACGCCCCAAGCATGGCCAATGCAGTCTATAATCTCAAGAATTGGGATTATCTGCAGCATAGCACAAGTTAGGAATGATATAATACTATGGCCTAGGTTCCAACAAATATTCCTGTCAAAATCTATTGTTTACAGCATCTGATTTTAAAATGGTGGGAACCCATTATGCAAAATGAAAACCAGCACTGGACCCAGGAATGCTACCAGCTATACAGAGGTACAGAGGCCAGCTAGCACAAAGAAAAGGGCAACAACCATGAGGAATGGGAGGGGAACCAGAAAATGGAGAAACCCAACCCACAAGCCAGCCAGCTAGCACAAAGAAAAAGGCCAATAGCCAAGGAAGCATACAGAACTCCACCCCACTCGGGCTATAGCTAAAAAAAAGAACAGCCACCAAAGCATGGGAGGGCACCAGCCAAAACAAGCAATCACAAACAACCGAACATCAAAAAGAACCCAGCCAGATTAACCGCAGAAGAAGCCGAACAAAACCCTGCAGAAACAACTACAAAAGGGCAACTGAAGGACCAGCTAGTTCCACCCCCAGCTAAGGGGAGAGAAGAAATCTGCTGCAGACGCTCTCAAAGAGATGAAGCCCCAGCAGAGGAAATTGGAACAGGGCAGCAGCTTTCCACGAACCAGCCCCACCAAGTTAGGAAGTCACACAATGGCCGCCCTTCCAAACATTTGTCCTGCCAAAATATAATGCTTCCAGCATCCAAATTCAAAATAATAATTTGACATCTCCATATCGTTCCACAATGCCAAAAATAGAGCTGTACCTTTACCAATTGACCAACCATCTTCGTCAATACTCAATACTGCATTTAGATGAAAGAATTTTCTTCCATAAACCATTAGACCTATCACCAATACCCTATAATCACTTCTAGAGAGTGCCTGGTTTGTGAATTTGATCAGCTTGATTTCAGACCTCCACTTTTCATTTAGAAACTGTTTTTCAACTTCACCCAACAGTCCAAATCTTGGCAGAATTTATAGTTATCTGGCCGAGCGCCCCAGCCATAATATGTGCTTGAGACGGCTTGTTATAAAACGTACACAATGTCTACTTCACTTGAAATTAGCATAGAGGGCATTTCACCTTAATATAATAACTAATTTCTGAACTACAAGCACAAAACATAACAGATTAACCATCTACACTGAAGAAAACATTATATGCAATCTTAATTGGGGTACATCTAAGGACTGAAATCATTATGCAATGTGAATCAGGTATCAAAATTCAAAACATCAGATGATTCAGTCAATACAAGGCAAACAAACGTGACGAGCCTCTCAGATTCAATGCTCGCATATTTATTGGAATCAAGCACCCCAAAAATCTAAAGATGGTAGTTGAAACACAGAAACTAAAAATCTTCCCATAGAAAAAAGAGAGATTTATGAAGAGATGATACAAAAAAATATTTAAAAAATCATATAATTTAAAATCGGCTATATCCAAATCACAGAACAAGAAATACTTACAACAGGATGTGCCCACCTAAACTCAACCCTTTTAAACAGGTTTTGGCTTTCAGCCAAAGGGGAGCTAAATTAAGCACGCATCAAGAAGTCAGCAAAATTGCGAGTAAATCATAAAATACTACCAGACTAAGATAAACAATAAACTGTTGCTTTATTGTCAAACCTGTTATAAAATCAGAGGGCTTATGCTACAGCATCCATTTCTTTCTTCACTACCTAATATACAAATTTTCCCAATCCTTGAGGTAAATTACAGGGCCTGGTCATTCAGATTGTCTTATCATTCCTATCTTCATCGGCTGTCCACTTCAACTTGACAGCCCTCTATGCAAGAAGGCTTTGCGCCATTCTCATTTGAAGTCATTGTTTTCTCACTGTACACCACTAGTTCATCAAACATGTTTAGGGAAGCCTTAGAAAAATCTGTTAGCGATTCGAAAAGAGAGGTTAACCCTGTCTGAAATCCATTTAGCATGATCCGTTGTGTCTCCTGCATGCAATCGTGATGGTTTGATTTCTCTGTGTCCAACCTTTTCCTGAACATGTCTAAGAGATCTTTTCTACCAGCTAAGTACTCAACACGATGTCGCATATCTGGTTCTACTTTAGTTTCCGAAAGCTTGGATTCCAGAATCCTGTTCTCTGTTCTCTGAAATGCAAGAACCTTTCTGTCAAGTTCTTTAGCCAGGCCATCGACCTTCCTCTTCTGATGCTGCTCCTCTCCTTGCTGAATCCATAAAGCTCTAACATCTTTGCTGAAACTTTTTATGGAATATGTGACTGCTTTATCTGGCAACTTCCCGAGTGAGGTTAGCCAGTCGTGACACATGACAAGCAGCGGAGGCGCACCAATTCCATATGTAAGAACCGAAGATCTACCCCGAGAATAGAATTCAACTTCCGGGATTATGAATTTGGATAGCCATCCATCCAATGCTTCAACATAAGAACGTTGTGCAGCAATGTAGCCCATGAAGCAAGCACGCCAGTTCTGAAGTTCGGCTTCTAGCTGAAGTGTTGCATGCCTGTGTGTGTCGCCACAGAACCTTCCATAAGCAGAGCTTGTAAAAGATTTCACCTCAAACATGATCTGATGTTGGGTTTCATGTGATTCTAGCATCACCTTCCATGTTTTCTTGAGGCTGCACAATAGAAAAAAATGCGAGCAAAAGCCCACAGTTAGAGCTGCAATAGAGTCTTCCAGCTCAACAAGCATTGCACATATGGCATACCCTTTTAGAAGCTCAATAAGTTGTGGGTGCAATTCTTCATCTCTAAGCTTCTGAATTTTATTTGATATTGACTCCGCTGTACGTAATGCAACCCATATTCTTGTATATAAATCTTTAACTGAAGCTCTGGTTTTGCCTACAGTGCGTGGATCATCTCCCCTGACATCTTGATTTCTAAGCTTTGCACACTTCCGCTCATATATTCTACGTGTGCGATCTCCTTCCTGGAAAGGAACATATGAGTAAAAGAAAGACTTAGCCACCATGACGAACTTCAATGAAAATGAAAATCATTGAAAATATATATACATCCAGGCAGATCAGTTCCCACTGTTTGTAGAGGGTTAGGTGCACCTGCCTGTGGGACCCACCTCGATGACCAAGTGTGGTAGGGATGTGAAGGTCACATTATGGATAATGGTTTTCCAAAAAACAAGTGTGTGATTGAATGACATCATATAGTGAAAAAAAAAAAAAAAAAACCTTAAGGGTTGATTTATCCAGCAGTGAATTGTGCTCCGAAAAGGGTGAAAACCAGAGGGATGTACATTCAGGTGGAGCGGATCTGATCCAACATTTAGAATTTCGTTGGAGTTGAGCTCCACATGAGCAGTGAGCACCTGATTACACTTGGATGCTTCAAACCATTCCAATGGTGCACACTTCCCATGTGATCAATCCAAACCCCTCAAACACACCTTTCACTGCTGGATTGTATCTTAAAAGCTCCATCACTTATAAAACCACTGAACTTTTGAGGCCCTTAAATAAACCTATGACATGGTGGACTGATTTTGACCCATCAAATTGAAAACTTTTCACTTGTAACCATCATTGACCTGAATCCAGTTGGGCCCTTTGTGATACGTACTTAAATAGGGTTATTTCCAATATTTCTTTTGCTATAGCTGCAATACTAGGCATCCTAGATTGCAGCTAAGCCTTTTGTGATAGTTGCATACTGAGCATCTTCTTTTTATGGTTTAATAAAGGATCACCAAACATGATGGACAGTTAAAACATGACCACAAGCATTAAATGATGCAGGATACATCACAATGCAACTAGACATGTTGAGAGAGAGAGAGAGAGAGAGAGAGAGAGAGAGAGAGAGAGAGAGAGAGAGAGAGAGAGAGAGAGAGAGAGAGAGAGTCTCCAGATGATATGGTAAAGAAGTCCATGTTGAACATATTCAGACCACAATCTATGCTTCTCCCTAGATAGCATCTCTCATGAAGCCATGCTATGCAAGACTAGTTTGAAAAACCAGTGAAGTAGTGCATATTGCATAGTCAAACCACAGTCCTCAATGAGTCAAGGAAATGCAGAAAAGTTACCTTAACTTCATCATATAGCTTTTTCTCCCAAGCATATAACCTTCCCAACGTCGATGAATGGCTCCCTGATTCCATTCCACTATTATCATCAAAAAGATCGTTATTGTATTCTGTCCATGTACTGTCATTGGAGCTGGAAGCAATATAACTTTTATATGAAGATGACCGAGATGAAGAAGATTGATGCCATGTGATAGCCTGTATGAGTTTTGACGAGTTCTCTGCATTGACAAGTGATAAATGAAACAAGATGATTTCATTATACTATATAAAAAATAAAGGCCTCAGACACAGCATTTATCTGCACTATACACCCTTCCAAGCAGTGTATATAGCAAAAGAAAATTACAAAAGAAAATAAAAATACCAAAATAGAACAACACGCTTTGACTCCTTTAGACTCACATGGGCCAAGTCTACTAGAATTTCATGAACAAGGTCTTTGCCAACCTCTGCAGCAAGATCAAGGTGAAAGAGCCAATGAGACGGATACTCTTCAAAACACAAGCTTCAGCTTCATTTACTGTTGAACCATGCCCAGATTCAATGTCAAAATGAATCAAATCTTAGGGTTTGAGTATCATTGCTTGTTACTGCCAAAAATCACAAGAGGCCTAGATAAATTGTCTTATTCTCGCCCAGATCCAGCAGATTCAATGTCAAAATGAATCAAATCTTAGGGTTTGAGTATCATTTCTTGTTACTGCCAAAAATCACAAGAGGCCTAGATAAATTGTCTTTTTCTCGCCCAGATCCAGCATTAAACTGGATCAAATATGCTAGAGCCTTGGAAGGCTTTCACCTAAAGTGGAAATTCTCTAAGACAATCTTATTCCAAAATTTCACCTCAAAATAATCTTTACATCTCATTTATAAATAGAATAAGAAAACCAAATCAATTTAAATCATTAAAAAATAAGCTAAATCCTAGATAGAATTAAATTCGTACACTTCCTGCACCTTTCCAGAAATTTGACCATAACTTCATCAATACAGGTCACAATTGCACAAACTTCAGCTCAATGAAAAGCTCAGGTGGTGTTTGACAAGTATACTTTTCGGGGGTCTATTTGACTTAAAATTGATTCAAACATATGTTTGTTTGAATGCTTTAGACTGCTTGGAAAAGTTTATCTGAATCTCTAATTTAATTAGCTTTAAGACCTTTTGCCTATTTCTCAAAAAGTAATAAAGGAGTTTTTTTTCAATAAGATAGATGTCTAAGGAAATCAAACAACTTCCATTTTCCTTTTTCTTTTTTACAAGTTTGCCCATATAACTTTTACCATGTGATAAGTCTGCCTCTACTACTTCCACTATATGAAAAGTTTTCCATGTAACTTTTACTATATAAATTTTTTTTTTTTTTTGTATTAAATCAGACATCAAACCATCTGTTTGTAAAAGGTTCTAGCAAGGGATGGCAATGGGTCGAGTTTCAACGGGACAAGCCCCAACCCGATCTGATTAGGGGTGGGTTTGGTAGTGTGTTAGTAGGGTTCGGGTTGGGTATAGTTTTCCATACACTAACCCAAGTCAGGTTCAGGGCAGGTTTGGGTTTTGGGTGTGTCTAACCCACCCCACCCCACCCCACCCCACCCCACCCCATATGTCTTTACTTTATATATTACTAAGTAAGGTTTTGTATGTGAAACGTCATTAGTGCAAGTGATAAAAGTGACATTTTCCTAAGTTTCATGGGTTCAAATCTTCACTAACACAATACGTTTTTCATATTTTTCAAAAAATATTAAATCAACCACTAACAAACCCAACCCATGACAACCATAAAAACCCACCACGCAGTGGCGGACCCAAGTGCAAGGGTCTGGGGCTGAAGCCCCCACCCTACCTGAAAACTTTCAAAGAAACCCTTGCAAATTCTGATAATTAATACATGTTTCTTTTTTTTACATTTTCCCCTTCCCACAATATTTCTTTTACATTAAGCCCCCCAAGTTTAATTTCCTGGGTCCGCCCTTGCCACCACGGGTAGGCGTGGGTGTGGGGCACTGCAAATACTGAGCAGAGCCCCATTGCCATCCCTAGTTTTATCAGAAACAGCTCCATTTCAAACAGATAAAAGTTTCCAAACCCGCATATAACCTATTCAATAGATCCATTTCATGTCATTATCAACTTTAAGTGTCAACTACAACCTAAACAGAACAATTGTTGGGCAGAATAAGTTTACTAGGTTCATTTTTTAAAATTAAACAAATAAAGTGATTGTAACTGCTTGATTATCTTAATGCACTATGCTTTGCAATTATTCAAACCAAAAACACAATATAATTTTTTTTTTCGGCAAAAAAAAAAAACACAATATACTCAATTAGGGAGACAACATCTAAAAGAGAATCAGTCTTTTGACTGTTCAAGTAGTGGATGGTTGTCAACTTAAAATACAAACAGGAAAACATTGGAAGTGTGTCATCCATGTCACAGTTTCTATAGAAGTACCCAAGTTTAATGTAACAACCCAATATGCTTCTGGACTTGGCTATTTTTGTTTAGAATCTTACTCACTCTCAGCCCCAGACTAGTTTAAGTAACATTCCGCAAATCATACAATGTCCTCACAAACAGAAACTGAAATAAACTTCATTTACAGTAGTAGATCAAAACTTTAAAGCAAAACTATCATCCACAAATAGACCTTGAATCCAATAGAAGATCAGACACTTATGCTGCATGGGAACACGTGCAGAAGTCAACACAATTAAAGGGGAAAATACAAATTGTTATTTAATACCTAGGGCTTATGTACAATTCCCTTCTATAAAAAGGGCTGACCATAAAAGTACTAAAGATGATATACACAAGGAAGTATTAGATACTCTCCCGGTCTCCCCTTTCAAAAAAAAAAAAAAAAATTACCCACCCATCACCCCCTTAAATCCCAGAAAGTGGACGGTTCCATCTATTCTCCACCTAGACCCCACTCTCACCTCTTAAATGTCCCTCCAGTTAAATCCTCTTTATCATGAATTCCTGGACATTCAATACAAAGCGGGTAAAAGATAAAAGGGCAAACGTAAAAAGAGAGCGGTCGAAGAAAGCCTTCACCTTTATTTCAATAAAGATGAAGACATTTCAGCTCTATAGACACGAGTAACGCTGCAAATGATGCAGCAGTTCCAACTTTTCTCACAAAAGAAGTTGCATTCATGCAGCAACCAAACAGAAAACACAGATAAACCAAAAAGGGAGGAAACACATTTCATACATCCAGATTGATAAACCTTACTTTATCAGTACTACGAATCAAAAGATTAGAAGAAAAGGTATAACAAAAATCCACTGCAATGGAAGAAAAAAAAAAAACACTTTTACACTGCAATGCCAAAAAAGGGAAAAAGAACCCACTTTTCTTTTCCTCCAAATTTCCTTATCAGAGGGACATAGACCCACCTTTGATTTCCTCCAAATTTCTCAAAGAACAGAGTATATGAAGAACTCTAACACCCATACCAACAACACCAAGAAACTTAGAAAAACTCAATCAAAGGACAGAGACCCACCTTTGATTTCCTCCAAACCAGACTGCAGATGAACTCTATTAGCCTCCAGCATCCTCGAAACTTCCTTTCCCGAATCATAAGCCCTGATGAAATGGTCCTCTACATCCTTCAATGCATCCATCAATTCCCGTTCCCTCGCCGGCGTGTCAATCACCGTCAATCCCTTGTTCTGCGGCTGCTCTACCTCTTCCCTCCTCCCAGTCTCACTCCCCACCTTCACCATCTCCACCGCATCAACACCCACTTCAGCCACTACCTTCCCCTCCTCCTCCTCCTCCTCCTCCTCCTCTTCCTCTTCTTCCAGCTCTGGAATCCCTTCCTCCTCTCTCACCACCCTCAAATCCTCATCAGAGCCCCTGCTCAAACCCCCCATCATCATCTCCACCGGTTCAACTCTCACCCCTTCAAATGGGTTGAAGAAATCCCACCCAAAGTCCCTCGGTGGCGAAGGCACCGGCGCTCCAATGCCGGAACAAGAATACCCACATCCCATTTGGTTGTCCCTTTCCATCTCCACTTCCTCTCTCACTTCTTCCTCATCTTCTGAACAAGAACACATTGATGAAGAAGAGGAGGATTGATGGGTGATGCCAGGGAGGGGTTCTGGGGCTGAATCGATTTGTGGGTTTTGTTTGGAGATGGGTGAGGAAGGAGGGGGAGGGAAGGTGATGAGGAAAGGGGAAGAAGGGGAGGTGTGGCGAGCAACAAAAAGACGGATTGCAGCGGCAACAGTGTGGAGGGAGTGGAGGTACTTGCAGTGGGAGTCTGCAAGGAGGTACCTCCGGTCGACCGCTGATTTGAGAAGGCGTTTTCTCTCTCTGCAGAGGAAGACTACATCGTCTTCTTCTTGGTCTAGCTTTGACGCTGAGCATCCCCCCATGTTCAGGCTTCCTTGTTTAAGTTGGGTTCTGCAAAAACAGGGGAAGGAAACTTTAGATAAGAGTTTTAGCAGATAGTTTTGAGAGAGAGATGTTCAGTAAGAGACAGAGGTTTTGGTGGGAAAATGAGGTTTTGGTGGGGGTTTTAGTAAGCAAACTAGCAAATGCTATGCTACAGAGACCGAGGTTTTGGTGGGAGATTCTGGAGAGAGAGAGAGAGAGAGAGAGGTTGGCAGTTGGCAGGGTTTTACAGGGGTTTTGAGTGGAGTGGAGTGGGTTATTTGGAGAGACTGTGGAGCTTGGATGTGATACTAGTCTTACACAAACTTGGATATGATGGTACTGGTAAAGTGTCTTATTACCCAAACTAATAAAACACCTGATGTCATGTTTTGGGGCGCTTTTAGGTCATAGTTGGCAAGTAAATCTTCTATGATTTCTCACCTGATTTTCACAGAGTCTGAGATAGCCCATATTTGGCAAATGGATTAAGTTTTTGTGAATTTGGACATGTAAAGATTATTATTGATTTTTAAGTGTGACCC
Organism: Litsea cubeba; assembly: GCA_012931725.1. NCBI lineage: Eukaryota > Viridiplantae > Streptophyta > Magnoliopsida > Laurales > Lauraceae > Litsea > Litsea cubeba. The sequence goes on from CM022949.1 coordinate 36,342,959, forward strand.
ATTTCCATGGGATTTGAAGATTTTTACTTTTGTATATTTTTACACCTATGCCTATTTTTCTCAATTATACATATCAATATGCAATGAGAAATTCTGTGTTTGGATGGACGGGGAATTGATATAAAGTGAAGTGAAGCATCAAATCAACAGAAAATAAAATATAAAGGGGTTATCATGGTTTTTATTTTTAGTGGCTTGCTAGGGAATTTTTTTTAATTTTTGTGTAAAAAGATAATGTTTTTTGTCATTTAATAAAGAAAGGAGGTTGTTTTTTTTACTTTTTTTTTAAATAAGAGGAGGAAATTCTTGAATTTGTGTACTTTTAATATGACCTCTTGGTCTTTTCTTGTCTAGATAATGAAGGTTTTACTTCAATTTAAGTTCACTAGTAAAGTCCCATACACACCATTACATGTTTGGTAAGGGTCTTCGGTGAGGATTCCTAAGTGGTTTTCCTCGTTATCTTCTAGCGAAGATAACGAGGAAAACCCATGTTTGATGCATACCTCCATCAAGGAAAAGCAAGATCATAGAATCCCAAAATATGTGGATGCATGGATTTCCACGACCTCCCCCCATCGTAAAATAGATGTCTGCCCGCGCAAGGAAGCCGAGCTAGAGAGTATTACGACGAGTTTTTAGCCAGTCTTTTTTTCATTTTTTATTTTAATTTTTTATGGGCCCTTAAATCATGATCTGAACCGTTCATACTTTTTTAAATGAAAAACACAACTATATGTCCAAGTATCAATTGTTGATTCATCATATATTTTGAGATATTTTCAAAAATATCCAAACCTATAAATAACCGTTTATGGATTTTTGTGGGGCCCTACATCATAATCCGAACTTTAATTCTCTTCGAAATGCCAACAACGGCTTTGGATCCAAATTTGGTAGCCTGATTATTCATAGATCATGAGAAAAATGAGAAAAATTATGGACTGTTCATCTGCCATAGTGTAAAAAAGGGAAATATTTTGCAGTTCATTTTTTCATGTTTTTTTTTTATTTTTGTGGACCCATAAATGATGATCTGAACCATTCCTAGTTTTGCTAACGCAAAACATGGCTAGGGATTCAAAAATCAGCGATTGATTCATCTTATAATTTGAGATATTTACAAAAAAAAAATCCATATCCTAGAAATATAAAACTTGATTTCTATGGGGCACACTCGAACAATCCAAACCGTTAATCATCTCCAGAACGCAAAAGGAAGTCTACGAGTGAGATTTTAGGTCTAAATTCATTGTGAATGGTGAGAAATTTGTAAGAGATATGCGACCGTTGGATGTAGTGAAGTGTAAAAGGTTAGATTATGTTGTGTTTGCCAAACATGGATTCTGCTGGTTCATTCCATCAGAAATCCTGATTGAGGATGTCCTTGTTCTATAGGACAATGAATTATAGGATTCTTTCCTCGTTATCAAATGTGCCCTAAATTTATCGACTCTTCACGGAGTCCTCACCTCTTGCCAAATATGCCAGTATAATCAAAGGCTTGCATGAGTATGTAACAATCAAAAAGAGCCATGGAGATGATAGGCTTGGACATGAATTTGAGATATGTATAATAGGATAATTTTTTTATTCGCCCTCACACTCTGCAGTCCATTTGGGTCAGTGCCGAGCATCTTGGGGGAGTGTGAAATTCACGAAGGACCCACCTTAGGGATAGTCCGAGTGATTACTCTCAATGAACGTCGTGCACGGAAGAAAGTTTTTCATGTATAATGAGGCCGTTGAAATGAGTTTAGCACCTAGTTTTAGGTCTCAAAAGTTAAATTTTACCATTCAAACTTATTCAATTAAAATCTTCTAGGAATTATTATTTAAATTAATATCAAATTAGGGCTAATGTTAATTCAAAAGAAGGGTACTAGATTAGATATTTGGGGGGGGGGGGGGGGGCGGAAATCCCTCATATTCATAGGATCACAAATTCTCTGATAAATATCAACCTTTCTCAGTGACATTTTTCTTCAAAGATAAGACTAGTTGTCATCAATCGAGGGGGCGTGGTTTTGGTGGCTTGGATCACAAAAATTGGGGGGGGGGGGGGGGGGGGGGGGTTTTTTGGATCACAAATTCTTTGATAAATATCAACCTTTCTCAGTGACATTTTTCTTCAAAGATAAGGCTAGTTGTGATCAATCGAATCTCATTGCACACAAGTACTTTCCATGAATTAGCATTGACCTTTTATTTGAAATTTGATTCAATCATTATCCATCATTAAATTATAATAGATTGCTAAGCATAGAGGTGGGCCTAATTGATATTGACCTGTTTAATATTGCTTGGCCTTATTGATATTGACCACACCCTATTGTTATAGCATCTCGGAGGCTTGCACATGATGAAGTTCCCACTTCAGTCTCCTCTCCCTAGAAAATGTGTCAGACTTTGCTTACTTAAAATTCAGGACTCCATTACTCCTGGTGGATAATGTGGAAGACAAGGTCAAGATCTTGGGTTGAACGTTGGATTGCACATCATTTGCTTGCAATCATCCATTCTAAGCTAATAATCATTAGATGCTTATGATGGCCAGGACAGTGTACAATTTAAACATCCTCTAATGAACAACGTGACCCATTATTCAGATACGATTCAGGCTGCCTGGACTACCATGCATTGCCAAGGATCCGGATCCATTGTCTGGTTTAGACGAATCAAGGCCGCCACATGAGGAGGTAGAGGAAAGAAAACCACACAAAAATAGGGGATCAACTGGATTCCTATTTGGTCCAATGAGAGGGTGACACATGGAAGGAGGAGTCAAATCAGTGACATCCCATCTCCTTTCATGGATAAAAAAAACTCCACTTCTCCATGTGTCTCCCTCATTGGACCAAACAAGGGATCCGGATCCATTGCAAACTTGAAGTGAAGCCAGCAAGGGACAATAACTCCTGATTAAGACAAAAGAAGAGGGTTAAAGACATCTCAAACTCCATAAAAATGTTAGTAAAAGAAAGGAAAAGGATATGGATACTACATTTGAAAGATAAATAAGGAACTACAAACATTCAATTAATAATACACTAGCACAACAACAATGTTAGTACGATCATATTCACCCATAATTGAAAAGTACATTTAATAATTTTTTAAGAAAATTTTAGATTATGCAAAATAAATCATCGAAAGTACTCATGATAATGATTTGGTAATTATGATAGGGATAGAAATAAAGTTCTTGCAGAAAAATAAAAACCGAAAAAAAGTGGTGGTTATATGAAATGAATGAGATGAGTGATTGCATATTGAAAGCGGAGAGTTATAACTTCCAATCAAAATCAAAATCATAAGTTATGGTCAAAATTATTTTTAAAACCCATAACTTTAATGGGATAGTATAATATGATAAAGTTCATCACACCAGCTAGGCTCGACTATGCAGGGTTGGATATGACATCATACAATAGGGTCACCAAATGGATAAGTCAAAAGGACACAAATTATACAGATAAAAAGTAAAATATTGGATACAGTACCTAAGCCTATTTTGAAACTTTGGGAGATTTTAGGTTTGGCATGGGTCGTGTCAAATCCGAATCTCAATGTGCCAAACTTGTACCTAATCTGACTTATAGTGGATTTTTTATTTAACATCCCAAATTCGTCTTATGACAAGTGCAGGTTGGATCAAGTTCGTCGCTAGTTTCTTTTATATATTTTTTAAAATGCAAGAAAAATATCTATAAACATTTCTCATAGAATTGGGTACTCAAAACTTTCCTATTACCATTCTTACATTTTATAAATGCCCAATCCCACTTGTGCCACATAACTTTTGTGTATTACCTTATTAAGTAATATATAATAATTTATAAATGTGTTATGGGGCAAGGGTGAAATGTATAGTCAAAATCTGAATTAGATTACTCTTAAACTTCAATTGTACATGACAAACCCACTACTAAAATTATTGGCAAACCAAATAAATTCTCTAAAAGGAGGAAAAATCTCAGGAAGCCATATGTATGAACCCCCAAGAGTACATTTGTTTAACACCGTAGGTGAAGAGGATCGAAAAATCATCTAAAATAATCTATGTTTTCTTACATTTGACACGCCACAATTTTCAAAGAAAAAGTTCCAAGAAGTAACTAAATTTTTTTTTCATTGGTGCAGAAAAAATGTTTCAGAATTGTTAGACATGTTTTTTTAAAAAAAGGAAATTAATGGGACAAGTCCCCTCTTGAACTTGTTTAGTTGGCTACTTGTATAAAATTTAAGTGGGATTTTAGAATTTATGATTCAAAAGAAAATTCAAGTTTAGCAAGGTGCTCCTTGTGGCATCCTTGTCATTTGCATTTGCTTTCTTACATCTCATCTAAACAAATTAGGACTGTCAATCATGTAGCTTGGCTCGCCCATTTGGAAGCTCCCAAGATGAGGGGGATATAGCTTTTCGTAAAAGGCTCGAGGACTGAGCTGGGATAAAAAATTTAAAGGCCCACCAATTTGTGGGCTAAGCTTGGACACTACTAGGTACACCCAGCTTGGCCCTTCTATTTTTCTTATATATGTAAATTTATTTGAGCATATGCTCATATATATATATATATATATGTGTGTGTGTGTGTGGGTTTACTTGTCCATGATTCTTATGTAGGTTATTATGTGATTCCTTATATAATTTTTTTTTCTTATATAATTCTTATGTGATTTTATGTAAAAAATACATGCTCGCCTTTAATCTCTCTTTCTTTGTTTACTCTACTACTACTACAACTACTATACTATAAGTGACTTTTTTGAGCATATATGTGGATTAATTGAGCATGATTTTAACGTGACTCTTATGTGTGTTATTAAGAGCATGTGATTACTTCTCTTTAGTTATTTATTCTAATATTCTTCCTTATATGCATAATCAACTCCAACTTAAATAGGTAACACCCTTAAACAAAAGGTGGTACGTGCAAAATCCCAATGGATTATTGTAGAGGAAATTACAAGATAATCTTTTTTTAATAGAATCAATTTATTTACTTGGTATTTATCTAATGAGAGTTCAATGCAATGCATTCTATCAAGGACATAAGTTTGATGAGTTTTAAGATAAGATTCAGAAATATCACCAAACAATTTTCTTTAGAAGATGATTACTAATTAATTTGCTATCGCCCTCCTAAATAAGAGGGCATAGGAAAGTGAAGTTTTCATCTCAAGTTCGGATGAAAGAGGGTTATGTACAGATTTTATGGACGGATCTGCCATATGAGGATATGATGTCATATACCAAATCCAAAAGCCTAAGCTGATAGGTGGAATGCCCAAACATGTATATGAAGGCCTAGGGCTTAGGGGATGTGAGATGTGAGACTTCCCAGCAGGTTAATACCACATTTATACTCAATGCATAGTGATATGGTGTATGAAAAAAATAAAAAATTGATTTTCTTCTCTTCAAACACTATACCCATCAAGCAATGGACTGTGTCACACAGGTGCATATGTTGAGGGTTGGGCTTGGACAACCCCGGGCCGATTCAGCTATTTGGCAATCCTTCAACATGCGATTTTGTTTGAGTTGATATTTTTACGGGTCAACCCGCCCCGTCCCATTTGGGCAAGAGTCCGATCAAATTTAAAGCTTAAATATTCCAAAATATAGAACTGGATGGAAAATGAGTGTTGAGAATTTGAACACGCAACCTTATCTCTTCAAATGCCTTTAGTTAATCTCCCAATACCACTTGTTCCACATGAGTTTTTCTTATACTTTTAGTAATAAATAAATATATATTATATATACGAGACAGATTGGATTAGGTAAAAAAAAACCCAAAATTTTTCTTATACTTTTAGTAATAAATAAATATATATTATATATACAAGACAGAACGGATTAGGTCAGAAGAAAAGAAAAGAAAAGAAAAGAAAAGAAAAAAAAAAAAAAAAACCTCAAACTCACTCCATTTCCGAAAAAAAAAAAAATCAAACCCACCCTAATACGAGCCGGTGGGGTGCATCCCCATTTAGACACAACCCATGCCATCCCTATCTGTAGGAGTGGATTTAGTGGGGCTTGGGGTGTTATACTGTTATGTAATGGTCGTTATTATTATTATTATTCTTGTCTCTTTCTTATTACGACTTTCCTTCTCCTTTGACTCTGCTATTCTCGGGAAAAGTGACTCACCCCGGTTAGGGCAGTTGCTCTGTGCTGCTAGTTTCCTACAGTTTAAAGCATAAAGGCCGGATATGTCACTATAGAGGTGGCAATGAAATCGAATTGTGCTGACGGATTATACAAGTCTAAGTGTCTAACATGCATCCGACTTATTTATTAAATGGGTTAGAAATTCCTAACCTGCACCTATCACGGGTTAATCCGACCCGACCCACTTAAACTCGCATAACAATTGAAGGTTATACAGGTCAGGTTGACTCGCATAACCCACATCCATCTAGTAAATTAATCGACTCAATCATGGTTCCCTGCTTGACCAAAACTGATTTTTAACCTCAAATTTGGTCTAATCTCATTTCAATAATTATTTGATGCGCATTACCTTGCTTTCCATTAATAAAAAATGTGTGTTTAAATTACTTAAGGTCCATTTATTCTTTTTTAGTCTATGCATTAAAACAATCAAATTCAGTTTTAACTTAAATAAGCGGGTTATGCGGGTCAAGCGGGTCAATCGTAACCCAACCCGCTTAACTGCGGGTCATGAATACTTGACCCGTGACCGACCCGCCTATTAAACGGGTTGGTTAAGCGGGTAATACGCGGGTCGGATCGGATCAATTTGGTGGGTCGGATCATATTTTCCCACCTCTATATGTCAATAATATGGACAATAAATTAAAAAGTTTCACTATCAAGCCCCATTGTGGATGATGAACCTGTCAGGCCTTAAGATTGGATGGCCATTGACACCAAATTGATGCCTCTGATAAAAAGTGTTTAGAGAGATCAAATGTTTATTATTGTGTTTATTGCTGTGCAATAACATGATGAGGAAATCATGGAAGCACCAGACTCCACTGTTTCCTGCCATGCAACATGTCATTTCTTTTAGTAATTCATCTCACAGGACTTAAAAGTTGTTGGAGACTGTGGGGGCGCACCAATTTCGGTGTTGTCCACTTCAAAGTCCCATCCATTTAGGTCTGACTGCTGGTTAAAAGGTGTGACCCGGTCGGTCAGCAGACTCACTGTTTTTTAAGATTTTAACTGTGCTCAGAATAATCATCCTATAGTTAGGAAAAATTTCAATCCACCTAAAATTCATTACAACTAAAGCACATAGCAAAAATAGGAAACAAAAAAACACATGTAGTATATGTAATCAGTTATAAGGTAAGCATGATTATGATTAGAGTAAGAGTTTTCATGATGATAAAATAAGGTAGGCCAGTGATCACTTGTGGTTTAAAATTTGAAAGTAAATCAGCCATGCTTTTATAGAATTGAACTCATATGATTTTGTGGAGTCTCCACAGTAAGAGGATGGAGCTCTATTGAAACTAAAGATTTCGGATACTTGAATGATTGGATACTTATTTGCAACCCTATTCAATATTATATAAATCTTAATTATATCAGATAAAGCGAATAAAAGAGCCTACATTTGATATTAAGGAGAATAAAACCTAGATTAGTGCTAATCTAGATTTAGACCTCTCTTGTTTAAAAAAGCCCAACAGATCAAATTCTGGTAAAAATTTCTAGTAAAGAAACATGTCCAACGTTTGACCAATTTTAGACTGGTCATTGAACGAGTCTAGTGAACCCCACAAGCTTGGCTCTTCCATGAAACAGTCGTTCCGTAAATAACACTTAGGTAATCTATTATTGTGCTGTCTTTGAAGCTTTTTAAAGTTGGCAAAACCTGGCTTGACTCATGATCTTGCAGCTAATGCAGGTTGGACACATTCAGGGTTTCTAACCAGTTGCTAGACGGGTCAATTCCAGTTGGGGCAGCCCAACCTGTCAGCTCATGGATGCCTAAAATCCCTTTTACACAAACTTGAACACATCAGTGTGCACTTCGACGCTATTGTTTGAGAAGGTTGGAACTCCTGATGGCTGATAAATCCATGGTACATGTTTATAGTGTAGATTGATGTTGATGGTTTTTCATAGTTCATGATGGAAATGGTTAAAACTATGTGCAAGGCCATGGTGTAGCTAGGGAATCTATAGTATTCTCTGTAGGCCAAATAACCAAAATCACCAAATTTAGGAACTCCCTTGAGCTCCCTAGGCCAAATCAGTAGACAAGCAAGCTTTCAATGATAATACCACCCTATGATCCTCCATTGGGTTATGTTGATTAAGATGCTATGAATTACATGGTCTATAAGATACTGGCACAAGATTCAATCTTAATCAGCTTAAAGTGTAACCTAAGTTTTCATAATCCAATATTTAGATCGCAAGTAGACCAAGACCAAAGTTTCATCATCCAATATCTCCATCACAAATCAATTAGGATCAAAATAAGCGCCTATCAATTAACAACTTATAAATACTTAAGTCAAATTAAAAAAAGATTGCATTTATGAACAACTTAAAACTTTGAATTAACTTAAGCCTATCAAATAGAGATTTCTTCGGTAGGTTCACACTACAACCCGAAAATTGAATCCATAAAAAAAGGAAAAATGAAAAAAGATATCATGCAAAACCTCTAAATTCATCCAAAAGTCAGGGCAATACTAAGAAAAAGAAGATTCCTAAATTTAAACAGACGGAAATTTTGGAGCCTCAGAGGAATGCTTTTAGCTCAAGGGCTTTGACCATCCTTGGATGCCAAAAACAGGAATACTACATCTCACTCCCAGTTTCTCTCTGAATAGATCAACCAAAGCCCCTATTTCTGTACTTTGAAAGTACCTACCCATAAAGTTACCCATGCCAAATTTTTGGACTTTGAATTCATTGTACTCACCCACCATGACCCTGTTTTTGTAACTCCTCTCTATTTATCTAAACCCCCATTTTTATTGTTTTTGAATTCCTTTTCATTTGTGTCATTAATAATGAAACAAAGTGCTTTATCAATGTTTTTTATGGCATGTTTGTGTACATGCAGAAAAACCTTTTTCTAACTTCCATAGGAAATTATTTTCCAAGTAATTATGGAAAAATTAGAGTCCATTTTTGCATTTTTTTTCCGTAAAAGAGCAGCTCACCAAGTATGAGATTTATTTTAGAAAGAAAACCATTTCCACACTCCTTACTTTTTCTGTAGAGAACAGCTAAACAGATGTGCCGTATGGAAATTGTTTTCATGGATTTTCATTTGTGCTTTTCTATGGAAAATCAGTTTTAAATCCATAGAAAATGGTAGTGTTCCAAAGAAACTCCATAGAAAATGGATTTCCATAGACTTACGAAAATATACTTATTTATTTATTTTTTTATCATTTTTATATGTAGAAAAGTGTTGCACCTATCAGCAAAAAAGCATTTCTTTCCACAAAATCCATTTTACACGAAGGTACCCTTTGGTCTGTTTGATTTTAACTCTGTATGTGCATGCATGGTGATGGAAGAGGATTTTGAAAGGATTGCGTTTCTCCTTCCCTGTTTCCATTGGTCCATGAGCACCTTCACACCTCTCCTGTCTCTTCCAACCCAGAAAGCCTACAAGGAGAACCACACGTGTAAATAAAATCATTGGCCTCTTGTGTTTATTGAGTTCCTAGCCCAACACATGTGCCACTGTATCTATCTATCTACATGCTGTAACAACAGGGACCATTGACTTGGATTCAGCAGTCCAATCTGAGAAGTTTAGGCATTTTCTTCACTGTGTGAGTTTGTTTAGAGGCTGGAGTACATAGGCTCTTGCAGAGAAAAGAGATGGAATATTGACAGGAGTAGAACATGGGTAAAGTGACTTGTGATGCGAGCATTTTATGTAGATGTAGATGTTACTGGCTTTCTTTCTTTATTGTTTCGTTGTTTTCGGTGTCCTGTCCCCTCTCCTTCTGCCTCTCCTGTCTTCTCTCTCCAGACCTGTTTGTATTGAAACTTGTGCAATGTTTGTATGAAGCTCGAATAAAGTGGCAAAAATAAAATGCCTTCTAGATTTTTAGATGAAGGGGTCTTCTATGGGGTACTGTGAATATGCTCTGGCACATAGAGAAGGTAGGAGAAACCAACAGTTCTCCCTCGTAAATCACTCACCATTACTGCTCTCTTCTTACTAACAAGTCATACTTGTAGAATCGAATCTTTTCTCTCTCTTTCTCTCTCTCTCTACTAACAGGCACATAATCCTGGACTCCTGATATGCACATTAGTCTCGAGCCCCGAGTCTCTGCAGTAGCTTTCTGTGTTTCTATGATTTAGACCCCTGAATCGGTAATCTCATATGTATTTTTTAAAATTTGCTTTGGTAACCAAATTGAGGAGGTTTAAACTCAAGAGAGAGACGTTATGAATAAAGGAAGCAGTCCACTCATAAAGGAAGCAGTCCACTCGAGTGGAAAATAAGCACACACACGAGAAGAAAACTCATATAAGTGAAAAGGGTGTCCACACAATCACACATGCGGAAAGCAATCATATTTATAATTTCAATCCTAAGTAGCCAGGTGAGAACTGCCGCCTGTTTTCTGATAAACTCATATGTTGGAGTCTCTAGGGTAGGTATTCTCTTAAAAAATTGATATTTACTTAAGAGTATGCATGAGAATGTGTCACCTTGTTGGAAGATAAAATTAGGGATGAGAATGGGTCACCAAGGACCCAAATTGAAGAGTTCAAGTATGCTTAAGCAGAAGAACAACTCCTTACCCAAGTCGTAAGGAGCGTCAGTTCTTACATTGCTGCCCCGGGGTTCGAACCACGGGTAAGTTACCTCTTCCTGCTTGTGCAGGCATGAAGGTTTTAGGGTTCGAGATCTCTAGATTGGTCCACTCAATAAATCAGCCCACTAGTGTGCAAAAAATAATAAACTACGCAGTGGAAATAAAATCACAAGCACACACCACAAGGACACCAAATTTATGGTGTAAAACCCTAACCAGGTGAAAAACCACCGATCCGAACTGGATCAAATTAAACACTATGAATCTTGCAATTACAAGAAACTCAGATTTCTTCCCTAGATATCCCCTATCTAAAGACTAAAGTTACTTTGTGTCACATCACCTTCAACGACATCACACCGTTGATTGCAACAGATACAACGCTTGACTCCTCAAATCTTTTACGCAAGAAGATGATCTTCTACAAGGGATGCAAAAGAACCTAGCTCTCTAGAGTACTTGGCAGCACAACTCTTCAAAAATCTCTAGAGAATATTTCTCTCAATTAGATCACAAATTCAGAATTTGAGAGATGATCTGTGTTACTTTTGGGTTGTGAGAAACACCCAATATATAGCCCCTAATTCGTGCAAGAGACTCCTTGAAATATTCCACTAAGAATAGAGTCATTTTCCAAATTTCTTCTTTCAATCCGGAACCAACTTGAACTCAGCGCGCACCCTCGCTATAGCGAGGATCATCATCCTCGCTATAGCGAGGTATGATTCTGCCTCCTCAATGTTTTTTGGCTCTGACAGCCTTTTGCCAACTTTTTTTCTAACAATCTCCCATTTTTGGCAATTGTGGGACAAATCTTCCTAATACAATATGATCTACTCAAAAGAAAAACCCAAAATACAATGAATTTTTAAACAAAAAAAATCAGCACTGTAGATCTTGAATTGCCTTAGCTTGTAGAACTCCTCCGGACTTCATTCTTCTCCCCCTGTATTTGTCCATAATTGACAAACAAAAAATCATGCAACTTCCGTCAACCTGGATGCAGTAGCTCCCCCTCGATTTTGACTCCCCCTCACTATGATCTTCGTATCAGCACTGGGGGTGGGAGCTTGACCTCTTTGATCAAGGCTTTTTATGATTAGCCACCCACACTTGTGTATTTTGAGCTTTCAGCAGAGTGTGAGCAAGCTCCTTAGACAAATCAGATTTTCTAACCCAAATTGGAGTTGTCTTGGGTGAAGAAAATTTTTTCCGCCATTGCTTGGTCTTAGGTAGACTTTGCAGCTTCTTGCAATGAGGACAAATGTATCCTTCTTTCCACAATGGTGACAAGTGGATGTGCGTGCAGCACATGACACATTCTTTTTCTTGATACTACTCGACACATTATGTATATGTGCAGTATGTGGAGTAGCATGTGTAACACTTGAAACAAAAGTTGTTTTACCTTTAGCTTTTGAAGTGGATGCACCATGATCATAACCAAGACCGCTTCTGTCAAATTGAGACTTATGACTACACAAGATATTTGTAAGAGTCTTCGAACCAGTGTTCATCTTGTTTAGCGAAGCTTGTTTCACTTCTAGCTCAGACAGAGTGATCTTCAATCTTCATTGCAAATCTTCTTTTTCACTTTCACAATCACTATCTCTTTCTTCAGATTCACTATTTCTTGTTCAGCCTTCTTAAATTTTTGACCCTCAGCAGTCAAAGTTTCAACCATACAGATCTTCTGACTTTCCAAGAGATGAACATTTTCAAGTGCTTGCTCTAATTCAATTTTCAATGCAGAATTTTCTTCTTGAGCAGCCTGAAGCTTGATAATAGTCTTCTTGCCATACTTTGTCATCTTGACACAATCAGCATATGTAGCATGATACAATTCTTCATAATCTTTCTCTTGATCTGTCATCTTACCATCATGATCTTCATCAGTATCATTGTCAGACAGAGACCTAGTCATGAAAGCCACAAACTTGACATTCACAGTTTCAGAAGTTTCAATTGAAGGATCTTGTTCTTCTTCTGATGACTGTTCCCGTCACGACCCAGGCCCGAGATCTGTTAAACCCCCGGATCGCGATCCCATACTTACTCCCGTAGATCCCGAATTAACCGAAATTAAAACGAGACCCACAAGGGATAATCATACAATATCCTGTCAAATATACAACTTGCGGAATGCATATAACATCATCCATCATCAATGTATAATCCTAATCAAAAGTGAGGTTCTTATACATGAATTGTTTTGTCAACCATTGTATATTCAAATACAATACAAGGTGACCAAAAATTGAAATTTCAAAATAGTTTCTCTCAAAAGAATCTAAACATCCCCAAAAGAAATCCCCATTTCATGACGAACTCGGATACTCGTATCAATTGGTATCCCGTCTCTGCCATTCTATCAATCCTCCTGGAGGAACCGGAGCGGTCTCCTCCGCTAGCGCTGGGGCCGCTGCAGGGCCGGCATGGGCAAGTGGGCTTGTAATGCCATCAATAACACAAATGAACACGACGGTTCAATAATACATACATAATTCTGTGATATAACATGTTAATACTTACATAATTTCATTCAACCGTGTTTCTATCAATTCTAACAATTCATTGCATAGATAATATCATTAGTCAATTAATGGACATAAACAATTTGGCAACTACCATAGCATTCATTTCATTACTTTTCATTCTTTTACCATCTTCCCTCAAAGGAAGGATTCATCTTCCAAATGGAAGGAATAGTATAGTCATAATCTTTCAATGACAGTCATTCAATATTGTGGGATTTACCAGTGCCCGGGCCAGGGGCAACTAGCATCACCACAGAACTCTGGAACGCCCCCAAATCCATCTACTGGAGTAGGAATAGCCATTCGTTCAATTACAATTCATTTTAATGAAATAGCTAGGTAGTGCCATACTCAAGAGTTAACACATTAATTCATTTCTGGATTCAATTCAATATACTAAGTTTACTTAAGCAATAAAAAAAAAGGGAGTTAAACATTATACTAGTCACTCTAGACATTTCACTAGAGTTCAAAAATACTAGTTACGGTATACCCTTAGTCACAAACCAATGAGGAAATTCGGATAATTAGGAACTCCACTCATTTCTTTCAAATTCCAACCAACCATTCGAGTGTAATCATTGGTTATCTAATGTATGTGCTATTCTTGATGGACACCACATTTAGATAATGTGTACATTAGAGTCCCCGTAATTAACACTCATGGAGGTTTGTAACAAATGAAAGATTAACACACACACCACTTAAATAAGGTTCAAACTCATCAATACTCCATCTTCTATAGTCCATAAACCTCAATTACACTATAAATAGTCTCTAGACTGATTTATAGACCTATTTACACACATCAAATGAGTTTTTGATTCAATTAGAATCACCTTTGTTTGGACCCAACTTTAATTCTCCCAATCACAAGGATATGTAGACCATTAGATTCTACATTCCAAGAGCTTTCCAACGGTATGTGGAAGTCCAAAATCCGACTTACGGTTCAAAAGTTATGGCATTTTGAAGTTGGCATTGCTGGGCCCATTGGGCCAGCTCGCTATAGCGAGATACCCTGTTGTTTGGCCTCCGAAACAGCAACATAATGCTGTTTTTTGAAGCCATTTTCACTCCCATTCATTCTCAACCTTCACAATACATGGAACCTCATGTTCCCTTCTAAAACACCATCTCCAAAAACACATCTTCCAATCCATCATTCATTCACAAACAAATCCAATTTAATCTATAATGAAAATTGCATAAAGGCTTCTAATCAAGGAATATACATAAACATCAACACAATCACATGAAAACTACATATACTTGCATACAACCATGGATATACATATATATACGAATAACCCATCATTTAATCACAAAATAATTAATTTTAGGTCACAATGGAAATTTGCCTAAAACTTTCCATCAATGGAAATTTGCCTAAAACTCTCAATCAATGGAAAGTGCATAACATTAACATAAATCACATAGAAACTATGTACACTTGCCTCTATTAAAGCTTCTTGAACAAAAGCCCTTTGCTTAGCTTAATCTTGAGATGAAAATTTCTATTTGAAATCCTCTTCTCAACCTAAAACCAAAACCAAATTCACAAATAGAACTACTATGAGTTCCTTGTGCTAGAAATCATCTCTACACTCCTAATAGAACTTGGAAATCCTATAAAAGGTCCAAGGCACTTACTTGAAGTTCAAAAGGGAAAAGGTTGGGTCCTTGCCAAGACTCCAAAGGTCTAACAATGGAGAATGAGGTGAGGAAGAAGATGAAGATGATGAAGTTCTTCTCCAAAATCACTTGTAAGCTCTCAAATCTTCACACTTGATGGAGGAATGGAAGGAAGAGAGAAAGAGATGGAGAAGTTGCCTAGGGTTTACTATTGAAATGAAATGAACCCATCTCTTAGCTTATATAAGCTATCATTTTGCATTTAAGTCCACTTTCCTACACTCATTTACACTTTAAGTCA
The DNA here is from genome assembly GCA_012931725.1 of Litsea cubeba. Lineage (NCBI taxonomy): Eukaryota > Viridiplantae > Streptophyta > Magnoliopsida > Laurales > Lauraceae > Litsea > Litsea cubeba. The sequence continues at coordinate 36,358,223 of CM022949.1, forward strand.
AATGAGGACTCTTTTGACTAATCTTAAGTCAAAACTAATCGTGTATGTTATGAAAGTTAATGTATTAATTGAGATATACGTGATGGTACCCAATTTTACCGTATTTGACGAAATACGTAAAAATCCGTATTTACGAAGAAGTCCTTATCTCTACTCATTTAAACCAAATCTCTATTCAATGATCTTAATTTCATTCAATCTCACTTCATTATGCTCAATTCAATCATTAGAGACTTGTTTATCTCTTTTTGATCATTAACCAACATTAATTCAATTAATTATGCTTAATTAGCTTAACTCTCAATTAATTAGCCTTAATCGTCATTAATTCGGGACGGGGTGTAACAGTTCCTCCCAAGTTGTGTTGAGAGCCTTTTTCAATGCACCCTTTTTCTTGTTGGCACACTCACTAGCATAGTGACCATAGCCGTGGCACTCAAAACACTTGTTCCTTTTGCAGTATCCTTCTTCTCAAATTTAGAACTCTTCCACTTGATTGTTTTGACTTCATGTACTTCTTGAAGCAATTAAACATTTCAGCCATAATATCTTCAGCCTCAGATTCAGAATCAGAACCAGACTCAGTTTTCTTTTCAGGTTTCTTCTTGATTCTGAGTTGGCTTTCAAAGCAATACCTTTCTCTTTTGATTTTCCTTTATCCAAACGGTTTGCTTCAAAGGTTTGAAGATTTCCAACCAGCTAATTTACCTTGAGGGTATCAAGATTCTTGTTTTCTTCAGCATCAACTTTAGAATCGAACCTCGAAGGTAGAGACCTCAGAATTTTCTTGACAATCTTGTTTTTTTGAATTTCCTGACCCAGATTGAAAATAGAATTGACAATATCATTCAGTTTTGCATAAAATTGATCAAATGTCTCATCTTCTTCCATCACAATGGTTTCAAATTCTTTAGTCAGCCTTTGCAATTTAGATTGCTTCACCGTGTCTGTACCCTCATACACTGTCTGTAAGACTTCCCACGCTTTTTTTTTTTGCAGTTTTGCAAGTGGAAATCCTACGGAACTCTTCAGTAGAAACTCCATTGTATATACTATTCACTGCCTTGTTATTACAATTGTAGGCATGCTTCTCATCCTTAGTCCATTCAGCTTTAGGTTTAGGAACAGTTTGTCCACTAACCACAATTGTTGTTATGGAGTAGCCCTCTTCAACAATATCCCAAACATCATCATCAATGGACTTAAGGAACCCAATCATCCTTTGCTTCCAATATGCATAATTAGAACCATCTAGCAAAGGGGGTTTAGAAGTTGATGTCCATTCTCGATTGATCACCATTCTAGAAATCTCTTTAGATCAAACACAGCAAATTAGTGTAACCCGTTCTGATACCAATTGAGGGTTTTAGGGCTCGAGATCTCTAGATTGGTCCACTCAATAAATCAGCCCACTAGTGTGCAAAAAAAAAATAAATTAAACTACGCAGCGAAAATAAAATCACAAGCACACACCACAAGGACACCAAATTTAAGGTGGAAAACCCTAACCGGGTAAAAAACCACCGATCCGAACTGGATCTAATCAAATACTATGAATCTCGCAATTACAAGAAACTCAGATTTCTTCCCTAGATATCCCCTATCTAAAGACTGAAGTTACCTTGTGTCGCATTACGCTTCAACGACATCACACCGTTGATTGCAACAGATCCAGCGCTTGACTCCTCAAATCTTCTACGCAAGAAGATGATCCTAAAACAAGGGATGCAAAAGAACCTGGCTCTCTAGAGTACTTGGCAGCACAACTCTTCAAAAATCTCTAGAGAATATTTCTCTCAATTAGATCACAAATTCAGAACTTGAGAGATGATCTGTGTTACTTTTGGGTTGTGAGAAACACCTAATATATAGCCCCTAATTCGTGCAAGAGACTCCTTGAAATATTCCACTAAGAATAGAGTCATTTTCCAAATTTCTTCTTTCAGTCTGGAACCAACTCGAACTCAGTGCGCACCCTCGCTATAGCGAGGATCATCATCCCCGCTATAGCGAGGTATGATTCTGCCTCCTCAACGTTTTTTAGCTCTGACAGCCTTTTGCCAACTTTTTTTATAACAAGACACCTTTTCCACTTGTGTGGGCTTTCTTCCCGCTTGTACGGGCTTCTTTCCCACTTGAGTAGGCTGTCTTCCCGTGTGTTTGCGGACTCTCTCATGGACTCCCAACCTCCTTGGCGGTTTAACATAAAAAAAAAGGAAGTAAGGGTTGGGAAGCTCTTTTATTGGATAATGGGTTTACAAAGAACAGGCCCATCTGATGATTGTAACCATTCATTTACGGGCCTTTGGTGTTTTCTTTTCTTCATGTTTTTCATCTTTTAAACCGATCCAACCGTGGATACGATTCTGATCATGGTGAAAATGATTGGGTAGTAAGAGTGAAGGATTTGGATTGACCATAGTCCATAGGTGGCCCATGTAACAGGGGAGATCAATCATGAGGAAACATCTCTGAGCAGAAAATTGGCCAGTTACATGGTTTTAGTGTTTGATCTCCATTCCAGTCCATAGACTATGTCCCTTGTTCAAGATGGGGTCCTAATTTGGCCACTTTTACATTCAACTACGGATATGACTCCTGTAGCCTAGACCTCATTTGGGACCCGGTTAGGTATCCGTCCCATATGGTTGAGACTGTGCTTTACCCAAAATCCACAGCCGAATCGGGATCATATGAGGAATTCTCCCAAGGCGACCGTGAGTGAACTAATTAAGGTCCGCCATATCACCGAGTCACCGTTGACAGTCCTTTGAATGTATGACAGGCTGCCAGCGTGCTTGGTAGGCTGCCCCTAGCTATATCGCAGACCTTGATTGATCCATCACCGTCACCATAGAGGAAATCCTCGGAGGATCCAGACTCTATCCAGCCCCTTTTCATCCCCATTCTTGCTATAAGATGATGGGAGATTTAGGGCATGTTTGTGTAGCCCATTTCCGCGGAAAAGTTGACGGTTTTCCGCGGAAAACCTACTTTTCATGCGTTTGGTGCGGTAGTTTTCCGCGGAATCACTTTTTTGCCACATCAGCTTTTTCCTTCCTTACCATGGAAATGGACTTCCCATGGGGGGGTATGGGAAGTCTATTTCCACAGAAAATTGGCCCTCCTTTTATAAACTCCATTTCCTACCCATTTCCTACCAAAGAGTAAACACTTGTTTTTTTGGAGGGAATCCGCAGCCGCACCAAACAACATTGCCACTAATTCATCAAGGAAAAAACTTTTTGCACCAAACATGAATTTTTTACTTCCCCGGAAAACCTTTTCCGAGGTATTTAAAAACCATAGAATTTGATGATGTGGCAAATTCTTCTTTCCATGGAAGTTACATGTACACAAACGTGCCCTTAATGTGGTACTGCATGCTTCAATGCCCACCGTTGGATATGATGGCCCCAGCATATGGATAAAAATAAAACACAAAACAAAAAAAACCTGATTGGACCAACATAGCCATCTGAAGTAGGACTGAGAAATGGACTCAAAGTAAAGGCTTTTGTGTAGGGTCTTATGATCATTATTAAATGTATATGCTGGTGACCAACTAGGTGTATGTTGATTTGACTTTCGACCAATGTTATGAGCTGCACTTTTACTTGAGGTGCTCTGTTTTTATATTGGAGGCAGTACATTTTTAAGGCTCACTAGATTTGGATGGGATTAATCTAATTTCTAAAGCACTCTCTTCCCATACGTTGTAGGTGATCAAGGATCATATTTATTATAAACTAGTGTTTTCTCGTATGGGGCAGGAAACATGGACTGTATTTTATCTTCTTCATTGGTAAGAGGAGTGAATGTACACTTATTTCATCATCTAGTTCTTTTAATATGAATAGAGCTATGAATTGTAGAAAATATAATCTAATTCCATTTTGAAGAAATGCTTTAATACCATTTTATAGAAATAAAAAGGTGTGGAGTATGTGTGTGGGAATGTGAAATTGTACAGCCAAAGGCAGTAAATAGCTCCTATTCTAAATCAAATGAACACTACACTGATATACATTAGTTCAAATCTCAAGTTAATAACAGATTTCTCTACTCAAATACTTGGACAATCTCCTATACCTTCGTGACACACACTCTTGCTTCACGTGCTAAAAAATAACTAGGACACAATATAGCCTGCCAAAGGACATGACTATATATATTCCAAAATAATAATAAAGTTCCGAAATGATCTTTAACATTCCTATATGACCTTTGAAACCCCAATATGACTTTTGGGTTCCCTCGGAGATTTTTTTTAGAGGAATTTATCTGAAAAACCACCTTAGATAACCACTAACCAAAAAAGGCTCCAGTAGTTCATATGACACGGAAGCATTCGTTTTTTAATTAAAGTTTTCATTGAGCAATGACGTCGTCGCTCGTTTAAATCCTACAAAACCCCGAATTCCAATTTTCCCTTTCTTCATCCCTCATTTTTCTCCTATTTGGCGATTTCTTAGCATCCAGATAAAGAACATCCAAGAGCAAAACGAGAGGCAGACAATGAAAGATCTTCTATTTCTTAATTTCTCATCCTTTTCTTCTGTAATGTCAATTTATTCTATTATTAGCTCTATTGATTTGTATCATGAGAAAACGCTTGAGTCTTGCATGGTTTTGTTATTAGTGGGGTTTTCGATCTTTTCCCTCTTTTGGGTGTTGTTGGGTTTTTTGGGTTTTGTTGGGAATGCTGTTTGTTTTTTATGCCAGTGACCATTTTTGGCTAATATTACATAGGGTGCAAGAGATTTTTCAATCTATATAATGTCTTAGTTGTATTCGTTGGGTTGTAGTGGGGTTTTTGAGGTAAGGATGGATGGGTATGCGTTTTGTGAGAAAATATGGTTGGTAATGGGAGATGGAGCTGGTAAATTCTCGATGTGGGGTTAGTGTGCATCTGATCATTTTGTAACTACTTTAAATGCTAGTCATTAAAAGCTTAACTCATGCATTTTTTATTCTAAATATACCTACCACTACATTTGCTCACAATAAAACATGTATTCAACAACCATCAAGCACTACTTTAAATAACAGCCCTTGGTTAAAAAGTCACCATTGATCTTGCCTACCAATTCTCTTTACAATAACTAAAGCAGGCATCAAATCTAATGAATTTTTGTAGTTGTGCTTGCAATGAAGCATGTAAAGGATGTATGTTGGTTTCTTTAGATCATATAGTGCGTGTGCACATCATAGTGAATCCAATTAAATTTTTCTCCAAACTAAGATCAATGTCGACGTCATCTCCCAACAGTTTATGAAGTCTTTCATGAGATTAGAATGAGCAACGACAACATTGCTCTGCAGAATCTTGAAACGTTTGGTCCCATTGAAATGAGCGACGACATCATCACTTCGCAGAATTTTGAAACGCTTGGTCCCATTGAAAAGAGCGACGACATCGACGCTCGTTGAAATGGGCAAACAAAAGAGAAAAGTTTGGCAAGAAGACCAATTTTGTTTCATAAAAACTACTGGGGCCTTGTTTGGTTAGTGGCCATCTAAGGTGATTTTTTTGATAAAATCCTCTTTCTTTTTTTTTCTTAGCAGAAAATCAAAAGTAATAATTCCAACATGAATGGGCCAGAATAGGGGTTGGGTCAGTTCCCAATGGGCCATTTCTATCTAAGCTTATATAGATTTTCTATTTATGATGGGCTACTTTTCCCTTCACACTTATAAAGTGCAACAAAAAAAAAAAAAAGAAAAGAAAAAAAATGAAAAAGCAAATGAAATCAGAAGCCATGAAGATGAAGCAATCAAGAAAAGAAGAGGTTTCAGTAAGAAAAATCTGACCTTTTGAGCTTAGATTCTTACATAGAGGATGGACGAAACTGATTTTTTGAGGTTCTCTTTTTTTTTTAGAGGGTTATCTTCGGTTTTATGGCCAACAGATGTCTCTCACCAGATGAGCCACAACTTATAATCCATGCAAGTGGGGGCCCACTTGGGGTGGGTAGAGAAAGTACAAAAGCACGAGATTCCTTCTCTTCTATATGGGTGTATATATAAATGTAAGGCTTCACTTTATGGTTTACAAATGCCACTTTCCCAAGGATGTTTTCATCAGTGCGTCACTGTAGATGATGAGATGATTGGGCTTAGCCAATATATAAGAATTTCCTATTATTTGATTTGGTCTTGCCCAAGGTTGAAAAACCTATTACTCGAATTCGACTTGTCCAATACAAAAACAATTAAATTCGATAGAGCTAGAGAATTTCAGAATTATTTTAAAATAAATCAAGTACTTGTAAAATATAATTATATACTTATTTACATACATTAATGATAATCAACTGAAATAAATAAATTTATATATGCAAGAAAACTACTATAATAAGAAAATAAAAGAAAAGGTTGCATAGTACATAATTTGTTACATCAAATATCGAATGTAAAAGATCAAATATATGTTTCAAATTGCATTCAGACATCACTTTTAAATTGTTGATTACAACTTATTAAAACGCATGGGTTCAAAACGCAAACAACTTATTAAAATTAGGTGACTCAGCCGAGTCTCCCCCGTATGACTTGGCTCTTCATCAAAACGAGATGACTCGAGAGAGTCAAAAGTCTAACTCAGGAAGTTTTCCAATCTTGGTCTTGCAATATCAGATGCTAGCAATACACTTTTTGAGGGGAAAAGAAAAAAGGTTTATGCAGGGCTCTGAAAACAGGTCCACACCAGATTCATCTGAAAAAAATGTCCTATTCCAACTCTAAGAATTCATGGGTCCAGATCAGTATGCACTGATCATCGATTCCAGGATGAGTAAGTGTCCACTTGCAAAGTATTGGGTTCGGAGCTCAGTACGCCATGGCCTGACCCATTTTCATCCATGCTACATACTGTGCCCAAAACTGGATCAAAAGTCAAAACAGTCATAATTAGGCCCCAGTATAGAGTATAGACTTTGACCGGGTTGTTTAGAAAATGTTGTAAAGCTCAAGCACAGCCCAGTTATGAGGCCTATATATCATGCCCTTGCCCATAATATGGACAGGATTGGCCCTGTTTTGAGGCCCATTTCAGCCTTACATCTGTGTATTTAGTGCTAGGACTTGATATGCCAAGATTACAACCAAAGTTACGGACAAATGTGGGCCATAATATTTGGTGGTCTCAGCTGGGGACAACTGTAATTCAAAATCAATTTTCTTCTATAAGATCCAATCAGGAGTCCTACAATGGCCAATAACCATGGAACTTGATCCCATGGTTGAATTGAGTTCTAAATCTCATTTTATTTGATTATAAAAGGGACTCCAAGACTGAAAATATGTGAAAACAAGGCAATTGTAGCATTGGACGAATCACTATTCGCATGTAGTAGGTTGGGTGAAGGTGGAAGAAGAAGAAGAAAAGTTGTAGGTTGTTGACAATATCGTCAACCAATTGATGATATCGTCAATGTATTTACATGAGATGAGCCTCTCATTTCCCATTCAGAAAAGTCTCCCCTATTTCCTAGCATAGGCATTAAGAATAAACGCCTTGCCTTCCCGGGCCATGGGCCGTGCTGGGGGCTTGGGCAGTCCGGCCCATTTTTCAATCCCTACTCCAGGGTCACTAAATGCTTTGTATAGTTAGCAGGTCGTATCCCTGTTTGGATCTTGGAACAGGCTGGTCCTTTTAATTCTCATGGTGCTAGGTTGAAAGAACTACACAAGTAAATGGGCAGGTGAGCAAGCACGTAGTAAACACCTCTCAATGGTAAGGGTTCTTTTGGGTCATAATATACAGTTTCCAAGATGCAAAGTCATCTCTCAAGAGGCAAACTTATGAGTGGACTAGGAAGGCGTCTGTGTGTGGAAGTGCGTGCATGGGGTGGGGATGGTGGTGTGTGATAAAAAAGATGTTAATTTCCAAGGAAAGAGTTTCCCCCACTTTACAAAAGCCAAAGAGAGATTCCAAAACAAGGAAAATGAATATGTAGATGAACTAACTGTCCTAAAAGATAATTTAACTGGCACCTTGAAGCACTTGCTTGCATGATCATAATATATAGTGAGTACCTGTCTCTATTTCTTTTTTTTTTTTTAGAGAACCTGTCTCTATTTCTAAGCAAGAGAGAAGATGATAATCCGCAGGTTGATGTTATAGTGTACAGACTAAAGAATTGAAGGCAATTGCATCTCCATTTCCCCGACTCCTCAGATGCTGTATGGATCTTCTAATTAGTGCAGTTGAGGAAACATAAGCTGCCTTCAGGAGGTATTCAGTTCCGCAGGTGTGGCACATGGGGCGAGAGAATTTGCAGGGAGATTGACGCCGCCCCCTCTAACAGACAGTGTGGGACCCTTGATTGAACTTGCCTTGCTTACGAGATTAGAATCAAGAAATACAACGATGACAGTAATGTCATCATGAAAATGCCGACGGACCCCACGATCGATCTTCTTCAAGTCTGAGTACCTCATCTCTCTTTTCTTGGCTGCTTCTTGCAATGCAGCTTTCACTAGCCTCCGACCACTTCCCTGCAAGTGTAAGTAGCACATTAAGTAATTTTTCTTCAAAAGAATGCATGTTACAATGTCCAAGACTGCAAAATGGAGGAGAATTCAGTAGATAACGCACTTGAGTCAAAACAGCTAAGTTCACTGTCTGCATAGCTAATGAATTATGTGCACAAGTGGGATTTTTAATAAAATGAATCAGACCCAATATCCAAATGATAGCATTACTAGTCTCCTGCAACCATCACTAGCCATTGAATGGAGCTACACCAAATTCAACACTATTTTAATTGCTAATAATTCATCTCCGTAGAGTCACCTAATCCAGCCATTCCCAGAGGAGACCAACATTTCCCCCCTCATCAGATATAGTTCCCACCACTTCTGTGGCCCATGTATTCCTTTTTGAACTACCATCAACATTTAAATTCACCAGAATTTCCAAATTGACCGAAAATTTTCATTTGGAGGCCAAACCGAAATTGCGGTCAAAAAGAAATTCACAACTATGTACCTACATCGTTGCAGAAACTGTAAAACAGCCCAACCTTGTACCTTCAAATATCCTCCTGTTCTCCTCCTTCCAAACCCCCAAGTGATTGCCAAAGGGACCAATATCTGTGAAAACTTGACCGCTTTGGGAAAGGCCCACCCCAGCACTCTACATTAGTGATCTATAGAGGCTAGTAGGGAGAAGAAGAGAGAAAAAAAGGGACAGGAATGTGCGCGAAATCCAATTGAAGAACAGACAGTGCACAAACAAGTGATTTATGGACTCACTTGACCAAAACAGAAAACATGTATTTGGGATAGCAAAATTGCATGATTGAAGATTATCAAGGGCACAAATTTTAATTGATGAGGCAATCCAACAGATTTCCCTAACCCTCAGTGGGGATAGGGAAGATCAAGCTGCTGAGTGGGAAAAGATGAAAAAGCTCTAGACCGATAAGAGAAAACATGGATCTGCATGAGATCTAAATCCTCCAGTTGTCCTCATCTTCTCATATGAGGACATTGTTAGTCACGCTATAACGATCCACCACTTCTGGGATTTCATGATACATGCAATTTCTTCAAACCCACTTCACACTCTCCCTTTCAGTACATGATTTAACGCATACTTCCTTTTGGGTCGAAATAAAATCAAATCTCGAAAAGTGACTCTCCAAGCTCCACTTGCATTCCCATTCCCCTCACCCAAATATCTTTTCATGATCTAATTCTCAAACTATCTCCCACCAAGAAACTGTTGAGGAGTGGGCCCCACCCAAGGGGAAGCACTGAAAAGTATTCCTGCTGCCTCCACTAACACCTTGAGGTTTTGGTAGAAATGGTTAGCTAAGGAAACTTTATATTGTATCAGAGCCAACCGGTCGCGAGTTTGGATACCAAGAGAAACGACTCGATACTAAAAAAATGTGTCACCAAAAGTGAGCCGACCAGGTTCTCCATCTGAGGGGGACTTTTGAGGAGAGTGAGCTCCATCCAAAGGGGCATACCGAAAAATATTTATGCTGCCTCTACTAACACCTTGAGGTTTTGGTAGGAATGGTTAGCAAAGGAAACTTAATAGAATCTCACTTCTTCTCTTTTTGTTTCTCCTATAATATGTGAGAAGGAGAACACCGGTGAAATGCATTCCCAAACACCCTACCCACCCCATGAGTTATCAACACATCAAAACTACCTCTAAAACTAATGGTAGTTCTGAACAGGTTAAACTCAATAAACTATGTACACATCGTATACATGTGAATGTTTAATGACAAGGCCATGCCAATTCAACACATACAGCAACGCCTAACATTCAAAATCTAAAAAATCATAATATTAGAGCCTGCTTCATAAAGTTATAAAAAAAAAAAAAAAAGACTAGCTCATTTTATTGTAGCAAAAAGAATAAGAACTAAGATCAAGAGCGTACACTGTGGGATGCTTCTGAACAATATCGACAGCTTCCTGGTTGCTAAGATGTTCCCAAAGCCCATCAGATGCAAATATAAGAAATTGATCTTGTGGCTGAAGAGGATGCACTGATACTGATGGTTCAGCACTCAATATTGGCCTTCGGAAAGGTTCACGAAGACGGAATTTTGCATACAAGGCTCTCTGTTGAATTCAGCCTTTTTCAGGTATACATCACCGATCGATCTAGAAACCTGGAAAAAAATTTGTACTTATTTACTGAGAATTAGAGAGATACAGACGCTCATTCTAAATTGTATAGCTGCATTACAAAGTTACAAATGAAATTAATATAAAAAAGAAGGTTGCATTCACTATGCCGCAACATCCTAGTGGTCAAGATTAATGCACTAGCATGTTGCAATCTCATGTTAGTCTTCTAGACAAAGAGGCATATCCAGAGCTTGGTTTGAGGAAAACACCTACAAGCAAGGTATTTAGTAGGACCCAATGAATGGAGTCTTTACATATTCACCATGGGTGCTAAGCCTTCGGAGTCATCGCCATTAAAAACCCAGGAGTTTTCATACAAAGGGAAAGTTTTGCTCAATGCAATCACTAAGTGAGAAAAGAAGAATAATTTTTGTTCGATCATAAATGAGAGAATACAAGAAAATTTATAGAGGAAAGGATGACAATCCTGCCTTCAGGAATCCTAGATGGGATTTTCTCTTCTATTTATTATATGATTGGGCATCTGATCTCCTTTTGCTCTAAACAAGGCTTTATTTCTTCTTCCTAAATTGCATATCAATCAACTACTTTGCTAGATCAAGGAAATCTTTTTAGGATTTCTCAAACAAAAATGTAGATCTAGGAAATCTTCTTGGAAATTTGATAAACCAAGAATGCAAATCTAAGAAATCTCGTTGTAAGTTTTCTATACAAAGAAGGTGAATATAGCTTTACCCAATAGGCTAGCAGACCAAGTGCTCAATGGGATAGTCAACTATGGGGTTGGCATACTTGGATTAGGCCTATTCATGGGCCTCGTTTTGTAAACTTTGATGCCCATAATGCACTTGGGCTGCATAAGTATACTTGTGCTCAACCATGGAAAATAACAGCTGTTTGAGTCAATTATTTGGTATGTACTACTATGTATAGGGCTCAACTTTTAAGGATCTATATCATTCATATGGTGGTACCAACCATGGATACACAACAGACTAAAGTTACCCACAATTAAACAATCTGTCATCTTATTGGTTATTTTTTTGCAGTTATGTGTGAACAATTGATTATATTTATTTTTAACACTTTGTTCGCAAAACCAACTCCTAGATGCCTAAGATCATCAGCAAGGAGGGTTCCTTGCAGCATCACTATTTAGTATTTACCCTGAGTGTGTTACAGGGGTGATTTAGTTTTTTCAACAAAAAAAAAAAAAAAGGTTACTAGGATGGATTAAAGGTCGGCCTGACCTGATGAAGGCCAAAGATTCATTGATCAAAATCTTAAAGATGGCGAACAAGTAAAACTCATGGTTGGATTGGGCCAAATGCATAAGTGGCCCACCCAAGCCTCCTAATGAAGATGTGCTTTTGATGGGGACCAATCTTTATTAGGAGACCCACCACATGGATGAATTTCAACATATATGTCACATAAAGATAATGCGTGTCGGGTCCTTGGTTATTCTCAGTTCTTATTTATTAGGAGTTGCGCATTGTCTCTAGTATGATCAGTGGGGACTACCGAAATTATTGATTGATCCAAAGTCCAATAGATGAATTGAATTAAAGAGACTTTCTTGAGTTAGACTTGGAAACATCCACACAAATTCCATGTATTTTAATTCAACTAGAATCAGTGTAGTTATATCAGCAGCTATGGAACTATTTATGTATTTCTGGTGCATGTGATTAAGGGGAGTTTTTTGTTGTATTCTATGTTTCACCATTTGATCTTGAAGCTACTATTGGCTGGATGTTTTTTGTATCCACTACATCTGAGCATCTAGTGGCATGAAAATTCCTAGGATAGAGGATTACTCTTACACTTGTCTCTCTCAGTGGTTGCTCTTTCAGTCTCTTGCTCTAGCTTTTTTTCCCCTTCTGCTATTTACATGTGGTGTTTTGTTATCTCTCTCAATTTTCCAGGCATATTCCTTGATTTGGCTTGAAGAATCAAGGCCCATTGAATTTGAAACCAATTGTGTGATTGTTGTGCACCAGACAGCATTAAATTCACACCATCTAAATGAATTTATTTTTTATTATTATTTTGTTTAATGGTAACTTGCATTAAAAAGGCTTTATAGGTACAACAGGATTATACCAGAAAGCAAAAAAGAAGGGGGCAACCCCAAAAAACAGCAGCTACCACTCAGAGAAGGAAAAAAAAAAAACCTGCCATCTATACATGTAAGGGAGCAAACAAAAGAATGCCTTAGCAACAGACCAAACAAAAGAATGCCCTAGAAATAGACAAAAAAAAAAAAAAAAAAGAACCAAATTATGAGAGAGCCACTTCCCTCCAATTGTGATGGATGGAATCAATGGGCATACCCCAGAAAGCACGAAAGTGCCACAATCCCCCCAACAAGTGGTATCAAAACTTTGGTTATTGATCCGAGTTGTATTCGTGTGAATCAGGATGGAAATTTCTATACCAAAGATGGCTAGTCTCAATGGGTGTAATTGCTTGATATGGAAGGACAAGATGGAAGACATACTTTATTGTAAAAATATGTATGAACCCATTGAAGGAAAGAAGCCATATGCTATTTTCAAAGAATAATGGAAGAAACTAAAAAAGAAAGACAATCGCAACCATTTGTTAATGGGTGGATGATGGGGTTTCACCATGTGTAAAAAGAAACTATGGCACAATCTCTATGGAAGAAGTTGCATGACTTGTATGAAAGGAAAATGGTGGCCAACAAAGCATTTCTCATTAGGCAATTTGTGTTTGTTAAAATTCCAAAGTGATTCACATAACCCAAGATGCAACACTGAATCTAATCCTTGCAAACATGTCTTCGTCAGAGGAAATGAACCATTCAAAGCATCTGTGGTTCCTTTCCTTCCAAATGGTCCAAATTGATGCAACAAAAGACAGACGCCACAAAATCTTCCCCTTTAGAGATCCTACCGGCCACAGGTAGCTTCCACGACTGAAACAAATCTAGAATGGAGTTGGGAAGAACCCAGGGGCAGTCAAACTTGGCGAGTACTAAATCTCATAACCTAAAAAGCAACCTTGCAGTTAAGAAGAAGGTGGTCCAGTGACTCCTCCGGTGAGAGACAAAGGGGGCAACAAAGAATAGTGCAAGAGAGCAACGTAGAAGGAAGATACAGTGAAAAACAATCATGAGAACAAACCCAAACTTTAAGATCTTGGCCTCCTTCTGGAATGAAGATCTTATATAAGTCCTCTAGAAGACAAAGAAGGTGTCTTTCTTCAGATTCTGTCAAGTTCCTTCTAAAAATTGGACCCCAAAAAGACTTGGTCAGTAGACCTATCCAAGTAGTACTAATAATTGCTTGAAGATCTCGAGCACAACTATACAAATCTAGAAATGGAACAGTTAAGGGCATGTCGCCATCCATAAATCATTCCAGACAAGTAGACTATCCCCAGGGCTGACCCCGAATCTGATAGAGGCTGTGAATGACGCCTTGAACGAGAGGATGCCTCTCCATATGCCTGAGCAACCAATCATACGTCGGGAGAGTGCCGGCCTGATGAACTATTCATTCCCTAAGGCAAAGCATTGTCTATTTGACCACTAAAATTTCCCCCTATGAGAATGATAGCTCCATCGAATCCAGCATCTCTTCTATAGACGTTGGCCTACTTCTAGGGCAATGAAACATGAAGGAGCTACCCAAATTCCAATGACCATTGCAAATGGAATAATTTGTGACCAGATTATGGGCCAAGAATGGACATATAAAACAATTTGAGAAGTCCGCAATCAAGGAACTTCCACTATGAAACAAAACAAATCATTGTGATTTTAGCATTTGGTCCAATCAAAAGTGGCCGACAAAATCAACAGGTCCAAGTTCCAAGCCCTATAGAGACAAAGTGAGGGCTCCATTCAAGCCTCCAATCATAAAGAAGAAAATACAAATTATAATGTTTTCCAGTTTTAAATTCTAAATTTGAAAACTTATGTGATTTATATAACGCACACTTAACTAGATTTGAAAACTTATATGATTTATAGAACACACACTTGACAAGAATCTAAAGGCTTTAAAATAGGTTGTACAAAGACAGAATATATTGATTGCAACTTTAGTGGGGATTTACAAGAACTAAAACTACTGTGAGAATTAAAGATCTAGAGATGCCACAGAGATTAATTCAGATACCTTGGCTTGATAATTAGTAATAATGAAGAGATTAAGAAAGATGACGAACATAGGATAAGAACGGGATGATTGAAGTGGAGACTTGTCTCTGGAGTGCTTTGGGATCAGCGTATGCCAACAAGTTTGGATTAAAAAAAAAAAAAAACAATGATTAGACCAGCAATGGCCCATGGAGCAGAATGTTGGCCATTCAAGAAGCAACACATGCACAAAGTGAGTGTAGCAAAGATGAGAACGTTGAGATGGATGTGTGGTAAAACTAGGAAAGAATCAGAAACGAGTACTAAAAGTAGCATTTAAGGGTAGCATCAATTGAGATGTTTTGGACATGTCCAAAGTAGGTTAGCAATAGCGCCATTGACGAAAAAATCCTCTGCAGGTTGATAGCCGAAGAGGACATAGATAGAAGTATAGATCATTAGAAAAGAAACCTATCCGAGTATTTAGCTTAGGACATATTGGAATGGAGAATAGGATTCATGTAGATGAACCCAACATAGTGGGGACAAGGCTTTGTTATGATGATGATCACACGTGACGAGATTATGTCTCGCATAAAACAAGTATGAACACCACCTGGGAATCATAACAATCAACCATTTCTCTCAAAACAAATTATCTATTCAATTTAATATGACTGGATTGAGAAAAATATTTCATTCCACGGGCCCAATCAGTTTGGTTCTCCCCTCTCCCCTCACCCAACCCCACACGTCACCAATTACTCTAGAAAGTTTCAGCCATTTCCTATTGTTTTTCTATTGGTCAAAATAAATATTACCTACCAAGAAGTTTAGGTGAATCAGACCACTCCATTTTTTTCTATCCAGTGTTTAGTATGTATACTGGGAATATTTAGCACTAAGCACTATTTATGAAAAATATTTTGGATTAATCGTCGTCGTCACACCGTAGCCCATCTATTTGGGGCTGGTCTTATAAGTAATATTCATGAGAAATTCATATTGAATGTTTTAAAAGGAAAACAAACACTCATTTTCTTTTTCACATAAACCCAAAGCACAACAGCAAGCATACAGGTTCAACCACATTTTTGGATAAGATTAACACTGGTTGCTTTTTGCATTTAAAGACAGCTAATCCATAATTTCCTTTGCTCTGCAAGGAATCACCTTCTTCCTCTATATAAATTTCTTTTAATTTTATTTTAATCAAGTAAAGGAAAACAAACGTTGAATCTGTAAGATTTTAGATTAGAATTGACATCCGTCCACATATATATGAGTGGTGTCCCTATCCAAACTAAAACTCCATTTCAAAAACATTAAATGAGAAGATCTGATATGAGCATCTTACGAACATAAAGAAAAAAAAATCAAATCAAACAATTGCATAGAACATGCAACTTCCAGAAGAACCAGGTGTAACATACTAATATGACATCACTATTTTTGCAAAGGCTAGATACTGTACTTATGCACCCAAGACCAAGTTTGCTAATGGAAGAAGAATCTGCTCATTGTTTCACTGCTCATAGTCAAAGATATGCAAGTTACATGAACTGGAAACAATTGAAATAAGCCACATAATCTTGTTACCTGGATATTTAATCACAAATCACTATATGAACAAGATGGAGTACCTGTATGAGTCCCTTTATGCGCCAGACATTATGCTTTAAAACTACTATCTGCGGATCATCTGGATGTAATGAGAACAATTCCTGTCTCACGGACTCAATACTGGCATTGTGCTCTGCTGATAACTGAACTGCCAGAACCTCTCCAGTTGCCTTGACAAGCCTGCCTAGAACAGCACGGGAATCTCCAACATTGGCAACATACAGAGTAGAACCACATATTACACCAGTAAGACAACAAGAACCAACTGAAGCAATCTGGGGCTTTGTAGGCCATTGTTTAGTTACAAGAGAGAAAAAACCCCTCCTCCGTTGCCTGGTATGCTTTCCGTATAACATCTGCTGACATTGAATGTTGCTCTGATGTAAACCCTGCAAAGCAGCAGTCCCATCATAACAGGGTGTCATAATTGCCATCTATTGCCAACAATCTCAGGAAAATTAGCATTTAAGTCCCACAAACAGAAACAAATAATAAAAAAAGAAAAAGAAAAGGCAAAAGAGAAGCTCCGGCTATAACAATAAGAAGTTAATTTTAGGAACATAAGCAAGGATCCAGCAAATTAGTTCAAGGATTCCACTCTAAACTTCTTAATGTTATGTGAATTATCTATCAAGATAAAGCACAGACCATCAAATGCAATGTTTTGGCAAAGAGATTGGAAGTCACTTGAAGATGTAATATTGCAATTCTTGTTTGCCTTTATCGACTATGAACAAATTTTTTCCTCCTGGATTGGAAAGAAAAATTTTGCATTTAGGAATCGCACCCATCAGAATGCAGAAGATATATCCAAAAATGCAGCCAAAAAGTTCAAGCACTGGCAATTAGTCACAAATCCAAAGCACCCATAAATCATGAAGGAAATGAAACTTCCACTCTACAGTTGCAAGAAAATAGCGCAGTACCTATGAATTAAGTATGAAAAGAAATGACAATGTAAACTTATCTTAAATGAAAGTCTTAGCAAGGAATGAATTAAATGTAACACAATGAAATGAGATACCAATGCTTTCAAATCTAACAACGCGAGTCCCATATCATATAATCAGAACCCAGGACCCATTTCATAAAACTCAAAATATGTACACTGTTTTTTTTATAGGCTTTCCAATCCAATCAGTACCCAAATTCTCAGAAATTCAACACAGAAAAACTCAGCATCGGATTTTTACTCTTGAGGTGGTGGAAGAGGTGATCATTGATGTAGCGTGACGTTTTCTGGCCCTCCATGCCCATCATAGACTCCAACAATGTTCCATGGGGCCCAGACTCAATTGTGCTCAAGGGGCCAGACTCAATTTGGCTCTGATCCTCAAGCAAGTTGTTCGCTTGAACGACGGCCAATGAGAACTCGCCGGTCAGGTGCTGCCCTGCATCCTTGTACCATAGAAGCCCGTCTTGCCTGCCCACTGCGTCGGAACCCGCATGAATGTGTTGATCCGATGATGGTTGCCAACAGGCCTTCAGTAGGTTCATCAATGCTGATAACATCCCTCATCTCATCCAGACCCGCCACCGATTTTTCAACATCCAAAAAGGATGAAATAAGATCCAATATTCACAAATTCACCTCCTTTCTTACAACACTGAAAACAATAGAACCCAACAGAGAAAAAAAAAAAAAAAAACCCATCAATAGCAGAAAATCAAATCACATCTACAGCAGAAGCAATTGAAACAGGAAGAAAAATTGCATCTTTTGCAATTTTTCATAATTCTTAAACACACACTTCCTTTTTACTAGCCTACAATCAGAAACCAAGAAAACAAATGCAACATCCAGAGAAAACCAAATATAATCTACAGGACTAGTAGATAAGATGGAAAAATCACCCCTTTATTCATATAACCATAATAATTGCACCTTCTCCTTCTCTCTTACACAGAGAAAACCCCTTAAACCCAAATACCCAATCAGCCATTCCCAATCCAAAGCTACCCAAAACCCAAAATAAAAAACCCATCTCACTTTTCCCTCACTGGAAAAAACCCACAAAAGAAAATCCCCAAAACACCTCAAAGAAAAGCAGAACATAAGATAAAAACCTCACCTTTCAACCCCTCTATCTGGTTTTTCTTCTAAAGGCTCCTGTGATCAGATCTGAGAAACCAGCGCCTGCAGATGACAAAGTGGGGGATCTTAAAAAAGCAGGAATCCATGTGATTTAGGAACAAGTCAGATCTAGAGATCCATCATGGAAATCAATTAAAGAGAAAATTGATAGATTTCCTTCCTCTTTCTTTCTTTCTAAATATTTTCAATTCTTGTGACTTGCAAAAGAGATTGAGAGGATTACAGGAGAAAAAGGAAAGTGAGATTTTCTTTTCCAATGGATGGATTTCGCAATGGGAAACTGGAAAGTCCAGCTGCAGAAAACAGACTACTCAATATAAATCATCCCAGCCAGCAAAGCATATGGGCAGTAGGTGGGCCCCACACAATGAGTCCCCATTTTTGGGAGAGGGGAAGGTAAGGGCAAGTGGATTTAGGCCATGCGTGTGTTAATCCCTTTACATTAGCCTGTTTTTATTTGGGTTGTGGGGGTGTTTTCAATTTTAATACAAAAGTTTGACTTGACTCAGAGTGAGTCAATTGATTCATTTGACTCGCCTTGACTCAAACTGAGTCAACTCAACTTGGGAGGCTACTGAGGTGATCCCAAGAGCGTGTATGAGTGTCTCACCTAAATCCCAATTAGACCCGTCTGAATATTCAATGAGGGAGCTTTTGATTCCAATGTTAAGTTGAATGATGTAAGAGGCTTATATAAATTGGGTTCATAGAATGTGTTCCATTATTTTGAATTTCATAAAAAATATATCTTTATGTAGGATCAATCTCGCTACATGATTAGAGTTGCCAACGGATATCATCTGTGATTACCCATCCATTGTCTCTGACCCAAAAAAAAAAAAGCGCCTAAAATCCAATTTTTGTTACAATTGATGATTTGATATGCATCCGGAACTTATATTTGGACCCGAAAATAAATTGAGTCAGATCCCAAATCTATACAGGTTTTGAGCTATGAACCTAAAACTAGCTCCTCTGCAAGTTATTTAAAAAGGGAACTAGAGTCTCATTTTTTCTACTAATGTGTACTCCTATTCCTTCCCTCCTCTCTGTCTCTCCGCAGGCATTCAATTGCACATTTCTCTTTCTAAGCCAACTCCAAACCCCATCCATCTCTCTCTCTATCTATGACCCACCTCGAAATTCATTTCAGTTGGCTTCTCTCTTTATCTCTCACTAGTTGGGTTTGGAAGAAAGCCGACTTGGAACCCATCTCCAATTGCCTGTCTCTCTATCTCGCTCTCTAATTAGGTTCAGAACAAAAACCAAAACTAGATTCCCTTGTTGGAATCAGATCTGAAACCATGTAACAAATTCCGAACCATAACCGGGTTCATCCCTTATTAGAAAATAGGCTAAAATTCGATTCCTACACGGTTTTAGCACAACCTGACCAATTTGCAACCTTACATATGCTACTGTGTTAATATATTAATGATGGGAAATGGTTGACCCACCTGGATATGGATCAAGTCCGCTTGGTAATTTTACTTGTAAGTAAAATTAAGCATATTAAATCAAAAGCACTTTATTTCAAAACTCCCTCGATCTTTAAAAAAAAAAAGTAAAAAAACAATTACCTTTATTGACAAAAAAAAACTCCATTTTTCTATATAAAAAATAAAAAATATTTCATCCCAAACAACTAAAAATAAAATATCATCATAACTCACTTATATTTTATTCTCTCTCTTTATTTCACTTCACTTCACTTTATTTTAAAAGTGAAAGTAAAATTACCAAACGGGCCCAAGGAAGAGGGTTTGAAATATCTTGATTGGAGCAATGTATATGCAAAAAATCAACTCTACTCAATTTCATTTGATATGTGAAATAAGGTGTCTTTATCTCAGCCATTGCAAATGTGAATAAGATAAAAGGGCTAGGATAATAGGATGGTATTTTTTTTTTTCACATACCTAGTTCTTATCAAAATCTTTCAATCCACACTACCCTTCATGATTCCACACACATCGATCGGGTCTTATAAATCTCATACCTGCACAGTGTCACTAAAATGTTTATATTGATGACTAGCTTGAACATACATGCTTAAAGCTCAAGCATGTGTGCATAAAAATGGAAAAGTGGTTATAGTAATATTGATAGGGATCAAAATATTAAAAATATAATTAGAGATTAAAAAGTAGTAAAAATGATAAGATTTTATGTGAAATAAAAAACTAATACAAGTTTCGGGTGGAACTTGTTCAAATTAAAAGGAAAATATAAATTCTTTATACATTCAAGAACATGAAGAAAAAGATTTGTGTAACTTTCAGTAATGATAAAATATCCCAAAAATATAGAAGCGAAAAAAAGAAAGAAAAAATACATTTAATAGAATTGAGAATGGATGTCTATCATGATTAATATATGCCTAAAACTTAAAAGATCATGTGCACTTTTGTGTGATGCCCACAAAAGATATTCTAGAAAAGTTTATTTTGAGTTTGTGTTCAACACACCAGTTGATTGATTTCTGGGGAGATATGATACATACACAAAAGGGAGAAATAATGATAAATATTAAATTATGAATATAATAAAAATAGAAAAACTAAAAGAAAATCCAAAGCCAGCTCCACCGTGTCAAAAAACACTTTCAAAAGAAAATCTAGTTATATGCCTTGATCATTTTTTTCCATTGGTACTAAATCATTGAAATCTTTATATATCGTAAACATACATACTTATATGGACCGGATTTTTCTCCAATAGGCATCCGCATGGAGGTACATGCGTGAAACATTTCTTCCCCTGATCCAGAGATAACCATGTTACATTAAAGGGTACAACGAATTCCATACACAAGTTAAGTTACGGACGCTCGTAGGAAAAAAATTTTCCTTTTTTCTAAAAAACCTTAAATATATAAATAAGGGTATTGTATAATAAAAACATGCTAATAATATTATACATATTTTCCTATAGTAGCAATGACATTAATTGAATTTCAATCTCCTATGTGCCCCAAGCCGACCATCCCATTAATTATAAGTACTTTTGATGTTTTTAACAAAAGTTTATATAAAAAAAAAAGATTTTATGTGGTGCAATGGGTAAATTATGTTTTCAAAAGCATTAAGAAATGAAAGGTTTTGAGTTTAAATCTTTACAATAATATCTTAACTTTTTATTCGTGTAATTTTGGGTTTAGCCTTGTCTTCCTTGGTTGACAATGGGCTTCACCAACAATCAAAATTGTATGGACGTTAGGGTCAAATTTGAAATCTGGTTGGTCAAAATCAACAAATCTCATTTATATAATATTTTTTTTCCAATGAGTTTTGAACTGTCATGACTTTGGCTACCGGAGTTTTCAATTGGTTTTTATAATATAATTTATGGAAGAGTTTGTAGAGATTATTGGCATATCAAATAAAAGAGGGCTTTTGAAGATTAATAATTTTAAAAAGTAAAGTCCAATGGATGTTGTTAGGTATGACCTTACACTATAAAATGAATACACTTTTCTTAATGTCTATTTCATGACTTCAAATTGGATGTTTGGAAATGTTTAGTGAACTTAGCATCTTTGTATAGATATATAGATTCAAAAGCCCCCTTTTTATTTGGGATAGCTCTGCAAACTCTACCAAATATAATATTTTAGAAAGTTAGAGGATTAATCGAGTCCATGTGTCAAATGTTTCCTTATTTTATGTGATTAAAGGAGAATTCTTAAAGAAACAATATTTGTTTCTAAAATGCACACTTAAAAAGTTTGTATGGGGCTTACCCAGATACATGAAAATCATAGTAGTTCGGTAACAAATGTCATAGTTTAAAATTACGGTATTGATCGTTGTATCAGCCAATCCCAAAAACTGATACAGTGTTGCTATTTGTCGCGGTTCGCGATCCTTCGTGGTTGTCGCAATGTGGATTTTCTATATTCCAGAAAAATTTGAAAAAATATATCAAGAAATCCCGAATATTATAAAATACCAGCAAATAATATTTATTCGCATTAGTAACAACTATAAATAAAAAAATATGGGTCCCTTAAATCATTGCATCTTGTATCGCTATCTTATCTAAAATTGTATAAATCTTGTTTATAATTAAATAGATTTACATGTATATACTAAAATAAGTTGAAATATCATAAGTTTGATAAAATACAAGCATAATTATAACAAATGAGCTATCTATTAGTGTTAAATTCAATAAACTAAAACTTGTACCCATCACTCAATCATCAAGTAAGTTGTAAATTTCAAGAGTATCGATATAACATGTTACATTATGATAATAAGATAAAGAACAAAGCAACTGAACATTTATGGTTTATTTGAATGGGAGGAGAGACTTGAATGCATAGCTTAATTTCAAGTGGAGTGGGCTCAAGCTCGATATCATCATCATTATTTTAATGGTATGGGTTATAATAATATCATTCGAACCCCTGTGTTGTATTCTCATACCCATGGCCATGTCGATATTATGGTTAAGGTGGGAAGATCCCTTGATAAGATGATGAATCTCCTCAGTAGATTGAGATGACTAGGTGGCCACTTGAAATTCATAAAATTGGTAAGGGATAAAAATTAAAAACAAGTAGTGGGGAGCAAGTTGGAGGCAGGTTAAAAGGGCGCCGGGCTTTGAAATCTTAGGGATATATCAGCTAAGGCCAATATTTAATTTCCAAGGACATATTACAAAAAGTGAAGGCTCAAGCCGGCATACAAGTGGCTAGGTAACACTCAATTATTTTTTTGAAGTTTATTAAATGAAAATGTACCTTACTTCCTTCTAAAACCCTACCTTAGAAAAATAACCATACTTCTCCACATGGCCCGCTAGTGATTGGTTTGGATCAGGTCATAGATCATCATTGACACTTCATCTAACCCTTCATTTCCTTCCACATGTCATCATCAATGCATTTCCAACAATGAAAACCTCGTCCATCGGTTGGCTTCAACCAAGTCATGGCCCAATTGATCATCCAAATGGGCACACGCAGCATTGGTAGATCACAACTATTCAACTCATTGAAGTAATGGATCATCATAATCTGAGAAATCTTTGATCATATAGTGTAGCAGTGTTCATGCCTGGGCCAGGTCAGACTAAGGCATATCTAGGCCCGTCCGCCTTTAGAAACATACGCTCATGTCGAGGAGACTTGCTAATGCCACACCCTAAATTTCTTTGAGCACGCTCCTTTTCTCTACGCACCGTAAATAAGTGAAAATATTCCCAGAATCTCTTTCTACACACTCCATTGTTTCCAAAATACTCAAACCCCTTCGCTCTCATTTTCTCGGTTCACTCCCGTTCTTCCCCCCTATCCCTATCCCTATCCCTACCACCTCTGCCCACCGCCCTCTCTCTCGCTCTCCCTGCTCGCCTCCTCCGCCCTCTCTCCCTCTCCCTCTCCCTCTCCCTACCCGCCTCCACCCGGCATCGCCATCCACTCCCACTCCCTCTCCATGCCTGCCGGAGGGGGTGGTGGCTGCGCTAGGCTGGTGTAGGGGTTAGGGTGGGTGAATGCATAGAAAGATTGGGTGAGGGATGAAAATATGAGTGATGTCCATTTAGGTAATTTCACACTTTTGTATATTGGTCTTAAACATAAGGGGTGTGGTAGGAGAAGCTTAGGGTGTGGCATTAGCAGCTCTCCATATCTAGCCCAAGCTAGAATCAGCCTTAATTGGCTGGCCCGAGTGCCCATTTAGCCAATCGGGCTAGGACATGCTGGGCTTTCTACCACTTTTTTGAGCTTTCTAATTACTTATTTGGGAAAATCAGTCACCTCCATCGCCTCTTATTGCCCACCACCACATGGCACCCATCTTATGGTTGAAATTGCTTTGATTTCAAGGGTGATGCTTGATACGGGGCTAAATAATAAATGTAAGAAGTTGCTCTGGCACACATGTAGTCTCGTCGAGATCTTTTAATCCCCACCTTCCCATGAATTCTTATGGCCCTACAAGGATGTGCATCTAAGGCTAGTAAGCACATTCTTGCCTTAAAAAAACCCTGTATATGCGTGCAAGCATGCATGCATTCACGTGTGTGTAGTTGGTGCTCCTGTGCAGATGTCTTGCAGGATCTTGCACGACACATATCGGGCGAGGTAGCCGGTGAAGCCCACCTAGGTGCCAAACATGATTAATTCAAACTCATTATCGTGTTCTCCCTCTTTTCTATGTCACGGATCCCATTGGATTTACAATGATCCAAATAATTAAACTAAACAGTTGGATCAAAATCAAACCAAATCATGTATTTTATCATTGTTAAATTTGAGGGGCACAGGTCAAGAAATTAGGATGATGTGATTGACTTGAGATTTCATATATGGGTCGGTACCATTTAAATATTTTCATCCCTACCTTATCTTTGATTGATGGCCCCCCAATGGGCCCACAAGTTGTCTCGCACTGTCTCTCTTCCACGTGTTTCTTTTTGGGGACAGATAATTCTAAGAGAGGTGGAATGATATAAACCCACTAAACCTTTCTTAAAAGATAGCAAACGTGTGCATCTCACCCTTAGAGGTAAGCACATTGCCAAATCACATAAATACTTATGTTTGTATGTTGAGTTTCTGTTAAAAAAAGAAAAAAAAAAGAAAAAAAAATGTTTTGCATCAAACCTTCCTTATATGATTTTCATAACAGTTTCACACATATTTAGAAGATAAAAATACCTGCAATAAACAAATAAAGTAAGTCTGCCAGCATTGCCATTGCATGCAAGCAAAAAGGCTCAATCCACAATCATCAGAAAGACCTGATTTCTATATTTTGGTTGTTTGGCTGAAACACGTCAGTACAGTAGTTTGCATGATATTGTAAGCACATGTATGGCTTACATGCATGTACTTGCTGCAGTGACTGAATATTAATCGCTTACCAGTTTCTGAACACGGAAGAAATCCAGACCTGAAGCACAAGACAATTCGATTCCGGACTCGATTCAGTGTTCTTCCTATAATGTACATGGAAGCAGTGTCGTGACTTAATTGTGGCCACACGCAATACCCACGTTTGATTCCATCGACTACATCCTGACTCAATTGCATTGGGATGGGCTCAAATGATTGTGCGTTTGTACTAGGCTCCAGCCAATGTTGTTTGATTGATGATAGGGATCGTTCACCATTTAATGACTGCCTCCTGAACATTGAATTAATGGGGCACACGTGCAAATCATGTTGTGATCCAAACACAAATGTAGACTTTTCAAAACCAAATTTTTTTATTGGAATTGTTCTTTTTGTCAAACTAAAGATGTCATGAAAAAATTGAGATAATCCCAATTAAAGAAATGGAAAAAAAATCTATAAAATAGGTTTCCAAAGTATTTTATATATCAAAATATATTTATTATTTTCATTATTTAATAATAGTTTGTGTATAATTATCCTTTAATTTTCATACTTGAAATGGATGGAGATTCCCACCCTCGGGAATATACCCTTCTGGACATTAATTTTGAACATAGATCTTTGCAAGCATGAAATCTGTAACTTTTGTTTGGTGTAGTGTCTAGAATTAGAGAAGAGAAAGAGTGAGTAGATTAACAAAAAAGTAAATAAAAGTTTGACACCTCACCTTGAACCTCAAAATCCTCAAATGTGTAGACACTTTTTTGTAACATATGTAGAGAGATGTTTCTACTCCAAGCATTGAATTTGCATATATGTACATGTGTGTATGTGAAAAGATAACTTTTTAAATAGAAGCATACATATCTATGCTTTTTTAGTTTTCTATTTTTTCTTATAATTGAAAAGTTTTCTACTCTCAAAAATAATTTTCAATATTATCCTGATAAAACAATGTGAAATTATCCCGATATTAATATCTTCATTTAGTATTATTCAATGAAATCTGCAATAATATTGAGTAACTTACACAAATATTGGTTTAAGAATTGAAGCGAGTCTGGTTGACACTCAGTCACACTCAGACAAACTCTTTTGACTCGCCCAATTAGATGACTTAGAGAACTGAGTTAACTCAGAATTGTTGAGGTTGAGTTAGAAAGAACTTCTGAACTACAATATTTTCAAGTAATTCTTATTGAGTTTCATCATCTTGAGGAATATGGGAAACCAAAACATTTAAAACTATCTCTATTTTTCCAAAAGGAAGAAATAGTTGAGAACAAGAAGTACAAGATTGTTATAGATATCGGCAATATTCTAAAAAAAAAATAAGAGATAATATTTCAGTATTACATGCATGAAAGTGTTGAATTTTTCAACAATATCACGGCATTTTCAAAACATTAGTATAATTAAGAATATCTAGAAGGTGTAAAAAGGTTTTATACAGACAATGAGTGTGAACACTTTGAATGTGCATGAGGACTTTGCACTGTGAAATTGACTAAACCATGCACACACGAGATGGTACAAAGGTGACCGGTCATCTTCTTGCGATAATTATCATGACTATTTATTCAATGTATTTGCTGTTTCACATAGGAGAATTTTCTTGGGCAGATGTACCTGCATACGGATGCTCGTGTTGTCATGGTGGGAACATGATTTTTAGGGGGTCTTCCAGCCCCACGCCTTTATGACAATCAGATCAAAGCATCTGCATGTAGACGTTTACAGTATGTGAAATTTTGCTATCAAAATTCTATCTATAAATGAAACATAGGATGGTTTGTATCAATTTCATGAAATACATACTAGTATGCATTGGAGCAATTACATCGGACAATATTTAAGAGTATTAACTTTTTACCAGCATTTGTTGCTCACTTTGCAAGTTTGAATATCTAAATCATGTAGTTATTAACTTTCATTAGTTTTAATTGGCATTTATTTCTTAGGATTTTTTTGGCAATGTCTTCCTATTAGAAACATGCATGTTTTGTCAAAAGATGGAGAATTAAGAGATTTAGGAAGCGTTTGTGTAACAATGTGGTGTTTGCTCTTCCGCATCACCGGCCTACCTGGGTAGGTAGGAATATGGAACCCCTCCCGTAATGAAAATCCAACGCAAATCCGGCCTTTTTTGCAACATTTGGCACTGCACACAAATGCTATGAGGACCAACACCAAAAAATCAAGCGCCTTGTTGACAATACCTTTTCGCAGCATCCAATGCTGCACAAATGCCCCCTTAATGATTTTCTCATTGCCCTTAGAAAAGGGATTCCTCACTCGGAGATCTATATTACTAAAGATTTCACATTGATATCAATGCATATCGAAACATATAACTAATAACAATTTGTATCAATGTATAAATCCACAAACATAAGGGTTTCTAAATCCTATAAGAGGAGATCGAACCTGAAATCCTCAAAATGTAGATTTCCACTGGCTCAAATCTTCTGGGGTCAATTGTAAACATTTTAGGACATTGTGTAGATGAAGATTTATGGAGAATTGATATTTTTTTTTATATTGATTGGGACAATGAATGTGAACACTTTTTTCACAGCCCCGCCTAACTCAACATGATACTGTCTTCTTTAGCCCACGTGAGCGCGCGAGAGCAGTACCAGGATAGGTGATCACCCGGGAAGTCCTCACGTGTGCACGTGGGTCAAAGCGGATAATATCATGTTGAGTCGGGCAGGGTGCGACAATTGGTATCAGAGCCGATGACAACTCTATTTCCGGTGGGAGAGAGTGTGAGAACTTGGTCCGGGAGGCACCCTTAACCATGGGGCGTAGCGTGTAAGCTACAGGCTTCCAACGGTGAGTCTCCGCTTGTCCTGCATTGAAAATATCCAAGTCTTGACCCTGGGCTTATAAGTCAAACCATATGTTAACTCCACATGACGCGTTTTAAAGTCGTGCGGTCTCAAATCCTATAAGAACTCTGGAGTTAAGCATATTTGTGCGGAAATAGTACTAGGATGGGTGACCTCTTGGAAAGTCCTTGCGCGCACATGTGGGCCAAATCAGACAATATCATGCTGAGTTGGGCGGGGTGTTGACAACTTTGAATGTGCATGTGGACTTTACACAATTAAATTGACTACACATGCACAGACGAGATGGTACAAAGGTGACCGGTCATCTTCTTGTTATAATTAGCATGATTATTTCTTCAATGTTTTTGCTATTTTCACATAGGAGGATTTTCTCGACAGACGTACCCGCATATGGATGTCTGTGTTGTTATGCTGGGCACGTGATTAATTTTTAGGGGGTCTTTGATCCCACGCCTTTTTGACAGTTAGATCAAGATCACCATACCCGTTATTGTAGATGTTTACAATAGGTGAAAATTTGCTATCCTTTTTTATAGTCAAATCAAGATCACCATATATACCCGCTATTGTAGATGTTTACAATAGGTGAAAATTTGCTATCAAGATTGTATTTATAAATTGAATATAGGTGTTGCATGGTAGTATGCGAGTGCTCATAGTAAAAACATGGTGGGGCCCACCTTTGGGGAAAACCTGGTAGTTCTGCCCTGGTTTGTATCAGTTTCTTGAGATACTAGTATGCATTGGAACAATTACATCGATCAATATTTAAGACGGTTAACTTCACCAGCATTTATTAATCACTTTAGTTCTTAAATTTTGTGAGTTTTAATTGGTATTTATTTCTTAGGAATCTTAACTAGCGTCTTCTTATTATAAAAGGGCATGTTTTAACAACAAGTGAGGAATAAGGAGATTTAGGAGGCGTTTGTGTAATGTCGCGGTGTTTGCTTTTCCGCATCACTCGTTTCTTACCTGGGTAGGTAGGAAATGCAGACCCTCTCCCACGATGAAAACCCAGCGCGCATCCGACCTTTTTTTGTGGCATCTTGTGTTGCACAAATGCAGCAAGGAATGGCGTTGGAAAATTTGGTGCCTTGTTGTCAACAAACCCTTTCCACGGTGTCCGGCACTTCACAAACACCCCTCTTAGGGCATGTTTGTGTAACACTTTTCCGCAAAAAATTCAGTTTTTTCTGTGTTTGGTGCAGAGCAATTCCATGGAAAAAGTTTCCATCTTAGTCAGCTTTTTCTTTGAAAAGTGAGGAAATGGATTTCCCATGCCGGGGTATTGAAATTGTTTTTCCTCATAAAACTTATCACAACTATTTAAGCTCATTTCTACACTCTTTTCTCTACTTCAACAAAAACCCTATTCGTTCTTCACTCCCTTGGAGCAGCTCGATCTTCGTCGTCCACAACAAACCCATCTTCGTCACCGATCAGCAGCAGGTATGCTCTCCATTCCCCCCCCCCCCCCCCCCCTCTCACTCTCCTTGTCTCTCTCTCGCCTCCCTGTTGCCAGTTCCCAACCCCACCCAAATCAGCCACCCCGCCCCTCTCACCTTTGAAACCCTCCCAAACCCCACCCCACCCCACCCAGCCACCTTGCCAACTCCCATCCATGAAACCCTCTTCTGCAACCATGTCTGAACACCCCCCCCCCCCCCCCCCCCCCACACACACACACACACACACATCCCATTATGTGTACTGTTACAAAAATCACCCCATCCAAACCCCCCTCCTCTGAAGCACGCCCCAACCTCATTTTCCTTAAAATCATGTATAAAAGAAGCATCCATAAATAGTGGATAAAGAATATAAAAGAGGAAGTCAGATCCTCAAGCATTATGTATCACACCGTAGATTCATCCAAAAACTCAATCAACATAGTATGCATAGTATATAATGCACATGAGGAATCAAACCTTTCTTTAATAATGAACACCACCAAATTTACCAAAGCTTAATCTTGAAGGAGGAGGTGCACTAGCACGTCCCAACCAACCTGTTATGTGTACTGTTGCTAACCTATATTGAGGCTTGTTGTATTTCGTTGAGGTTGAAGTGTTTGGTTTAATTTCAATTATTGATTAGAGATTACTATTGCTACTCATAAAACACTAGGATAGAGGGCTTGTAAAACCAGTTCAGGTTTATTCTCCAAATGACTTTCCTCGAATTAAAATTTTTGCTTGGATGAGTTTTGGAAGATGGGCTTTTTGTTTGGTGATGCTTTTACATATGATTAGGTTAGTTTCAATTAAAAGGTGCTTTCCTCAATTTGAATGTCAATGAAGCATGAACCATGTTGCTATATTTTGTATTCGTTAGATCTCATGTTCTGTATTAATTTGGAACCCTATTTGAGTGAATTAGTTTTTTGATGGGTTTTGTTTGAATGGGGCTGTGTTAATCCTAGTAGCTTCATTTCTAATAGAATTTCTATGTCTTAATGTTTGGATGGGTTTTGGCATATGGGTTTTAAGTTTGGCGATCATCATCATTATCATCATCACATTGTCCCTAATATATTTGGCTTAGCTACAAGAATTTTGAGAATGGACTGAGGAGAAGTGCCTCACCAATGAACTGCCCCAAAAAAGATGAAGATGTTTGTTGAGCATTATCACAAATCTAGATCACAATGTCTCATGTTAGTAAAATGACTCGTGATGACTTGTGTTGCTTTATTTTGGAGCCATTAGATATGATGTTCTATATTGATTTGGAAACCAATTTGAGTGAATTAATTTTTTTTTATGGGTTTCACATGAGATGATGTTAATCCATGAGTCCAATTGAATTGCAGTTTCTGGGAATTGAATCTATTATTATGTGTGGATCATGTTGAATCCTTTTTTAATGTTACTCAATGATAATTCCGATGTCTTACCAAAGAGTTTGAAATGGACCCCACCCCGTGATGAAAAGCTCATCGAAGTCATGGTAGATCTATGCATGGAGGGTCGGTATTAAGGGAGGTTTCACATGCGAATGATGGAACCTACTGACACTGAACATTAAATCTGGATTTGGTGAATCATTTACTAAGGATAAGCTTAAGAATAGATTTAAGACTTTGAAGAAAACATACGCAAACAAGAAAGCCATGTTGGATCGTAGCGAATTCGGTTGGGATGATATTAGAAAAATGGTCGCCGCCGAACCTGAAGTGTGGAAACAATATTTGGCGGTGAGTCATATCCCATAAGTCTAATAAAAGTTTATTTATTAACATAGTGATACAAAAATTTTATTAAAAACATGAATGATTTATAATTATTTATAGGCACACCCTAAAGCCATTTAATATAAGGGCAAGAGCTTGCCGAACTGAGCATCCTTGGCCATCATCTTTGGGGATAGTGTTGCAGATGGTAGGGATGGATTTGCAAGAAATGATCTTGAGCCAGTGGAAGTAGAAGCGGATGATGACATAGGGTTGACACAAGCTGATGAAATGGATAATGTATTTGAAAATGGACTAGAAGATAATGATGTATCGGTAGGGAATGAAAGGAAACGATAGTTTAGTTCTGTATCGACCTCTCGTCATGCTGCAAAAAATCGTGCCAATATAGGTCAGGTTATAATTGGTTCAATTGAGACTATCGCAAATGGATTTTCTGAATAAGCTAACAAACGTTCTAAAGAACGTCCATTTGTCGATAAGTGCATCAACAACCTAGCTGAGCTTGGACACCCAAGTGCTTTATACTACAAAGCACTTTGTCTTTTGGAGAACGAAAGAAAGGCTGAATTTTTTGTGGCGTTGCCTCCAATGGATCGTGAAGGTTGGGTAATGGATCAGCTTTGATTTGAGCATTGAATGACACTTCTAATGAGTTTGAAGATATTTTGGAATTCAGAGTAGTCTAAATTGTTTTGACACAAACTCTAACTGTCATAGTTGACCTATAGAATTGTCAATAGCTCTAATTTTGAATTGTCACAGTTGACTAATGGAATTGACAATAACTTGAATAGTTGTAGTTGACATATGGAATTGACAATAGCTTTACTTTTGGAATTGTCATAGTTGACTTATGGACCTTAAAGAATATTTTGAAACTGAAATGTAATTGTTGCTATTTGAATATGACAATGTTTAACTTTGATATGTCATAGTTGTTTTAATTATTTGGCAAACTTTTCTATTTGAGATGACGTCGTTGCTTATATTTGCTTCATGAGCATACATCATTTCACTTAATTATGGTGTTGCAGATCCTTACTTAGTTTCAAAATGGATGAGGATATGGAATTCTTTTTTTTTTTTTGTGCCCAGTTTATAGCTCTTATTTGCGTCCTTGGATACAACTATTCATATGGTTATAGGGATATCCTAAGTGATGATTCTTTTGTTAATGAATTATTGATTGGACATAAACGTAGTTGCTTTGATTTATTACGGGTGAGCAAAGGTGTTATATAAATCTATCCAATTAGTTAAGAGAAAGAGGTTTACTAGCAGACTCACGACATGTTATGGTGGAGGAACAAGTTGCGATATTTTTGTTCACCGTAACTCACAATGAGCGCAATCGAGTGATGCAGAATAGATTCCAACACTGCAGTGAGACTATTAGCAGGTACTTCAATAGAGTTTTGAGCGTAATTGTGCACCTTTCTCCTCATTATATTTAAGCCCGCAGGAAGTGAGACTCCACCATAAATTGCTACGAATCCTACATACTTCCCTTACTTCAAGGTAAACTTTATTATCATTTATATAACTTTATTCATTTAACTTTGTTAGAGATTTTATAATAAATTTAATATAACTTATTTGCCATTTGGATTGTATCGGAGCAATTGACGGCACACATATACCGGCAAGGGTTCGTTTAGAAGACCATGTACGTTAATAAAACGGGAAGGGGTTCTTATAACAAAACGTAATGGTTGTTGTCTCATTTGACATGATATCTCAATATGTATTCGCTAGGTGGGAAGGCGCGGCGTATGACTTAAAAGTTTTACAAGACATGTTGTCAAGACCATATAATAGGCTTTAAGTTCCAACGGGTAAATGTGAACCATATATATTATATATAGTTAATATTCTCAAATTTCCATTTAAATTTGAAAATATTTTTTATAGGCAAATACTACTTGGTGGATGGGTGTAAGGTTGGATCAGTTGGGCCCAACAGCAGGCCCGTTGACCCGTTTAACTAGTAACTATTTATATTTATTTATATTTTACCTATTTAAGTGGGTTTAGATCATGAGCGAGTTTCTTTTAGCATTAAAATAGTGTGTGCAAAATTTTATGCGATTTCGAGTTCGTTTGATATTAGCAAGGGGGTAGTTGCAATTTAGGAAAAATTGAGTGTTTTTACGGAAAATTTCAAACGCCATAATTTTTGGGTTCGTTGAAAAGGTTTCATCGCACTGATCATTTTTTGTCTCTTGGCTCATCGCGATCCGACGATTAAAAACCCTTCAAGTGGTACATTCCTTCACCGGACCCACTTAAAGGCAATTCAGTCTTTTTCCCCTTTATCTTATTCTTAATCAAGGATTAACCCTAATCCTTCATTTGATCTCTACAACGAGAGAAGTTACAGTAGCCCTTCTTCTTCCTCTTCTTTTCTCAAGCCCAGAACTCTACCACGAAGAGATCATCTCCGCGATCCAAACCGCTAATCTTTATCCTCTCAATCTCCTCTTTCTTCTGGTATCAAATTGGTAAGGTTTCTCATAAACTCATCTTTTCAATTATCTTCTCTTTGCTTAGATTAGATATGATCTTGATTTTCTTCCTTCCTTTCTTTTTCTTGGTATTCTAGATTGCATATTATCGGGTTAGATTGGAGATTTTGCGGTAGAAAGCTTTTCTTCGAGTTTTATCCATTTCAATCTTTTTCTTGGTTGAGGCAAGTAGATATGCAATTATGATTGAATATGAATGTATGGTTTTATTGATTGTTAATGATCATATGCTAGATTCCCTAAATTCCAAGCTTGTCATGGTTAATTTGATTTATATGTTAAATTGGGTATCATGGGATGAATGGACCTTAATTGATGGTTAATTGATGATGGGGCATGACTTGGTGGATGGAATAGATTATGGTATGGAAGAGAGCATGGTGGCTCAATCTTCTGCAGGTTATAGACATTGGAAGGGTTTAAAACAGAGTGGAGATGATCTGGAACGAAAAGAATTTTAAAATTCAGCAAGCAACACTTCCTGCACGCGAACGTTCGAACACTACTCCTGAACGTTCGAACTCTTGAGCTCTCGGGAAATTGGCTTGGGACGAACGTTCGAACACTTCTCCCAAACGTTTGAACTCTTGGCTGAACGTTTGAACTCTTGGTAATTGACCGATTTTTGGCAGATTTTCCAACGGTTATAACTTTTGATCCGTTCGTCGGAATTTCACGAGCTATATACCGTTGGAAAGCTCTTGCAACATAGAATCCAATGATTCTGGTTTAATCACGATCGGAGATTGTAAAGTGATATAAATACTCAGATCAGTGATCAAGCCCATGTTTTATTGGAAATAAAACTGTTAATCTAGATTTGGGCCTTAGGTGTTGGAACCCATAAACCGACTCTCACTTGACTATTAATGGGAATTGAAATTGAAGCACGTGGCTTGATATGCTTCGATGGTTGTCTAGGTATTCCTGTATACGCATGGTGTAACTGAATGCGTATGGAACTGAATCGACCGATGCTTAACATGATTGTACACTAAGGGATTTTCCTAAGAGCATTGTTGATCCAATTTCCACACGTACTCTGTTAGGACATGTGGGGTTCAAGGATGACACTACTTGCCTGGGATTGGATTGTAATATTTCATTGACTTGTGACTTGTATCCATTGTCTATATTCCTTGTACACTCTCTTGGCATAAAATACTTAACTAATTATGAAATATAATCCTGGTAGAACTAGGACTTGGACTTGACTTAGAGTATACCTTAAGAACCTGTGTCATGTGATTGATAAACATGACTGGCTAGCAATGTAAAGGATTATCACGTAGTTGACTTGTCTTGTATTGTCTTGAATGAGATAATCCCTATGATCATGTCTTGTGTACTGAGCTAGTCAGACTTGCTTGTTTTGTTTGTCCTTATGTCAACACCACTTTTATTACTATTTGCATACATGGCCAATTGCAGTTTGTGATTTTATTAACGGACCGGTTTCTCAGTCGTCGAGGTGGGCAATCGGTGTAGGACGGCGTCCATGGCGTTGAATAACTTGGAGCGAGCTAGAACTGTACTGCTACTCCCAGGACCGGGAGCTAGGATCCCACTGGAACCGGACTTTGGTATCAGTAATCTTGATTTGATTGTTACTGGTACCCCGAGAGGTGCTAGGACATCCTCGGAGTCTCCCTCTTGATACTTACATTGCATTGTTTAGATAATGGTTATTGCTAGGATTTCCCATTATTGCTTTTGATGATTATTACTCCTGCTTTACGCCTACCTTCGCTTTCCTTGTATTCACATGATTACTACACTTGTCATTACTCGATACTTGATACATGTCATGTTTAATGTACTTTGCTTATTTATTGCTCAACATGTCGTTGACTCTGTTCCTTGGTGTGCAGACACCTCACGTGAGTATTACTACGAGGAGCAGGTCGGTGAGGAGATCCCAGAGGATCTTCAACCAGCTGAGGAGGAACGAGAGTGGCATGCCGATGTCGTAGAGTAGCATCATCATTCCTGGCATAAGAGAGAGTATCATGGGGATATTCATTAGATTTATATTCATTCTTTTATTATCCCTCGTTGGAACTTTCATTTAATTAACTTTGTTCTTTTAATGGCCTTGGATATTGGGTTGGCCATTGTAATTAAATTAACTCCTTGTTTAGTTTTATTTATATTCTTAGTGCAACTTTAAATTTAATGAAGTTATTACTCACTATTGATATTCCATATGTCTAGAGTTGTATGAATCCCGTAATTATTGTATTACATGAGGATTAAAATATAATATCCTCACAGCGGACTTACGATCCTTGGGCCTAAAGAAAATTTTTTTAATTAGTCCTAAATTTCACTCCCCGGATCCGGTTTATTCTTTAATCAGGTTCGGGGGACGTGACAATGGGGGTTATGTGAACACTCGTGGATTTGTTGCACCCTATCGGGACGTTCGCTATCATCTGAAAAGAGTGGTCAACCACACAAGCACCACAAATGCCCCATGAACTTTTCAATCTACGACATTCAAAAGTATGCAATGTAGTGGAGCGCACTTTTGTCGTATTGAAGCAATGCTTTCCAATCTTAAAAACAACACCATGATATCCTCTTAACACACAAGCGAAAACCGTAGTCGCTTGTTGTGTCATACACAACTATATCAAACAATGGAATTATAATGATGAGTTGGAAGAAGGTTCGGTGCTAGAGATGGACGTTGATGAAAACATAAATTTCGAAGAAGATACGGAAGTTGGATCCGTGCCGAGTGATGCGAACACTCGATTTGCATGTGCACTTCGAGATGCAATTGCTCAACAAATGTGGGATGATTATTGATCTTTAATCATCTTTTTTCTTATTTCATGAAGTTTATGCACTTTTTCTGGTATTATAGCTGAGTTTGTGAGCTTTACACATGGATTGTAATTTTCTGTTGTGGGCATGATTGCACTTGTCATGAGAGACATGCTAATGTGTGGAATAAGTCTCTGTTGAACAACGGAATGGAAATGGGACATGTTCAGTTGTTTGTTTTTCATTTTTTGTAGATGGTTGCTATTTGTTAGATGGGTTGTTACTTGTTACTAGTTTGTAGGAGGTGGCTTCAAAATGCAAATTGGGTAGAAGAGGCAGGGGTTGGGGAGCCCATTACCCACCTGAACAACACCCAGATTGTGAAACTCAGCTTCTTAAAGAGGCACACAACATATTCTCTCTCATACTCTCCTTTCAATTTGAACTTCATACACTAAAGTGTTTTTGCAATTTGTATGGCGTCCTGATGTATACTATTTGTTCATTGCTTTAATATAAGATAAATCAAAACAAACCTTCCTATATTAGATCCTACTTACCCAAATAAATTACAATGCAAATGTGGATGATTTATGAGACCCTAAATGCAAACAATGCATATCTAAAAAAGTTTCTAAAAATATAGCGAGTGCTGAAAAACTCAAAGTATGAAAAAAACTTGTGCACGGGACTGTTTTCACTGAACTATACGACCTACCTAAGATGATCCAAACCTGGATCTAATGGCTATAATTCTAACCTTGTTGATGCATGAACATAAAAAAAAAGTGAAAAGGGAATTAAGATGAAGAAATTATTATCTCCCAAAGATGCCTAGTTTAACAGTCCTGTGCTGGAAATCTGCTATGACCAAGCTGAGTACCCCTATTTAGGCCACTAGTTAACCCGCTTCTAAAGGTTTTTTTTTTTTGCTGAAGTTTTGGGGTTTAAAAGTTCTTATTATACACTTCAAATCTGTTATTTTTTGGGATAAAAAAAATCATGTTTGTCTGGTTTTCAACTCGCGCACTTTTCGAACATAGTTGGGTCGAATCTGCTAAAACTGTGCCATGACCCGAGCCCGAGATAAAAATTTAAATCGAGTTAACCCCGAGTCGCGACCATACTTACACCCGTGAACTTTAATTATATAAAACTCACAAGGGATATCAATAATACATTATGCATGCAGAATATAAACAAATTATACTTCATTTACAATATAAGCAATACTAATCACTTGCTTATTTATATATAATACAAAGATTAACAATATAAAACATTCTCTAAAAGTTCTGATCCATTCACCAAAATTTTACATCATTATTAGAAAGCTTCATCTCTACTCAACTAGTCATTTTGAATAAACTGGATTGGTTATTTTCACTGGTGCTGTGACCTCTGAAGGACCGGCAATAGCAGTTGTGCCTGTAATGCCATCAATAACACTATGAATTCGACAATTCAGCAATGTATAAACAGATACATGATTATACATGCTAATCATACATTAATCTTATCTAAATTCAATATTAACAATATAATTACAATTCAAGAATCAGTGAGAGTCTTTATAATTTGGCAAACTACCATAGCATTTCCAATCAAATTATATCTCCCTTACAAAGGAAGAATTGCCTCTATTGGCACAGGACAGAAGGGCGCATCATTCATGACTCAAGCCTCAAGGACTTGTCAAATAAGTGGAATCTACTCATGTCTTGATCAGAGATCACTGGCATCACCACCGAGTTTCGGAATACTCCCAAATAATCTGCTGTAGCAGAAATAGAAATCACTATGCAGTGTCAGACTCAGTGTATAATATAATTTAATTCATTTAATTTTCATTTCATTATAAATAAACGGATACAATTCAATAAATAATCATTTCGGGATTTTTTTTCAATATACAATTCAATAATTACCCTATCAGAGTTTGATTCATCATATAATGTCATTTAAGACAATAAAGAATATATCCTGAACAATTCAAATTCAATCACTTTCAATTAAACAATATCATCCAATTAGGTGTAATCCTCAGTTATTTAATGTACTTGTGTTATTCTCGATGAACATCACAGTTATATATAATGTGTATATTAAAGTCCTTTTAATTATCACCTATGGAGGTACAAACAATACGAACAGCCTTGATTAAATCCATAGGCTTCTTAATCCATAAATTCAGAATTTAATCTGAAAGGTTACTGGATTCAGTTAACAGTTCGGTCACCTTTCGATAGACCGAACTCACACTGTCAGTTAACCGAAATCTGTCGGTTCACTCGTCGGCTGAGTTTCAGTTCACAATCCAGAAGCCTATAAATCTTCTGAATTTCACAGTACACTCGGTTGACCTGTCGGTCAACCGAAGTTCTTTTGTCGGCTGACCGAGTTGGATTCGGTCAGGTCTCGGTTCGCAAACCAGAGATGATTTTTCTCCTGCATTTACACTGTCGGTCAGCAGTTCGGTTAACCGAACTCTGCCCAGAATTACAGGATTCGTTCAGAATTCTATTTTTCTCCTCCAAAACACTTCCATCCTGCAAACAACTTAAGAAACCTCATGTTCCCATCTTCATACAACCAATATACATAATAAAAAATTTTATTTCACCTCTCTAATTCTATCAATTAATCCATCTTTATGCAATTACTTGTTCCTCAAAACAATTAATCACATATAAAATTCCATTCCATCATTATAATCAAATCATAACTTATCAAAACTCAAAGAAAACACATCTATCAGCATATAATCATAAACAAGTGTTTATACTTGCCTTTCACTTGAATCTAACACAAAAACTTCTTTGACAACTTGATACAAAACAATCTCAAGCTTGAGCTCCAAGAAAAGTAAGAAACTAGAGGAAGAAGATGATAACACCAAGTTTTCTTTTGTGAATCACTTGCAAAAATCTCTTTCTAAGCTCTTAATCAACTAAAATGGAAGAAGAAATGAAAAAGATGAAGAAGAGGTGAACTCAGACCTCTTGGCTTCTTTGGCACGATCTCATGCTTCCAACTCTTGGTTCATTTGAACCTTATAAACAAATTTTGCAACTTAGCCCCTCTCATTTACACCATTTCAAGTTTAAGTCAAATTAAGACCCACTTTATTTATCTTTAGTCAAATGCAATTAAGTATATTACAAAATTAATATACTCGTCGAAATACACGCGATGGTATTAATTCTCACCAAATTCGACGAAATACACTAAAATCAATATTTACGGAAAAATCACTCATCTCACTAATTCGCGTCTAAAACTCAACTTATTCATATTAATATCTTCCAAATCATTTCATTAGGCTTTATTCATTCTTCCACGGCTAATTCAACTCATCTTGATCACTAATCACATTTAAATCGACTAATCATGCTTAATCCACAATAATCTCGATTAATTAGAGTTAATCTTGATTAACTCGGGACGATGTGTAACAAACTGTGAAACCTAATTCTAATGGAAGCAATTAGTACTTTCAACCATAAATCATGCAAATAAAATAAATAGAAAGTTTCTAATCTAACATAAAAGATGCAATTAGAATTTTTTAAATAAAAAAGAAGGCGATGTAAAATTAATCAGAAAACTTACTGAAAATAAAAAGAGCAAAGGTGGAAATGATGAGTTTTCCAAATTTGATTCTCAAGATTTTTGTTTTGAACTATGGACACATGATGAGCCCCACTTTGGATGTGTACAATTTTTTATGGACCCACCTTGTGTTTGTGATTCCCATATTGCTATTATCTTGCCAAGTCTTCAAGTCAAATTTGTGTTGCAATTTTTTGTCAATGGTGGACCCCACATGGAATTGTTATGGCAAGTAGCACCAAGGCTTGGACGTCCGATCATATGGATGGATTTTCTTTGCTACTTCCTTTTCTTTTCTTTATTTTTCTTCTTTCTTTTCTTGCTTCTTGAAATCTTGACTTTACTTCTCTCTCAAATTCCATCAACGCGTGGCCCAACTTTCTTGATTTATCCTACAAATTGAAAGGCAATTTTAACATTAATCATTTGTAAGAAAACAAATATGAACCATGCATGGGACCCTATATGCCCAAGGATGTACCAAAATGACAAACTTTCCAAAAATAACTCACGGCGCGAAAAATAGCAAGTATGCATTGATGAAGCAAAAAAAAAAAAAAACTAATTTTGGGGTGATAAATGAGATGAAAAACACTTATTTCACAAAAGTCATGCAATGTGATGAATTTTGACCTATTTTGACCATTTTTTCAAAAATAACCCCAAATGCATGAAATCATGAAGTTGAGTGAAATCATTATTTGGTTGCCAACACGATGAATTGCACATGTAGACACCTACCATGAAGAGAGCAGGTTCTTCCCATCAGTTAGAATATAGATGTGTCATGACTTTAGCTTAAAACTTTAGATTTTTTTTAACTTATATAAATTATTTTAAAATCAAGAAAATTTTGCAACTGTTTAGTGGCTAATCAAGAATGGGTAATTTAATTATAAACAGTTTATGTTATTTTTTTAGGAAAATTGTTGCACTAAACAGGGAAATTTGATTTTCAGCAAGAAATCCACACCTGTACCAAACAACATTAGCACCAGTTCAGCTATGAAAAAAAATCGCACCAAATATGAATTTCTAAATTCTGCGGAAATCCTTTTCCGAGGATTTCATTTCTATGGAATTTGCCGACGTGGCAATTTTCCCTTTCTGCAGCAAGGGTGTTTACACAAACACGCCTTTAATGATTTTCCATTGCCCTTGTAATGGGATTCCTCACTTGGAGATTTGTATCGCTAAAGATTTCACATTCATATCAGTGCATATTGAACCATATAATTAATAAAGAATTGTATCGATGTATAAACCCACAAAAATGAGAATTTTCAAATTCTATAAAAGGAGGTTGGATCTAGAAATCCATATTTTTTTTCCCAAATCCTCGGGGATCATGGATTTTTCATGACTTTGTGTAAAACCAATGAAAACTGTTTAAAAATTTAATTGTGAAACGTAAAAGGCATGTTTGTGCAACTCTATAAATATATATATATATATATATATATATGGGAAACGGTCTAGTGAGGACCGTCCTCACTGTTTTGGGTATGGACCATTGAGGGCCGTCCGATTCGGGCCTTGATCCAACGTCTCTCATTTCCCCTATATATGTAAAGGAGGGAAAACGAAAATGAGTAAGACTCTCGCCCAAATCGACTGGAAGCCCTAAAACGCCAGAAACTCTTCCTCCTCCTTCCCGACATATCTCCTCATCCTCCTTCCCGGCTCGGCCTCGCACGTCATCGAGGCTCTTCCTCTTCCTCCTCCTTCCCTCTCGTCGACGTCTCTCTCTCTATCGTCTCCATCACTTCCGTCGTGCAGGAATCCCGGACCTAGGGCGAGATTTCATTCCTCACCAAAGCAGAGCATCGTCAGAGGGAAGATCTCATCCTCGACTTCGTCGCAGCCTCGTCAGAGGGAAGATCTCATCCTCGACTCCGTCGCAGCCCGTCGGGCCCGAACCAGGTCATCTCCACTTTCCCAGTTTCTGTCACTATTTTTCTTTCTCTGTCACTATGGCTTGTGTATGAAATGAGATGGATCTCTGGAGTAGTGATGAGGACCGTCACTATTTTTTTTTTTTTTTTTTTTTTTTTTATGTATGTCATCAGCCCTGTCGCCTCTTCCATCTCGTGTAATGGGGTCATGCTTCCATCTCGTGTAATGGGGTCATGCCGTCATGCCCTGTATAACCAACTTAGGAGATGGAAAAGGCTTCACAACTCATGTCCTACTTGTCCTGAATGGAAAGGTTAGTCCTATGAATGTCATTAAGCAAATCAATGCAATATTAGTGGATTGTGAAGACTTGAGTCTGGGTTTTGAGGGTTTTTCTAGGTAGGTGTTTGTAGCTGCAGATCAGTCTTTTAGATGTGAATACAGAAGGGTGGATGTGGCCATTGGTTTAGGAGAAAAGGGTCTGGCTATAAACAGACGATGGGAGGAGTAACGTGACAGCATGGTTGTAAAAAGGTCTTCCATTTTTTGGAGATCAGGCCACCGAATACCCACCTAATTCACATTCAATAATTTATTTATTTATTTATTTATTGTGTATGTGTGTATAAAACCAATTTCTAGATTTTTCTACAAAATTTGTTTTAACATGACAAATTAACAGGACAACCCCTGTTATGTGTTTCCCAGTTCTAATAAATGAGAACAATCTAAACTAGTAGTCAAAGGGTGGTTTTGGTATGACCTCTTAGAAAATGGAGCTCCTTTTTCATTCCATTTTCTTCATCATCTCAATTCATCTGGGGCTCTTCTGGTCCATACATGCACTTACACAATGTTGCGATTGCATGCTCATATTTTCGAGTCTTGTTTATTTGGATTTAGAGTACTCTTGATGTCTTTGTCTAGCAATTAACAATTCTTCAATAGATGTTCATTGTTGAGTGATTTTCAAGTCTTCATAAATGCACAGGTACCTGTTAATTCTTTAGTTTATATCTTTCTTTCATCTTAATAAATTTGGTGTTAATTGAACTGTCAGTTTGCTTTTTTTTGTTGTTGTTGGGGTTATTTCGACTCACAATATCTTTTCCACAGAATGTCATCTTCTAATACAATCCATTCCGAATGTATTCCAAAAGCCGATGTGGAGTTGGAGACATGAAATTATATACTTCTCGTACGCAATTGAATCCAAATAGGAAATTTTGGAAATGCCCAAATTGGAAGGTAAGCATGTTTAGGCTACCTCATAAACCTGTCACTATGTGTTGTTAAGGTTTCAAATCTAGCATTAACTTTTTTTTTATAAATAAAACTTTATGCAGGATGAAAATGGCTGTGGTACGTTTCTTTGGAAAGACGAAGTAGCAAATTGGCAACTTACTGAAGCTAATTCAACGATGTGTGAAAGACAAAAATGGAGAGAAGAAAAGAGCAATTTGATAACGGTCATTGAAAAGTTAGAAAGTACATTGTGTGTTTTTATTGAAGTAGAGAAAATCCGAAATGCGTATCTACGAAAGATTTATCATGCTATTATAGTTGCATGCTGTATAATAATCTTAGTTTTTTGTTCAGCCATGTATGAATTACATGCTCTGGGGATATGTTTGTGTATGTTGGAACATAGAAGTTATGAATGGGCATTATGTATGTGATGGGCATATGTTTTCTATGAAGGTATTTTTTGTGTTGCAGTTAGTGATGTTTGTTAGAAATGTTTTGGGCCCCTACTTGGCAAGGAGCCGTATTCATCCTTAATATTTTCACAAGTCCAATATTTTTCTGTGGTGCACAGGATTTCATCTTATTTTATGTCAGCTTGATCTTGGTTAACTGGTTGTATGAGCCGTGGAGATTCCACTAACAGCCTCTAATATTGTTTCTATCTTTCAACGTTAGGTACATTTTTAATGTCCCAATGGGAAAACTATGACTGAGAAAACCAGTATCATGAGCCCAGTTCTGATTCATTGGGCAGAATCCGAATCTGCTGTCATCACAAGCAAGATGACTTACTGCATGTTTACAAATGGAAGGGAGAGGAAATCCATGAGGGCGTTTGTGGGGGGTGGGGGGGGGGGGGGGGGGGGGGGGTTAGTGTTGCATTCCTGGAGGCCTATTGGGATGGTAAGAGTGAAGATCTCAAAGGTCAAAGCTATACTGAAGGACCCTGACATTGCACCTGTGAAGCT
The DNA here is from genome assembly GCA_012931725.1 of Litsea cubeba. Taxonomy (NCBI): domain Eukaryota; kingdom Viridiplantae; phylum Streptophyta; class Magnoliopsida; order Laurales; family Lauraceae; genus Litsea; species Litsea cubeba. The sequence continues at coordinate 36,402,600 of CM022949.1, forward strand.
TGATACACCTATATGTATCTGAAGGCTGGAGTTGGCAATTGATTGTGGCATATTGTGTTGTTAGATTTGCCTTTCTGTGATTATGACTAATTTCGAAATGTACTTCTTTTGGTGCCTTGTCACTCTATTCCTGATGACATTGCCTGGTTCTATCTTCGTACTTCTTGCTTCATTGTTTGTGGCTCTCTCTCAAGCGAAATAACGGCTTGGACTACATCTTGTTGTTGCTATTTATATTTGTGTACCTCCGTATGGATGGTTTTTAACTCACATTTGAACTGTACAATTGGGATCAATTGATAATTTGAGATCATGAATCAAATGGCTCAGATCATATGTTGGTATGGCAATTAATGACCTAATACAGCAACCCAACCTGTAATTCAATTTATGGTTTCCTTGTTTGGCTCAGATATACATTCCTAACCTAATCAATACACATGTTGGGTATGGGTCTGTCAATACTTACTATTCGGAAAAGGGAAAAAGAGAATGAAAGCATATAAAGTAATGTAACAGTTGTATAAACTGATAACAGAATCTCATACTTGTATTACATCTTAAGGAAATATGATAATTATCACAAACTGCATTCAGTGTCATCATCCATTCACAAACCAAAACAAGCAAGCCAACATGAAAGGGAAAAAACAGAATACATTTTTGAAGTCTGTTGAGGACCAACATAATAGCAGAATAAAAAAATCTCAATAACACTTTTCTTTTCTCAATAACAATGCTCTTTTTTTGTCCTTCATCTCAAGTGTCATATCCATGGGTTGGCATCAGAACCGGACACATCCGAAGAGCTTCCTTCAACAGACGTATCAAATGGGGCTTCTGATATTCTTGGAATATCCACATGTAGATCAACAGTCCCCCTAAAATATAAACACAGTCAACGTAGTTAGTGATGTAAACTAAGAAGAACAAATATGAACAAAAAATGAGAAGAACAAAACTGAACAAAACTTGAGGGGAAAAAATAACTATTCAAGAGAACCGGACAATTCCGTTTGTCATGTGAAACGCCACGCTTGTTGCATCCACGACAAAGTCGTTCTTTCTTTTGAGCTTTTTCCTTTGATGACTTTAGTCTTTTTGGACGGCCCTTTGTTATAGCATGAGGTGGTTCAATCAATTGCATTGCATTAAGTGGTTCAATCAATTGCACTGCATTACTAACTGCATCACTAACCACTTTGTTTTTTCCATTGGATGTATGTTCTCCTCCAAGTTCAAGTTGATTCATTTTGCGACACATTTTATGGAGATCATTCAGCACATTTATCGCATATTCATACGTTTTTGAACACATACTTGCCTCATTAGAAACCATGTTGCCCCAGTAAGACAAATCACCATGCCGGACAATCAACGAGTTACCACCAGTAGTATTCCCCACCTTCACACATTTGCTATATTCCGTACCATCTCTCGCGTGACGAGTCCATCTCTTTAATATAAAATGCTCAGGCAAGGTGAAAATCATCTCGTGTTTCAACGCAACAATTATATGACTACAAGGAATCCCTCGAAACTCGAATAGTTTGCAAGAGCAGTTTCCACATTTAGAATTTTTCTTGAAAATGACCCTTTCAGAAGTTTTGCAATTATTTTTCATGGACCAAACATCATAAATGCTCTCTGCTGCATCTTCCTTTACAAGTTTTGGAATGGATGATACCATTGCCATGAATTGTACTTGAAACTCATGGAAAATTTTTCTCGAATATATTCCAGCCATTTGTTCCTCCATCTCCAAATCAGTGAGGAGTTTTGGCCTCGTTTGCATGTTTTCATGCTCCGCTTTTAGCTCTTGATACCTTTGACGTGTGATGGCACGCTCAAAGCGCATCATAAAGTCATGCAAACCACACTTATGTGTTTCAAACTGCTTAAGTAACGCATTGAAACTTTCACTTCTCTGCGATGATGACATTCCTGCAAAAAACATGCCCTTTAAAAAGATTGGTACCCACATCTCACGAAGCTTGTACATGTCTTCTAGCCAACTATCTTCTTTCAATTTATATTGATTTCGTAACTTGGCCCATTCCATCTCAAAATGATCCGTTGAGACAGAATTGTAAACAACTTTATTTATTGCATCCATAAGCCCATCAGCATGTATTGCAATTCCGCCTAACTTGGATGGCAACTTTTGCATAATGTGCCAGACACAAAATCGATGTCGTGTGGCAGGCATAACGTGCTCAATTGCTTTCCTCATCGCGGGATCTTGGTCTGTTACAATCGCTTCTGGTGGACCAGTGGGCATAGCTTCCAACCAACGTTTAAATAGCCACACAAATGAATCAAAACTCTCATTTGATAAAAAACCACTTCCGAAGATGACCGTCTGATCATGGTGATTTACTCCCATAAATGCACCGAAGATAAGATCATATTTATTGGTTTGATATGTTATGTCAAAAGTAACAACATCACCAAAAACGATATATGAAAGACGACAAAGGTGATCTGCCCAAAATACATGCTTGATTTGATTGTTCTCATCTGCCTCTATAAAATAATAAAAACCCGGATTCATTTCTTTCATGTATTCAAAATACTCATACAACATTTAACCATCTCGCCCCTTTTTTGCTTTCTGCTTGTCTCGATGGAGATTACGCATGTCCTGCTCATTGAAACCAACTGCTCCTGAACCACCAGCTTGTGTGCTTAAGAGTGCCATTTGATTTGTAGGTCGTATGTTATTTTCTTCAAATGCATCTATTAAGTTTTTATGAGCTGGAGTAATCTTACGGTGTGAACGAAACATATGGGTCTTACGTGGGGTTGATAAGACATGAGTATGTTCTACAACAAATTTGTTAACAACCCAATGTCCAACTGTAATTTTTTTAAGTACAATCTCCGCTCCACAATTTCTCTTGTATATGGAACACGCTTCTGTGCCACAAAACCACGACCTTCCTTCTTTATTCTTTGACCTTGTTTAGCGCAGATGAACTGCTTCCAACATACTTCACCCCTCTTTTTTTTATCTAAACCACGTCTAATACCAAAACCAGCAGCCCTCGCATAAGTATTATAGAATTCATAAGCTTCTTCCAAGTCATGAAAATACATTCCGACCCGTGGGGTTTTATCCTCATCTACTTCAGGTATGAAGATTCTACTTATGGAAGATGCAGCTGATTCCAACTTCTCATCCATTGAAAAATGTGAACAACAACCAACATAGAATAGTTGCTCATCATATATTCTCAACACAAAAATAAATAGGTAAAAATAAAAATAAAGTAACTCCAAGATATATTATTTGAGAAATACCTGAGTGTTTCCATGATGGTTTGGGATTTCTGCATGGTCGGAGCTGGAGAACTCTTCTATCTCGTTACCAGCAGGCAATGTCTGAGAGAACAGAGCTGGGTGAAAAGAGATAGGGTCATCCATGGATCGTCCCTTGTGAGTGGCGGTCCTCTGGATTTTATAAGACATCAATTATTTATTTTGATCGAATAAAAAAAGTTAATCAACTAAATCATACAGAGGCATGATCTAATGATAGCAACCGCCTATTTAAGAGCTACAAAGTTTCACATCTTAACTTTCATAACCCCTGCACCAATTGTCTAATTTGATGTTGAAAACAAAGAGAAAAGATGGCAATAGATAGATAACATGTCATAAAAGCCTTAGTCAAATTTTGTAGTTAAATCTATAAATTAGTTCTATGTGCACGTATGGACCAGAAGAGTCCCAGGTGAATTGGGATGATGAAGAAAATGGAATGAACAAGGAACTCCATTTTCTAAGAGGTCATACCAAAACCACCCTGTGACTACATCCACCCACATCCACCCTTCTGTATTCACATCTAAAAGACTGATCTACAGCTACAAACACCTACCTACAAAAACCCTCAAAATCCAGACTCAAGTCTTCACAATCCACTAATATTGCATTGATTTGCTTAATGACATTCATAGGACTAACCTTTCCATTCAGGACAAGTAGGACATGAGTTGTGAAGCCTTTTCCATCTCCTAAGTTGGTTATATAGGGCATGACGGCATGACCCCATTACACGAGATGGACGCATGACCCCATTACACGAGATGGAAGAGGCGACAGGGCTGATGACATACATAAAAAAAATAAAAAACAAAAAAAAAATAAAATAGTGACGGTCCTCATCACTACTCCAGAGATCCATCTCATTTCATATACAAGCCATAGTGACAGAGAAAGAAAAATAGTGACAGAAACTGGGAAAGTGGAGATGACCTGGTTCGGGCCCGACGGGCTGCGATGGAGTTGAGGATGAGATCTTCCCTCTGACGATGCTCTGCTTTGGTGAGGAATGAAATATCACCCTAGGTCCGAGATTCCTGCACGACGGAAGTGATGGGGACAATAGAGAGAGAGACGTCGACGAGAGGGAAGGAGGAGGAAGAGGAAGAGCCTCGATGACGTGCGAGGCCGAGCCGGGAAGGCGGATGAGGAGATCCATCGGGAAGGAGGAGGAAGAGTTTCTGGCGTTTTAGGGCTTCCAGTCGATTTGGGCGAGAGTCTTACTCATTTTCGTTTTCCCTCCTTTACATATATAGGGGAAATGAGAGACGTTGGATCAAGGCCCGAATCGGACGACCCTCAATGGTCCATACCCAAAACAGTGAGGACGGTTCTCACTAGACCGTTTCCCTATATATATATATATTTATATGAGAGTCCACGTAAAAGCAATTGCCCCCTCCCCACCTTCCCCTACATAAAAGCAATGCACTGAACTATGCAAAAGTAGGAATTGTAGAAAATTGAATCATCTTATGCTATTTTCCCATAGACTCTGTATTACATGAAAGTGCCTATACTATTTCTAAACAATGCATTCTCTATTGAGGGGCTTAAAAGTGAAGGAAGTCCATTAAAAAAATGTAATGGTGAAAATTTTATGCCTAGTAGGGAAAAGGGTTGTGATTTGTGAAAGCGAGCATCACATTTCTTATGTCCGCTGCATTCATTTGAGGCCTGCTTTTTTTTTTTCATGAAATTGAGTTTTTATAAATTCATGGTAAAAGTGTGCTGCAACAAAATAATATTAATGAGGTGATCAGTGAAGGATATAAGCTTGAGTAAATGTGACTTTTCATCTCTGTTTAATTCTTTTTCCATCAAAACTTATATTATGATGGGAAATGTTCTCATACGAGTTGACTGCATATAGCTTTTGTGCAACCTAGTTCATGTGGCTCACTTAGATGTAAGTTTACTAATGAAAGATGATTGAAAGGTCTTCTCATGGACAAGCTGGGGGTATCCAAAAAATGAGCCCCACTAGATTATCCAAGCCCTTGATTTAATAGCCTTAAAATTTAATGACATCTAAACCGTATGTGTTTTTGGGATTCGATCCAAAAGAGAGTGACGGCTTAGTGAGTCTGAAATTCAGCCTAAAGTCAAATCATGAGCTGAAAAGACTATCAGAGGGCAACCGCTAAGGAAAAAAAAAGGCCCAAGTGCACCCCATAGTGCAGGACTGTACTTGCAGTTGCTCGTAGGAGAACATTTTTCGTATTATAATATTTTCATTTATTAATGTTCACATGTATTTTTATAATTTTGGCCCTTTAAGATATACTTTCTTAAAACTCTCCAAGTTCAATTCCATGGAAACAAACATGCCCTGCTATCTTCCTGAAAAGTAAATTAAATATACGACTAGAAAGGTAGGCATACATCAGCCAAGGAAAAAGACGCTAGTTCCTCCAAGACTACTAAGTTTCTTGTTTCACTTTCATCCCCTTCCTTAAAACTTGGAACTTAAGAAATCATTTACTTGCAAGGACTACTGAATAGACGGTTTTCATCCTCTGCCAAACTAGACACATGAACTCACCATGAACATATATATGGCAACAAAAGCAATGATAACACCAAAGGTTACCAACAAACTAAACAAAGGTTACAATAATTTTAATGATAACAAAGAGATGATCTAACTACTCCTTGGACTTTAATTGTAAGTTGTCTTCTTCAATAATCATTTGTAGTTACAATCATACCAAGTGAACTCAACAAACCATACTTTGGGTATCTCCATTGAATCATTAATTTGCAATATAAGTAGGCGCTTGTGACTCAGGCAGATCCAATCAGATGATTTTAGGCTTGAGAATGTAGTTCAGATTGAGAATTTAAAGTTACACATAAAATGGAAATCACAAAGTGTAGTTGTGGTAAGCACACTCGCTCCAATAGCTACCCAGGGATCGATATCTGTGTGGGCTGGTTTCTTCCATTGGCCACTTGGCAAACTAGCAAAAAAAGAAATAAGTTACACATAAAGTTTTATATATATGGAAAATGCCACAAACTCGAATATAGATTTTGGGCATGAAATGGGTTTTCTTGGAAATGTTACGCATAAAAGATTCAGCATACTTACTTGCATTTTGAAGTTTTTTTTTTTGCAAACCCACCCCCCCCCCCCCCCCCCCCCCCCCTCTCTTTTTTATGAAGCGGGTATCCTTGAGGTCTTTGACCCAACGGAACAAATTAATCCCCCAAGTGGCGCCCGTTAAACCCACAAAACACATGCCAGGCAAATTTGGAGCGGTTTTGAACATAAGACACGAGGAGCAAACCCACGCCTTATTCTACTCCACCAACTCCCATGTGGGTTTTTTGGCCCATTTATATTAATGAAATCAAATTTCTAAGAACTTTTGGTAAAAATAGTTTTGTTGAAGGAATGCTAAAGAGGTAAGGGGTGAAAAATAAAAAGTGAAGATGTAGATGGACACAAACTACACTAGGTGATCGTTTTCCACCAAAAAAAGATTATTAAATTATTTGATGGACATTTGTGAATCTCGCACTTGATTTCTTCAGGCTTAAATAAAATGAAGGAGTTTATTTATATTATTTCTAGGAATTCAATTCCATTAAAATAAACGTACCCATTGTGAATTGTATTCTGTAGTATTGTAAATAAATATGTGCGAGTTTAGCATATTAAATATAATTTTATATGGAACGGTTCACCATGTCTCAAAATTTTTTCTTTTTTTTACATTACATTTTTTAAATATAGTTTTTAATTATAGAATATTAAATGTAGTTATATATTAAGTTCTTTTTTCTTGAAACTATAGTAAAAAGTAATCGAAGATAGATTATTCATTCGTATAATAGAGTATAATTAGAAAATAAGCATGCATCCATCATTATTCTTTTGAAAAATATACAAATCATGCAGTAACTTACAAGTGACTTTACTAAAGATTGATCTATATCCTTTCTATTACCTCTAACATTATTCTGGACCCTCTCACATTATTTTGGAGCCATTTAAATCTGATCACATTTCTTTCCAATACAGTTTTAGAACTTTAAACCATGTTGCTCATTCTGTAGCCCAATGAGCTATGCAAGGTTCTATGTCATCTGCATTATTTGGCATCCCTTCAAAATGGTTAGGTGGTCTCTTGTAAGCTTTTGTTGTTAATTTGATTCTTCGGTTATTAGAGACTGGTGAGAATGAATTTATTTTTAAAAAACGAATTAACGAGCGAGTCCAATTACTTGGCTGAAGAGATTCTACCCACACCATTGTTTTGTCACTTGCTAGCTACCTATCAACCTAACTCTGAAAATTTAAGGTGTGGGTTGACATTTTAAAATAACTAATAAGCGGGCTTGATTTAGACTTAGCTAGGACCATTGTCTCAAAATTTTAAACCCATTCAACCCAGCCCATTGCTACTATAAGAGACCATATGTTTGCTTCATATCAAATTTATTCGAATGGGCTAAAACCGAAGAAGTAAATGTGAAGATGGCCATCAAATATTTATTTGTTTTTGTAAAAAATGATTTACCTAGCAATCACCCCTTATAAATGAAATTTTAGAAAAGTGAGAATCTTGTATACATCTCCACCTCATATGCCTTTACTTCTCATGCACCTTTTAACCCTTTCACACCTCAGTTTGAATTCAATTTCTAGGGGCTAGGTATTCAAAACCTAAATATAGGGCCCCTGACTCCTTACACATTTTAAATTAATGTGTGAATGTCATGTTTCAGTTAATTCAAAGGGATTACCTATTTGTAGCTGGAGCCTGAAGGTGGCAAAAGAATAAGGTTGAGTAAAAACGGTTCAATTGAGCAGGCACATTTCCATGTTGAAGCCCAACCCATATTTGACCTGTTTTCTAAAAGGGTCAGGCAATCGTAACCCGCACTTGATGCGGGTCAACTTAACCCTTATAATTCGCTTTGGATGCAGGTCTACCCATTTAATTGACCTGACCCATTGACCACAAATTGTTAATAAAATAAAGTCATGGGTCAATAATTAGGACTATTTTGTAGTATTCCTACCTTTTAGAAGAAGAAAAGAAGATGGCAGAAGAAGTACAAGGAACAAGAAGGCTGAGCAGAGGAGTATTTATGTAGGTTTGGGCGGTCATGCATGTTAACCCTCATTCAACCCATTTAAATGCGGGTAAGGTTGTTTTGACCTATGATCGACTGAATTTATAGTGGTTTGGGTTTAGTGGGTCGAATTCGAGGGGACATACGGGTCTGGTTGGGTTTTGACACCCCTTCTTGCAGCGTTAGGTTTTTTGCTTCATTCCATTGGTGTGCCTTGCGAATTGCGATGATCGAACAGTAGGTTGGCTATTTCTAACCTTACATGTGCATAAGATCCTTACAATGGTAAGTCAACTTGAATGCTAAAGCTCCTAACCAATATTGATTACAATAGCTTAAGATTAGGGATGTCAATGTGTCTGCTCAGGTTGGGTTGAACCCTTAATATGGTTGAAAATGTAACTCGAATCCTTATTTAACAGGGTGAGTTCGTGTGGAGTTGGCAGGTTGTAGTGCAATCAATCGAGTTGCGGGGGTTTTAACTGAGTTGGTGAGTTGAATATTAAGTATAGATTCGGTATGAACACGAACCACTTATTAATCTTATTATTTTCAGAAATAACTGAAAAGGGTCCCCAAACAAGTATAAACTTGCGAATCAGTACGTGGGTTCATCAAATCAAGCAACATATCCCAATTAAGTATAATTGTGCAAGACCTATCAGTCGATGACATGGCCCAAATTGCTAGTGTACTTTAACCAGAAAATATGTCTAGCCCACCAATAAGCCAGGCCAGGTTAACCCATGAATAAGGTTGCTAACCCAACCTACCAACCTAACAAGAATCTAACCCAGTAATTTAGGGTTGGCGGCCTGGCCATTTTATCTGCAGTTTGGTTAGCTTTTCCAACCCAATTCATAGAAGAATTGGGTTCAGGTTGGGACCAGACATGCTATCCAATTCATCAAACACAGTCTTAGTGATTCAGGGTTCAGTTTGACCCTGGTTGACACTTCAACTCATTTAATAAACAGGACCAGGTACATGCAGTTCAAAAATCCCAATCTAACTGAACCTAACCCAACCTGACTCATTGCACTCCAACCTGCCAACTTGACCAAGACCCAATTTGGCAATTCATGGATCAGGTTGACACTTCTACCCTCCAAATTAGGTTTGGGTTAACATTTCCAACCCCATTAATAAGTGAATACATGCAGGTTTGGTCCATCATCCATGCATTGTACCAAAAGTGGTCAACCTGACTCTTATCACAATCCCAGTCAATTGGCACATGCAAGCAATGCATGAATTAATTGCCATAAAATTTTATAGGGCTTTGATATTGGCCTCCCAAAAATGATGGAGGCACTCCTCAAATGCACAGTGTGACAAGGAGCGCTTCCATAAAAAATCACCCTTTTTGGAGCGCCAATATTAATTGGCATTATATATATAGAAAAATATTTGAGTTACTTGAGTTACTCCATTCATGATATGTGCTCAAAGAACGTGGAATCAACTTCCTTTGATCATCATTAAATCATTAAATCTCATATGCCAAGATTTTATATTTTAATTTTTCTTATAAAATCTGGATGATGTTGATGTGGGCTGATGGTCTTCAAGATTGTTTTGGAAAGTAAACTTTATCATTGGAGGCTGACATATATATAATTAGTGAAGCTTTATGGGAAAACCTTTATTATTAGCATGAGATTTGACACAATCTTTCTATGTGTAGATAACTTAGTTTAAACCTTGTTAATGTTTGGCGCGTAAATTGAAGCTTAAGTGGTTGGATAATATATTTTTTTTTGTTTAAAGGGGATGATAATTGTTAGAATGATAAAACAAATGCCAAAGCAATATGAGATATGGATGGATCTAAGAAATTGAGTTCATTCTTTTTTTAGAACCATCATCATCATCATAAAAACCTTGTCATATTGAGATCAACCGATGTTGGTCTCTTTTTACGTATAGAATAAAAAGAAAACCCTGATGAGTCTAAATCTTCAGATAAAAACCAAGGAAATAAGCTTAGCTATTAATAAGTTGTAAATAAGAGTTTAAATAGCAATAAAGACCTATTTATTTGCATTAGACTACCAGGAACTCATAATCAACTGAGCTCTACTATGGCTTATTAGTTTCGAGGTACAGGGTGTGCATGATCATGAATTGAGAGGTTAAGGATATGGATAACAAAGTGGATTGAGACCTAAGAATTCCAAGGATTTGAAATTACTACTAAGTGATGGTGGGTCTACTTCATTTTCATCTTCCATTGATTCCCTTCTAGTTGGGGGGGGGGGGGGGGGGGGGAGGGGGGGGGGGGGGGGGGGGGGGGGGGTTGTTTTTTGATTATGCGGATTTTTGTAATGATTCTGCCGTGTATCTTCATTTTTAACCACTGATGATGTGAATTCTCTTGGTATTCAAATCCTATGTATTTTTTACAAACAAATAGGCCCTAAACAAAGGCAAAGAGGTGAAAGGGGAAAACATGAGTAGACTAGAACTTTATCGTAAATCTGTTAATATCATATAAACTCAATATCGAGGGCAACTTTGAGCCCAAAATTTGACTATGGGCTTAGTTGGTTTGGGCTTGATTTAGGATCTTGATCTCACCTAATTTGGTTGGACTTGGTTGTAGGTCTAAATCTAGGTATTGGCTGGGTGGCCTAGATATAATTTGTGCCTGCATCATCTGAGTTGAATTTTTCTGCAAGTTGTTTCTCACATGTCTGATAAGAATCCATACTTTTAAAGACCACATGTCCTTGTCATTGGCTTTAGGTTCAATAATCTATTTAGGTTCAATAATCTAAGTGCCGCCTTAGTGGTAAGGCATCTTGTTCCCCCTTAGATGGCCAGGATTAATTCCAGATTGTTGCTTTGCTGGTTAGGGAGTTGTAAATAGTGGTGGATGAGTGAGTAGAATATTCATTAGAGCCCCCTCGGAGTTGTTTGTTTGCACCCAATTACGTAATTAAGTGTGTGACATATAAATATACATACATTTGCTTGTGTTCATATATATATCGCACATACAAATAAGGTGTGAAAATAGTATCTAAATGAGCACACTTTCTTGGATTATTTCTTGCACAAGAACGGCTTGATGATTTTTGAAGAAAGCCATATATTTGTTTGTGTGCGTTTGTGCGCTCACCAAATTAGGGTCAAGTTGATTCATAAAAGTTTAGTGAGCGTGAAAGGGTTTGATGAGATACCAAAATTATTATCACTAGTAGAAATGATGAGAGGTTTTAGATCCAACCACAATTAAGAATGGTATGTCTAGCATATGAGACCATCCAGACCATGTCAATCATAATGGATGGTGGAATGAGAGAATCTCAATGAGGCTTGGGGTGTGTTTGTGCAACAAGGGATTTCAAAGTCTACGGATTTTTGTTTCTGCAGGAGAGAAGAGTCCTGCATTTCTATCCCACCATAGGAAAATGAAATGCTCTCTATCGAGGAAAATTAGTACTCTTTTTCCTTTTCGTACAAAAAGAAGTATTGGAACAGATGAAGAGTGGTTGCACAAAATAATTTCCTCTCTACAGAGAAGTCCTCTTGTTACACGAACATACCCTTAGGCATATACAAAATATTATCAACTCCATCAAATTAACTCGATTCTTGATTTTATGGCCTTGAAGTTTAATAGTTTTGAAAGGCATTATCTTTTATGAATCTTAATCTAGATATTGGTTGAATGAGTGTTAGATTTGCACATGTAATAATTAATAATGGGAGGCGTACATGTCAAGGGTTTAGTAGATTGCGTGGGGCAAGTGAAAAATAAAGCATACAATTCTTAGAATGTTTTTGTGCATGTAAATGTGTATTTATTAAGATTCAACTATAGTTATGATTTTGTTTGTCCATTCCGGTTATTCTAAGCTAAATCTTTGGATATGTTAGATTTTACAAATTTATTCTTATTACTTTCATTGTTGTCCCGAAAAGTCCACATGGCCCGAAAACTGTGCCCGGGCCATGGCACGGTCCCCAGGGGGAATAGTTGGATCCCAGCGTCAGCTGAGATCCAACGGTCCCCCATGGGGACCGTGCCACGGCCCGGGGTGTTTTTTCGGGCCGTGTAGCACGGCTCTTATTGTCCTCTTCTGAATATCCCTTTTTCTTGAGGGATTATTGACTTGCATATAAAAACTTTTCTTTGCCAATGTCACCAATGCTAGTTTGAGTCTAACACATTCAAACTACCTCAAATAAGTGTCTCATTAGTTTTCACGTAGTGATGCTACTTCTAAATGATTTTAAATGTGCTTATATCTTACTTAACTTTTTCTAGTTTTAACCTATATTCATCTTAATATTTTATCTTTGCTATACTCATTTTTATACGTGTTGTTTTCTGATCAACCTTGGTCAACATTTTGCTCTATAGATTATAACTGGTGTAATCAATGCCTTGTAAGTATGAGTTTAGGGGTTGAAAGAAAATCCACCATATAAGGGTTGAAAGAAAATCCACCATATTTCTTATATGTTTTATATCTTCATCAACAATTTCAACAATCTAGTACTTGAGACTATATATCTCATGTACATGCAGGCTAGAATATTTATAGTACATTTGTTCTCTTTTACTTTACTGTATTCCTTGTTTGCTAGTAACTATTTGTGTAAAGCCAAAACTGAAAATTCTAAATCTAGTTTAATTTAGTCCTCCTATAATTAATCCAAACACTGGCACATATACCTATCTCATAAATTGACATTCACCTCAATTCAACATTAATCATACTTATCTTCTACCATTTTATTTCATAATAAAATAGTGCACTTACAAAATCATAAAATCTTGAACCCTTAAGTCAAGGATCAAATTGATCATATTAAAGTGACATTTTGCCAACCCCTAATCCTCATCATATAACTTGCTCACCCCCAAATCCAATCAAACTTTTCCCATCCCAAGATCGACCCCCCTCAAATTCATCCAACAAAATAATAACAAAAACAAAACGACCCAAAATCACAAGCAGCAGTACACGTCCAACACGCATAGCCATCAAATCCATGACCCTTTACATTCCACAGCTCACCCACATGCGTACGTTAGCTTTCTCCCTCTGCTATGCTTCCCCACTTTCCTTCTCCCCCAAGTCCCCTTCTCCTTTTCCAACCCAAACACGGACAAATACCTCCAAAGACTACGTGTTGAATTCCTTTTTCCTGCTGCCTCTCCCTTTCCTTGTAAAACTAGGGCTTGTTTGGATGATAAGATGAAAGAGAAAACCCCTCTCTCTCTCTCTCTCTCTCATCTTCCATCCAAAAAAATCCCTCCATAAACCAGAAACCCCAATTCCCCTCTCCATGACCCAAACATGAATCTCAGATTCCCCATTCTGCCCTAAGCCTTTTGCGGAATTTACGACTCTGCCCCTGTTCTTCTGCTTCCTCGATGGAGTACCAATTCACATCTTCTTTTCCGGCATCTTCGTTTTCTTCATCGCCGCCTCCGGCGCCGGTGGACCCCGATGACGTGGCGGCGTGGTACGGAAACATCCAGTACCTGCTGAACATCTCGGCGATCGGCGCGTCGTCATGCGTCCTCCTCTTCCTCCTCGTGAAGCTGCGCAGCGACCACCGCCGCATCCCCGGCCCCGCCGCCCTCCTGTCTAAGCTCCTCGCCGTCTGGCACGCCGCGATACCGGAGATCGCCCAGCACTGCGGGGCGGACGCCGCCCAGTTCCTCCTCCTTGAGGGCGGGAGCTCGGCTGTCCTCCTCGCGCTGTCCCTCCCCGCGCTCCTCATCATCCTCCCCGTCAACCTCTTCGCCGGAACCCTCTCCATCTCCGATCAGTTCTCCATCACCACCATCGTCCACATCCCCCGCGGCTCCCTACTCCTCTGGCTCCACCTCCTCTTCTCCGCGCTCGTCGTCTTCGCCGCCCACCTCGGCATCTCCTCCCTCGAGCGCCGCCTACGCTCCACTCGCTTCCGGGACGCCTCCGGGAACCCCAGCGACACCCTCGCTAACTCCGTCGCCCTCTTCACCATCATGCTTCAGGGAATTCCCAAGTCCCTCGCCGCCGACCGAGCTCCCCTAGAGGAGTACTTCCACCACCGCTACCCGGGCAAGGTCTACCGCGTCGTTGCCCCCTTCGACCTCTGCTCATTAGACGACCTCGTGGCGAGGCTGGTGAAGGTCAGGACCGAGATTTCCTGGCTCGAGGCTCGAATCAGCTCGCGGGTTTTCTCCAATGTTAGTTCTAGCTCTAGTTCAATTGAGGAGGAGGGCGTTCCGGCGAAGGGATTTCGAAAGCGGGTTCTGGAATTGTGGAGCAGAGTGAAAGAGGTATGGACTCGAATTTCATCCCAACTGGGTTATACAGAAGAAGATAGATTCAGGAAATTGCAGGAATTAGAGGACCGTTTAGAGAGTGAATTGAAACTATACAGAGAGGGCAGGGCGAGGGGCGCGGGAATCGCATTTGTGATTTTCAAAGACATTTACACGACGAATAAGGCGGTGCAGGACTTCAGGATGGAGAAGAAGAAGCGCCCAATTGGGAGGTTCTTCTCTGTCATGGAGCTCCAATTGGAACAAAATAGGTGGAAGGTGGAGCGGGCGCCCCCAGCCACTGATATCTACTGGAACCACCTTGGTTCCACTAAGCTATCATTGAAGCTGCGCCGGGTGGCTGTGAACACTTGCCTTGTATTAATGCTTCTGTTCTGCAGCTCTCCTCTCGCGGTGATCACCGCTGTCAAGAGCGCTGCTAGGATCATCAATGCGGAGGCAATGGATAACGCCCAATTGTGGTTCGCCTGGTTGGAGAGCTCGAGCTGGGCGGCAGCTCTGATTCTCCAGTTCTTGCCAAATGTGCTCTTGTTTGTTAGTATGTACATTGTGGTTCCTGCGGTGCTCTCTACGCTTTCCAAGTTCGAACGCCATCTCACAGTTTCTGGGGAGCAGCGGGCAGCGCTGCTAAAGATGGTCTGCTTCTTTTTAGTGAATTTGATTCTGTTGCGAGCTCTTGTGGAGTCGTCGCTGGAGAGTGCGATCCTCCGAATGGGGAGGTGTTATTTGGATGGTGAAGATTGCAGGCGAATTGAGCAGTACATGAGTGGATCATTCCTATCAAGGTCATGCCTCTCATCTCTGGCATTTCTCATCACTAGCACGTTCTTGGGGATTTCGTATGATCTGCTGGCTCCAATTCCTTGGATAAAGAATAAGTTGCAGAAGTTTCGGAAGAATGACATGCTTCTTATGGTGCCAGAGCAGAGTGAAGACTATCCATTAGAAAACCAAGAAGAAGACACTCTTCAGAGGCCACTCATGCCCGAAAGAGATTCAGTCAATGGTGATAGTAATGGCATTTCTCGGGGCATTGATTTGCAGGGGCAGGATCTTTCGGTGTATCCGATCAGTAGAAGCATTCACGTGCCAAAACAGACATTTGATTTTGCTCAGTATTATGCTTTCAATCTGACAATATTTGCCCTTACACTAATCTATTCTGCATTTTCTCCCCTGGTGGTTCCTGTTGGTGCAATTTACTTTGGGTATCGATATGTAGTGGACAAATATAACTTTCTATTCGTGTACAGAGTCCGTGGGTTCCCTGCTTGCAATGATGGGAAACTGATGGATAGCGTGTTGTGCATCATGCGGTTCTGTGTGGTCTTATTCCTCCTATCGATGCTATTGTTCTTCTCAGTCCAGGGAGACTCTATGAAGCTGCAGGCCATTACTACGCTTGGGTTGTTGTTATTGTATAAACTGCTGCCTTCACAGACTGATGGGTTTCAACCATCTCTCTTGGAGAGCATGCAAACTGTTGATAATATTGTGGATGGGCCAACTGATTATGAGGTGTTCTCACAACCCAGATTTGATTGGGACACGTATCATATATGAAAAAAAAAAAACTCAAAATTTGATTCAGTTATTTGCTGGTTCGACAATGATGTGTGATATCCACAATTTTGTAGGCATTCTTCTTTTGCCCTTTTCTTTTTCTCTTTTTTTTGTATACTTATTGACGTTTTTATAATTTGTTCTTTCTAACTTCTATAGCAATGTCATTCCCTCTGCTTTCTTAATTAAAAAAAATCCTCGCAGTGGGCATATCTGGAGATTGGCTACTTTGTTGTGTATGCATCAGCATTTTTTATTTGAATTAGTGGGTCTCTTAGCGGGATGAACTCCGGTTGCATTGTTTTTCGTTTTCAATCCAGTATTGCTTCAGCATATCTGGAAATCAGCAATTTTATTGGGTATGCATGAGTATTTTTTATTTGAATTAGTGGGTCTATTAGGCACTGTGTTTCCGTATCAGTCCAATGTTGCTTCAACATATTTAGCTGCCTTTTCATAATTCATGTAGTGCACTCTTCCGAGTTTGTTGTTGTTGATGATGATGCTGACTTTTTGGTCGTACTTTTTGGCCTGTTTCTTTATCAGAATTCCTGACAATAGTTTGCCATGTTGGATTTTCTTAGACATGATGTGACATCTTGTCTCCCAACATTTGAAATGCAATGTTTCTTTCACCAGAATTTCAAATTCCAGCCACTTGAAAGGTCTCAAAATGACCTTTTGGAATTCCTAGAATTCCATTCTCTGTGTAATTGGTTGGAATTTCAAATGCTCCACCAAGAGGGGGGATTTGGAATTCCACCTCAAGGAGACAACTTCCGGAGAGTTTTAAATTCTTTCAGACATGAATTCTTGGAATTCAGGTAAAGAAACAGGCCCTAGATGCCGGTAGGATTTGTTTAGACAGCAGTAAGAATGATATAATGTATTATGCATAAAATATTAATGCAGACCATTAAAAAAAAAATTTAATGCAGTCCAGATTTGTTTTGAGCTGGTGGATTGGAGTTTGGGCGCATGCTTAGTTGAAAGCTTTCCTTACACAAGCATCATAGGACATCCATTTATCAGAAATTTCTTGATAATGAGCTATTTCTGTTTCCTTGCTGTGTTGAAACTTGAAAGCTTTAGTGCTGTTCATCAAAATATGTCAAAATAGCCAGGCATGCAAAGATGCACACCATGGATATATCTTTTTGGTATGATATATTTCATACATGGCGGTGGCTTCATTATTTCTTTTTCCTTGCTACTTTTCTAATCAAGCATTTAGTTTGTGTCCATGTGTTCAACAGCTGGGCAGCAACATCTACTCAGAATTGAAGGATTCTAGAATATGTGGTTACTCCTATGCCTTGGGTCTGTTAGACAGGCTTCTTTTCGCTTCTAATTGAAACCTTAAATATGTTCATTTCTTTCTTTTGCATTGTTGCTTTTGCAGTGGTTGTACATGAGTAGAGGGAATTCAAAAGGTTTGGCTGCTTTTGAGGTAATCTCCTATTTCCAACTTCGAGATTATCAGAATTAGCTTGACTGTAGGATTTGGATGCAGTAGAGACTTTCTGTTTGGTAGTAGTAGTAATAATAAAAAAACTGCATGAGCATACTTGTTTTTACAATGCATGCACCTTTTATGATCAACAAATTGCATGATGCAAATGATGAAATCCAGGAGGATCTTAGGACTGTCAAATTGCCACAAGGGACATTACTCCTTTAAGATGAGTTCCTTGCAACCTAAGCTTGGGACTGGAATGGAAATGAATTGGGCGTTCGCCCATAATTGTCCAGTACCCACAGATAATAATAAATAAATAAATAAATAAATAAATAAACTATGCACACCCACACCACACTGCACCCCCAAAAATCCTATTTGTTCAGTATTCTAGAGTAAATGGATAATGGATCACATCTTCTAGATGAAAAGTGATCATAGATCAATGAATGGTTCTTCCATTATTCCATAGGCTTCAATAGTTGTGGTGACTAGTGAGGATGTTGCTTATAAATGAGTTTTGTAGAAAAGACCAAATTTAGATCTTATAGTGGAAGGTTGAGGATTGAGGAGTAACACTGTAGAAGAGTGAAAGAGATGTTGCTGAAGCACAAATTCAATTTTCATGCTTTTCAATTTTGGTGCTTCAAGTTTAGAAGAGGAATGGAGCAAGCTGCCCTAATGGGGCATTTGTGCAGTGCTAGACTCTGTGGAATACGTGTTTGGTGGAGTGATGAAATGACTGGAGTTTCCTTCCTTTTTGGCTTGATTTTTGCGTGAGAGGATCCGGACGTCCTTATTGGGGTGGTAGGAAATGGACTTCCCATACCCCCCATAGGAAGTCTATTTCCAAACCTAGGAAGGAAAAAGTTGACGTGGCGAAAAATCAGTTCCGCG
This sequence comes from Litsea cubeba, assembly GCA_012931725.1. Taxonomy (NCBI): domain Eukaryota; kingdom Viridiplantae; phylum Streptophyta; class Magnoliopsida; order Laurales; family Lauraceae; genus Litsea; species Litsea cubeba. The sequence continues at coordinate 36,421,229 of CM022949.1, forward strand.
GAAACTGCCGCATGAAACACATGAAAAAGGAGTTTCCCGCAAAAAACCACCTCGTTTTCTGTGGAAATGGGCTACACAAACGTGCCCTTAAAGTGCAACCCAAAATCATTAGCAGCAGCACCATGTTCAGAATTTAATGATGTTTAGCATCAATTTGTCTCATTGGGTGTGCACTTGCATAGATTTGTTACATTTGTGTTATTCCCCAAAGAAATACTTTAAAAGAAGATTAGACAACGGAAGATGTAGAATCCTTCTTGATGCAAGAGTGGTTGGATTCACACCAAGAGGTTGATTCCCATCACTCAAGCTTCATTTGATTTATAGGATTTAACACACAAGATCAACACTTGAACACATTAACCACATTCACCATAAATAGATAAGCGACTTCATTAATCATGCCATAATAGAAGAAAAAAAATGTTATGACATCTATAAAAAGGGAGGAGAAAAACTCTTCATATGGTCCTCATCAATTTAGAGAATGCATGCGATAGGGTACCTAGAGACCTGATTTGTTGGATTTTAGATCAAAGGAGTGCCCCCCGAGAGGTTATACTAACATTATTGATGGCATGTATGAGGGAGTGATAATAACAAGTGTAACAACTCCTTGTGGAGAGAGAGACGAGTTTATAGTGACCATGCATCTACATTAAGGGTCAGCTTTAAGTCCTATATTTTTGCACTGATTATGGACAAGTAAATTGCTCATATTCAAGAGGAGGTACCGTGGTATATATTGTTTGCAGATGATATAGTGTTAGTGGAAGAATTGAGAGATTGAGTGAATGTGAAACTTGAGTTATGACAGAAGGCTTTAGAATCCAAGGGCTTTAAAATAAGTCGTACAAAGACAGAATATATCAATTGCAACTTCAGTGGGATGTTCAGAATACAACTTTAGTGAAAATGAAGCTCGAGAGATCCCAAAAAGAGAGCCTTCTGATACCTTGGATTTATAATTAGTAAGGAAGGGGAGATTGAGGAGGATGTCAAACATATGATAAGAGCTTGATGATTGAAGTGGAGACTTGCTTCTAGAGTCCTTTGCTTAGTGATCGGCGTATACCAACAAGATTGAAGGAAAAGTTTTACAAGACTACAATTAGACCGGCTATGACTTGTAGAGTAGAATGCTGGTCAATTAGGAAACAACGCACGTAAAAAATGAGTTTAGTAGAAATGAGAATGTTGAGATGGATGTGTGGTGAAATTAAGAAAGATAATATAAAAAATGGGCCATTCGGGAGCATTTAGAGGTAACATCAATATATGATAAATTAAGAGAGGCTTGTTTGAGATGATTTACATGTGCGCAATGCAAGCCAGCAACGGTGTCTGTGAGGAAAAGTTTCTCTATGCAGCTTGATGGCCCCTAAAAAGAAAAAAAGTAGTTTGTGGAAGAGGACATGGATGGAAGTACTAAGGATAGATCTAAAGAAGTTTAACTTATCCAAGGATTTGGCCCATGATAGACTGTAATGGCGAAATAAAATTCGTGTAGCTGACCTCAACATAATTGGGATAATGCTTTGATGATGATAAGGAGTGTTGACCTACTATTGGTCGACCTGCTCTCATGACCAACTGCTGTATGAACCAATTGTCTGGATCTTTTTGCTGACAAAAAGAGAGTTGAAGAAGGTTTTCCAAGCTGTTGCTGACTGCAGTCAAAGTAGCAGCAAAATGAAATAGGAAATGGTAAGAGAATGATGATGATAATGGCCTCAGGCCTAAGGACGTGCTTCCTGAACCACTCATGCACGATGTTCACGCAATGGTGAATGGGACGAAGAAAATGACATTTGCAACAATGACCTCAATTTCTATTTCAAAACTCTCCCCTGATCTCTTTGATTTTCATCTTTTTATTCGCATAAAATAGTAAAAACCCCGTCTAATGCATTTGACTTCTACCGTTAAAAAAAGGGTCTTTTGATGCTTGGATGGAAACTAATTTTAGTTACTTAATAAAAAGATTACCTTCTTAGGAAAGAGCTAATCCTAATTAAACAACTCAGTAATGATCACAAAAGAAAGAGCTAATCTGGAATGTGAGGTTGTGCACTTATTGAGTTGGAGTGGACAGTCGAACCTTTGTGGGCAACTGTTTGTTTATTTTTGGTGGTAGAGTGGTTTGGAGCCCTATTTTTAGAAGAAATCTGACGGAATTAGAGGAAGGCCAGTTCCTGTTTATGCTTGCTCCTTTAAAAAAAATCTAGAGAATGCTCTAAATAGAAAGGTATGAATAGGAACATCAGATGATAGCTTTTTAGTCACATTGCTTTTCTTGGTCATTAGGGGGAAATCCTTGAACCCTATCTTTTATCCTCTCCCTTTGGAAGATATAGTCACATCACTTTTGGATGGTTGGCTATTTTACGTGGTGTCTTTATCTATGGATAACTTTCAGAAGTGGAAAATAATCATTTTTCATGCTTGCACATGTGCTTCGCCGAAGCTGAATTAGTATCATCTGTCTTTAAATTGCTACTTAAGCTCAAATCCTTTGGAAATTGGTTGCTAGGTGGTTTGGTTGCTGTAAGGTATTCATGAGAGGGACCCATCATTTATTTGAGGCTCGGAGAATGGGTGCCTTTCACTGTGTGATGTCTTCCCTATTTATAGTCCATGTATAGAGATATTACAAAAGTCAATATCCCTTTATTATGAAAATTATAATCAATTACAATGAATTCAAAATCCTACTGGATTCCTATAATGTATGGTTCATTAGAGGTCCACTGATATATGTATTCCTTAAAATTCATGGTCGTCCAAATGACTACCCAATAGATTTTATACCTCCCTCAAGTTGATAATGGGGAATCAACAAGCAGCAATTTGTGTGTGAAGACTTGATGACGAGCACGCAATGATGCCTTGGTGAAGATATTAGCATTTTGAAGACAATAATGTTTTGGGAATAGGTGTCAAAGATAAAATGGCAATCCACTTTGAGACGTTTGTTATGCTCATGGAAGACTGGATTGGCTACAATGTATACTTATGTGGTTCTCATGGAGAATGGTAGCTTAGGTTTGAGGGGCCAATTCAAAAAGTCGTTCTTGAAGCAAAAGGATTTCAGACAAAGTTTATGACCAACCATAATAGCATGGTATTCAACTTTAGTGGAGGGCTTGGAAACTCTATCCTATTTCTTTCATTTCAATAAAATTAACATGTCATTTAGATTCACGTGTCATCTTGTGGTAGAATGATGTGTGTCGGGACATCTAGCCCAATCAGCGTTGGAATATGCAACGAGATGAAGATTATTTCTAGCAGGAAAAAATAACCCACAGCTGGAGATGCCAAGAAGATATCGGATGATCCTTTGTACTGCAACTAATGATCCTTTGTACTGCAACTATGTGAAGATACTATGTGCTAGTTGCTTTATAATTTATATAGTAAATAGTAAATAATAATCTTAGACTATTAACATTTTATTAGACCTTGATATAACTGAGCAACATGAATATACGGGTGGACAAATTCATCATTATTCTTATTTTAAAATAACATATCGATACAGGGCCTATATGACAATGAAGGGTCCGATATTCCCAATTTTCTTAGTTACTAATGAAAATAAATATTAAAACCTTTTGTTTATTTGTCTTTTATGAGGTCCTTTTCCTGTTAAGTCTCCTAATTCAGTATTTTAGTATCTTGTTCTCGATTAGTTATTGAGTTGCTTCCACTGTATATTGTAAGTCCATTCCATTGCTCTTTTGCTTTCGTCTGCATAAGTCTTTTTATTTTTTTATTTTTTTAAATTTTTTATGACATGGATGTCTATGGGATCTTTGACCTAACAGGACTAATCCCTGGGTGGCAACCCACACAAATGCACAATGGTCAAATCTGGGGTAGTATCGAACACAATACATGGGGAGCAAACTCGCATCTTATACTACACTCCCAACTCCCAGGTGGTTACATAAGTCTTTATTTATGTGTTTGAACAATTTTAATGAATTATGTGTGTTGCTAATTCTCATTTCCTTGGCTCTATATGCTTTGATTGATGTTTGGTTTACTTGCTGAGAGTAAGCTCACACCCCGTTTACCCTTGAGTTTGTGCAGGTTAGATGCTTAGCCTGGGTTTGGGATTTGTGATGGGAGCTTCGGAAAATTCTACCGGAGAGCTTGAGAGCGTTAGAGATTAGTTTTGACTTGAGCATCAGGAGTTTTGTTAGACTTTTCCATCTTAATTATTAGTTTGAGATTTCAATTTGGTTATGTAATTAAAGGGTTCAAATTTTCTGTTTTATTTCAGACATTTAGTTTATTAATAAATTGAACATTAGATTATTTCAAGTTGATTACCTAGAGGGCTACAGCGGGACGCAGAGGGTTTACAATCCAAGATTCCCTTTTCAACTTTAATTCGTTCTGATGATGGTTGGCTGGAGGATTTGGAGGATTGGGTTGTGAAAAAAAGGTGGACAGTCCTAGATGGTAGCGAGGTGATAATGGAGGGAAGCATTTCTTTTTTGTCTTTGTGCTTGGAGAAAGTCACTTTGTTCTTTTCTCTTTTTAAGTGTTGATTGGTGGAGAATGTAATGCCTCAGATCCTGGTAGATTTACAAGGTACTGACCATTCCATCTGTTACAAGATGAAAATGGTGAGAACTGAAAGAACATGGGATGTTTATCCTTGCAAATTATCTGACACCAGGAATCGATTCTAGTCTCCAGTACTTGAATGATATTAAGTTTGCTAGATATGGTCATATGTGCATATGATGATATAAATGTTCTGTTAAGTATTTTCTATTCTCTCTAGCAAAACTGAAATGTTTGTTAAAGAAAACTGCATATTTGTTAGTATTATTAGGATTGTTAAGGAGATATTTGGTAGGTGAGAAGGATTAGCTTGAATTTGAATTTTAAATAATCTTGCAGTAGGTTGTTATTCTTATATAAATTGAGAGTGAAAATGAAATTATGGGAATGTATTGATTTTTGGAATTTTTTAATGTTGATCTTCTTTCTAGTTTGTTTCTAAAAAAAAAGAAAAAAAAATTAAAAATCGGAGACCAATTCATTTCAAATTAATGATCTGAAAATCTTATGATATTTTCACAAATGATCACTTTCAGTTATATTTAGACCATTTGAACTAAAATTTTGGATAGTCCCATGGGCTTTATGTGACATAAGCTTTTGATCCTGCATGATCTTATATTAGTTTATTAGTTAAGATCATCCAAAGTGTCTCTCCCTCTCTCCCTGGACACTTTCTTTGAGTGGGGGAGTGGATCTCCATAGCAGCGCTCATAATTTATTAATTCGGCAGAAAATTTCATTTTTCATGAAGAAAGATATCCTAAAATCCAATAGAGAATACGTTTTTTTCCATGAAATTATATGAGGCATTTAACTCATTTTTATGTTTTTTTTTTTTTTTTGGCCGCATCAAACATAAAGAAAATTCGTTGCAGAGAATTAACCGATTTTTTCTTAAAAAAAAAACTCGATGGCATCCCTCAAAATAAGAATTTTTTCATGTCCGTTATCTTCTTATTTTACTTCAATTGGAGATTGGTCCCACTCACACTCCCAATAGGCTCATCCTTAACTCTTTTTATTAACTAAACAAAAAGGAAGATTCAAAAAAAGGCTAAACAAAAGGAAGATTCAAAAAAGGCTGCCCACATGCAAGACAATGACACACAGGAAAATTAGGACCCGTCGCCACCCGAGGTTTATTTAAAAACCCACGAGAAGTCTGCCTTTCATGGCTTTGATTCAAAGTTGAAAACACCCCACGAGCCCACGAACCTCTTTCATCGATCCTTTTCTCTAACACTACACAATCGATAATAAAAGGTAACCATAACAACAACATTTGCTTTGTTATACCTTGAATTTTGCAGGCCAAGGAGAAAGGAGAAAGGAGAAAGGAGAAAGGAGAAAGGATGGAAGACGTTGATTCTATTCGTGGCCCACTTCTCAATGGCTGTGATGAAGTGGACATAGAAGAGATCAGCAATTGTGGGCAGTTCATCAAGGAGGCCGTGATAGAGAACAAGAAGCTATGGTGCCTTGCGGGGCCCGCAATCTTCACAGCCATAGCTCAATACTCTCTGGGGGCCATCACGCAGGTGTTTGCAGGTCATCTCACCACCCTTGAGCTCGATGCTGTCTCTACTGAGAACATGGTCATTGCTGGCCTTGCCTTTGGAATCATGGTATTCTTTCTTTCCCTCCCTACTCTTATGATAAAATTATATGCCACTTGTACGTTGTGGCTCAAGATCTCGACCGTCCATCCAATGTGCCCCACCTTCACCTTGTGATTGGATGATCATTAATTTTGATCTTTGGTCTCTCCCTTATTTCTTTGTTTAAAAAATTCTACTTAAAATTGTTTGACCCCAAGTGAATGGAAAATCATTTCCTCGACTTCTCTTTTCTGTGAGCTATGTGAAAATATAATTGAGTAGCAAATAGAATTCCATTGTTACACAAATATGTTGTCCATGCTAGCACTATTGTTTATTTGTTTAAGAAAAACTATTATCTTGAAAAGCCCACCGAGTCGTCTCTGTCAAAACTCGGGTTGAGTAACAGCATGTAGTAGTTCAATTTCCTAAAATCTCAATGCTACCTTCAAAAAAACTAAAAGGTGGAGATACTGAAAGCAACTGAGTCGACTTGACAACTCAAATGAGTCTGTTGGTCAAGGACGAAATCTTGGTCAAACTCGCCCAAATGACTTTCAAGTCACTCGAGTGAATCAAGTTACTTATTAGTTTTTTTTCTTGAAATCTTTGCTTATTTTGCATCATGATTACTACAGTTAGTGTTAAAAAGCTATCAAATATCAAAGCTACTAAGCCCATCCTTACGTTTATGGCCATTAATATGATTAATTCTCAGAACATGATTTGTGGATTGATTCTTAAAAGGAATTCGATGGTAATGAGCGTGGGACAAGGTGGCTCCTCTTATATAGTAATGTGTATGGCTCAACCTAAACCTAACCTTTTCATTAATTAGGTTGGGAATGCCAACCAGAATGCTGATTCATTGGTCAGGTTATAAGGTTGAAGTGAAATAACTAAGTTGGTGGACTAGAGCATATATGATCTATCCTCTTAAATTGAACCTGACCCATTTATTTATTGAATGGAAAACATTGACCAAACTCAATATATATATATACACATATTAATGAAGGATGTGCCCCACCCTTACTATGCCCTTGCTAGTGGTTCTATTGAAACATGGGTTTATACTGTCACATGGAACTGGGATGGGCTTCTTTTTTTTTTTTTTTTTTTAACCACTTTGACATGTTTAATTGCTTATAATCCATTAATAGTTTATTTAAGGAAAAGCCATCTATATAGGATAAAAACATGAATTCTAGTATTCAGATTCTTCTTAGTTTAAATTCACCTGGATCATTGTCATCCTTAGGTGCACCTAATTTAGTGTATCCATAACTTAGTACTTCATAAAAAAAATGCAGTTGTAAAGAATATACTGTACAGAGACGGCACAACCCTATTACTGTTTTAAGGATGGAATTGGTCAGGTTTGGGTTGGATCCATTGTACCTGGATTTTACCCGAAATAAAATTAGGTCCAAGTCGTGGGACCCCTATACCACTTTTTTAGATTTCATTTGTCACATCAAAGCCCATATTTTAGGCCATGGTGAGTACAAGATGGGTCCCACAATATCAAAGACCTAAGTCAGCCTAAACCTGGGCATGGTGTGTGTAAACAATCCGAGCCAAGATCAAGCTTAGCTTGTGTTTCGGCTTGTCCTCACTTTGCTGCAAGGTCATGTGGCTGTGGCTCATCCAGCTGGGCTCGAGCTCAGCCAAGCCCTTAATTGAGTCAAGCTTGAGCTGAGTTGAACTCAACAGGACTAACCTTGACCTCGAGCTGATTCGAGCCGAGTCGGCTCATTGTCATCCTTAATTTTGCAGGACTAAAGACACCTTGACACTTCACATATCCTCTGTCTCTGGATAATATATATCCTTATGATTTTATCATTTTTTTCTTCATCCAATCTTAACCATTGGCCACCCTTTCATTAGAGTTCAGACAGCCCAAAATTGAACCACAAGAATTGAGGTTGAGCACGAGCTGATTCCTCATGAATGCTACAATTGAAGAAGGATATTTTAGAGAGAACTGTTCTCACATTTCATACTGGAAACAGCTTTTTAAGGCCCTTAATGCCAATCATGGGGGAGGGGGAAAGGATCTTGGAATGGAACAGGGACGTGCCAAAGATACTCCCCAATTAGATAATCTTATTCCCTGATTTGAGAGCCGCAAAACTTATCAACTTTTAGCCGTTAAGATTAATATTGTAAGAAATTTAATATGGTATAAGAGCCAACCGGCCGTGATTTCAAATCCTAATAAGAACGACTTGGTGCTAAAAAAATTGAGTGTTGCCAAAAGTGCACCGACGGGGTTCCACTTGAGGTGGAGTGTTGAAGAGTTGGCTCCACCCGAGAGGAAGCATTGAAAAGTATTTATGCTACCTCGATTATTGCCTCGAGGTTATGGTAGAAATGGTTAGCTAAGGAGTAAAGATCAAATGAAATTTCCGTGCTTGAACTCAAGAGTTCACGATCTACAATTGACCATTTTCTTAGAATGATATTTGGTTTTTATTGTGCAGTTGGGAATGGGAAGCGCACTGGAAACGCTGTGCGGTCAAGCATTCGGTGCTAAACAGTTGCACATGCTAGGCGTGTACATGCAACGTTCTTGGATCATATTGAATGTCATGTGCCTTTTCCTGCTACCAATCTACTTGTTCGCAACGCCAATCTTGCGGTTCTTTGGCCAGAACAATGAGATTGCAGAGCTCGCTGGGACGTTCTCGCTGTACATGATCCCTCAGTTGTTTGCATACGGATTCAACTTCCCCTTGCAGAAGTTCTTGCAGGCACAGAGCAAGGTCATGGCCATGGCATGGGTGTCTGCAGTGGCCTTGGTGTTTCACATCTTCCTGAGCTGGCTTCTGATAGTGCAGTTGAATCTGGGCTTGCCTGGTGCAGCTGCTTCTCTCAACATCTCTTGGTGGATTGTGGTCTTGGGGCAGTACCTATATATTGTGATGGGCTACTGCCCTGGTGCCTGGACTGGTTTTAGCTGGGGAGCCTTCAAGGACTTGGGTGCATTTGCTAGGCTCTCTGTAGCTTCTGCCATAATGATGTGGTAACTAACTACTAAAACCTCTGTTTTTACTCTCTTTGGCAGTTTATCATCACCATCAGACTTAATCCCTTGAATCTGGGGTCGGGTTAAAGAGCTCTACTGTTAAACTAGAAAAGGCTATGCCATCTTAATATCATGACTTTCTACTATATAAATGATGCAATTTCCTTTACTACACAGCCTAGAGTTCTGGTATTACATGCTTCTCGTCGTCTTGGCTGGCCGCTTGAAGAACGCTGAGGTAGCAGTGGCTGCTATATCAATCTGGTAAATATGAACTGCTATGTTTTTGTGTAAGTGCATCTGCATGTTCTCTCCTTCAATGAGTTTTTTGTTACTTTGGCTTACAATCTCTCATGTGCAGTACAAATCTAAATGGATGGGAGCTCATGATCTTTCTAGGATTCAATGCGGCAATCAGGTAAACAAACACGCCAAGTACATCTCCTGAATTTTCTTACGTTGGATACTACAAATGTGGATAAAAAGGCTGCATACATTGCTATACACCAACCATTCACCATGTATGCTGAGCAATCTAATCAGATCATTGGATTCTTGGGTAATTAAACTAGTCATCAAGACTATCAGCATATACCACTGCAATTATGATGTATAGACCGCACATGATCATCCTCAAGTTGATACTCTGCTTTGAGGAGGGTTTTTTTTTGGTCTGGAAAGCTTTGAAGGAATTTTATGTAACAAACTGTTTTAAACATTCTGCAACAGTGTGAGGATCTCAAATGAACTTGGGGCAGGGAGGCCAAGAGCTGCCAAGTTCTCAATACTGGTGGTCGTCTTGTCAGCAGCACTGATCGGCGTTTGTTTCCTCGCACTAATTTTGGCCACAAAGAATGTTTACGCGCTTCCATTCACCAACAGCCCCATTGTAGCAGATGCTGTCTCCAAGCTTGCAGTCATCTTCGCCTTCACTCTCCTCCTCAACAGCGTCCAACCCGTTCTAACAGGTCGAAACTTGTCTCTCCCTTTGGTAGCAATATTCAGGTGTTGAACAGGGAAAATTATGTTAACCACTTCATTAGATATTCCATTAAATGTATTGTGTGGTGATTACAGGCGTCGCTGTTGGAGCTGGATGGCAGTGGCTGGTGGCTTATGTCAATGTGGGGTGTTATTACATAGTCGGCCTTCCACTTGGATTCTTTCTAGGTTCTAAGTTGAACATGGGAGTGATGGTAAGTGTCTGTGCTTTTGAATCTTTAAACTTCTCTGTGTTTTTTTTTTTTTTTTATGGGGGGGTAAAAATAGAAATATCTTTTAAGGAGGAAAAAAAAAAAAAACCAAGGACACCAAACCAAAACAAAATTAGATGCAAAAGACTCAATGTCATGCAAAATTGGGTCAATAGACCAATCTTCGCTATGTTAATCATCATATTTGTTAACAAACACATCTAAGTCTGGTTCTCAAAGATTTGATTAGCATGTCGAAATATAAAAAACTTGTTATCTCTTTCTATTTCTTTTAGATGTATAGTGTGCTTCACCTGGCCAGTATGTGGTCACTTGATCAGCATTGAGTGCCTTAATGGAATGGGTCTGGCTTTATTCCATTGTGCAAACTCTTTATAAGTGATTGCACTTCTGGTAGTTAATAAATTACTAATGTCAAAAATAAAAAAGTTGCTGACAAAAGGAGGATGGTAATGGATATAGGGAATATGGAGTGGGATGATGACAGGAGTCGGTTTGCAGACTGTGATACTTACATGCATCACATTCGGCACAAACTGGAACAAAGAGGTCTCTCTCTCTCTCTCTCTCTCTCTCTCTCTCTCTCTCTCTCTCTCTCTCTCTCTCTCTCTCTCTCTCTCTCCCCTCATGGTTCTCATGGAGCTTCTAATTTGCAGGCAAAGGCTGCTGAATCAAGAATAAGGAAGTGGGGTGGATCTGTGGACCCTCCAGTGATTGGCTTCAAGGTTGTACTTCTTGCTAGACAAGATTAATGCTCTCTTTGTCTCGTGAATTTTCCTTTCATGTTTCTGAATTCATTGAAAGTGCATGTTTTGTAGACAGTAGAAAGCCACTTTCAAGTTGCTTCACAAGATTTAACCAAGCTCCTTTTTTTTTTTCGTTGGGTGATGACAGGATGGACAGTTTTCTCCAAATCACAAGGAGGTGATAGTTTAAGAAGTCAGCTTGTGGTAATTTCCACCCATCCATTGCATGCTGCAACCGGAAATTTCTTCAGACTGCTACCATTCTCTTCTGATGTAGAATGTCAGTCTATCAAAATAAGGCACCCCACTTGTAATGTGAAGCAGTTTTTTGGGTCCTTAAGAAATGTATGACTGGCCATTAAGAAATTGTGAGCCAATTGGGTTTTGAAAACTTGCTCCCAACTCTATAACAGAATGGTTTTGTAATGTATTAAAAATTTCTGTGAGAAAAGCAAACCCCCTTTCTCCGTTAGAACTCAGAGATCGATCCCTGAACGGCTAGGTAAAAAGCGAGATATCTATCCTTATTTCTAAAAGCAAGATCAGAGCATGCATTAGTCGTTATAAAAAGGCCTCTGTTCTTTCACTCGTGAAAGTGTTCACACCTAAGCTTTAGAGCCTAAAGAATGGCCTCCTTCCTTGACCATGTAACCGATGCACAAGGGATGAGCTTCACTATCCTCTACGATGGGGCATTCTCAGGGCTGTTTCTTTAGAAAAAATCCTGATACAAATTACAGTTATCTGAGAATTTCTGAATTCATGACAGGAATACCTTATTTGTATTTCAAGCATAAGAAATTTATATATACATATATATATATATATATATATTGATGGCGTGGGTATCCGTGAGGTCTTTGACCCAGTAGGACTCCTCCCGACACAAACGCACATCGGACAAATTTGGAATGAGTTTCGAACCCAAGACATGGAGAGCAACCCCAGGCCTTATGTCACTCCACCAACTCCCTGGTAGGCATCGTGGGCCCATTTGAGATTTTAGGAGTTCTGAAAATCCAGTGGCTTTCAGATGAGCTCCAACAAACTCAATTTTGATAGGGAAGTCTCGTACAATTTCTGAAGATAAGCCCAAGCTGCAATGCCTGCCCAAAATCACTAAAAGGTCGACCCCGCATAACACAATTTCTAAAGATGAGCCCCCACATTGTAGTTTTTATTAGGTGGCCCCCTTCTGCCACAATATCAGAGGTGGGCCCCACATAAGTTCCAAATGTGGGCCCCATGTAATTTATGAAAGAAACGAAGATTAAGAAACCTTCTAGAATATAAGCAAGATAGCCTGCTTACTCTCCTAGTAGGATGCATGTTTCCAGCAAAGACCTGCCAATTATCACCTATTATTAAAAGATAACCACATATCAAGCGCAATGTTAATAACCTTTTATCAAGTGTAATGTGAATCACTCTTTACTTCTGGGATGCTTAAGAGGAGAAAGTAAAACTGTGGCCATTGAAGAGGATGTACTTTGTATTTGATTACAAATGGGTTTTGAGTTAAGAAAAACAAATAACACAACGCACAGCAGAAAGAGATTCTCTCTCTAACGTCCACTACAATCCAATGCATAGCTCGGAATGAAAGCCCAACAGGCAAAAGTTGGGAAAATACATTGAATTTCAGCATTACAAGAAAAGAAAGTTAAAACTCTTACATCATATCCTCAAATTCCACCAACAATGCCCCAGATATGAATCACGTAGCACTGGGTCAGCTCAACTGATGGGCTGGTTCTGATTCAACTTGAGCAGTGTCTATAACTACCACCCAAGATACTTAAAATGTAATGCTTACTGTGCTGCTAGTAATGCTTCGAACTTACAGTTACTAATAGTATGAAATGGAATAAAATGATTTCATGCATGAATGCAAATGAATATTACACGCTTTTTGAAGTCCATTTGTTTAAATTCATTCCTCTTCCTCATTTAAGATTGGCCCATTTGATGATGAAATATTTTAAAAAAAAATAAAAATAAATAACCCAATGATATCATGGAATACATTGAATGATATAATGGGTTGAGACCCCCATTCCATGATATAATAGAAAAAAGATGGCGTCAAATGATCTCATGGAATAAGAGGACATTCCATGAAATCATGGAATGGAGGGGGGGACATCAAGAAAATAAAACAAAGTAAAAATCATTTTGATGAATTTAGGTCCCCTGTCGTTTTATTGGGTTTTGGGGTGTGGGTTGTGCCCGCAAATTAATTATTACTGTAAGGTTAACTTGGAAGAGAAAACAGGATTTTTTGAAAAAATTTCGGCCATAAACCAAGTGAAAAGGAGAATTCAGATTATTTATAGGTTTTTACAGAATCAAAGTAGCATTTTCCTCGCAACTCTACATCAAATAGGAGCTGAACAAAGTATTTCATCTAAAGAACAGAGTACTCCATAGGAAGGTCCATTTACCACATTCTGAAAGCTGTCTAGAAAATGCAGTCACTGGAGTTGAGAATAAAGGATGATAAGCATGTAAGAGGAAGGTGAAGAGCAAGATTATGATGAATTATCAATGACTTGTCGTACTAATGGTGTGAACAGAAAATGTATGTCCTATGGACAACTATTATCCTTATTTTTATTTTTTAATAAAAAAAAAAAAGAGAGTGGCATTTCATGTTACAATTTACAATTCCACTTGGAGATCAATTTTGTAATATACTTATAAATTGAGAACATTTAGGGCCCAGTTGTCTGCATGGAGCTGAATACATAGGAACTCAGTCAAATGGCTCCAACAAGGATTATTTAAGAGGTGTGGGGTGAAGAATGTGAGGTAAAGAGGTAGATGGAACCTTGACTTTCCTATGATTTCAAGTATTAGGGTGATGGGTGGTCATTTATTTCCTATCTTCCTTTGATTCATTTTCTACAAAGGGGAGGTCATTTGACGGTCACTTTTGGATATCCACCTTCATTTCTTCACTTTTAAACATTTCTAAAAATGCAAGTCTTAGAACTCCTATAGGAATTCAATCACATGAAACAAACAGGCCTGTATCTGTAGAGTACAAAGATTAAGTTCATATAAAACTTTTTTTATTCGCAATTCAAAAAAAAAAAAAAAACAGAGAAATTAGTAATGGTCACTACAGAGATTAAGCTCATATAAAACTTTTTTGATTGGTGAAAATTAGGAAGAGTTCATCCTTAGTTTAAGCCATTCATACTGGTTCACAACCTTCCAAAAAAATTTATTGTCCATCTCCTTGGGCCAATGGTTTTAACATCTCATCTCTTTTTTTTTCTTTCCGAAAAAGAACATCCCCATCTCACTTAAGAAACACAGATAATTAATTTGATGTAATGGATGCTTTAACTCTAATTTGATTTTTTTTATTTTGATAAAAAAAGTACATGGAATGCATGTGCATGGATACATACAAATAGAGAAGAAACACGCAGAGAGTAACTTGACGTGCAACAGAGTAAATGATCCACCCCAAAAACTCAAAGCAAAAACAGCTTTCAAGAGCAAAAACTCATACCAAAACCATTTTTCTCACTTCAAACCCAAAGCTTGCGAAGAGCAAGATATGGTTTAAGGCATCTAATCCAGGCCAGTTCATCGCCTTCGCATACCTCTTCCACGGCCACGGAAGGCGGCTCCACCACGCCCTCGACCCATTGCACCTGCTGCAGCCTCACCTTGAGCACTCTCTGACTGCATTAATTAGTGAAGGAGACTATTAAAATGGACATTATGTTAGAAACTATAAACCAAGCAAACTGCAATTGATTGAACAAGTGACAGCGCTAAGTTTTATGAGTCATAGACTACATAAGTTCATTTGCTAAAAAAGGCCGTAAAAGGGGCAGAGGATAGGACCCTGACGGACCCGATCCTGACTGTACTGACTTTTAAGATACCAAGATAGCAGGACCTGATGGACCATGACAGACCAAATATCATGATATAGTACTTGAATTAATCAAATGTGTTGAGAATGATTTATTTTCATAGTATATGCCTGTGACATTTAAATGTTTTTACCCTCTCAAACAATCACCACTATTCCAAAAGAAACTATTAAGTTCCTACACTGCCCCAAATCTGACCCAATTATACATAATCAGGTGCAGGTCCAGAGAGAGGGTCCTTTTGAAGTTGGATGTTGCCTATGCTTTTTCACAATGTGTGATATAGAGGAAGAGTGGCCAGATTTATGTGGTGCAGCCATAGGTCAAGTGTGCTGATGTGACGCAGGCCTGTAGGGCTTGCGTGGAAGTGCCGAAGCACGTGTCCGCAGACACTATGGTAGGTGCACCTCCAAAGGATAAACCAAACTCAAATTCTAGTAATCAAAGTCGAGGTTTCCAATGCAATATAAATAGGGGAAACAAACTTGATGGCTAAGAAAACCTAATCCAGCCAGGAAACTATCCTAATTACAACTCTTTTAATAAAATTAGAAACCTACTAACAAATAATTAGGGAAACAAAAAGGAAATAAAAATATTCCTAATCTATCTTTGCTGGTCCCATTTATGGGCCTATCCGTTCTGCGTCATGCCAGCATGCCAAACTTTCCAACCAAGGGGGAACAAAATGTGGCCACTGGCCAACCCATAAAACTTTGCATGTCGTGCACCGTACATGTAGTTTTATCCTCAATGGCCCAGACCTCCTGGCCCGCCATGATGCAAACACCACTCACCACATAACCAAGAAACACCAATCAATTGCATGCAGCACAGCTTCAGGTTCTTACAAAGTGGCTTCTCCTCAATGTATCAAACACTAAGTTTCAAATGATCAACGACTATATACTCAATATATCTCTAAAATATACAGCAACAAAATTTAGCAATGAAGGGTCTCAACACATGATTCATGGCTCTCATAAATGTGCTTGGTGCATCAGGCAATCCAAAGGGCATCACCAACCATTTAAAGCCCCTGATGCATTATATAAATTTTCCATTCACCTCCTGGGATGGTATCTGCTTCTTATGCACACTGAGCATATTCAACATATCATCCAAGCGACGGGTGGAAAACAGTATTTTACTGTAACTTTTTACGTGGGCCCGTTATCAATGCACATCTGCCGCACGCCAGCCTTCTTCACTGCCACTAAGGCTGGCACAGGATATAGGCCCATGCTTCGCAAATGTACACCCTGTTAATCAGTACCATTATTTTCTGTCATAATTCCTGATGTGCCTTCAGGTTCATTCTATATGCGACCTGATTCAATCGGCTCGAGAACCAAAACAATAGAGTTGCATATCCCACATTGGTAGCAAACTAGGAAGTAATTCCTCTCAAAAGACAACCGCAAATCCCTCATCATTGGTTTGACACTTCTGGGGTTCATTAATTTATCTCCCAACCAGCACACAATTATAGTTGTTTCGATCCACTTCCTCCAAAAATCTCACATGTGACACTTGATTCACATTTCCTTTGAAAGCTCAGACGGAATCCTTTCACACATGGGTTTCAGAACCACCATTTTGTTCTCTTCCAAAAGCAGAGGTGTTGCCATTTCCGTTGTGGATGGTCCATTTTTAAACTATCATGGTCAACCAGGGAATATATGCATCATGCATGCATCTATTTCTGGAACCACATCACACCAAACACTGTCAAAGACAACCCCTCCAATGGAAAATGTAATTAAACAAGAGCATCCAACTGTCTCCATGCTTTGACTGAGGCTTACACATGGTGCAGCTGGTCCACATCTAATGGTGCTAACTGGGCCACATTTGTAGGATAAGGTCACATCAATGGTAAAGATAATGATCCACTCATGAGAAATAAATATATTTAAGAATTGACTTACACCTTCCAACTGTTCCATTAAAAGCAACAAAGTCCTTAAAATATAAATATTAATTTACCTTGGGGTTTTTCACTGTTTCATCCACACTCAGAATAAGACACGCAGCTTCGGTTGCAGCATTTATTGCATTTATCTGCATTCAACAATTTTAGCATCATATTCTCAACATAAAGTGCCACTTACTAAATAAGTTTACTCTTGGTTGGTTCAGTGGCTGGGAATCAAAGTCTCAGGGTAGCCATATGGTGCCCAAAACCTTGGCACCCTCCATACATGGAGGGATGTACTTGTCCTACATGCAGGCAGAAAGTTCCTAAAAGAAGATGCTGACTGACACATTATATTGTGTGCACTGGACTAATCATACCTTCACAACAGAAGGTTCCCACACAAAATTAGCAAATGAATCTGCAATCCCACCAGTGTTGATATCCACACCATAATTTGCACCTTCACCTGTTACAAGCCATTTAGGTTAGTATATTCACTAAAACTGTATAGTGCACGGACAGCCATGAAAATAGAAGAGAGACTAACCAGATGGGAGAGAATGCTTCTGCCTGAGTTTATTCAGTACATCAGTTGCATCAAATCCAGCATTGTCACAAAGCTGTCGAGGGATTATCTGCAAAAAGAGAGAAGCATTGGCCATGCTCATCCAAAACAAGGGAAAACATAGTTTCTTAACAGTAAATGTAGGAAGCTCTGCTTATAGTTCCTTTTATATGATCATTATGATCATAAAAATTGTAAGTCGCTTTTTAATTGGAAACATACCCGAGTTTTCCAGTTTCCACAAGCAAGGTAACAAATCACCTGTTGCCATAAATTAGTTTCTTAGTGGTGTGATGGGGGAACATCAGTGCCTCACGTCAAGGGCTTTTTATGGCTAGGTACTACGGATAATCCAACATGGCAATAATATGAAGCACCTCCAAGTGAAACCGTTAATTAGTTATGGTAGATCCTTTGTACACTAGCAAACATTTATAATTGAATACCTACTGTTTTGATTGGTTATGGAGCATACTATAGCAGTCTTGAAGGCCAGGACCTGTGTGGATACTTATGGAGATCACCATAGCCTATGCTCGATGAAAAGAACCCAAGACTAGAGGTTGCACAAATCACAATTTTGCATAAGTTATGGGTTTTTCCAGACTCTTATGATCGATTCCTTTCCCTTTTTTTTTTTCAGACGGTTCATTTACTTTCTTTATCGTGTCAAGTTAGGACTCAAGTTAGGATTAATATAAGGGCTGAGCTTATATTGTGATTAGCTGACAGGACATGTACTAGGAGTTACTTGTCAAGGAACAGGCATACATGCTTTGTAATTGTTAGGGTTGTTCCCAGCAGCAGAGCTAGGATTTTATCTTCTTTTTTTCTTTTTTTTTTTCTTTTTTTTGTTTGTGTGTGTGTCGTGATTAGCTGACAGGACCTGTACTAGAAGTTACTTTTGTGTGTGTGTGTGTGTGTGTGTGTGTGTGTGTGTGGGGGGGGGGGGGGGGGGGGGGGGGGGGTGGCGGCAGAAATTCTTTTGATGATGAAAAATTATATAAATATTCCAACAAAAATTAATTAGTTAAAATAATATATATTTTTAATTATTTATTCAATCCAATTTAACTCATATTATTAATTATCTCCAAAAATGATTAAAATGATAAACTTGTATTACTCTCCACATCCAACAACATTCATTAATGGCTCAAAAGACTCGAGAAGAAATGCAAATTGCATGATTTTAACAAATTTACTTGTGAGCGCATTATTATAATTTAAAAAAATCATATTAAATAATTTTCTTGAACATCATAATATGAGTTTGATGATCACATCATTCAGATGTGGTTTCCTTTTTAATTATAAATCCTCTATAAATGCATATACTGGCGACATAAATATCATTAAATATATGGCGACATAAATATCATTAAATATAGTGCTTTATAATGCATAAGAATAAGATTGAGTTGATTGAAATTTGAGGAAATCCCATTAATAACGGCGGAAATCCATTTGAGCAGCTTAGACTTTCATTAAGTAGGTCGCATTGTGGGTTTCACTCCCTACACTCACATGAAGTGTATGGGAGGTCACTTATATTGCATCTAGGCTCTCCTGAGAAGTAAATAGGTGGAGAAAGCCGAATGAAAAATTGAAACCATATAATTCAAATGGAAATGGTAATTGGATAGCTTTAAAGAGTCGTCTTTTGTATAAAAGACAAGGACAAGATTGCCTTGATGTGTTTTGAAAATTCCATTCTTTACTTGGAGGGAAAAAAATTTGTTGAGGGGCAAACAAAGAAAACTAAACAAAGTTGAGGGCCAAAGAGGATAAGATCAAATTAGGCATAAGAACATTGAAATCTTTCTTCTTATATTAAAAGAAACCGAAATGTTAAGGAGGAGCAATTGCCCCTCCTTGACTCTATGTGGCTCCGCCACTGGCTGTCCTCATAGAAGTTTTGATATTAATATGATTCAAATATCCATTTTCTGTGTGTAATCCTAGTCGGTCGTCATCAATTTTTTAGTTTTCATCTTTTATTTTTTGATAACAATAAAATTACTGCCTAGACACACCAAAACAACACTAACAACAAAAGAAAGTAGAGCGAACTATACATCAGAAGAAATGGAAGAGTGAAAAAAACAAATCTTTTCCTTGCAAGACCATCTGCCAGAGCATTAGCCTTTCTAACAATATGATGGAATATAGCACCCAACTATCTAGAAATATCCTGAATCTCTTCCACCCAATCCGCCAACCTCCAAGGATAAACCAAACCAAACCAAGCCTTTTCCCACTAGGTGGGGTCGGCTATATGGATTTGACGACGCTAATCAAATCTGTTTAGGGCCAACCTCCAAGGATGAGAAGAAGAATTCCCTGAAGCCCCCATTGAATAGCCGAAAAAGAATCACCTTCAAGAAAAGCATTATAACCACCTAGCCGAAGCAACTCTCAACAACCAATATGAAGAGCAAGCAACTCAGCTTCATTAGCATCCGAGTCTATGGGCCAAAGAATCTCCTTACAATAATGCCATTCAACGAAAACAATGTTCTCATTGGTGTGAAGCTAAGAATAGGTGCCACGGTTATAATTGGTATCACTTCGATACTATTCATCCCTTTTCTGCTTGCAGCTGCTGTGTTCTTGTTGCCTGCTGTAATTTCCAGTGGTTTCAATCAAGTATATTGTGATCCGGTCCAGGATCTGTTCTTAATAAACTAATTTTAGGTATGGCTGCAAGCTAAAACTTGATTAATCTCTAACCAATGGACTCATGAATGGTCTGGGAGCTTCCCGTTTCACATTATTTTGTTGTTGCTTAGAATTGCACATGTAATCAGCAATAAGGTGTGGACAGCTACAAAATTTTGATTTCACCTCTCCGTGACCCAACTTTTATTTTATTTTATTTATTTATTTTTAGCTAAATTGATCCAACAACACGCCTTCTTGTATAGAGGCACTGGCCCAAATTTCATTCCAATCTTAGTAATACACAAATTGATCACTTATAGATGACATAACTATATATTTCACTCATATCAATCCAAAGGTATGTATCAATAATCATTCAAAAAAGGGGTTACATCACTTCAATTACAGTGAAATTTTTTAGGCCAGTGCCTACATAGAATGTGCCATGTGATTTGGACAATTTGGATCAAATGTGGGCCCTCTAGATGTTAAACAAATATTCGTTATTGTCAGCATTATACTTACAGCAGCATTGGACTATTCCTCATTTTTCAACCCATCCCCTATCCACATGATCCCTCACGTCCCACCCATCCCTCATATTGTCAGGCTGCCATTTCATCATTCTGAGCTGGCCATTTCACACAGGTCCATGACAATCCCATAGGGTAGTGGATGGGAAGGTCCATACACAGATTAGAGATGCCCAAAAATTACAGTAATCAAATCATTGTGTGGAATTTGAGGCCCCAAAGCTAGTGCCATGTCTCACTAGTAAAGCATATGAGTGACTGATGGGGGGTTTTCACTAGTAGCATGTCCCAATTGAGGATGAGTCCAAGCAACAAGAAGAAGGATGAGGAAAGGGCCTCTTGCCTGGGGACTTGCTCCCCTAGTGCTTCGTATGCAACTTTCACACAAAGGAGAAAGGGAAGATGCACCAATATTATTCTCAAAACTAACGTTGTTGAAGCCTAACATGCATATTTATTTGTTCCCTCATCATCGATTTATTAACAATTAAATCATTAACCTTAATTTAGAGATCCTAAATAAAATAAGCAAAGACATAACAACAGATTAAGCAAGTTTCTTTCATTTTCTGAACATATTCCAAAGTGGGCCCAAGCCATTATGCATCTGTCATTCACCTTGGGTCAGATGGAACTCGCCTTCGAGTTTGGATGCTTTGCCTTGGCTCAAATCAAATGTCTCGACTTCAACACCAATAATGTCTTTAACTCATGTATAAACCCTGTGTGCCATCCAACACTCTCTGAAGGTTGTACGTCACCAATCGCTCATCACCACATGAGATATCTTTTCTTCACTGAGCTCCTGTTCTTTGTCATGATTATCAATCATTTTCTTTCCTCATAAGTAACATGCCCATGACCTTTTGCAATATTGACAACATTTCACTTTGGACACATGTAAGCTCATTGTCCTTGCCTGTGGCAACAATAGCATACAGTTGAACTTCTAGTCTCACAGTTGGTTTTAAGTCCCCAAACCCTTCGGAGTGTGTTTTGAAGTCACAGACGAGCAGTAGTATGCTCCTCTGTCACTTTGGTTGACCCAATTTTTTTATAATCTCATCAGCCTTGAGTGCACGTTGATAAGAAACTGTTTCGGTCGCAAAGCTCCAAAAAGCCAGCTGGCCCAGCTCTAACCAAATGCTCTGCCAAAGACCACGGAGAAACAATCGAACTGTGATATCTTCTATTTCTGTCAATTCTGCTCTAGCTATCAACATATAGAAATCCTCTGTATGCAAGCAACCTAAACTCGCCCCCCTTTAGAAGATCTATCAGTTTGTCATAGGGATCAATAAAGTAATTTATAGTAAGAAATTTCGCTCACATCAATTCCTTCATGCTCTTCTAAGTTGCAATCGACTCAAGATCCTGCAATCATTGTCGCTTCTCCACATTAAACCACCAGATTTCAGCAAACCAATGAAATTGGGTATACCGTGGCGTGTATATTGTCATCCCCTTATGGCTGAAAACAGTCTCCACATAAATCAGTCAAGGACAGCATCGGATTCAAATTTAGAATTTCATTTTTCAACCCACTTCAGTAATCAACATTCGCAGTTCCTTGATTGTATAATCTT
Organism: Litsea cubeba; assembly: GCA_012931725.1. Lineage (NCBI taxonomy): Eukaryota > Viridiplantae > Streptophyta > Magnoliopsida > Laurales > Lauraceae > Litsea > Litsea cubeba. Next base: position 36,443,570 of record CM022949.1, read on the forward strand.
AGCTGACACAACCATTGTCACCATTTGGGTGCCCCTGTTAGATCTCCAAATTGTCAGCCAATGCACTAATATGGCATTAATGCTTCCATCCTTAATGCTTGCTCAGAATGGAATAAGAGTTGCATGTATCTACCAAATTGATACAACATCAGCTGCCAAGCTAGAATGTTTGTTTTTAACTTCAATAGATAATCAATTGTATGCTTCCCTAACATGATATAACTGCCCGCCTATCTTGATCACACCCTTGGTGAGTTGTTCGAAGGAGATTACTAATGGGTCCACATTTGATTGTTTCGTTGGAGGCATTTTTTCAAACACCCGGTGAGTGGATTTTGATCTATTCTATTTAAGTTTTCCTGATTCTCAACTCTGGAACGGTTTTTTTGGCGGTGAAAGGCCTCTTTATGAAGGTAGGGTTTAAATGGTAGGCTTCTTGCTGTTTACTCAGGTTAAAGGCTATTGGGCCCAAGTTTAAGTGATTAGGTCGAGGGCCTAAAGTTCTGGTCTAAAGGGCATAGGAGTGGTAATGATTGAATCCAAGAGTGAAAGCTGAGTGCCTAAGGTGCTGGTCTGAATAGACATGGGTAGGTGTTAGGGCTGAATGTGGAACAAAGGTTGAAGACAAGAGGCTCTGGTCCAGAAGGGCACAGATAGTATGAGAGTTTAATGCGGGAGAAAAAGTTGAGGGATTAAAGGGCTTGGAAAGCCCAAAAGGACATTGGTAGGTAGAACAGTTGATTTTTTATGGATAATGGTAACCCTATCAGAATGATGGGGCAAAAACAATGGTATAAAAGAGATAACAAAGAAAAAAAGAAATTACAGTCTAAGCAAACAAATCAGAAGTCCTATCTAACCCTTGTTTCGCCAAAACATCTGCAAAATATGTGTTGAAACTTAACCTGGATCAAAGAAAAAATAGACCTGATTTCATTGAAATAAAACTGAAACCTCCAAGGCACCTTAGCAAAAGAAGATACTGAATAAATAGCATTAAGAGAACTGCTTTCCACAATAAAAGTAGCCTTAAAAGAAGCCGAAACAAAAATCCAAAGGGCTTTGAGAATAGCCAACACCTCCGCTAGTTAAACTCCAGAGCCCAATATTCTTAGAGAACATAATCAACACCACCCCTAGATCAGTACGAAGCATCCCTCAATAACCACTGGCCCTGGTTTTAACCTAGCAACCCCATCGAAATAGCATTAGAACAGTTGAACGAAAAAAATACAAGGTGAGCAATTTAGGCTCTAGTCTAAAGGGCGTGGAAATAGAGGTTAAGAAGAGGATGAAAAACATGAAGGGATCAGCCACAAGAAATGAGGCCCTAAGAATCAAAACTTGCTTTAATACCAACTGAAGCAATCCAAGGCCACAAGAAGAAAGATTTTAGTATGGTTTCGCTGCCCGAGTGCCTCATGCACAATTTTCACACAGGCGAACGTAAGCAACAATTGGACTTCCACAACATCAATTGCATCAGTATTATTTATGCAGATCAATTTCCATGAATCGATAAGGATTAAGAAGATCTGTTATTGGACACTTGTGATCGAACCCATGAGACACTACCGCACTTGTAGTGGGCCCAAGGAACAACTGGGCCTCAAACAAGCCCAAATATTAATGAAAATACGACCACCCGACCAGGGGTTGTTTGGAAGAAAACAGAAAATACAAGGTCCTTTTTGGAATTTTCAGAAGTTTTGAAGCTCATAAAAGAGCCTTATCTGCAGCAACTTTGGAGGTTGATTGGTGGGCCATACCGGAACCAGTCCAATCAAGTCCAGAACCAATAGTGTCACCCGAGGTGGTCTTCCAGATCTGGGTGGTAGAATAATCATCCAAGTGGCTCACGTGGACCCCACATTGATACTCAACAAATGCTTAAGAAAGACCAGATTTTGGACATCTCACAAAATCTGTTCAATTTGCTTGGTAATTCCTGATTGTTTGGGTTGGAAAACAATGAGTAAGACTCCTATTGTTAGCAGGATATCTAATTAGGGAGAAAATTTAGGATTTAAGTTATTTAGGTGGCTTTGTATAGGTGACAGTAGTCGACTCTATAACAGGCAAATTCAACAGTTTCTTTCTTTTTCTTGTATTTATTTATTTTTTTTTTATTTTTTGGGGGGGGTGGGGTGGGTGGGGCAAGTTAATCTTTATTAGGGGTCTGTTTTAGCATTGTATATAAATTAGTATGGTCGACTGTTTCACTCAGTCTTGTCCGGCAGTTTATAGAATTGAATATTAGTGCATTATTTTGTTCTTTTCTTTGCAAGCCCTTGGTCATATGGACTACAGGAGTACAGGTGATTGAGAAGGTTCCTTAAGGTCAGTTGGTGTTGATTTTAGTTCCTTGCTTGTTAGATTTAATTTCTGGAAATTCTGTAATTCCCTACAATATTCTCTATTTGTAGGAATATTTTCTGGCTTGGTTTATTTGGGCCCTAGACAATCTGATTGTATTAAATCAGGACTGCGTCAATTATTCTCAAAACTAATGTAGCCAAAGCATTACATGCCTATTATTTGTTTATTAAAGTGAGCTAAGCCTAGGTGCTATTCAAACCATCAATCTCATAGCATTGTTGTATCACATCCTTTAATTAGGAATCCTAAAGAAAATAAGCAGCAAATAACAAGAGAGTAAATCTTCTTTGATCTTGTCAACATGGGACTTGGCCCTAATGCATCTGTGGCAATAGTCCTGCTGATGGGTTGTTAGGCAGTGTGACGGTGTTAAATTAGTCGGGGGGGGGGGGGGGTTGTTCCCACAAGTTGGTCTGTATGCAACTCTAATTCATTTTTTGTATTGATATCTAGCGGCAATTAGAAGCTAGAGGAGCATTTGTGAGGAGAGGAGGGTGGGGGGGTTGACCAAAAGCTTTGAAACTTTCGACAGACCATGCCTCTCCTGAAAGTCAATTTTTCTATCATCATCATCATCATCAAAGCCTTGTCCCAACTATGTTGGGGTTGGCAAGTCACTTTTTATATGTATAAAGAAAATAAAAGGATGATGAATTCACTTAAATCCTCACTTCAAGGGCTTTGGCATAAGAATTTATAAACAGCTGTGACTTCCCAGCAATCGTCCGTGAATGTTGCCTCAAGTACCTACTGATCTCCATCTGCCAAACAACAATCAAGTCAGAAAAAAAAGAACATCTCACATAAAATTTCACCAAATCTGACTCTCCATGGTTTTCCCTAAATTACATACATCTATGGCACCACCCCCAGCAACAACAGTGGAATTCTTGAGAGCTCTTCTAACTATCATTATGGCATCATGCAGGCTTCGCTCGGCTTCCTCTATAAACTGAAAACAAGAGGAGCAATATGAAATGAACTTCATGGTTCCATACATCTAGAAACAGATATCAAGCCACCCTACTACATGTATTAAAGTAAAGACACACACCTGATCTGCTCCACCACGAAGAACAATGGTTGCCGTCTGACCAGAAGGGCAGCCACTAAATATATTGAACCGTTCATTTCCCACTTGCTTCTCCTCAAAAAGTTCACAGGATCCTAAAACCTTTTCCACAGAAACAATCCTCATTATTCAGCAGATGAGCCCATCAGAGACACATGAAAAGAAGTTAAAAAGAAAAAAAGAAAAAAGAAAAAGAAAGGTTATCAAAAACATTGCTAAACACTTCATGAGTTGTCCTACTAAAAACTAAAAAAGAAAATTACAACAGCAACTCCACCTGTAAAACTACATTCAAGAAAACAGAGAACAAAATCCACCAAAGAAAACCCAAAAAAAGAAAAGAAAAAAAAATGTTACTAGAACAGTGCAAATTCTAGAAAAAAAGTTTGACATAAGGAAACCTCATCAACAATGTTGTTGACAGATGTCTGCACAGTTCCGCCCGTTGCTGCAGCAACACGTTGCAGATCCTCTTCTGTTACGCGGCCGGCACAGAAAATATCCCTGTCTGCAAAAATACTGCACAACAACCAATGAGATTTTACCTCCTCGATATGATAACTGATATAGACACATCCAACTGATTCGCAGCATGAAAGTTACCTGTGTTGCAAGATCACCAATTGCCAGTCGTGAAAGGACTATTTTAGCTCCACTCTGGACACATTTATCCAACTTGTCATAGATGATATTCCACTCGGCATCAACAATTGACTGATACTGTAATGGATCCGATAGTCTGCAATAGACGAGAAAATGCAGTGTAGTTAAGAAAAAGCATATTTGAAAATAGTAATCAAATAATTCACAAACGGTAATCAAACAAAAGGATCGACTCAGACCAACCTGACTTCTGCATTTTCTTTCTCTGACTTCAGTTCTAATTCAATGTTCAACAAAAGAATTTTCGGATTCAGAAATTTCTTTGGTTGCTGCTCGAAACCAGCATAAGAAAATGTCTTCTTAAAAGCAACCCCATTTACTAGAAAGGAATCTCGCATGTTACCCCCAGGAACCTACAGAAATGCACCAAGTAAAAATTGATAAGAACTAGATACACAATTCTCTTTCATTAATGGTTGGAAACTACTGCAATAACTCAAAACCAGCATAAGAAAATGTCTTCTTAAAAGCAACCCAATTTACGAGAAAGGAATATTGCATGTTACCCACACTCCCACTGTCCCACAGGAACCAACAGAAATACACCAAGTCAAGATTGATAAGAATTAGATACACAATTCTCTGTCACTAATGGTTGAAAACTATATGCAATAACTCAAACCATTCAAGGAAACCGTTTAGCCTTCGAAGGGATTTGGGATGGGTGACAAAACTTGATTAGGAATAACATCATAAATTGAATATCCTCCATAAGAAACATCTGTACCAGAAATCTTCAGAGAACTAAGTTACAACTTTCATCAGTTGCGCTTGATGGCAGGTTCATTCAACCAACTGATAATGATTCAGAAGCGAGAAAAAACATAATTCTAAAACCTAATTTCGATAAGAAAAACTAGTGCTACGTCAATACTAAGGAAAGTTCTGTTTTGATAAGTTGAAAACAGAACTAACCTTTTCAGGTCAAAGCTGAAAAAAAATCTGCTAGTCATGTGATAAAAATGTGAACCAAGATCAAAGAGAACGGGGCATCCTCTTAAAGAAAGAATGAATTCTATTCATAAGAGATTTAATTCACTAAAAGAGAATCTGCATACACATACCAATAAAAAAATGAAATATCAAAGAAAATTATTTAGGAATATAAGGGGTTTTAGAAGCTAAAGCTGAAATTGAAATAGATTTTCCAAGATCAATGAGTTAGAGATTCTGAAGACCAAGAGAAAATTTGTTTTAGAAAGTGAAGATCTTAAAATCAACTTTTCAGGGCATCTCCTTGCACAAGGCAACTGTCTCAATACTGTACCAAATAAAAAATAAAAAAAAGGGAAGCCCGGGTCCAAGGAATTGGCATGCACAGTTGACAAAATTCTGGAACAATCTAGTGAGTGAGCAGATAGTATAAACACATTTTCCCCTTTGAAGCTGAGTAAAAGAATTATTTCCCCACTGATAAATATCATCCTCACTCTATGAGGTCTGATGATGCCTTTTGACAATTTGATAGGAAATGATGACGGTATAGTTTTAAAGATGTATGATGTGCTCTCAGACCTTAAAGTAGGGAGTGAGAAATCTAATACTGGGAAGATTGCAAGACTTAAGCATAATACAAATTAAAAAAGACTCCAGAGTGTAGTATTAAGTGGCCATTTCAAGTAAATCTGGATGCATCCTCAAATTAGCTGTTAAGCTTAAAATAGAGATGGACGGACGTTAGCATATTATCTTTGATACCTGAAGACAATTCCATCAAAATTAGAAAGAGATCCAGTAAAATGTTTTTTTATAAATGAATTTGTACTGCACATGGCCATATTATTAGTTAAAATTTAAATGTAGATGCATTGGTTTTAGAATAAAATTTATTTTAAATGAACACAGCATATTATCTTTGAATAGGTTCTTCATCGCAATTGTCTTTCTGTAAGTTGAGTCAAGAGATCCTCAAGTCAAACTACAACCAAACAATTTTTAAATAAACTCTGACAAAAATGTGCATGCTCAAATGAGTCGACCGATGAAACTGGGGATCAACGAATTCATCAAGATCAATCTGGTGAAAGTGCAAAATAGAGTTGAAAGATGTCTCATATAAATATCAGTTATGAATCATGGAGGTCTAGATCTTCCTGATATGCATTAACAGATGGGTTCACAGAGTCAATACAAAACTTACAGAGAAATTCATATATTTAGACTTCATTTGACTTTTATGGTCCATGCACTCACTAAGAAGCCTATGTCCAGGACTCCCAGCTAATAACCTTGTAAATATTTCAATGCAGGCATGAATTTGGAGCACTTGATAAAGCCATATACATGGTTATTGGGCCCAAATAGATGGATCTCAAAGCCAAGAAAATTGATTCTTTAGAGCCAAGTTTTAAGTTTTTCTCACTAATTATCTAAAATAAGAAATAGCTGAGTCTATGACTGAGACAATGAGACTGGTCAGAGTAAGTCCTGAAGATTGGATGCATGGCTCATTCAGTAAACTACTCATCAGAATGATGCATTTCATCATGAGAATACTTTCAAAACTAAAAGAAGATAATTAACTAGCACTCAAATGCATTACAAGGAGAAATACCTTCTTTATACCAATTAAATTTAGTCTATCATCATTGCCAATTGCAATGACAGCATCCACGACCATTGATGCAAAAAAGTCCTTTTCACCACCAATAAGCTTGGAAGAAAGTGTTGTAGCAGCACACTTGGCCAATAACCCTTTCTTTTCTTCAAGACTTTTCCCCTCTATGCTTACAGCAAGCTCTTTAATTTTGTTAATAGCCTGTAATACAAGTTCAAAGCTTATGACTCAAAGAACAATTCATTGCCCATTAAAAAAGGCATTGCATTCCCATATACAAGAATAATGTTGAGATACGTACCAAGTAGGATGCAGTCCGGTAACTGCGTATGAGATTCTGAGGATGGACCCCATCTTCAACATATGGTTTCGCTTCCTTTAAAAACTCCGCCGCAAGGAGCACAACCGTTGTGGTTCCATCACCAACCTGAACACAAACATAACAATGAATGAAGCTTCCAGCTGATTGTGTATAATAGTTTTCAAAAACTACATTACTGCAAACAAGAACTTGGTAAACAGAACAGAATCATTAACTAGAGAATTGAAATCCTTGGTTCCACTTGCACAGCAAGGAGAAAACCTCATTTTAACTGAACTGCATATCCAAATTTTTTGAAACAAAGAACTTGTTTCCGAAGTGCGGCAAGTTTGAAGTACAAAAATAGAACCCAAAATGCCTCTGAATACGTTCTCATTGAGATATGTGGATATAGGTGCTTCAAAGAAATCCATTACCATAGCTACAAATAAAATTAACTATGGCCAGAACAGCAAATTATCCACGATTTAGCCATATAACCAATAACTGCATGCCACTATGCTATGGGTCGTTAACCCAAAAGGGTTAACACAAACCATTAAATCAACTTATCTTTTGATTTGTAAAGAATTAGAAGAGAGTACGCAAAAATGCACATTCACCTTTCCAAAGAAAATTGAACACAATAACGACCAATCAAAAGGTAATTAGAAACTTTAACTTCTTTGAGAATAAAGACATTATTCCACAAACTCAGAGACCACTAACACTGTGTCAAATAAGACATAAACATGCAATGCTAACTCATCCTTATACAACCACCCAGGATTAGGGATGCAAACGAGGCAGATCTGGGGCAGAACCATTGTGGTTTTGGAACCGGCCATCTTTATATATATATCCGGATCTGGGGCATAAGATGTATACCCCATTCGAATAATTGGGTAAAAGAGCTTAAAAATAATTTTTTTAATATACAAGTGGGGCTATTAAATGGTATATAATTGAAGCTAAGTAGACTCTTTGTAACTCAAACTATGTAGGCCCTTCAAACCTTTTTTTTATAACTAGGCAGTTCAAACCTATATATGTATTTTTGATATGTGAATGTAATTGTCCTGTGCGGGTGGGAACATAAATGGACCTGGTTCTGGATCTGAATGTTCCAAAACCTATAAGCATGGATCCGAACCCAGAATCGAATATCTCGTGGATCCAGAAAAGGTTCCATACCCACACCACTCAGAATCGGAGACTTAGGATACTCAAATACTCATTTGCAAATTGAAACCCTATCTAGGATCATAAGTTGCATTCTCAGGATACATCATATTAGATAGTTAAGTGACGCTGACATATTAAATTTTAAAAAAAAAATGTCAATAATATTTTGTCTCTATAAAAAAAGAAAATTTGTTCATGTGCTCCACATGAGGAGTAATATGATTCTGAACAAAAGAAGCCCTCAAAATGGGGATCTACACCTCAATTGTGTGGACGAGCCAGCACTTCAAGCAAGAATCATATAACCACACTAATAACGAATGAAGTATCAACCAATGGGCTTCACAAGCATGAGCCAACAATGAAAAACTTTAGTCAATGTCATTTATGCAGGAAAAATAAAGTGATTTCGGCTTGCGCAATTCAGCATATGAAAGAACCTCATCTGCAGATGTCACTTCGCCCCCATTTATTTTGCATTGCCTCTTCATATCCTGGCCCTGCATGTCCTCGAAACAGTAAATTAATCCCTCCCTTTAAGGAGAAATAAGATCAATTTGCCTCCTGTCTCATGGACAACAGATGAGGACAGACCAACTAATTTGCTCCTATGTCCTCGAAACAGTGCATTAATCCCTCCTTTTAAGGAGAAATAAGATCAATTTGCCTCCTGTCTCACAGACCAACTAATTTGCTCCTCATCCTTTATGATCAATGTGTGGATGCTGTTGACCAAACAGACCCTCTATTTCTAACAGTGGGTCAAATCTAAAACCCAAATAGAAGAAGCCGAAGAAATGAGGATAGTCGAATCAGCAACCAGGTTAACAACATCAAATGATAACAGTCAATATTTTTGTCAAAGTGAATATATAATTATTAAAAAACAGAGGTTTCTTCGTTGCACTCCACAAATGTCATTCTTGGTTTGCAGGAAAAGGAAATCATTACAATTAAGTGACAAATCACCAGCACATAGCACAATAACAGAGATGAGCCTAATAGTTGAAAATTTTGTTTCGGACGTTGCTTCGGTTTGGCCTCCAAACCAAACTGTTTCAGCTAATTCGGAATTTCGGTGAGATATTTTGGAAAAATATTTGGCTAAAGTCCTAATTTATGTTAGAGTGGAACTTGGCCAAAGCCTATATATGAGCAAGATATTTATTTTTAGACTGTTTAAATATTTAATAGGTGGATACTATTGTTGACCCAAGAATCTCATTAAAATGGGCAAACTATAAAGTCAAAATGGGCTGTCAACCGTAAATCTTTATAGGTGGTCGGTATTGTGGTCCCATAAATGTCAATCAAAATGGGGCCTTTATAAGGTTCAAATGGTCCCTCCACTGATTAAAAAAAAAGGATCAAAAAAGGGAAAGAAACCCCTTTAAAAAGGGAAAGTTTCTTTCGAAAAGGCATTTGCCCAATTCACAGTCGATTCGTAGGCATTCGAGAGAATAAGAGAGGGGACTCGGCGGTAGCTTCAGTGAGAAGAAGCATGAGGATCCGCAGTTGGCAACAACTTCAGCGAGGAGGATGTGTTCTGGCATTTGGAAGTGCAGTAACTCATTGAGAAGGAGAAGGAGAGATCCCGCAGGTCCAGGTACGTAACCCTCCTTTTCTTCTTCTTCTTCTTCTTCTTCTTCTTCTTCTTCTTCGTTTCTTTTTATCGCCTTCTTTCTCAGTCGAACCAACTGAGTACCCCCTTTCCTTCTTTTTCTTTTTTATTCAAAAAAATGTTTCGGCTGAACGGGACAATTTCAGTTTGATTCGGCCAAAACCAGTGATTTTGGACTGAAATCACTAATTTCGGGCAAATTGGACCAAAATTTAAAACGAATTTGTTTGGGTGAGCGTTTCGGTTCAGTTTACTGTCTGAACCGAATAATTTCGGAAATTTTGGATGAACCGAAACGAAATTCGCAGCTATGCCCAACAGAGCATCAGTGCAAAATGACACCTTTTTTTTTTTTTGCCATTACATGAGATTATATCGTAAAGTACCCTAATCTATCAGCCAAGGGGTCATCCGTGGGGCCCTCCATGTGGGGCCTGCTCTTCCCGATTAAACTCGGCCGCTGTCCTCGGCCCAAGTACCCGCCCGAGTACACTCGGGACCGTGTTCTGCCAGTGCTAGGGATTGCTCCCTAGCAATGTAGGTGAGAAGGAACACTCATGACCACTTGAGGTACCCATGTTCTCAATGACGCCTTATTTTGGAAAGGTAAAAAATGATACATTTTCACACTTGTGTTCACAGTTCACTTAAAGTATATACCAGCTCTCCAGAATCATTAAGATTCCATTAATATGACCAACTCGATGGGCCACCGAGCTAGGTTCGGAAATATGCTTTCGGAGCGGGCAGATCACAGATCACGTCTCCAGATCAAGCAGCTTCAGTATGCAGATGTCTTAGACAGAAGGTTAATCATTTCTCTCTTTTTTTTTATCAGCTATGATGCGAGTTAATTTTGAGAGAAGGTCAGTTACGGGAATCAGAGAAGAGCTGGAAGTTTGCTAGAAGAAAGGGGTGACCTAAGGTCCCCCGCTTCCTAAAACTAAAAAGATCACTCTGAATAATTTGACTATGATAGTCAAAAGTACAAATGCCTAAGGAAGAGTGAGTTCCTAATGCTTGGGTAGGATATCACACTAAATTAAAATTAAAATAAATCATGCCCATTATTTTATTGGATGTTATCATGCTTGTTTGCCAAAATATTCATTCATATGGGAACGTTAGTTATACCTTATTAAAGATATTATGTCTGGAAGGGGGAGCACAAAGGGATCAAGTTCCACAAAGAAAGATGAGAGGTCTGTGTTCCTAAAAGTGCAAACTTGATAGAATGTAAGAAACAGTAGGTTAATGAGACATCATTGAGCAAAATGGTGGTGTTAACTTAATGCACATATAGATAGACATATATAGAGCTACCCTCAAGTGTGCCCATGATGTGGGGCCCCACCAACCGGGGGGGGGGGTGGGTGGTGTGGAAAGTTCTTGATGAGCCAGATGGCCCAGACCTCTGTAATGTCTGAAATATCAAGTCCATCGGATCATCCTCACCCCTTGATCTGTGGCCCATAATTTTAATGACTTAATAGACACCTTTATGACGAATTTAATCCAACATTCGATTTTATTCGGATCAGCGCAAACCCTATGGGATCACCAACATTCAGGGGCGTGGTGATGATGGTCTGAAATGGATCATGGTGGATCCCACCAGGCCAAAAATCGTTGGTGCTCATATAAGTGCTCACTAAAGGAAAATTCATATACATATATATAGGGAGATGCTCCTATGAGAGATGCTCTCACCTTATTATGAGAGATTGAGTGGGGGCCCTCACATCCATATCCAATGCCAACAACTTAAATATGAGGGCCCCCACCTTATTTCTCATAATAAGGTGAGAGATGCTCTCACAGGAGCATCTCTCATATATATATATATATATTGAAAGAGTAATAGAGAGGTTTAGAAGATGGAGATAAAAATGGTATGCTAGGTAGTTCATTTGTGAACAAGAATAAATATAGTTGCTAGCTATGATGCCCAGATACGGCATGGATATGGCAAGGACACACCATAGACACGGCATGGACACGGAATTTTACTCTAAAAAGTGAAGTATCAGATACAATACGACATGATATATTGCTCATTTTGAATTATCAGTGCTGACCGTGCATCATAGGTTGCTAGGCCGGAAGAAAAATATAGATGGGAAAATATGTAAGAAAACATCTCACTTTACCACAATTTTCTCTAGTAATACCCAGAAGCATGAAGCAAATGGACAACAGGAAAGCAAAAAACATAGTCATTTCCAAAGGGAAACCAATTTATAATAACTATTAATTAAGCAATAGAGGGGTACTAGTGGATGCATTTGGAGGTTAGTTGCACAGTGATTGAGCAGATACAGGGTAACAAGAGAGGACTCGAGCATGGAAACAGAAGCAGGAGAATGAATGCGATAATTGTTAATGTATTAAAGTAAAAAAAAAAACTGGAAACAGGGCTCTGGGAGTGGCATATTTGAGTATTAAGGTTTTTGAAACCGAGATGTTGAGTTTTGGAAGCTTCTTATTATCAATGAGCTGTAGGTCCAAATGACCTTATATATATAAGGTCGTTACCCTGTGCGGGTCCTGCCGCAGCAGGGTCCTAAGAGGGGTGACAGACCTAACCTTTGGCAATTTTGCACAAAGTGGCTGCTTGTAAGTTTAGAACTTGCGTTATCAGTTATCATGCATGGCACCTGAGACTTTTACCATTGCACCAGAGTAATGACCCTATATGTGCGTGTGTAAGAACAAAGAAGGAAAAATAATATTAGAACTGAATAGATGACTGGGCATGATTTGAGAGATAGTGCCTTCACTTCCTATCTCATTGATAGTACATCTAGATTTACCATTAAAAAAAAGATAGTACATCTAAATTTTCCAACATAGCAATTGAGATTGTGTATATACCTTTTACCATTTGTAGAGAAGATGGACCTTTCATCATTTAGAGAGATGGGACAGACTAATGCACTGCAGTGCTGTAGTTGTTGTACATAAAATATAGAATAAAAACTGCAATCCCCGGCTGTTTCTCAGCTGGTTATGGAAAAGAAATTTTTTTTTTGGGGGGGGTAAATTGGTTATGGAAATGATTAGTGCGCATGTTGGCCACTCATGAAGAAGAAGAACAACAACAACACAAAACATCATCTTCTAACAAGAGTGGCTCTGGAGAAGGAGGTGAACAATGGTGATGCCCACCCCGGTCGGCATTTTGAAGAAGATCCAAATCCTTGACACGGGCATAATGGGAAAAAATCAATGTTTAGCATTGATGGGTATTCCCTCACTTCCACTCACAACACAAGATCATCACCTTCTCACTTAATATGCAATTGTGACACAGATTTCTTAGTCACTCTTATGTGCATTGATGTGTGTCACACTATCCAAGTAACCATTCATCATCAAAAACTTGAAATTCATAATCTTAGAAGTAAAATCATTCCCCTTCTACCTCAGACCACTTCCTACACACATATTCCTAAAACCCCATCAAAAATCTTCCCTCGTCTAAAACAACAGTTCCAAAACACTCTGTGTGAGCATCAATGCAAATTGGGTTAAGACGAAAAAAAGCTAAAGTCGCAACCTTTCTTCACAATTAAGGCATTACACCATGTTTTTCACTGGATCAATACGCATATAAACGTGCAAGAACAGATGCAAATGTGTAGGGGGTGAGTGTGATAATACCTCAGAGTCTTGGGACTTGGCAATGTCGACGAGGATCTTGGCGGCAGGGTGGACGATGTCGAGGAGCTTCATGATGGTGGCGCCGTCGTTGGAGATGGTGGTGTTGCCCTTGTCGTCGTGGATGAGCTTGTCCATGCCGCGGGGGCCGAGAGTGGTGCGGACCACGTCGGCAACGACGGTGCAGGCGTTGATGTTGCTGACCAGCTGGGCCTTCCCTTGGGATGTGTCAGTCCCTTCCTTCAGAAGTATGATCTGGGGTTGCTGCTCTCAACACAAACCACCCCCAAATCCATTTTACATTGCATCAGATCACACACAGAGGAGGAGAAGATCAAAGACATCAGATTGCAGAAAGAGAAAGAGAGAGATCTTACCAGCATAGCCGCCATTGGAGAGTTTTTAGAGAGATCACTAGTTAGGATTTCAGTTGCAGAGAGAGAGAGAGAGAGAGAGAGAAGAGAGAGTGGGGTTTTATGAGAAGAAAGGTTGTAGAAGGAAATGGAAGAGCCTAGGGCTTAAACTACTGGGCCTCACCTGAATGCTCATGCAGTCTAGCAAATAAAGAAAATGGGTCACCGGTGTTTGATTACCCGAATGTTTCAACCCATTAAAAATCAGGTCTGGATCCTTATTTACATCCCGATAAGTATATGGGTACGGATTTAGTTATACCTTAGTTCAAATCGGTGGACCTGAGACCCGATATATTACCTCAAGTTTCGAAAACCTCTTCTAAAAATCATATTTTTTTAATATCATTCTCTATCTAGATCCGAATCCAGATCCAGACATGTCCCATATATGGTTTCGATTCCGATTTCGGAGCCAAGAAACCGGTTCCGAAACGGTTCCGAGTCCGGATCCGGTTCCACCTCCTTCTTAACGGTTTCGATTCCGGGTCCACCATCGACCCGAACCAAAACCGACGACCCTAATAGAGTCCAAGAGATCTATTGGTGCCAAACCCACAGCAAACCCAGTCATCTCAATCTCAAATATCAAGGTTGAGTTTGAGTTAAAAGTGCATGCCAAAAAAAAAAAGAACCAATGGGATCATTTTAATTGAAATAAACCATTAAAGTATCAAAATATTAAACCACAAAATTATTTTAATAGGTTTATATACGCGTATCAAACCTAAATAAACCAATTAAAATGGGTTAGACGGATTAATACAGGTCCTCTGTAACCCAACCCGTATATATTGAACCCCAAATGGCAGCTCAGTTGGCCTATGACCATGGTTTGCACCCGGAGGTTGTGAATTCGAAACTGCACTACCACATCAAGGCTATAAGGAAGTTTACTCGGTTCCCTCTGAGTCCAGAAGGATTAGTCTAATTCAAAGGGCTGGAAACCTTCCGATAGCAAAAAAAAAAAAAAAAACAAACAAACGTATATATTGTTAGTCGAGTGATGGATGTCAAATGTGGGTCGGGTCAAGTTGAGTTGTGCAAGTAAATTCAGATTGTGCGACTATTAATTTCAAGGGCTTAAGAGTTTGGACAGGGCCCATTTCATTCTCTTTCTTACTGTTGCAAAAGGGTTGGAAAGAAAAGAGGCCAAAACCTTTCTTAATTGGTTTCATCTGAAAAATAAAGGATTTATATTGGTATCATTCCTTTGTCAATCAGTACAACTCTATATCTTAAACCTCTTCATCCCTTCAAAGGTGTCCTTTCACAAACGTCTTCCTCTTCCTGTGTTCTTAAAAAAAAATGCCCCTTTAAAATGTTATTCGGCTCTCTTTCAGTTTCTCATCTCTCCCTCGCCCATCAGCTACGTCTTTATATTTTTAAGTTTTTATTAATTATTATTATTCCAGGATATGCATACGGAAACCATATATGGAGCCAATATCTATTGGAGCATCATTTTTTTTTTAATGCATCGAAGAGTCATATCCTGAACCAGAATCTTTTGGAACACCCTATGATAGTGTTGTAAGTCTTGGAAGCCTTATTTAGAACGGTGAGGGACAAACTTAATAGTGCCCACCTAGGGATCCACTGATCATAAGACTTGTGGGAGATGGGAAGAGACATCTTAGATGAGACTATATATCAAATTTAGGATCAATCTCATGCCTCTAACCCCTTCATCCGTGGCCCATCAATTTAATGGCTTTATATTAAAGGAAAAAATTTGACCCTCAATCCAACGGTCCAATCCATTTGGATATGTAAAAATTCAAGGGGTCTAGTGCAATTAAAGGGGTTTCATGTGTGTAGATGGTTCGGATGTATTATAAAGTCAACCCTACTATGTTGTTCCTCACTATAACATGGTGAGGGATGGAAGCCCATGAATATTTTCCTTAGATAAAAGGTGAAACGAGAGGAAATGTAATTTCAATCTACTCTAGATTGAAGGAAATGTACAAAACCACTCAAGGCTGCATACTGATTTTAATGCAAATAGAGACCATACATTCTCACTGCCCAAATTGGAAACGCTATGCATATTATTAGTTTAAACAGACTCTCAAAGAGCTTTTGCCCAAGCATTCTTGCACCAATGATCCAATGGGGATGGATAGAGGCATAAGACCAGCATTTTAACCTTGGTTAATGTAATTTTAACAAAAAACAACAAATTGCTAAACCTCAAAGGAGATTTGGATAATTAAGCAAAAAGTAGGGACTACAGAGCAAGTTTTCAAAAAGGAAAAGGAAGGCATGTCCATATACAAATCACTTACAGGCTGAAAAATAACACTGTATTAAGCTGAAACAAGAATGATGCACTTTGATCAACCTCTGCATTGGTCTTTGAGATTCTGGAACCGCACCAACTTTAGCCAGGATTATGGAATTCTTCCAAGCAAATCAAACTTGCACAGTTTCCCCAGAGCTCCTCTAAAGCTCAGCTCCATGATTTGTATATATCAGGCACACGAATCAGGCATCACCTCAACGAGTATCATACTGGTGTGTAGAGTCATTTCTACAAATTTGAAGTGAAGCTATAAATCTTTCTTGCAGCAGGGCTCACACCTTAGGTTCTTCTTTTAGGGTAAGCTTAATAAATTAGTCTTTAAGTAATTGAATGAAAGAAATAATAATAATGGGAAGAATAAAAGATTTGACACATTTGTATGTTCACTATCACATGAAGCCTCTTAACCATGTGCAGCTTCAATGAAAAGACGTCTCTGCGAGGGGTACCCATTGGTGACATTGTCGATCAAAGAAAATACATCTCATCAGAACCATGACCTGTCTCAACTCTCACAAGAACTCTTGTCAGTCAACTTCCTATAAAATATAAGCCCAATTATGTTTCTGCTAAGTCTGATTTATGATGCACACTATTACTTCTTCTCTCATGATCATTACTGTAGTTACCATCAGAAACCACCAAGCAACCAAAAGAATGATTCAAGCCCCCTCATTCTTCAAAGTAGATTCAAATAATTTAAAATTATGTAATCCTCAAACAAATGATATGCATTACTGACCTCAAATTTGAGATAGTTCAATGATCTCGAAGGCCCCACAGTGGTAAAAATATGGTCCAAATAAACTGAATTTGGAAGATCCTAGACTCCTAGTCATCCACTGATCTCAACAGAAAATGAAGAAAGACAAAATGGTATTAGGTTAGGAGCCTTAATTTATATCAACCTCATCGGAGCAATTGTCAATGAAGAGCACCTTTGCAAAATAAAATCTCCTCTTTTATTCATGAGCTCTGAGTTTGAACATTTTAGAACCATGGAGTCCAATGATCACAAGGCCCCAGTGCAGATAAAAATATGGTCCAGGGAAACCCAGCTTGGGAGATCCTTGCCATCTGCCAATCTCAACATAGAACTGAGAAAGATGAATTGGTGTTAAGTTGTTTAACTCTGCTAACCTTACGGGGCATTGTCATCGAAGAGTGCTTTGTAGAACCTCCTCCTTTCCTCCTGACTATAAGCATCCTTTTGTGGTCCTCCATTATCATCAGAGGATCAGACATCACACCAATGCTTCTTCTTTCTTCTCCCTCTGATCTGACAGATAAGTCAGAATGATTTGAATAATTTTGTGTTGTATTTGATTTACAATTTTGACTGGTATTTAACAACATTGTATCCTATATACAAGGAAACAACCAGTAAATGAAGAAAGTGATTGCAGGAGATTTGAATTGTGGTGAATCACCACAAATCATGGACTACATGATTTCCTCCACCACGTGTAGCTTGCATGATTTCAGCAGATCAATTGCATGATCTCAGCTGATCTGTTGAATGATGTTATTAGCCCCCCTCAAGCTGTGGGGTCTAGGGAACACACAAAGCTTGGATTGAAGATCCCGTACTTTCTGCGAAGACAACCCTTTTGTGAAAATATCAGCTATTTGATCATTGGTTGAGACATACTGGACCGCTAATTCTTTGTTAACCACTTTTTCTCGGATATAGTGGTAATCGACTTCAAGATGCTTCGTGCGCGCATGATAGATAGGATTCGAGGCAAGGGAAATAGCGCTGATATTGTCACACCAGATGACAGGCATTTTGCATAATGGAATATTTAGATCTTTTAATAGAGACCTCATCCATGATAATTCTGAAGCTGTGAGAGCAAGGCATCAATACTCTGCTTCCGTAGACGACCTTGAAACTGTGGGTTGCTTCTTTGCTCCCCATGAGACAGGTGAAGACCCAAAGAACACACAAAACCCATTGGTAGACCGTCGATCAATTGGGTCACCCGCCCAGTCGGCATCACAATAGGCCACTAAATGTAGTGGGCCTGGCTGCAAAAGCAAACTGTGTGTTGGAGTGCTTTTTAGAAACCACAAAATTCTCTTGACAGCAGCCACGTTTTGAGTGGTGGATTGAAGCATATGTTGGCATGCCTGATTAACAGCAAATGCTATGCCTAGCCGGGTGATAGTGATGTATTGCAGAGCACCAACTATTTGCTTGTATTTAGTGGGATTAGATAATAAGACTACGTTGGAAGGGGTAGCCTTGCTATGAGAAACTGGGGATGTAACTGGTTGGGAGCCAAGCATGTTGGTGCGGTGAAGGAGGTCAATTACGTACTTAGCTTGTGACAGCAGCAGACCGCCATTGTGAGGGTGGACTTCAATACCCAAAAAATAATGGAGTTGGCCAAGATCTTTGATAGCAAATTTGGAGCCAAGTTGGGTCAACAAAGTTGCGATGAAGCCCGGGTTGTTACCAGTGAGTATTATGTCATCTACGTAGAGGAGAAGATATGTGATGATGGACGCTGTTTTGAGAACAAACAGCGATGGGTCAGCTTGTGAAATTTCAAAGCCCAACTCAAGTAGGTATGTAGTGAACTTGGTGTACCAGGCTCTCGGCGCTTGACGAAGCCCATAGATAGCCTTATGCATGTGGCAGACATAAGATGGCCGAGTTGGGTCAACATATCCAATAGGTTGAGCCATAAAGACTTGTCCAGTAATATCACCATGGAGAAAAGCACTCTCAACATCAAGTGGACGAAGTGGCCATTTATATGTCAAAGCAAGTGATAAAACAACCCGAATAGTTGCTTGTTTGACAACCGGGCTAAAAGTTTCAACAAAATCAACACCCGGAAGTTGGTGAAATCCTTTAGCAACAAGCCTGGCCTTATAGCGACTAATAGACCCATCGGGTCGATGTTTAAGTCGGAAAACCCATTTACAGCCCACAACGTTCATATTAGGTCTAGGAGGAGGGACTTGTTACACCCCATCCCCGAGTTAATCCTGATTAGTATTAATTAATTGAACTTAATGCAAATTAAGTGTGATTAATGAATGTTAAACCTTGAGTGGAGTCAAATGGAAATAAATGGTAATAAGGGGTGCACTTGTAAAATGTGAACCCACATGTTATGTAGTTGACTGTTCCAGCATATTTAAAAAAAAAAAAAAAAGAAACCAGATGTCTTGTATTTAATTGGCCCAACACATCCTAGGAAGTAAGAGCTGGAAATATGAGGATATGCCAGCAGGAACCATGAGTTGGAAACTTTTTGACAAAGCTTTAAGAGCTGGCAGCTAGAGAAGGAATTCTTATGTGATTCAGCAATAGTCCCAACATGTGTCCCAGATGTCATACGTTTTATACCAACTCAGTTCCATCTGTTTTCTTTGCTGGGAGTTGGTTCTCTTACTTTCTTCCTTCTTCGTTTCTTCTTCTTTCATCATCAGAGTGTGTAAGAAGGTGAATTTTTGTGACTTGAAGAATTGGTTGAATCGATTAGAAGCTCAAAAGATAAAGGGGTTTTGTGTTAGCATCAAGTTAAGGCAAGTACTTACATGTTTTTATGAATTATAATGTATTAGAATGATTAGAGTACCAATGGATCAAAAGTCAGAAGTTTGGCTTCAGAAAACCTGAAGCTCGAACTGAGCTTCTGGGCGTCTGTCGGTCGACCGATCGGTCAACCGACGAGTGAACCGACAGGTTAAAACCTGTTGTTTTGCACTGGAATCCAGCTCTCTGGATTTTGGACCGACGTGTCGTCGGTCCGCCGATGTGATGAGATCGGTCGACCGACAGGTGGACCGACAATATGAAGACTTAGTTCAGTAAATTCTAGTTCTCTGGAATTTGAACCGATGCATCATCGGTCAACCGACCTGAAGCTATCGGTCAACCGACTGGTGACCGACGACCTGACCGACACTGTACAGAAATGTGTTTAAATTGAAGCCTAATGTATACAGGCTGAAGATTGTTAATGTATAAGCCTTCATAAGTGTAAACTTAGTTTTCCGAATACATAATTAACAAAAGATATTCATCCCAAATAGTACATGTATTGGAAAATGAATGTTTCACTCATTTGCTTGGCTTAGAAGTCTGATAAACATTGTTTAGTTACCACATGAAATTATGAATGCATTACATTGAATATGAATTGTATAATGAACCATTTCGGCTGCAGCAGATGTAGAGGTGTTCCGGAACCTCGTGGAAATTAGTGATCTCTGATCAAGACACTGATTTATTCCAAACATTGAATGAGAGTCCAAGTAGATATCAATGGAATGATATTACTGGATCCGTTATAATGAAAAGAGTGTCCTAGTAGATATCAATTGAATGATATTACTGGATCTGTTGTTATAATGAAATGTTATATGAATTGTTTCAATGGATTAGTTTATATGTATTGTATTGATTCTTTTTAACTATCTTAAACATGTATGTATTTGTTGGACCGTCGTGTTCATGGTACTATGGATGAATGTCACAGGCCCAGATGTCTGTGTTGGTCCTGCCGAGGCCGCACCTCCAGCAGAGGAAGACCACTCGATACCTCCAGGAGGTTTAATCGAGTGGATTTGATCGTTGAGAGCCAAAGAATAAATTTGTGAAATGTATATAGTTTTGGAATGTAAATAGAAGTTTCTGTTTTGTATTAATAGCGAACACAGAACTGAATGTGTATATTGGACTTTACTTTATGTAAAAGCTTTTATGTCAATGTATATTTTCCGCCATTGTATACAGTTGACAGGTATTGTATTTTGATATCCCTTGTGAGTTTCGTTTTAGCTTTTGCTAATTCGGAATTGACGGGAGTAAGTATGCATTCGCGGCTCGGGGTTCATCCGAGCTAATCAGATCTCGGGGCCGGGTCGTGACATACTTATTGTATGGTATCAGAGCATTAGGTTAAAAAGCTAAGTAAATTGTTTAACGACTTAGCAAACATAAGAACGAAGTGAGGAACGAAACGATTCGTAATAAACATAGTTTTCACTCTATGTGATTTCTTATGTATGATTGATATGTGATTACTCAGATGTGATTACTTATTGATGGAAGTGTTGAGATATATATCTTACCTTCCGTATGTATTGTTTTCCAGCATGGCTTCTGGATCAGCATCTGGGCAGGATGACTTTACAGCAGTCACACCCCCTCCTATATCGGAGATCGATGCTAAATTAGCTGCTATACTAAAGCAGATGGCCAAGAGCCAGGAAGCACAATTGAACATGCAAGCTCAGTTAGTATTGAGTAATGCACAGCTAGTCAAGAGTCAAGAGGCTCAAGCTAGTATGCATGCTCAGATGCTCAAGATGTTAGAAACTCAGAGCCAGATGCAGGCTCAGATGCAGATGTCATCACCATCACCAGTTCAACAGCATATTGAACATCAGGTGGTGAATCAGAATAAGGAGAATGATCCTAATATCCTGTATGAGCAGTTTCGTAAGAGAGGAGCTACTGAGTTCCAAGGAACCGAAGATGTGATGCAAGCCGATGAATGGCTGGAACACATCGAAGATGTGCTTGATACAGTTGTCTGCACTCCCAGGCAGAAAGTCTCGCTGACTTCCTCTATGCTAAGAGGATCAGCTAACACGTGGTGGAGAAGTGTCAAGGACACTTTTAGGACACTGCCGGAAGAAGGGATTTGGGAGACTTTCATGAATTACTTCCACAGAAAGTTTATACCAGAACATATACAGCAGCAAAAGGAAGCAGAATTCCTTAATTTGAGACAAGGTCAGCTGACTGTATTTATGTATGTGGATACCTTCCTCAAGTTATCCAAGTATGCTCCTGATTTGGTGAATACCGAGGAGAAGAAGATCAAGCGGTTTATCATAGGTTTAAACCCAGAGTACAAGACAGTAGTAGTAGCTGGTCAGATACCTACTACGTTTGATGCTGTTTTGGATAGAGCCTATACCGCTGAAGAGATACAACGAGAAAAGGATGTTGTGAACATGACTCCAAAAAGTAGTGATTCAGGGTACCAGAAGGGAGAACAGTCTAAGAATAAGAAGCAGAAACAAAAGAGTAATACGAATGATAGTACTGATAATCAAGAGAACAAGCCAGTTTGTGAGACTTGTGGCAAGACTCACAGAACTGAATTGTGTTGGAGGAATACCGGGGCCTGTTTGGTTTGTGGTTCTCTAGAACACAAGATGGCTCAGTGTCCAAAGAGGAGAAGAACTGATAGAACCCCGTATCAACAGCAAGGTCAACAACGTCCATATCAAAGACAACAGCAGCCTAATAGGCCACAGGCAGCTGGATTGACTTATGCAGTCAATAGAGAACAGGCTGACGTTGCGATCAATGAAGTTGAAGGTACTGTTCTTATAGAAAATAGACTTATTATGAATGAATTTTGATGTGATAATTGGTATAAATGACTCGCGAAGAATTAAGGCTAATTGTTAAGTACGAGAATCTTAAGCTGACTTGAGATTCTATAGATTTGTCATGAATCAATCAAGTCACATAGGAATTGGTTATTGGTTTTCGCTTTGATTTCATATGTGATTTGAAATGATTTAGCATTCGGAGGACCGAATGATTCTAAAAGTTTAGGGGAATGTTACACCCCATCCCCGAGTTAATCCTGATTAGTATTAATTAATTGAACTTAATGCAAATTAAGTGTGATTAATGAATGTTAAACCTTGAGTGGAGTCAAATGGAAATAAATGGTAATAAGGGGTGCACTTGTAAAATGTGAACCCACATGTTATGTAGTTGACTGTTCCAGCATATTTTAAAAAAAAAAAAAAAAAGAAACCAGATGTCTTGTATTTAATTGGCCAACACATTCAAGGAAGTAAGAGCTGGAAATATGAGGATATGCCAGCAGGAACCATGAGTTGGAAACTTTTTGACAAAGCTTTAAGAGCTGGCAGCTAGAGAAGGAATTCTTATGTGATTCAGCAATAGTCCCAACATGTGTCCCAGATGTCATACGTTTTATACCAACCCAGTTCCATCTGTTTTCTTTGCTGGGAGTTGGTTCTCTTACTTTCTTCCTTCTTCGTTTCTTCTTCTTTCATCATCAAAGTGTGTAAGAAGGTGAATTTTTGTGACTTGAAGAATTGGTTGAATCGATTAGAAGCTCAAAAGATAAAGGGGTTTTGTGTTAGCATCAAGTTAAGGCAAGTACTTACATGTTTTTTTATGAATTATAATGTATTAGAATGATTAGAGTACCAATGGATCAAAAGTCAGAAGTTTGGCTTCAGAAAACCTGAAGCTCGAACTGAGCTTCTGGGCGTCTGTCGGTCGACCGATCGGTCAACCGACGAGTGAACCGACAGGTTAAAACCTGTTGTTTTGCACTGGAATCCAGCTCTCTGGATTTTGGACCGACGTGTCGTCGGTCCGCCGATGTGATGAGATCGGTCGACCGACAGGTGGACCGACAATATGAAGACTTAGTTCAGTAAATTCTAGTTCTCTGGAATTTGAACCGATGCATCATCGGTCAACCGACCTGAAGCTATCGGTCAACCGACTGGTGACCGACGACCTGACCGACACTGTACAGAAATGTGTTTAAATTGAAGCCTAATGTATACAGGCTGAAGATTGTTAATGTATAAGCCTTCATAAGTGTAAACTTAGTTTTCCGAATACATAATTAACAAAAGATATTCATCCCAAATAGTACATGTATTGGAAAATGAATGTTTCACTCATTTGCTTGGCTTAGAAGTCTGATAAACATTGTTTAGTTACCACATGAAATTATGAATGCATTACATTGAATATGAATTGTATAATGAACCATTTCGGCTGCAGCAGATGTAGAGGTGTTCCGGAACCTCGTGGAAATTAGTGATCTCTGATCAAGACACTGATTTATTCCAAACATTGAATGAGAGTCCAAGTAGATATCAATGGAATGATATTACTGGATCCGTTATAATGAAAAGAGTGTCCTAGTAGATATCAATTGAATGATATTACTGGATCTGTTGTTATAATGAAATGTTATATGAATTGTTTCAATGGATTAGTTTATATGTATTGTATTGATTCTTTTTAACTATCTTAAACATGTATGTATTTGTTGGACCGTCGTGTTCATGGTACTATGGATGAATGTCACAGGCCCAGATGTCTGTGTTGGTCCTGCCGAGGCCGCACCTCCAGCAGAGGAAGACCACTCGATACCTCCAGGAGGTTTAATCGAGTGGATTTGATCGTTGAGAGCCAAAGAATAAATTTGTGAAATGTATATAGTTTTGGAATGTAAATAGAAGTTTCTGTTTTGTATTAATAGCGAACACAGAACTGAATGTGTATATTGGACTTTACTTTATGTAAAAGCTTTTATGTCAATGTATATTTTCCGCCATTGTATACAGTTGACAGGTATTGTATTTTGATATCCCTTGTGAGTTTCGTTTTAGCTTTTGCTAATTCGGAATTGACGGGAGTAAGTATGCATTCGCGGCTCGGGGTTCATCCGAGCTAATCAGATCTCGGGGCCGGGTCGTGACAGGACTAAAGCCCATGTTCCTGTTCTTTGGAGAGCATTGAATTCAGCATCCATAGCCTGGCGCCATTTCAGGCGATTGTGCAGCATCACTGTAGGTACTAGGTTCCTTATCTGCAAGAGAAGCGAGTAACACAGTGGGATATGGATGGCGGGTTGACAACAGGCCAGCCTTTTTAGATCCAATGACAAAATCTGGATTATAATATTTGGGTTGGGTTTGGAGGGCCTTGCAGTCATTCTAGGTAAAGGAACACTTGACTCAGAACTTTGGGCATGTTTATCTGTAGGAGCTCTGAAATGAGGTTCAGGCGCTAGGTTTGGAGGATTGAGATGAGTATGGGTTGCCTGTTCTGCCAGCACTTGGGTTGGATCAGTTAATGCAGATTGTGGGTGGGCATGTTTGGGTGTGCAGGGGCTGGTTGTGTAAATGCTTCAAAGGCAGGGACTGGGGGTAGTTGTATAAGAGAAGGTTCATGGCCTGTTAGAGCATAGTGAGTAAGAGGGTTAGATGAAGAGAGAAATTTTGTGGGAGTAGGAAGGATACCATGGGGATTGACAGAAGGGTGAGGGCGAGGTAACCATCTGGATTGGGACCCACTGTACCATGAATCGTCTGGAATTTGTTGATCCGGCAAGCGTGAGGAGGAGCACTCATTAAATGGGAAAGTGTTCTCATCAAATGTAACATGGCGAGACACATATACACGACTTGTGATGGGATCAAGACAACGATAGCCTTTATGGGCTGGGCTATACTCGATTAAAACCCATTTTGTGGAGCGTAGGCATAGTTTATTTGTCACATATGGGCGTAGCCATGGGTAGCATGCGCATCCAAAAACTCGTAGAGATGAATAGTCAGGTGAATGACTGAACAACTTTTCATAAGGGGACTTTGGAGATGAGTGTGTGAGAACCATACGATTTATAAGAAATACTGCAGTGTTGAATGCATCAAGCCAATATTTAGTGGGCACATGTGAGTGGGCTAAAAGAGTGAGACTTGTTTCAACGATATGGCGATGTTTTCGCTCGGCCACCCCATTTTGTTCTGGGGTATATTGACAAGAAAGTTGATGAGTGATACCATTATGGGCGAGAAACTTTTCAAAAGACCTGTTGACATATTCTCCTTCACCGTCTGAACGAAAAATTTGAATTTTGGTATTCAGAGTATTTTCCACAATTTGTTTGAATTTAATGAAAATGGAGAAAGCATCAGACTTATGGTGCATAGGATAAATCCAACAATATTTAGCGAAATCATCAACAAAAAGAAGATAAAAGCGATATCCATTAACAGAAGAAATAGGAGAGGGTCCCCATACATCACTGTGAATAATTTCTAAGGGACTCGAAGAAGAAGAAATAGATAAATGAAAAGGTAATTTTTTGCTTTTGCCTCACTGACAAGAAGAGCAAAAAGATGAATGCTTATTGGAAATTGGAAAAGTAAAATTTTTAAGAATGTCCTTCTGGATGGTAAATGAAGGATGACCGAGCCGAGCATGCCATAAATCAGAGTAAACACGATTGTGGAAGGCTGTAGGACGACAGGAAGTGGGATGAAACGAGTAAAGGCCATGTTCAGTGCTCCCTTTGTATAGTGTCCTCCCCGTGGCTTTGTCCTTTACAATAAAACCAGATTCATCAAAGCAAAAGTAGCAATAATTATTAAGAGAGAATTTTTGGACAGATAGTAAATTACTGGCAGCAGTTGGACAATGCAGGATATGTTTGAGATGAAAAGGTTTAGAAGGAGAGAGTAAAAGAGCCGAACCAGTATGTGCAATAGGGAGTCCTTGTCCGTTGCCTACTTGAACTGAGTCAGATCCACCATACCTGGAGCGAACATCAAAATTGGAGAGATTGGAAGCAATGTGATGAGTGGCGCCAGTGTCTGTATACCAAGTGGACTGGTCATCATACCCGGGTGAGGCTACCATAGCTGCCAGGCGACTTGAAGGGATTCTGCCTTGGTATGCAAAATCCATTCTGTGGTAGGCATCTATAGCGGTATGGCCTACCTTCTGGCAAATCTGACAGTGAGGGCGATGACCATTTTGTTGATATTGGCCTGGATAGGACTGAGTTGGAGATCCTGTTTGATATTGCTGCGGTGGCCCACCTTGTTGGTGTGGTCTGGTGGAGAGTTCTGGTTTCCACTTTGATAGCAGCCACGACCTTTGCCACGACTACGTCCACCTCTACTTCCAAAGCCACGGCCACGATTGGAGGGAGTGGTGGCTCTATTTGCCAAAAAGGCAGTTGCGGCATCAGTGGCTGCTGGAATAGTGTGATCTTCCAAACTGAGTTCCTCACAAACAAGGAGTGAATGCAGCTTGTCAATGGAGACCGGATCTGATGTTGATCGAGTGCGAATTGATGTTTGGAAGGGACGATATTGTGCTGGGAGGCCATTTAGCGTATGGAGGATGAAATCCTCCTCACTTACAGGTGAGCCAGACATGGCTAGTTTGTCTGTAAGGACTTTGATGTGCTGGAGATAATCTTGCATGGACAGAGTTCCCTTCTTCAAATGTTGGAGTTGGTTCTTTAACTGGAGAACATGAGAACGAGAGAGTGAAGAATAACGCTTGCTAAAAGCATCCCAAACGGATTTGGAGGTGTTGAGGCCAACTACATAAGGGAGAACTATCTCTGATAAAGTGGAATTTATCCATGTAAGGATGTGTTGATCTTGTTGGACCCACTCCAGAAATTTTGGATTTGGAGTGGTGCTAACAGAACCACCAGACTGGGTGAGAAACTGGGATGGGAAGAGGCAGATCCGTCAACAAAGCCTAATAAGGAATGGGCTTTTAGAACTGGTTCAAATAAAGACTTCCACAATAGATAATTTCCTCCATTGAGTTTAATGGGGATAACGTGGTGAACATTAGAGAGGAAAGTGGTGTTGGAAGTTGGTGCCATGGAAGAAGGGAAGAAGAAGAATGATGCAAGCAGAGTTGCAGAGAAAAGGATACGAAAAAAAGAGGCAGAATCGTTCTGCTCTGATACCAAGATAAGTCAGAATGATTTGAATAATTTTGTGTTGTATTTGATTTACAATTTTGACTAGTATTTAACAACACTGTATCCTATATACAAGAAAATAACCAGTAAATGAAGAGAGTGATTGCAGGAGATTTGAAATGTGGTGAATCACCACAAATCATGGACTGCATGATTTCCTCCAACACATGTAGCTTGCATGATTTCAGCAGTTCAATTGCATGATCTCAACTGATTTGTTGAATGATGTTATTACTGACCACAACCATACCCCTCATCCTTTTCTTCTCTAGATTCGCTGCATGCTGTCTCCGATTATATTCATGAAGACCCTCTTGCATCACCTCCTCAAACTTCTCCTTCACCACAACAAGCGGGTCTTTGTTGATTAGGTCAGACCCACAGTACCCCTCTCGCAGGACAACAGTGTAAATCTGATACTTGTTCGAAACATAGAAAATGCCCGAGTGCCCAAGCAACAAAGCATTCAACTTCTCTGGCAACCTGAATTCTCTCCTAAAATGTCCCAATTTTATGATGGATGCCTTCTTCCACAATGTGAGCGATAGCAACTCATGAACCAATCCCACAACCCTCTTCTCCATCGCCTTCAATCCGTCCTCGAAACCCCCCACATCTGAATACAGCAAAATATAAGGTACATTCTCATTAAATTCAAGAAACCTCTCCCGCGACTTTATCCAGCTCAAAGACAAAGAGAACTCAAAACCAGGATCAATGTTCTTCGCACGAGTAGAGACCTCGATTGCAGAAACCGCTAACTTGGGATCCCATGAAAGGAGCTTAATTTCCATCGTGCTCCGTTTCCCGCCTCCCAGGTTAACAATTCGGAAAATCTCGGGGTGTTACGGTAGGATCCTGACCAGATAATCATTTGGAAGCCCGAAATTCCGCCTCAATTCATTGAATTTCACTACATTGAGCCTTCTATTGCAACTCATCATTAACAATTTAGCTAATTTCTCCACCATAACCTGCTCCTGCTGCTCTCTTATGGATTCTTCCTCTTCTACTAACGCAGTCGTCCGTTTCGTCAACTGGCAGTAGTTCTCATCATTTTTTAGGAAGACTTCAAAGCAGCAAGGGTATTTTCTGAGCCAATTGAGGGATTTTCCTTGGAGATCTAGGGTTTTGAACTTCTTTTGGAGGTATCGTACAGGTGCGATTTGGTTGGGGCAACGAAGGATGATGTTCTTGAGCTGGTTATTGACAATCCAGCGTCGATTCCTGGAGAGGGCAGATTCTAAAGCAAGGTCCTTTTTCATTGACCAGAGAGAGAAGGATCGAGAGAGGAAGGTGTGTATGTATGGAGGAGGGGAAAAACTAGGGCTTGAAACCCATTTGATTAACGCCATTAAAAACCCTAACTTCTCAGTTTGTTTACATTCAAATCAAAATTAATCATGTAAGTGCCTAAATATTACGGACTTTGTAATGAGGATTAGGGTGAACTTGATGCTCCTTTAATCATGGAGAGTGGCCTGGAAACCTGAAAGAGAGAAGATGAAATAGTCAGAGGACCCTGGCTATGGGCAGTCTCCTCCGATGCTTAAGTCAGTATGAGAATTAAACAGTAAGATGGAGATGAAAAATAAGAGAGACAGAGTAACAGTTCTCAGGTTGTGATCGTATGCACCTGGGATGGAAATGGCTATGTTGCATGGTGGGGCTCATGATGACATTTTAGCACTCCCAAGGGTGCTGTCACGTCAGCCCACTATGCATTAAATGGCAGTTCAATCATCCCGTTATGCATTAAATACTGGTCTAATCGGGCCTTACCCTGCTTGACTTTTGGGCCTAGTCCCATCGGGCTTGGCCTGGAGCCATACCCTGATGGGACGTAGCCGCTGGATGCCGTTCTACCAGGGGTGATGGGCAGCCAAGATGGCTTTGTCAGATGGAAATCCGTGAAAGTATAGCTGTCAGTATCCATCTGGGCTAACAATCCGGCTCTGTTGCCGAGATGCGTGATCGAGGTGAAGGCACTGTGCTGAGGTCGGGAGTGACCGAAGTGGGGACCCAGTGCCGGGGTCAGGAGTGTCTGAGACCGGGAACGATCTCGATCTCGGATAGCGCCTTGGTAGCATTACCGTTATGCGCGTGGCCGAGGTCAAGACATAATTAGCCGAGACTAATATAATCTCAGCGCTTTCGGAAACATCCCCACACAAATCAAACTCCCGATAAAACGCCATTCATTTCAGGATAGATAAAAAAAAAGGTTTTACAAGATGGGCTGTTTGGTTACCTGGAAAATGAGTTTTCCAGGAATCGTTTGTGTTTGTAATTGCGATTTCGCTCGCATTGCAATTTGCAATTCAGAGAGAGAGAGAGAGTAGGTAGGGTTTTGTATTTCTGTTCATAGGCTTGAAAGTGGGGCTGAAAACTTGAAACGAATGGGCCTTCAATAAGGTTGATGACCTGAGAATATCCCCAAGCTTCAGTTGAATGGGTCTGGGTATGGTGCTGGTTTGGGTTTATTAAACTTGTAGCTGATGGTTTGATTACTTATGTCTGGAAATGGCAAAGTGATCTAGGTTTGATCATGGATGAACTTTACAGCTTGGGATTGGATTAATCTAGCCACATTTATATATTGTCGTAGACTTGAGCATGAACTTTTCAGCTATGGATTGGGCCCAGACCTTGTTTGTAAAAAATTATTTGGACCTTGTTATAGGTTCAACTATTGAACTATATAGAGAGTGACAGACCAAGGTTGGAATTGGCCTATAAAATTGACTTAAATCAAGTGATTAGGATGATATGATGATGTGGGTTCTTTTTCTTTTTTTTTTCTTTTTTCTTTTCTACCCAACCCTAATCCACAACGAGACCTTTATTTTATCTCGCATCCCCCTGTTGTTGCAGTTATGCATCTAGGTGGGCCCCAAGGAACAGCTGCATAACTTATATGAGCTCTATGCACTTGATTGAAACAGATTTTCCTACTTGTCTTGCTATAGCTATTATATAAACTACCTTTTGAGCCCTACCTAGATGCATGCCAACCTCGGAGGTAGTGCCAAGGAGACTCTCGTTGATGCTCAAGACACATTTATGTTCTCTTTTTGTTGTGTGGGTGTGTGCGGGGCTCACTTGATATTTGTGGGCTTTATTGAGGGTTAACTACCAGTATTACTAATCGATGGAGTATTCCCAAAATTTTCTCTTATCGGAGTTGAAACTGAGATTTAATTTAAAAAAAAAATATGATTTATTTGAGTCATAGACTGATCAGGACTACACCTTATGGGACTTGCTAGTCACCAATAACCGCCATGACAAGCGCACGGAATTACCATCCTTTTAGGCTTTAACATAGAGAAATCTAAGTTAGAAAAGGACTGGAACTCCTCTGAAGGGCCGACTTGCTAAAGTTCGAACAATTCAAAATGAATGCCCTCTAAGTACATGGGGCATCCTCAAATTTTATGTAAATTGAAGCTTTTTCATTATTGGATTAACCATTTGACAAAAAAAAAAACATAATTAATACAATCTCATGCATATTTATTATCATATTTTTTATATCAAATAATCGTTCAAAGGTGGAAATAATCTCAATGTCAAATTTAAGGAGACCTATGTGCTCGGTGGGAATTTGTTTTATAAGTGAAATTTCATAAAATTAGCCTTATGAAATGTTACTTTTGTTGTTGGAATTCTCTAAATTATAGCTTCCTAGATGTAGGGGTGTTCATGGGCCGGGCCATCCCGAGCCCGATCTGTGGGCCACGTTTAATAATTGGGCCAAGCTTGGACTAAGTGAAAGAAAGCTTAAAGCCCGGCTCGGCCCGTGTAAGCAATGTATGTAATTTAATTTAACTAGTTCAAACAATTGCTCGAATGCCAACAAAATTGTTAAATAGCCTGGCTCGGCCCAGCCTGATTAATTAAATGGGCAGGCTCGGGCATGACTTTTACAGCCCAAGGCTTGGGCCGGGCCTGGGCCAATGTCTCTAAAGTCATGTTGGGCTTGGATATACATTTGCCCGGCCCGGCCCGTGTAAGGAATGTATGTAATTTAATTTAACTAGTTCAAACAATTGCTCGAATGCCAACAAAACTGATAAATAGCCCGGTTCGGCCCAACCTGATTAATTAAATGGGCAGGCTTGGGCATGACTTTTACAACTCAGGGCTTGGGCCGGGCCTAAGCCAATGTCTCTAAAGTCAGGCTGGGCTTGGATATACATTAGCCCGGCTCAACGGGGCCACGAACACCCCGACCTAGATGTTGGATTGCGTTTGTTTGGAGGAATCTTTTAACTAGAGCTCCATGTAGGAAATTTTAAATGCATTGTTAGTACGTACTTGCCTATGGAGCATTTGTATTTTTTATATAGAAGGAAACTTCCATAAATTCTACATTCCAATGCACTTTGGCTTAAAAAGTTTTAAATCCCAACTTCCTAAATAATGCGTTATGCTTGACCATTTATTTTGGAATCACGCGATTTTAGGGTAAATTAGTCAAAGGTCCCTAAATACCGTCCTTTAAGGCCTTTAATCCATAGGATTTTCGGTTAAAGCCTCTGGTCCATGCGTCTAGACTTATTGCAGGTGGAGGTCCCTAAGTATGCCAAATCATACATTTGCATGATTCATTTGCCCTTCTAACCATTTGAAATTATGTCACGCATTTAATCCCTCATTTTAAACTCCTTAACATGATATATAATAGTTGATTTGCCCCTTTAAACGCATCAAGCTGTCTAATAAATTTTATTTACTAGTTTTGGATCAAGTTTTGAAATTCAAATAAGATGAAATATATCAAGTTTCAAAATCCAAATGGGAGGGAACGATTCCAAGCCTCCTACACCAATGTACTATTCGCTGCAGAGGCACTACTTGCAAAAGCTTTCATGGATTTTCTTTCTAATCATCAAATAACCATGCCCAAGATCTGATCATCAGCTTATTTTCTTTCAATCAATCTTTGCCCCACCTCATTGTTGAGGAGTTTCTGTGCGTAGGAGTTTCTGTGATCGTTGCCCCACAAGACATATGAGAAGAATTTCACCAAGACATATCAGAAGTATTGAATTGATCTTTGCCCCGCACAAGATCAGTATTGACTCCTTGGGTTCGTTCTAGTCATGCGCGAGAGCTTCTGTGATCTTCTGTAGTTTTTTTCCTCGCGTGGCTACTATATATCCTTTCTTTCTTTTTATTGTGAGTTTCTTCAAGAAGATATATATAAGTTTATCTTAGTTTTTTTCAAAACATTTTGTTTCAAACTCAGATAAATTTATCTGAACTTCCGGCAAAACTCAGACAAATTGATTTGAGTTTTGTACAATTTTTCTGAGTTTCAAACAAATTTATCTAAGTTTGGACCAAATTTATCCAAGTTTGGACCAAATTTATCCGAGTTTAAAAAAAATTATCCGAGTTTTAAAAAAATTATCTGAGTTTTGCCCAGTTCCATGTGCAGATTTTCTAGATGATTTTCCCTTCTCAAATAAACTTATCTGAGTTTTGTCCAGTCCCACGTGCAGATTTTCTGGATGATTTTTCCTTCATTGAATCAGTTTTTTCCCTTTTTCTTTCTCTTATCTGTCGTAATCCTTGATTTGTGCAGTCAAATATTCTTTGCGAAATTGACGGGTTTTCTCCTTTTTTTTTCTCCAAATAAAACTCTTAAAGAAATCAGTTTTCCTTTTTTTGTATATCGCACAGTGTATTAAGAGGGGCACTCTGGACTTTTTAACCATTTAAAACTTGAAAAAGGACCTTTGGCTCTACGAAAAAAGAATGTGGACCATTTGCAATAAAAAATCAAAGTTTAGGGACTTCCGACCAAATGCCCTTAGAAGAATTGATATATCCCACAGCGGGAATTCTCAAAATTTTTGCAAATAAAAGGTTGTTCATTAGCATGGAATTCAGTAGATAGAAATTTACGGTCCAAAGGGTTCAAACAAAATATTCTTAAAAGAATTGAGGGCATGGCAAAACTATGGGGGCTCGGGGTGGCCATCGCCCCCCAAATTTTTTGTAAAGCCCATTCTATATCAAGCAAAATCTCAACGTTAGAAAAGAAATGTGGCAAAATTTGAAGAAGATTTCAATTTTACAACCCCCCCCTCCTGGTTGAAGAATATAATTAGTGGAGATGAAGATGGGACATGGACTTTCCTTCTTATTAAAGTGACTAAAATTTATAAAATAAAAGTGAAGATCCCAAATGACTAGAAAATGATTATCCAATATTCATTATCCTAGTAAACCAAATCCTAAGAAACCCATGTTCCTTTTATCTTTACCTTATATCATTCACCTTTCACGCATTCAATATAGAACTATTTACAGTAAATTCTCAGAGTTCCAATAACATGCAAATAAATGGGCATATACTATTCCTTTTGTGCTTAACTGTTAGGGAGGGATGACCTTTAAGCATCAAAAGTCCGTTGATTGCGCGGTTGGTGAAGCACCTTCATTCTACGGAAGAGAAGAGAAAAGAAAAGAAAAATATTTCATTGATGGTGAGGGACTTTAGTGAGTATATGGATGCGTGGATGTATGAGTAATTACCTTTTAAAAAAGAAAAGAAAAGAGAAAATATTAGCTAAATGAAAAAAAGTCTATTGCTGGTCAAAGCCCATGTCATTTAACAATCCATGTAGGCTAAAATGAAGGATTAACGCCTAAATTTCCAATTCAAATTCAGTCCATTGCCGGTCAAGCTTTGTTTGGGCCCAAGATGATGACACGACCCTTGTAGATCAGCGTTCATGCCAACATTATCCCATTTGGCTGGCCCCATGCTAATTTTATCTTACCAAAGTGGCTCCCTCAAGGAAAAAAAAAACTACATCTACACTCTTGTTCTGCTTCTGCCCATCAAATATAAGTAGTGTTTATAGTGGGCCTGTCAATTTAGTCCATTGAAATGGGTACCCGGCTTGGCTCGGCCATTCCCAAGCCCTAAAACACAGGGATTTTAAAAATATTTGAGTCTAGCGGACTGGGCTTGGACGATTATTTGAAAGTTCAATCAAAATGGGACTGGGAATGGGCAAATCATGCCCAGCCCGTTCAGACCCGGCCTGACCTGGCCGCAATATAATTTTACTAATTTCAATTGAAGTTAAATAGTGCCAATTTATGTCCTCAACTTCAATCTTATGATTATAGATTTACATGATCTATTCATGGTGGGTATTGATTTTATTGAGAACTGCCCTTTCTTTTTATTTTAATCTTGTCTGAAGGAGAGCAGTATTAATTTTATTCATGCAAGCGATATTTCAATTGAAGTTAAATAGTGTCAATCTCTGTCTTCAACTTCAATCAACATATCTATTTTACTCTCATGACTCACTAAACTTGCACTACATAAAAGAAGAAAAGAGGCACCAGAAAAGAGCAAAAGAAAAGCTCAAATAGCCAAAGAGACCATCTATAGGCCTTGTAGTTAGCGTTGCAAACGAGTATCCAATTCTTCGATTACCCAAAAGTTCCGACCCGCAAAAACCGGGTCCGGAACCTATTTTAGGTTCCGATTCATAAACGGGTCCGGGTCCGGAACCCAATTTAAGTTCCGATTGATAAACGGGTCCGGTTCCGGGTCCATATAGGTTCCGACCCGTGGACCCGAAACCTAGCATATGAGTCTTTAATATTACAAATTTGTACCTCAAAATATATTTTTTTAACATTTTAATGTATAATACTGGAGGTAATAGACATGATGCACTGTTATAAATTGAACGATATGCTTATTTTAAAAAAAAAATGAGAATAAAGAGAAATTAAAATTGATTTTGTAACTAGATTCTAGTCCTTTAGGTGGACCCGGTTCCGGAACCGGATCCGGTTTTTCCTATCGGAACCGGGTCCGGAACCAACAAAATAGGTTCCGAGTCAAAACCGGTTCCGGGTCCGGGTCCACTATGGTTCCGATCCGGAACCGTTCCGTTTGCAACCCTACTTGTAGTTGTATACCCATGCAATCAAGTAAACTCGGGACCCATACAAATGGTTCTGACAACTCCCTCAAAGTGGCTACGTTCACAGACACTAACCCCATTGATTGAGTGTTTAACGCAAATAACTAATAATACATAAGATTTTGCCAATTACATCATCATATATGTTTTAGAGTTGTTGTCCCATGAGATGTTGTTTCGGGATATATTATACAATTTTTTTTATGACAATCATACTATATAGATAATTTTTTTGTCAGCGTACATGCCAATGTCATATTTTTAACTCCACCATGTTGCTTGTTGCATTGCATTGCCGGTCCCAAGCTCGGGAAAAAGGAAGAGGGTTTAAAGTCCGGTTCACACCAGTTGTTCGGTGACTGTAAGAATAATTAGAGAATGTTTAGCTTTAGTTCAAGATCGTAGGAAATCCAGGCCTGGCCCGAGCTCGTATGGAATGAAATTTGACGTAGGTTCGTTTAATTTACGGCTGGAATTGGACAACCTCCGACAAATCCGTTTAATTTTCGAGACGAAATTGGACAATCCAAATGGGCATCCCATTGACGGGCCTAGTTTATAGAATAGCTGTCTACGCTATTACCCATCAAAACAAAACATTCAAAATGTGAAGACATGCCTTGGATTAAATGCTTACAGCTACAGGAATCAACAACTCAATGGGAACCTGCCTACCCAAGGGCAGAGGGCAAATATACTTCAACCATATCAAAACCGCATATCAAAACGGTGTATCGGTACGATCCATCCATGATCCATGTGATGAAAGCAAAACAATAATGTGTATTAGCCTGTACCTGCCTATATATGGTACCATACCAATCCCTTTTTTTTATATACTAACAAGTTGTATCACTTGGACAGGTGTGAACTCATGGGTAGTTTATCCTTTAATTTGTCAATCTTTACAGCCAAAGGGTCAGCATTAGGTGGGCAGTGGGCCCACAACTGGAATACGCGTCCTCCTTTTAAGAGAAGTTGTAGGAAGCTCTGCAGTTTTCAACAAAACATATTGCAAGGTACAATGACTGATTTTATTATGTGACGGGTCAATACTCCTTTTTTTCGTTTTCAAACCCCACTGGTAGTCGTAGATAACCGTCCTCCAACGGCGTGAAGTTGAAATGCGGGAATAAGTCGTCTATCTAATTCTAATCTGCCTGCATCAGGTGATTACTGCTGGAGGAAGGCTTTTGTTCTGTTATTACTATTTTATGCTTATGGCTTGTTTGGTATGATGTGTATTGTGGACAGTCACCTACCAAATGGAGAGGGCATGTGGTCCATGGCTTGGATGAAATGAATTTTCTTTTGAAGGGGGCGGACCAAAATAGGTAATTGGTTTTTGGAGCAAACCCAGAATCTTTATGTGGCTTTTGGGGATTTTTTCAGTTTTAACTCGGGGGGTGTTTGGATAAAAGAAGAATTTAATATCACCAAATTTAAATATTATAAGATTTTATTATCACATTTAAATATTGTAAGATTTCATTATCGCAGAATGAAATAGTGTCATATTATAATATTGTGTCACTTATGGTGTTTGGCGATTTTTACTAGTTCTAATATACCTTGAAGTGTTTGACAATTTATAAAATTTCCACGGGATGATGATGCATCAAAATAAGAAATAAGAAATAAGAAATAAATAGAGAAAGAGATGATTGACCCAATTGGAACCCACTTAACTAGTTGTCATACTGGAGTTATTTAATATTGGCAACCATGGTAGGGCTCATCTAGTTAGAAAATCATTAGAATGAATGTTGAAACTCGCAAGTATTGTAATTTAATCAATGTGGGTCCACCAAATGTTAATAAACATAATGTAATACATCCAATGGTGATTATAGCAGAGAGCTGTTAAACATCATTGAAGAAACCATTTACAAAAAATCAATGTGGGACCCATTTGATGTTAACAGTTATATTAACCAAGCTAATTATAGTAATCATTAGGGGGCATTAATGTTGGTAATCATGGTAGAAATTACCTAATGTGATATTTGTAGGACACACATAATATTAGTAATCAATAAATAACCTATGTAATTATGATAGGGTTACCGGGACCCACATAAGATTTATAAATACTAAAGGGCTCATCTAAGGTTGAGAGTAATAGTAGGATTCATATAGAAGCTAATGATATTAAAAAAATGTAGTGGGCCATCATAGTAGGAGTTCCTCATAAATTTCCACTCTTATTTACAAATACCCTTTACCCTTGTTTTTGTTAGTTTTCTTAATGAAAGATTATTTTATACAACATATACTTGAATATTATAATATGAAGGTTTTTATAAGAACGTGAGATTTTGTAAAATGCTTTCTAAGTTATCCAAACACCTAGTTTTTAGGTGTGCAGATTATATTATAAAATAAGAGATAATATAGCAAAATCTTAGAAAGGAATTGCTTTCCCAACACCCCTGAGAGTTTCTCTTTTAAAATGAGTGAGGGGAGGGCCTTTTCTGTCTACTAGGATCTATCAAATCCTTTTGTATGCACAGCCATCTAAGAAGTTTTTTTTCTTTTTTTTTTCTCTCTCCATAAATTCCTCTTAAAAAAAAAAAAACCTCAAGTTTCTT
This sequence comes from Litsea cubeba, assembly GCA_012931725.1. Lineage (NCBI taxonomy): Eukaryota > Viridiplantae > Streptophyta > Magnoliopsida > Laurales > Lauraceae > Litsea > Litsea cubeba. Next base: position 36,481,845 of record CM022949.1, read on the forward strand.
GAAGCCAAAGGCCTCAGCGTCAGTCTAGCTAGCATCAGAGGCCTATGTTCGTGTCAAAAGTCACTTGCTCCGTGGAATTGGGATCTTCTGGAAGGATCTACATACGATGCGGTGACCATGAGTGAATCATTCAGGTCCGTCATGTCACCGTAGACAGCCTAGCAAACCATAAATAATGTGGTCACCCTCACCACATCCAAACTCTTTGAAGCTGTAGAGGCCCCGCACTTTCGGTTGATGGCTCACAAGATGCCACGTGATCATGTAGTCCCTCTTCCAAATTCCAGTATCTTTCTTCCTTACCTAAAGTCTCTCCTTGATTTCTATTCGCTGACATTTCCGTCTTGTTTTTCTCTTTCCACTTTCCATCAGACAAGTTTCTATAGATCTGAAGATTACATTAAATTGCTCTCTATAAATCAAGTAACCTTCCTAACTCACCGTCAAGCACACGTCTCTCTCTAACATCCATTGTCATATCTGCTGAACTTTTTTCTTCCTTCTCCTACAAACCAATGTATGAAACTATCCAACGAAGAGATGCTAACATTTATGTGAATTACTGTATCTCAAAGCATTGAGAAGGGAAAGAGTAAAAAGAGTGTGAGAACTCTCTCTATACACCATATCTTTGACCAACCCATTTAAGAAGCTTTTGAAACGGATCCTACTTCTTGGTCAATTTTATTGGTCAATTCCTAAGAAGAAAAGCCCCCTTAGGTTTTAGTAGATAATGCATGTGATGATATACTTTCTTAGATGGGGTGGCAAGCTTCTTGGATAGGAAATGGTTGTCAGCATAAAGTTCTGGTTCTTGGATAGGAAGTGGTTGTCACCGTAGAGTTCTAAGACTTGAATCTTGCCTTTTTTGTAAGCCTAAAAGGAAGTGTTCCAAAAGATTAGATTGCATTGACATTGACGGATTTAGTTAATTTTGATCAGCCTCCAATCTATGCATTCTGATTCTCTCCACATACTTCTCATGGTTTTTTCGCAAATTTTTATTTTACTTTTTAAATACTAATTGAATATAACTTATCCTTGTTTTAACTTAATTTATTGTTCATTTGACCAGCAGCATTTTTTTTATACTTTTATTTTTATTTCTCAAAAAATCCATGAAAGTAGAGATACTGAAGTTTTAATAATTAAATTCCCACTTTTTCATATTTTATCTTCCTTTTTTTTTTTTTGAGGATTTTAATTTGTAGTCTTGCCTTTCTCCATTTAATATGAATTTTAATATTTTCTTTGTCAAAAAGTTCATTTTTTGGAATGAGAGTTTTTACCCCATTTGAGAATGTATATATATTTTTTACTTACGGAGGGTTCCCAATCCTTTGAGTTGGACTATTCCCTCTGGGCCCAGAGAGAAGTCGGGTAAAACCCTTATGGCCCCTAGGTGGTAGCAGCACAAGTGGACTCAACCTTCGGTTCCTGAAGAGGAGGGAATCCGAGGTCGATATTAAGACCTCTAGCTCGGAAAGAGGGAGGAACCGTGGTCCTGACCACTCGGCCAATCCCTTGGAGTTCATTTGAGAATGAATTAAACTGTAAAACTCATGATATATATATCTTCAGTACATCGTGAAGTCAAGATAACATTGTCAGTTTATTCTCAACCAATGAATTTGTTTATAAAGTTCTATAAATCTTATGATCATTTGAACAAATGGCTATAATTCCTATAATTATTTGAACACACACGACCACTTGAAATTCAAACAGCTCACTGTCTTACAATACTAGTACTCATTAGTGACTAGAAACCTATGCATTGAAAACTGCTACAATACCAAGTGTAAAACTGTTCATCCTCGTGTAGCTTCAAACCAACACACAAGTATATGAGGGGGAAGGAACCACTTGCTCTTCTTAATCCCAAACACCCACACCACCTCCTGGCACTGCAACAGAAAAGTGTTTTCGCGGCGCACATTTTCGCCACTAATAATAAATAAAATCGCTGCTAACTCTCTATCCCGGCGATTACTACTTCGTCGCATATCGCCGCATAAAACCCTTCACTTTTAATTTTTAGCGGTGCAAATAGCAAATCGTTGCGAAAACTTTTTCTTTCGCGGCGTTTTTTTTTCGCCGCAAATAGCCTTCAACTTATAATTACAATGTCTTTTACAGCGATAAATATCATCTTGCAGCGACTATATTTTGTGCATATTTGTCCTTTACTGTATAACAAAACTCCATTGCATCTTGGATTTACATCACTTCATGAAATCCAAATTTTGTTCGGAAGAGGGGGAAGGGAGACAAAAAAGAAATACCTTACCTTGAAAAGGTTAAATGGCATTTGCTTCTGAATACAGAAACTGCGAACTTTGTCATGATCAACAAGATCAAAACATATGTCCCTTCCAATCTGTTCTGCAAGATCCTCATTTCGAGCAACCTAAGCATGATGAAACAATTAGTAAAAAATATTTTTACTAATAGAGCCCACTAAATAGAGTTGTAGGGGCATAAAAAAAAAGGGCAGATTATTTTTTCTTTTTTTATCAAAGGGAAGGTAGAAAATGAAAACCTTAATTATGGTGTATAAATGTGCCTCTGCTTTTTCCTTCTTCTTGTGTTCCTTTTCTTCCTGTTCCTTCTTCCACCTTATCTGGAAAAGAATTTCATACATTCTCAGCGTCAACATTACCATACAGAGAAGTTAAACACAACAATGTATAAAAAGCACCTTACCCTAAGGTGTTCAGCAATGTCCTTCTCATCTACATTATAGATTATTTTCTCCTTGTCACTTTCACGAATATACACAAGCATATATGCATTTGAATATTTTGTGAACTTAAATGGAGTGTTATTGAAACCAGGATTTGTCTGTGATAACTGTTGGATATAAGCAAGAGACAAGAAGCAGGATATATTAAACGAGCGGAAATAAATAAGCAAAAAGAAAAAAAAGTGGCAATCCCAAGAATTCAAGGTAGCAGAATTCTCACCTCTTCTACATGGGGACAGAACTAGGGCGGCCCCAAAGAAATCTTGTAAAAACCATGGGAAGATTGTGAAAATTAAAAGCTCCTAAAAGAATTTTGGGATTTGGGTGGTTAGCCCTCCGAAAAAGAATCCTAATTACAGATAATTTAATAAGAAGAGGTATGATTATGGTGAATATATGCTTCGCCCATAGGATATGTGATGTGGTGCTGGGTTGGTTTGGGTGTAACTGAATCCTCCCTAATTAACTTTGTGGAACCTATTTGAATCTTGGATTAATCTGACTTGGGCACCTAGAGGAAGAAAAATGTGGAAGTTGTCTGTCCTTTCTATCATTTGGATAACTAGTGCAACAGGCCTACGTGATGAAAAAATAATTAAAATTTTAAGTAGAAATATTTATAAATATTTAAATAAATTATAAATGAAAATTAACATATAATTTATAATATAAATTCATTCAAAATTAAAATTATCTAATATGTGATATTGAAAGAATGTCTTGTTAAAGAAAATGGAAAAGTTGAAGAGTAATTATGAATAATATAACATATGATGAAGAATAAAATATATAAAATAATAACCAATTTGAATTATTGATGGAACGAAGAGTGAATTAATTTATAAAAACTGCTCATGCTCGAAAGACTTTATCTATTACTCAGTCCAACATCTTGATTTAGCACATTTTATTATTCCTTTAATTATGCATATTTTTTATTTAGTTAAATTAGTAAATGTAAATGATAATAAAAAAATTCTGATAAAGATGGAAACTAATCTGAGAAATTTTGGGGAGTTGAGAGATTTTAGGGGAAGATCAAGTAAATAGTAGAGGTTTTAGGACCTTGATTTGATTATATTTGTGCTTAGGTATAAATTGAGTGTCGATTTTAAAGTTAAATGTGGATTTTGAAGTTAATTGGCATCCATAATGGGCCCCACGGATTGGTCCTACTGAATATTGAAAGAAAAATATGGAGAAGAAAATAGCAAAAATATAATCTATGAAAGTGGCCTTCATAAATTATGAGTTTGGAAAGAAAAATAGTTTGGCTTTCACAATGGAAGCCATAAATATTTCATTCTAATGCCACAGGCCTACACCCAATGTATATAGGCCATCATAAGAAATAATTAAAATTTTAATTAGAAACATAAATAAATTATAAATGAATATTAACATATAATTCATAATACAAACGCAATTAAAAACTGAATTTTAAAATTCAAGGCTTTAATGGAAAAAATAAATCAAATGATCCAATCGAATTATCTAATACGTGATATTGAAATAACGACTCAATTATAGAATAACAGGTAAAAAAAAAAAGATAAGTCAAAAAGTAATTATGAATAATATAATACTAGCAAAATTACCCATGCTTAGCATGGATATGGCAAATATTGCAATTTAAATACTCATGTATAAAAAATTCATAGCTTGTTTAGAAAGAAAGCAAAGAAAAAAAATATTATGAGTATGTATTTATATAATTGAATAATTGGTATCATAGAATGAAAAAACTGAGAATTAGAGTAAAAAGGGAATGATAGAGTTTGAGTTGAATTGAAACAAAGTCTTTGAGAAATAAAAGAAAAGAAAAGAAAAGAAAAGTGGAGAGCAGTTATGAGTGGTTATGATAAAGAGATAAATAAGGTAGTTAATGTAACTTTTGGTCAAATTTATAACCAATAGTCAAAATTTAATCCAAAACCTCCTACCTTAATATATTATAATATGACGAGGAACAAAATATTTAAAAGAATAATCAGTTTGAATTGTTGATGGTACGAAGAGTGAATTAATTTATAAAAATTGTTCAAGCTTGGAAGAGTACTCTATCTATTACTTGGTCCAAAATCTTGATTTTTCTTATTTAACTTTTTCTTATTTAGTTAAATTAGTAAATGTAAATGATAATTAAAAACTTGTGATAAAGATGAAAACTCGTAAGAGAAGTTTTAGAGAGCTGGGAGATTTAGGGTTAAGTAAATAGTAGATATTTTTGGACCTTGATTTGATTATATTTATTCTTATGCATAAATTGAATGTCAATTTCAAAACTTAATTTGGATTTTGAAATCAATCGGCTTCCATAATGGGCCCCACAGACTAATTCTACCGAATATTAAAAGTAAAATAAGGAGAAAAAAGCAGTAAATACAGTGGGTACCATTAATTGTGAGTTTGAAAAGAAAAGAAATATAGCTTTCACAATGGAACCCATAGACTTGTTTAGTTAAATTAGTACATATAAATGAAAAGAGAAAAAATGGCTTTGATCGTGGGCACCACAAACTGATTAAAAATAATAAAGATGAAGCCGACTATGATATATAAATGGCCCTCAAATTCCCACAACTTGGATATAACGTGAGGGTCCAACAAACTGATCTATAACAAAATTTAACACATGCATGCCTATCTATTATAAAAAATAATAGTCAGCTTGATCTCTATATTTTTCATCAGTTTGTAGGTCCTACTATAAAAGTCAAAGGGCATTTGTTACTTTTTTTCTCGTTTTGTTAGTTTAATAATTTGTGGGACTCAATTTGTAGAGATTATGAATTTGAGGAAACAGTAGGGATTGAAATACTCTAAAAAACCGTGGGTATACTAAATTTGAGGAAACTATGGGCTGAATTTGTAGAGATTGATATACTTTAGGAAAGTTAGAGATTTTCTTTCATTTGAGTTTCAAGAAATAAAAGAAAGGAGTTATCTATAAGGATTGGGTAGGGTGTGCTACATGTCATTGCAAAAGTCCAAGAGGAAGCGCCATGTGTCGCTCCCCCGTGAAGAGTAGTTATGAATAATATAATACTAGCAAAACCCCGTGGATAACCACGAAACCACCAAATGCTAACCACGAAACCACCATATGCACAGACTGATATGAATTATTTTTAATAAATTTATTAATTAGTAAACTTGTGAGTTCTTTTTTTTCGTTGCTAATTTGATCTTTATGTTTTTTTTCTAAATGTTTTATTCTTTAGGTGAGGCATGATTTGATTAAGAAAGATCAAATGATCATAGACCTAACAAATTGACCTGATATATTTAAGTGGGACCCCCAAGATTAATGGGGTCCACCATCTATATTCTAACCGTCCATAAAACCATATGATGCAGGCTGGGACCGATGAATTGCTTGATAAAGATCAAATGATCAAATGATCATAGACCTCACAAATTGACCAAACCTAACCTATTTAAGTGGAACCCCCAGATGAATGGAGTCCACCATCTCTATTCTAACCGTCCATAAAACCATATTATGTGGGATGGGACCCATGAATTGATTAAGAAAGATCAAAGGATCAAATGATCGCAGACCTAACAAATTGACCAAATATTTTTAAGTGGGACCTAGATGAATGGAGTCCACCATCTTTATTCTAACCGTCCATAAAATCAAATGATGCGGGCCGGGACCCATGAATTGATTGATAAAGATCAAATTATCATAGACCTCTCAAATTGACCAAACCTGAACTATTTAAGTGGGGCTCCCAAGATGAATGGGGTCCACCATCTATATTCTAACTGTCAATGAAATAATCTGATGTGGGCTGGGACCCGTGATTGCTTGATAATGATCAAAGTATTAAATGATCATAGACCTCACAAATTGACCGAACCTAACCTATTTAGGTGGAACCCCCTAGATGAATGGGGTCCACCATCTTTATTCTAACCTTCCATAAAACCATATTATGCTGTATGAGACCCATGAATTGATTTAAAAAGATCAATGGATCAAATGATCGTAGACCTAACAAATTGATCAAATATGTTTAAGTGAGACCCAGATGAATGGGGTCCACCATCTCTATTCTAACCGTCCATTAAATTATATGATGCGGGCCGGGACCCATGAATTGATTGATAAAGTTCAAATGATCATAGACCTCATAAATTGACCAAACCTAATTTATTTAAGTGGGACCCCAAAGATGAATGGAGTCCACCATCTATATTCTAACCGTTTATAAAACCATATGATGCGGGCTGGGACCCATGAATTGCTTGATAAAGGTCAAAGGATCAAATGATCATAGACCTCACAAATTGACCAAACCAAACCTATTTAAGTGGAACCCCCCAGATGAATGGGGTCCACCAACTCTATTTTAACCATCTCTATTCTAACCGTCCATAAAATCATATTATGCGGGATCGGACCCATGAATTGATTAAGAAAGATCAAAGGATCAAATGATCATAGGCCTAACAAATTAACCAAATATTCTTAAGTAGGACCCAGATGAATTGGGTCCACCATCTTTATTCTAACCGTCCACAAAATTGACCAAACCAAACCTATTTAAGTGGAACCCCCCAGATGAATGGGGTCCACCAACTCTATTTTAACCATCTCTATTCTATTCGTCCATAAAATCATATTATGCGGGATGAGACCCATGAATTGATTAAGAAAGATCAAAGGATCGAATGATCATAGACCTAACAAATTGACCAAATATTTTTAAGTGGGACCCAGATGAATGGGGTCCACCATCTTTATTCTAACCGTCCATAAAATCAAATGATGTGGGCCGGAACCCATGAATTGATTGATATAAATTTAGTAAATCTAGTGTGTTGGCTTAATTAGGGATCTCAAGGAGAGATTTTAGGTCTTTGAGTGGAAGATGATTCTTGATGGAGAGATTTTAAGTCTTTTGAGTGTGTAATAGATATAGAGATTTTAGGGATAAGGGCAACTCCGGAAATGACATTGCAAAAAATTTGAGGTCGCGCCACGTGTCCACTTAAAAGTTGAATGGAGTCCACCATCTATATTATAACCGTTCATAAAACCATATGATGCGGGCTGGGACCCATGAATTGCTTGATAAAGGTCATAGGATCAAATGATCATAGACCTCACAAATTGACCAAACCAAACCTATTTAAGTGGAACCCCCCAGATGAATGTGGTCCACCAACTCTATTTTAACCATCTCTATTCTAACCGTCCATAAAATGATATTATGCGGGATGGGACCCATGAATTGATTAAGAAAGATCAAAGGATCAAATGATCATAGACCTAACAAATTAACCAAATATTTTTAAGTGAGATCCAGATGAATGGGGTCCACCATATTTATTCTAACCGTCCACAAAATTGACCAAACCAAACCTATTTAAGTGGAACCCCCCAGATCAATGGGGTCCACCAACTCTATTTTAACCATCTCTATTCTAACCGTCCATAAAAAAATATTATGCGGGATGGGACCCATGAATTGACTAAGAAAGATCAAAGGATCATAGACCTAATAAATTGACCAAATATTTTTAAGTGGGACCCAGATGAATGGAGTCCACCATCTTTATTCTAACCGTCCATAAAATCAAATGATGCGGGCCGGGACCCTTGAATTAATTGATATAAATTTAGCACATCCGGTGTGTTGGCTTATTTAGTGATCTCATGGAGAGATTTTAGGTTTTTGAGTGGAAGATGATTCTTGATGGAGAGATTTTAGGTCTTTTGAGTGTGTAACAGATATAGAGATTTTAGGGATAAGGGCAACTTCGAAAATGACATACGTGTCCACTTAAAAGTTGAATGGAGTCCACCATCTATATTCTAACCGTTCATAAAACCATATGATGCGGGCTGGGACCCATGCATTGCTTGATAAAGGTCAAAGGATCAAATGATCATAAACCTCACAAATTGACCAAACCAAACCTATTTAAGTGGAACCCCCCAGATGAATGGGGTCACCGGCCAACTCTATTTTAACCATCTCTATTCTAACCCTCCATAAAATCATATTATGCCGGATGGGACCCATGAATTGATTAAGAAAGATCAAAGGATCAAATGATCATAGACCTAACAAATTGACCAAATATTTTTAAGTAGGACCCAGATGAATTGGGTCCACTATCTTTATTCTAACCGTCCACAAAATTGACCGAACGAAACATATTTAAGTGGAACCCCCCAGATGAATGGGGTCCACCAACTCTATTTTAACCATCTCTATTCTAACCGTCCATAAAATCATATTATGCGGGATGGGACCCATGAATTGATTAAGAAAGATCAAATGATCAAATGATCATAAACCTAACAAATTGACTAAATATTTTTAAGTGGGACCCAGATGAATGGGGTCTACCATCTTTATTCTAACCGTCCATAAAATAAATGATGCGGGCCGGGACCCTTGAATTGATTGATATAAATTTTGCACATCCGGTGTGTTGGCTTATTTAGCGATCTTATGGAGAGATTTTAGGTGTTTGAGTGGAAGATGATTCTTGATGGAGAGATTTTAGGTCTTTTGAGTGTGTAATAGATATAGAGATTTTAGGGATAAGGACAACTCCGGAAATGACATTGCAAAAAATTTGAGGTTGCGCCACGTGTCCACTTAAAAGTTGAATGGAGTCCACCATCTATATTCTAACCATTCATAAAACCATATGATTCGGGCTGGGACCCATGAAATGCTTGATAAAGGTCAAAGGATCAAATGATCTTAGACCTCACAAATTGACCAAACCAAACCTATTTAGGTGGAACCCCCCCGATGAATGGGGTCCACCAACTGTATTTTAACCATCTCTATTCTAACCGTCCATAAAATCATATTATGCGGGATGGGACCTATGAATTGATTAAGAAAGATCAAAGGATCAAATGATCATAGACCTAACAAATTGACCAAATATTTTTATGTGGGACCGAGATGAATGGGGTCCACCATCTTTATTCTAACCGACCATAAAATTGACCAAACCAAACCTATTTAAGTGGAACCTCCCAGATGAATAGGGTCCACCAACTCTATTTTAACCATCTCTATTCTAATCGTCCATAAAATCATATTATGCGGGATGGAACCCATGAATTGATTAAGAAAGATCAAAGGATCAAATGATCATAAACCTAACAAATTGACTAAATATTTTTAAGTGGGACCCAGATGAATGGGGTCCACCATCTTTATTCTAACCGTCCATAAAATCAAATGATGCGGGCCGGGACCCATGAATTGATTGACATAAATTTAGCACATCCGGTGTGTTGGCTTATTTAGGGATCTCATGGAGAGATTTTAGGTTTTTGAGTGGAAGATGATTCTTGATGGAGAGATTTTAGGTCTTTTGAGTGTGTAATAGATATAATGATTTTAGGGATAAGGGCAACTCCGGAAATGACATTGCAAAAAATTTGAGGTTGCGCCACGTGTCCACTTAAAAGTTGAATGGAGTCCACCATCTATATTATAACCGTTCATAAAACCATATGATGCGGGCTGGGACCCATGAATTGCTTGATAAAGGTCATAGGATCAAATGATCATAGACCTCACAAATTGACCAAACCAAACCTATTTAAGTGGAACCCCCAGATGAATGGGGTCCACCAACTCTATTTTAACCATCTCTATTCTAACCGTCCATAAAATAATATTATGCGAGATGGGACCCATGAATTGATTAAGAAAGATTAAAGGATCAAATGATCATAGACCTAACAAACTGACCAAATATTTTTAAGTAGGACCCAGATGAATTGGGTCCACCATCTGTATTCTAACCGTCCACAAAATTGACCAAACCAAACATATTTAAGTGGAACCCCCAGATGAATGGGATCCACCAACTCTATTTTAACCATCTCTATTCTAACCGTCCATAAAATCATATTATGCGGGATGGGACCCATGAATTGATTAAGAAAGATCAAAGGATCAAATGATCATAGACCTAACAAATTGACCAAATATTTTTAAGTGGGACCCAGATTAATGGGGTCCACCATCTTTATTCTAACCGTCCATAAAATCAAATGATGTGGGCCGGGACCCATGAATTGATTGATATAAATTTAGCACATCCGGTGTGTTGGCTTATTTAAGGATCTCATGGAGAGATTTTAAGTTTTTGTGTGGAAGATGATTCTTGATGGAGAGATTTTAGGTCTTTTGAGTGTGTAATAGTTATAGAGATTTTAGGGATAATGGCAATTCCGGAAATGACATTGCAATAAATTTGAAGTTGCGCCACGTGTCCACTTAAAAGATGAATGTAGTCCACTATCTATATTCTAACCGTTCATAAAACCATATGATGCGGGCTGGGACCCATGAATTGCTTGATAAAGGTCAAAGGATCAAATGATCATAGACCTCACAAATTGACCAAACCAAACCTATTTAAGTGGAACCCCCCAGATGAATGGGGTCCACCAACTCTATTTTAACCATCTCTATTCTAACCGTCCATAAAATGATATTATGCGGGATGGGACCCATGAATTGATTAAGAAAGATCAAAGGATCAAATGATCATAGACCTAACAAATTGACCAATTATTTTTAAGTGGGATCCAGATGAATGGGGTCCACCATCTTTATTCTAACCGTCCACAAAATTGACCAAACCAAACCTATTTAAGTGGAACCCCCAGATGAATGGGGTCCACCAACTCTATTTTAACCATCTCTATTCTAACCGTCCATAAAATCATATTATGCGGGATGGGACCCATGAATTGATTAAGAAAGATCAAATGATCAAATGATCATAAACCTAACAAATTGACTAAATATTTTTAAGTGGGACCCAGATGAATGGGGTCCACCATCTTTATTCTAATCGTCCATAAAATCAAATGATGCGGGCCGGGACCCTTGAATTGATTAATATAAATTTAGCACATCCGGTGTGTTAGCTTATTTAGGGATCTCATGGGGAGATTTTAGGTTTTTGAGTGGAAGATGATTCTTGATGGAGAGATTTTAGGTCTTTTGAGTGTGTAATAGATATAGAGATTTTAAGGATAAGGGCAACTCCGAAAATGACATTGCAAAAAATTTGAAGTTGCGCCACGTGTCCACTTAAAAGTTGAATGGAGTCCACCATCTATATTCTAACCGTTCATAAAACCATATGATGCGGGCTGAGACCCATGAATTGCTTGAAAAAGGACAAAGGATCAAATGATCATAGACCTCACAAATTGACCAAACCAAACCTATTTAAGTGGAACCTCCAGATGAATGGGGTCCACCAACTCTATTTTAACCATCTCTATTCTAACCGTCCATAAAATCATATTTTGCGGGATGGGACCCATGAATTGATTAAGAAAGATCAAATGATCAAATGATCATAGACCTAACAAATTGACCAAATATTTTTAAGTGGGACCCAGATGAATGGGGTCCACCATCTTTATTCTAACCGTCAATAAAATTGACCAAACCAAACATATTTAATTAAGTGGAACCCCCCAGATGAATGGGGTCCACCAACTCTATTTTAACCATCTCTGTTTAAACCGTCCATAAAATCATATTATGCGGGATGGGACCCATGAATTGATTAAGAAAGATCAAAGGATCAAAAGATCATAGACCTAACAAATTGACCAAATATTTTTAAGTGGGACCCAGATGAATGGGGTCCACCATCTTTATTCTAACCGTCAATAAAATCAAATGATGCGGGCCGGGACCATGAATTGATTGAAATAAATTTAGCACATCCGATGTGTTGGCTTATTTAGGGATTTTATGGAGAGATTTTAGGTTTTTGAGTGGAAGATGATTCTTGATGGAGAGATTTTAGGTCTGTTGAGTGTGTAATAGATATAGAGATTTTAGGGGTAAGGGCAACTCCGAAAATGACATTGAAAAAAATTTGAGGTTGCGCCACGTGTCCACTTAAAAGATGAATGGAGTCCACCATCTATATTCTAACCGTTCATAAAACCATATGATGCGGGCTGGGACCCATGAATTGCTTGATAAAAGTCAAAGGATCAAATGATCATAGACCTCACAAATTGACCAAACCAAACCTATTTAAGTGGAACCCTCCCCCCCCGATGAATGGGGTCCACCAACTCTATTTTAACCATCTCTATTCTAACCGTCCATAAAATCATATTATGTGGGATGGGACCTATGAATTGATTAAGAAAGATTAACGGATCATATGATCATAGACCTAACAAATTGACCAAATATTTTTATATGGGACCCAGATGAATGGGGTTCACCATCTGTATTCTAACCGTCCATAAAATTGACCAAACCAAACCTATTTAAGTGGAACCCCCCAGATGAATGGGGTCCACTAACTCTATTTTAACCTCTCTATTCTAACCGTCTATAAAATCATATTATGCGGGATGGAACCCATGAATTGATTAAGAAAGATCAAAGGATCAAATGATCATAGACCTAACAAATTGACCAAATATTTTTAAGTGGGACCCAGATGAATGGGGTCCACCATCTTTATTCTAACCGTCCATAAAATCAAATGATGCGGGCCGGGACCTATGAATTGATTGATATAAATTTAGCACATCCGGTGTGTTGGCTTATTTAGGGATCTCATGGAGAGATTTTAGGTTTTTGAGTGGAAGATGATTCTTGATGGAGAGATTTTAGGTCTTTTGAGTGTGTAATAGATATAAAGATTTTAGGGATAAGGGAAACTCCAGAAATGACATTGCAAAAAATTTGAGGTTGCGCCACGTGTCTTTATGTGAGGAAGTGTATACATCCCTTTAGTAATATAGATATGATGAAGAGGAAAATATATAAAAGAATAATCAGTTTGAATATTTGATGGTATGAAGAGTGAATTAATTTATAAAAATTATTCATGCTTGGAAGAATCTATCTATTACTGGGTCCAACATCTTGATTTGCCGCATTTTATTATTTCTTTGATTCTGCATATTTTTTGGACGTGAGAGATTTTAGAGGAAGATCAAGTAAACTGTAGATATTTTATAATCTTGATTTGGTTATATTTGTACTTAGGCATGAATTGAGTGTCGGTTTCAAAATAAAATGTGGTTTTTGAAATCAAATGGCTTCAACAATGGGCCCCATGATTAATTCTACTGAATATTGAAAGAAAAACAAGAAAAAGTAGCAAAATACAACCTATGAAAGTGCCCCCGTAAATTATGAGTTTGGAAAGAATTTTTTTTTGGTTTTCACAATGGGACCCCAGATTGTTCAAACTTGGAATAAAGAAAAGAAAAGGAAAGAAATTGGCTTTGATAGTGGGCACCACAGATTGATTAAAAACAACAAAGATGAAGACAACTTTGATTTATAAGTGGGCTCCAAACTTCTGCAATTTGGATATGACATGAGGGTCCCACAGATTGATCTGTAATAAAATTAAAACATATATGCTCACCCTATCGTAGAAATCATAGGCAACTTGATTTTTATATTTTTCATCAGTATGTAGGTCCCACTATCAAATTAAGCCAAATGGTCTTTTGTTCTTTTTTTTTTTTAATCTCTTTTTATTAGTTTAATAATGTATGGGGCTCAGTCAAGGTAAATGGTCAATGTGACTTAGGAAAATGATTTTGGGAGGGTCCAAAAAGAAGTTTGTATCATATGCTATGTTTTAGAGAAGAATTGTGAGGGAAGGGATTTGAGTCTAAAAACAAAACACATAAATTATCTATATAGATTAGGTGGGGTATGCCACATGTCATTGAGAAACCAAGGGGAAGCGTCACATGTCGCTCTCCCACAAAGAGGGTTTCTGTCATTATATATATAATATATAATAATTTGGAAGGAGAGAAACACCATGTGTTTTGAAGAGATTGTTTCAAATGTGACTTCAGTCACTGATAACATCCTTTCTCTTGAAAGGTACAAAATGGTTGGTGCAGTTGAGATATATTCTTGAAATTTTTTGTGTATAAATCGATCCACACCATTAGCCACATCAGCATATGGAAGTGGGATCCAATTAATACATCTCAATTTTGAATTAAAAAAAAAAACTACGTCATCTTGAAACGACTTACTGAACGGATATCTCTCTTGTTTCTCTCCATCTAACGCCCTCTTCTTCTCTCTCTCCCCACTCTTTCCTTCTATCCCTTTCTAATCTTCACTGCCCTCTCTGTATCTCAAATGTTTGGTCCTGCTTACAATCTCTCATTTGAGCAGGTATAAAAGCAACTAAAAATGGATGCGACATTCAAATTCTTTTTCTTCAAAGTTGAGAAATGATTGGTACAGACATGGGTGATTTTGGAATGTCCAATAATTGATATAGGGGACATTCTACTGGCACTCAAGAAAAATCTCTTCACATGTACAAATTAAAAAAAAAAAACTGCCTAAACTACCCTTCCCCCTTCCACCCTCCTCCCTCTTCTTTCCCCCCTCCCAGTCGCTGGCAGCATTGGTCTCTTCCTCCCTCCCCGCATTTTCTCTCCCTCTCTCTCCCTTCTTCTTCTTCTCCCTCACGCCTCCTGCTGCCACCGGACACCCTCGCTGCCGCCGACTGCCACCGCCACCACCCGACCCCCTTTCTTCCTCTCCACATCACTGCCGCCCCATCTCCATCTTATTTCCCCCTTTCTCTTCCTTCCTCTCTCACTCCCCCTTGCTGTCCCATGTCACCGTGCCTTCACCTGCGCCATCGGCGACCACCACCAAGCTCTCCTCTTCCCTCTCTATTTCCCCCATTTTCCCTCTCTATGTTTCTCACTTTCTTTCTTTTTCTCTCTCCCATCTCCTTGCTGCCACGTGAATCCCCCACCCCCACCCTCACCCCCCCCCCCCCCCCCCCTCATTCTCTCTGTTCTTTCTTCGTTTTCTCTTTCCCCTCCTTCTTCTTCTCCTCCATGGGAGGGATTGGGGTGATTGGGCTCGGTAGTGGGAGGAGAGTGGAAGGGGGATGGGGCTTGGTACGTGGAGGGGGTGGGGTGACTGGGCAATGGGGGAGGGGAAGGGAGAGGGAGAGGGAGAGGGAGAGGGAGGAGGGTAGTTTAGGCAAATTTTTTTATTTTAAAAATTGTGTGAAGATTTTTTTTTTTTGTGTGCGCCAGTAGAATGTCCCTTGATATAGTGAGGTTTTCCGGCCAAATAGTGATAGATTATATATGGCTTTTTACTAAAAATATTTTTGTCCTTAAATGTGCAATTGTATGGATTCTCATTACTGAAAATAGATGAAAAGGTCTCAGGAGTATTGGATGTAGTATTTCATGAAGAAGAATTGTTGAAGAATATATTAGTTATATTATTATTCTCAAAAATGCACTTATTCGATTCACACGAAAACTAATTTGTGTATCGCACCTCATTCTTTGTTTGTGACCTTGACTGTTAAATCATATATTTTGCATTAGATTTATTTAATCCGTATATCGCACGGGCTTTATGCTACAGTAAAGCTTTATGGCTCTTTCTTGGTGTCTATTAATCCACTATTTTCGTGGGATTTTGCCGTACGAATTGGTACTTAACTAAAAGTAGGTTGTGCTATCTTATTAGGCCCTTTGCCTTTCCTTTCTTTCATTTAGGTTTCCCTTTTGTGCTGGGGTCGGTTGCAAGCTTGTCAATAAACTGTTCTTGTACAACTTACTTTTACTTAATAAATTTTACCTTTCAAAAAAATTACACTTTTTATACTTTTCATATTAGCCTTCCAAAAACTATACTCAGATGTAGGAGCTCACATGTATTGTATCGAAAGCTGAATCATACAAAAGAAAAGAGACAAGGGAAGAAGAAGATTAAGATCACCAGACTCATAATATTGTAACATGGTTTCGCGCTATTTATGAGTCAATAGCCCGTCAACCGTCAACGGTCATGTGTATTTGTGAAAACGTGATTAACGCCTCAATCTCCTCCCTCCCTCCACAGGACCCTTATCAATGTCTTCCCTCTCTCTCCTCTTTCTTAGTCTACTCTCTCTCCCGTCAAACCACGGTAAAAAAAAACATCCATAGCCACAGTATATGTCTTCCCCTT
Source organism: Litsea cubeba (assembly GCA_012931725.1). Lineage (NCBI taxonomy): Eukaryota > Viridiplantae > Streptophyta > Magnoliopsida > Laurales > Lauraceae > Litsea > Litsea cubeba. Next base: position 36,498,615 of record CM022949.1, read on the forward strand.
AGTAACCCGAACATCGCCCTACCTTATTTGGGATTCGTCCACGGAGCCGGGATCAGCGGAATATGATACAAATCGTACATAATTTTTAGTTTATATGTATTTTCTTTTTTAAACTTGACATTTATCTTTTAAATAAAGAAGCTTCTTTTGATTTATTAGTTATTGTCTATTTTATGTGATTAATTGCAAAGTTAATATTTTTTTTATTTTTAATATTTGAATATATGAATAAAATATATGCGTGCCTATTAATTAATTATTTATAAACCCATAAATACTAGATTGTCAATAGGCCGGAGACGCTCCGAATATATAATTATTTTAAAATTGGGAGCTTTGGTCGGAGGTCCCTTAAAGCAAGACTTTGTTGCAAACAGTTAAAAAAAAAAAAAACGTTCTCACACTTTTTCATACCTGAAATGTTTAATTTACCATTTCTTTAAATCATATTCCATGATTAGTGGGATATCCCATTAATAATGATTAACTACCATTAATTGCCCACGATTGATGGTATCCATTAATGAGATTTTCAAATAAATTCTAAAAACACACAAGTAGCTTTCAAAATAACGCAAATAAATTTTAAAAAAAATCAATAATTTCAAAAAATATAATAAATTAAAAATAATAATAATAAATTTCAAAAGAACGCAATAAATTTAAAAAAGATGCAAATAAGTTTCAAAAGATCGAAATAAATTTAAAAAAATGTAAATAAATTTCAAAAGACTCAAATAAATCTCAAAAGATCCAAAGAAAATTCAAAAGATGCAAATAAATTTCAAAAGACGCAAATGAATTTCAAAAGACGCAAACACATTTGCCAAAACTAAGATAAATCAAATTTTCAAATTTCTAAAAAAATTGCCAAAAACTCAAGTATTTTTTGCAAAACTCAGTTAAATTTATTTCAAAAACGCAAATAAATTTGAAAAGAAACAAATAAATTTCAAAAGACGCAAATAAAATAAAAAAAAAACTCAAATAGATTTCAAAAAATGTAAATAAATTTGCTAAAAAACTCAAATAAGTTTTTAAAAAAACTTAGATAAATTTGCCAAAAACACATAGAAATATGGCAGAAGACAGATAAATTTGACAAAAACTCCAATAAATTTAACAAAAATTCAGATAAATTTGATAAAACCTCAGATAAATTTGACAAAAGCTCATATAAATTTGACAAAACTCAGATAAATTTGACAAATTGCGTGGACTAGGTCAACCTGAACTGACCCGACCCGACCTAGACCTGGTACAGAAGACTTAGAGAACTGGGTCATCTTCTTCACATTTTGGTTCTGGAATCAGAACCAGAACTAGTGCTCTTCCTCCTTCGGCTACGGCAGGGAGCGGCAGAACCGGAAGGCGCTTCTCAGGAATCTTCAGGCGGTAATGGCATGAGTCTTCTTCCTCGGCGACGCGCAATCCGGCAGACCCAAGAATCCTCTCGTCTCTTGTCTTTTTCTTCAGTCGAAACAGAACCTAGTTCTGGCTTGCGTTTGGGCTCTTCTTCCTCTCCGACCACGCAGGCTGCGGCGTATTAGACTTCTAGTCAAAACAAGAACCTTCTTCTCAAATCTGTCGATCGGATCTACACCTGCAAACTAATCCGGAACCAGGGAACGATCCATTCTCTTTTCTGCGATTTGTGTGGCCCACCGAGATCAGAACCGATCTCTTCTCTGCTTCAGCAGGTGAATCAGAGATTTGACTTTCCAAATAGGAAATCAGAGAAATCGCAGAGGCTTTAAGTCGACATCGACGGAATCCCCACCGTTCGCTACCGGAACCATTGATGAAATGAAAAGAAGAAAAAACATAAAGAGAAAAAGAGGAGGAAGAGTGAGAGGAGTGGGGGTGTCTTCTCTGATGGAGAACATGTATTCTCATCAACCAACTGGACAATCTTTGAAAAAGGAGAACAGAAGATTTAAAATTTTATGCTAAAAACAGTTGAAAGTACAAATTAGTTCTGAAAAATGTGACTTATGATTACAAATAGTCTAGTTGAATGGACTAGAGACCTTAACAAGTTTTTATTTGAACTTAAGGCTTAATACATTCCATTATAAGGACTTAAGGTCTTCCCTACCGACTTATTGCAGTACCTAGACCGAGTTATTGCAATACCTCTGTGCCGAACGACCATTCGACGACTTTGGCGTGGTCCCACTCCCCCGCCAACTTTACCTATTATTCTCAATTCGATTCCTCTTTCCTTCTTCACCGTCACCAAACACACACAAGAAGATAGAGAGAGAAAAAAAAACCAAACGAACGAGAGAAATTTGAAGAAGACAAACAAAGAAAAAGTCGTCTACGACTCTCTTTTGCGTGTGAAAACACGACAATCAAAATCCCCATCCATAGTTTCCGTTGACTCCCACGGTCTCTCTACATACTAAGTATCTCCTTCAAATGCATTTCTCGTAGGGTTCTTTCTATTGTTGTTGTTTGTAGCCACTCTCATGGCATCCTTCTTCGTCTTTGTATTGTTTTTCTTCTTCTTCTTCTTCTTCTTGCAGAGCTGCTGCCATGGAGCTACTGGCACCTTCCGCTTCGATCTCCACCATCGATTCTCAGATCCCGTCAAGAGGTGGGCTGCGGAGAGATCCGACGCCGGTTTCCGGCCGGAGGAATGGCCGGAGAAGGGGACTGTTGACTATTACGCCGCTTTAGTTGATCACGACCGCGTTCTACGCGGCCGCGGCCTGGCGGAGGAGGTGAACCAGACGCTCACCTTCTCGAAGGGAAACGAGACGTTTCGGCTCAACAACTTGGGATTGTATGGCTCCTTCCTAATCCGATCTATCGTTCTTTCTTACTATATCGTCTGATTTGTTCTGTGTAGTGTGGTTGTTTGATTGATCTGGTCCGTTCATGCGGCGCACCTTCGTATGTGTATGAACTGGACCGATTTTCAGTCCAATTGAAGTGATTTGCACCGTTTGATTGATACATTTAAATTATGCCATTTCGATTGGGATGTGGACGGAGGCGTATGGTATGAGCGGATTAGATCTATGAACAATAGTGGGCCCCACATGTTGCAGGATCAGCATTCAGCTCTCTGTCTTCTTGGATTAGGGTTTTGTAGGGTTTTTGTGCTTTTAGGAAGGAATTGGATTTTGAAATTCTCTTCACTATAGATATTTTTTTTGGGTGAAAAATTCAGTTTGCATTATGCAACGGTTTCCTTAGGGACGCCGAGCAAGGATTTCTTGGTGGCGCTGGACACAGGGAGCGATCTGTTTTGGGTGCCTTGCGATTGCAAAAGTTGCGCGCCCACGGCTTCTGCCAATTATGGATTTGTATGTTGTTTCTTCTTTCTGTTTTCTTCTCTTTCAGTTGCTGTTGTTGTTATTGTTATTATTGTTACTGTTTTATGATAAGTTTATATGAGCTTTTGTGAAGAAATCATATGGGATGTCCCTACTCCCTGTCCCCTGCACTATGATGTTGGTGACTTTTTAGACGAAGATCCTACCAATTTGGATGATTGTGATATTTTGGTTACTGGACTACAAAGGGGCAAATGTTTTACGTTTAGTATGATTTCTTGATGGGATTGTTTAAGAGGGATGCAATCAGACGGACAGTTTAGATCCTCTTTCTTGCAGATATTCCAAATTTGTTGTATTAGTGGCCATGCACTACTTTCTTTTCTTCTTTTTTGTTTTCTTGCTCATATTCAGCATAACCACTTAGTTTTTTTCTATAATTGTTTCAACCGAACGATATTTCAAAGTTCACAATGATTTTAAGCGTTGTTGTAGATTTTTCTTTATACTCTCCTGTAGGTGCTTATTGTTTGTCTTTTTACTTGCAGAAAAATAATTTTGATTTCAACATTTACAGTCCCAATACATCATCAACAAGCAAAAATGTCCCATGCACCAACGATTTATGTGCAGCCCAGAATGAGTGCTCTGGGGGTGCCGATATTTGTCCTTATACTGTTGAATACGCTTCTAACAATACCTCATCTTCTGGAGTTTTGGTGGAAGATGTGATGTACTTGGCACCAGAAGATGGTCAACATGAAGTTGTTGATGCGCGGATCATATTTGGGTAATACTTGCCTTTTCATTTGTTCCCAGCCTTTTTTAATTCACCTCAAGTTTGTTCAAGTTATGCTATTGAAAGAAAAGGCTTGTCTTACCTTCACAGCTTGTTTCCTTGCATGTATTTTGAATGGTTGAATTTCTAATTCGATCTTCTCATTATCATTCTGATACACTTGTTTAGGTTTATTTGCATAAACACAAATTTGAAAATGAACATGATTTCTTGGTGGAATGGCTGTTTAGCCATATCTTTTATGTTGAGTGTTGTGGAACTAAGAAACTGCATTTTGGGTTAGTGTTTGTGGAGAAGCATGCAAATGCATCCCGCGCCATGTAAGCATTCACTCTCCTTCTTACTTGAGTTGCATGCGAAAATTGTGAGAGAGGGCTACTCAAATAGAAGGTTCTTGTCTAGATGTAGAGCTACCTAATTTGTGAAATTGCTCGAGAAAATGCCTAAGATCTGCTGCATTGAATCTCTACACTGAATGAAGATTGGCCAAGGCTCAAAATATATGCTGATATGTATCATAGTAGCCAGTAGTTATCAGTTTTCCACATTCGACTTTAAAGTAATATGGATGTGTTGGTCTGCATAAGAAAAATGCCTATGCCAAGTGATACAGCTGAAAATTTGATGATATCATTGGCTGATACAACCGATAATTTGATATCCAATTTTCATGTAAATTTTTTTTTATTTTTGTAATATATTTAACTTATTGTCAATTGTATGAATCCATGTGTTTTAGTGGCTATGAATGGCAAAGATCTATGTGATTTGAGTCATTTTAATTTTAGTTTTCTTTTTGAAAACTTGTATAAAATTGGGTTGTGGAGTTATTGCAAATATAGCTCAAAGTAGGTTTGAGTGGAAAACTATAATTCACAAAACCACCTATAGAGCTGGGATAAGGCTTCAATGGTGATTTTTGAATTCTGAATTTTGATTTCTATTATATTTTGTTGTATTTAATTTTTTAGCTCAATCAAGTTTTAAGTAATGCAATGAGAGTGGCACAGATGTTTGTGCTCACACTTACAGCCTTCGAACTCATAACTAAATTTTGAGAAATATGGTGAATGAAACGAATGAACCTTAGAAAACTCAAGAATTTGGTTCTTTTATGATTATTCAATGGTTGAGGATATGCATAACATTTAGAATTAGAGGGTTCCGATAAATACCTATATAAAACTTTAGAATGCAAATTAATATAATTTGTGTTTTTATTAATCTTCTCATCATCCTAAGTGATCATGTAGTGTTGCTTTGGCTTTTGAAGTTGTGGACAGGTTCAAAGTGGTTCATTTCTTGATGGTGGTGCTCCTGATGGTCTATTTGGGCTTGGTATGGGTAATATATCTGTTCCAAGCATTTTATCAGCTGCGGGCCTGACAACGGATTCCTTCTCCATGTGTTTTGGAAGTGATGGAGTTGGAAGAATAATTTTTGGAGACAAAGGTAGCTCTGATCAAGATGAAACTCCATTCGACCCTAGAAAATTACAGTGAGTGTTCTGATCTTCATTTACCTGCTGCCGCGTGATCTGGATTTAGAACTATTTCTTAACTTCCTCCAAAACACATGGCGATTATTCTGGTTTTCCTGTTTGAAATTATTTTCCAGCCCATCATACAACATCAGCGTAACTGGACTTCATGTGGGGCCAAATCTAACTGATACAAGTTTTAGTGCTATTTTTGACTCTGGTACCTCATTCACATATTTGGCAGATCCAGCTTATACACAGCTTTCTGAGAGTGTAAGTACCAATGCTTTGTCTTGAAAGTTATCAGTGCTTAGAATATGGTTTTTACATGTCATATTATCCACTATCCTAGCCGATCTCAGATAGTATCACAATTCACAACAATGCATACTGTAACAAATCCCAACAATTGTGAAACTTTGCTTGATGTTACTATTGTTATTATTATTTTTGTTGATGATGATGTATTTAATTAAGTAGGTCAAGTCCAATTGGTTATACTGCAATTGTATTTCAACTCACTTTGTGGGCCCACTTTAGCAAATTGAATTTGTTGTGGATGAATGGACTGAAATGGTAATTTGGTAGCCAATGTATTATATATGCCCTAAATTTTAAGCTTGATTCAATGATCATTTTTGTGGAATCAAGACCTTGCAAAATGAATGTTTGGATTAAGTTGTTCTAGGTGTCTATTTTGGGAGCCCTCCATAAGATATTTGTGACTATTAAATCAAGATGACGAGCCATATGTAATTGCTACAATGCACTGCCATCCAACCATCTTTCATGCATGGGTTGAAAGTGGGACCCGAAACATGGGTTATACAGCTACAATTGTAGTACAATGGGTTGCACGTGATTATCTCTTTTTAAATGAAGACAATTGAAAACTAGGTATATGGTATGGTAAATAATCTGAAATGTACAAAACTTCGTTAATATCTATAATTAATAATTTTCTTTAGCAACAAACATGAGTTAAATGGTTGTTTTGACTATATGATTGCCAGCGGAAAAGCATGCGTGATGCACAGGAACAGATGCTAAGCAAATAACCCCCAGTTTTCTGGTGTTTAAGGCCATGGTTGGGTGGTCTGGGACTCTGGGTGATCCAGATGATAGCTTTTTTGGGGCCCAAGTCCAAAATTTAGTACTTGACCTATTTTATCAATTTACTATTCTACCTATTTTTATCCAGCCCCAAAATCTTGACATAGAGGTGAATCAATTAATAAATAAATCATATTGCTTAAAATCCCTGGTAGGGCCTACATCACTTATTTTCTTCTTGTATACAAGGTAGGCCCATATACTATACCTTCAGTGGAACATCCATCTACTAGACAATACTCAATTTTTTTTTAAAGAAGAAATACTATAATAATAGATATGAAGAAGAGCAATCTATCTAAGGATTTGGCTCGGGATAGATTCGAACGGAGAAATAGAATTCATGTAGCGACCCCAACATAGTTGGGACAAGGCTTGGATGCTGATGAGAAAATGCTATAACGAATAAAAATGAACAAAAAAAAAAAAAAAAAAAAACTTGTAGACTCGTAGAATTCAATATACAAACATGACATGAAGCTTGCGTGGTCTCCTTCTAGTTTGTTCGCTAACTCAGTACATCCCTCAATTTTTTTAAGAGATGGATCGGACTGCTCAAGTCTCCTTGGTTGCTCATTTGTTGGTAAACACATATTAATTGTTGCGTGATAAAATGAACTGAAAGAGTTCGTTACCAAAGAAGTGCAGTTTGAATTGAAAGGAAGCATCTCACCAAGTTCAAACATGTGATGTAATAGACGTCGGTGATTTGAAGAAGAAAAGAGATAAAACATCACTTTTTTCTAATGTAGACAAGTGAGATATCAGATACGATACTATTAAAAGAAACAGGACTCTTGTGAATGGGCCAATCTTACAAAAAATTGGAAAATTCTCAGAAAAGGAAATGAATATAAGAGATCGATACTGCTGAAGAAGGCAATAAACCAAATCAGGGATAAAAATCATGCACCCATTAGGACAAAAAAGAAAAAAAAAAAAAAAAAGCAGCGAAAGCTGGAGAGGAGACATAGTGAATACTGATAAAGTTGATCTCATTTGTGTTGCCCAGCTAATCTATCATGATACAATACCATTTTGTGGATCTGGATAGTTGGTCCGGTTCTAGTTTTACTATTAAATGTGCTTATATATTGTACCTTTTTGCAGTTCGATTCACAGATACAAGATAAGCGTTATTCAAATAGCTCTAAGTTGCCTTTTGAGTATTGTTATTTGTTGAGGTGATCAGCTTAACTCAACTGTGTAATTTTGAGATATGTTACTCTTGTGTGCCATTTCTTGTGCACTCTTGTTTCTCTTGTTGCTGGGCCATTTTTTTAATCATTATGGTGGTCCAAATTATTTATCTAGTAGGTCCCTATTTCACTGATTTGAGTTCTTAACATCCATAATGTTCATGGAGAAACAGAAGCTGTAGTTAATGTTTCAACACTTCTACATGATATTATTTCAAGGGATACAACTATACAAGTACCTGCTACTGCTGAGATTTTTTGAATGTGACCCAACCATGGTGGGACCTTCTAGATTTTTTTGTTGATTGGTAACAAGGGGTTGGGCCTACTAGATTAGTAATTTTCGTAATATGGTGGGCAACAAGGTAATGCAAGGCTACCATTCCTTTTGTCCTTGTGTCCATTTCTTAGACACTGATTCATTTAATTGTTTGAAATATGTGTAGTTCTAATGACCCTAGCAGTCCGATAATACCGAGCATCAATCTAACAATGAAGGGTGGAGGCCAGTTCTCTGTTTTAGACCCGTTAATTTTCATCACTACTCAGGTAAGATCGTGGTTCTGCAAGAAATTTGTGCAATATGTCTTCCAACCTAGTTAATAGTTTGCTCCTCATTTGCAGGAGGAAACTGTATATTGCTTGGCTGTTGTCCAGAGTAACAGTTTGACTATTATTGGCCGTAAGTTCTTCATTTCCAAAACCGAGTAAAATTTACATGTAGCATGCTATATTATCTTGATTGCGGTCGCAAATATGAGCAGTACATAAAATATACTGCATTATTTTTTTGAAAATATTGCAGTAAATTGAAGGTAAACTATAACATGCAATAAGTGCATGGTTCAAGATAATGGCCATCACTCATGGTTTCACCCATTGCTTACTGGTTGTAGTCATTACCATTACTGATTTGTGAAACAGGGGCTTGAAACATATTATATATATGAACCCCAAGGGGTACCAACGGTTTGCTCTCGGAGGTTGAAGCTTCGAAATTATGCTACCACACTGGGGCCACAGGGGATTTATCCGGCTCCCCCTGGGTCGGTAGGGATTAGTCTGGCCCCAAGGGCTGGCTGAGACACCCTCCAATATCAAAAAAAAAAAAACATAGTATGTATATGATAGAAAGGAACTATATTATACATATTTTTATATTTCATTTAATTTTATATTTACATCTTTAACACTAAAAAAAAATCTAAAAAAATGATGATTTTCATTTTTTTAGAATTTTTTCCAAAATGATTTTCTAAATAAAAAGTGATTATGTGGACTGATGAATTAGTTGGGCCATTAGTTCATGCTGCAACGTCAGTCAGGTAAAAATTATGTGGTCCCAAAACGTGTTTCCAAACCATTTCATTGTGTGATTTTTACATAAACATTCTACAGTATTTTAATTTTATATATTGATCCATTTAAACATTTTAATCATTTTATTTTCCATGCTTTTCACATTAATTTCCTAGAAAATTCCAAAGTTTTGAAACTCTCCTGATAATTATGCTACCATTATTATCCCAGAACAATATTTGTGACTAAGCTTCATATGATTGGAAGTACTTAAAAACGATTAAGTATGCGTGCTGAGTGTTGGTTTAAACTAGCCCAATACTGCATTCTTTTGCAATAATTTTTAATTAATAAAGATGAATTCAATAGTCATATTGGTGATCATTGAAACGTAAATGTGGGCATTTTGCATGATTTTTATTGACTTCAATTTGCTAAGATTAAACTATCTAGCTGGGAACTGAATATTTATCTTGCATGGCTATGTTAACCTGATGGTAGTAGTCTTTCAATATTCAGCCCTCTGCCAAATAATTTTGCTAGATTTGCTGTCTAATTTCTAATTTTTCTGAATTCCCATTGCCTCTGTAGAAATTCTGATGATGTTCCTAATTCATACATGCAGTGATTGTGCATTTGATGGTGCAGATCTCAGACCATTGATTGTGATAGATCCATCAATATTGGTGGAGGAATCCCTCAAAATTTAACCAGCAGATTTGATCTTCCTAGTTGTCTGCCTTATGGCCTTTCTATTCTGGACTGATGATGCATTTCCTTCATAAATCTTTGTTTGAATGACGCTGTATGAGGGCTCAGTCTGATTAACACCAAGAATATCCCTGAATAGCCATGTCAGAAATGACAGGACTTGGTTACGTGGGTATGATATCCATGATCAGTATGGCTGTGATATACCTTGATATCTTAATTCAAAATAAAAGTACAATAGGATTATGAATTTAATGAAATAAGTTTAAATATATTATTAAATATGAAACTATCAAATGTTAGCGATATGGCTATCCCCCATATCCTAAGATTTTAGGACAAGTGAGTGATGAGTCCATCACCTGGACTTACTCCACGCCGGTTTGTATACCCAGATTCAAATAGCATAGGAATTGAACACCTTGGAGAAAGAAAGTTCATGTTTTCTGAAGTGCTCGTCTTTTGCAATAACACTGAGGTTTTATATGTGTGCATACTATTGTTTTATTATGCAAGTTTGTCTGGGTAATGATTGCTTACCAATGCTTTTCCTCTCCATGCAGAGAATTTTATGACTGGCCAGCGTATTGTCTTTGATAGGGAAAAGCTCGTCCTGGGTTGGAAGAAATTCAATTGTAAGTGTTTTATGCCAAGGAAACACCCATCCTCCATGTTCTGTCAGCAAAGCTTTGATTTTCTTCAAGCTATTTCTGAAATTATTACTCTCCTCAGGTTATGATATTGAGAATTCGAGTACTCTCCCTATAAATCGGCAGAACACTACTGCAATGTCCCCATCAGTCGCTGGAGTGCCAAGTAGTTACAACCCAGAAGCAACAAAACAAATTGGAAATGAGTCTCAGGTTTCGGTGCTGCCAGTGCCTCCAGTCATCAGTCATTCATCTCACTCTTGCTCTTGCTTTATATATTCTCACTTGGTGCTGCTTATACTCTTGTCAGCAATTCTTTGATCATTCTTTTTTCTCCTTTTCCACATTGGAACATCGACCCATCCCCTGTATGATCATATAGTTTTTCTCTCATCAGGTTTAGTCTACACCCGATTACTGGTATCTTGGCATTTTTTTCATTAATTTTGCTCTAGGAGTTTGAACACTTTAAACCTGTTGATTGTAAATATTATTATATATCTCATCAGGTTTATCTTGTTGTTGGTGATGATTTTTAGCGTGCTGCGAAAACAATGTTGTCTTATTGTTGTTGCTTGTTTCTGGATCATTGTCTCAGGCATAATTCAGAATCTTGACTCTACTAAACCGCCCTTACTGGACCATGTTGACTGAACTTAAGGTTGGTCAAACTCACTTGAGTTGTTCAACTCGGTGCTAACTTGGTCCAAAGTTGATGTATGGAAGCACTTTGCCTCATTGAAAGCCAACATTTTGTTTATGCTGAAAAATGGGTTGTGCTGAAAATGTTATATTTTGATATTGAGTCGCCAGACTTGTTTGGCAATGTTCTATTAGAATTGTTCCCAATTAGTTGAATTTAAATAGTTTTGTAAATATATTTTTAGGGAAATTTTCAAATAAGGCCTTAAGTTTTTACCTTATTTCAAAAAAGAACACAAGTTTTAAAATTTTTTAAATTAGTCCATATATAAGTTTTTCAGTGAGTTTTCAATTAAGGACATTGGGCCATTTAAAGATATTTTTCGGCGACTATTTCTCCCAATATTTTTTAACTATCCAAATTACTCTTTATTTAAAACCATGACATGGTTCCGAGAGTCGGTACATGCAAATAATTTCTATGGGGGTGCTGGTTGTCCTTGATACAGTGAGGACGCCGGTGAAGGAAACGAGGAAAACATAGAGGAAGTGAATGAGAGTTTGATTTCAATGAAGTGTAATTTGAGTATTTAAAAAAAAAAAAACTGGCTTTAAATGGATGAATGTCTTTAATTGATAACTTCTTGCAAAACTTAGGGATTAATTTGAAAAGTTTTCAAACTTATGCCCTTTTTTAAAATAAGGCAAAAACTTAAGGCCTTATTTGAAATTTTCTCTTTTTTTTTTTAACATCCATGTAATACATTAACAAACATAAAAAAAGTTCATTGTCAATCTATAAAAAGGTTCTTTGGGAGGATAGTTTCTGAATAGATACAGATAAATACCAAGCTCATATAGTGTCACATTTTATTGGCTGATTTTTTTTTCAGGATGTAAGCCTCCTAATTCATGTTTTCTGCCTTAATCTGTTAGGTTTTAGGCCTATTCATCCAACAGTATATGCGCATAGTTAATAATGATGATGGAATATAGGCTTGTATTGATGCACTTTGTTCGGTCTTTTGGGCTTGTTTGGCCTTTTTCAGGCATCAGTTTTTTAAAATTTACAGGCATTAGAATGACTAGGAAAAACTTAGGGAACAAATTCATTATGAATTTATAACAACCTAATTTAAATCCAAATAGATGGATTATCTTAGAAAAGTCAAGAGACACAACATAAAATTTCGAGGATTTTACAAAAAAAAAAAAAAAAAAACACATTACATGTCCAGTGGGCTCAAAAGGTAATTTTAACCCTCATTACACCAGATCAGTCATTTTTCACGAAATGGTATTTTTTTAGCACTTTCAATTAGCGTCCCTAGCGACCTTGGTTTTATAACGTTAAGGGTCGCTAGGGACCTTGCGGTGTATACAAAGTACAACGAAAAATGGTTTTTTTGTCCCTCTTTCGTTGTCAACGGGACATATCTTCTCTCCCAAGTCGTCTGCACCCGTCTCCTAGGTCGACTTGCTTCCCCTCCAGGTCATTCCCACCTTTGAAGACCATTAAGGCCACATGCCTTTGTTTGGTGGAGAACATTAAAGTTCATATGATACTCTGATTGGGGCTTAGCAATGGAAAGGTGAAGTTTGTACTTTGCCCTAAAATATGATTTTCTACTTTTGATAAACTCTTTTCATGTGACCATTTCTGATAGATAGAGAATTGAAATCTAAGTTTTGTTTGATCATTTTCCTTTCCAATATAAATGCTTTTGTCATGATAAGAAGAAGAAAGGTTGTATTTTTATCACGGCCAAGATAGAGATTGCGTGCAAACATCTTTGATAGGATTTTTTATGTTTTTATTTTTCACTAACAATGATGTGAGAATAATATGGACCAAAAGAAATGTCAGCATATATTGGAATTTTGGGTTTTAGAGAAACTTGTAGATAACGTAGAGAAAATGATTTGAAATGAGTTATGTGATTAGAAAGAACATAGAGAATCATATATGATAAAAATGCTTTTCCTTTGATTACCACTTGGGTTTGTTGTAAAATTAGCAAGATTAATCGAGTCATTGTTATCAGAAATAATTGTACCACTGCCAATAAATTGCCCTACTTACTAGTCAACTTCCAAATGGACTTGTGGTATTGAACAAGCGTTTCTCTTTTTATTGGATATGTTCATTGAAGCATGTTTGTTTTTACTGATTTAACCAACTCATATTAAATGTTTTAATGTTGCAGTATTACTTCGGATGTGGATGTCCTAACAATATTACATTATGATGGTGATTTTCAATCTGATCTCAAATGTCCTCAATATATTGGCGGAAGACAGAAGATGAAGCATCTCCAGAAAACCATAACATATAGTGAGCTTCTGAACGTTGCACTCGAAGCATCAAACTGAGAAGCAAGTGTAGAAGCTTTATGTATAAACTATAAAGCACCTTCTTCACAACGGAAGTTTTTTTTCCATTGATAGACATTGATGATGACAATGATGTAAAGGGAATGTTTAGAGCTTCGGGGACTGATCCAAGAAACAATATATTGTTGTTTGTTGCAAGGAGGGAACGAGACGCATATGCTACCAAAGAAACCCCCAAAGAAACCACACAAACCAGGTTCGTACGTAGTGACATTTATTTTTAATCCACAAGTGTGTTTATATAAATCCAAGGTTAATTGATCCATGTGTTTATTATACAGGAAACATAAGAGGCAAACAAATCAACATCAATGGGAAGCCTTGATCAATGAAACTAGGTTAATCAAAGACAAAGTGTTGGTAAACGGGGCACAGACGAAAGAATTTCCTACTGTCGACTTGAATGAGGATTGCGATTTTAATTTTCCATCAGCGCCGAATGGTATGATAGTAGAGGAGGAACCAATTATTTTTGCTTTGGACAATGATGCAAGTATGGCTCGTTCTGAGGATGTTCATTACTCTGCGAGTATACCTTCCATTTCAAGACACATAGAAGAACATAGTTCAAACAAGGAGCAACAATCTCATGGTCCGGAAGAGTGGAATTACCAGCGGGTTGAACGGTGCAACCACCAAGATAGACTTCACAACAGTGGACACGATGGTGCCCGAAGCAATCATATCCGATGAGGGAGTTGATTCAGCAAGGGATATGTGGTTGGGTCGTGAGTTTAACAATCATGAAGCATTCAAAAGATGCATTGCAAACTTTGCAATTTACAGTAACTTCACGTTGGAACACGTGCGCACCAACATGAGGCAAGTAACTGCTCGCTGCAAAGATGCAAATTGTCCTTGGAGAATGCATGCGTCCATGGTTGAATCGGGACCACATTTCAAGGTGCGGAAGTATATAGCAATTCATTATTGCTCGAAGCCTATGATGGGGACATCTCATCTACAGGCATCTGCGAGGCTTATAACAGATTTCATTGAAGATAAGGTATGGGTGCAATAATGATATAAGACCAAAAGAGATAATCAGTGAATATCAAATGGAGTTTGGTACCCGAATCAGCTACAGGAAGGCACACATGGCTAAGGAAGTCGCTCTGCGCAAGGTTCGAGGGTCGTACGAAGACTCGTTTCAGATTCTTCCACTATCTTGTAATGAGCTTAAAAGGACAAACCCGGGCACAGTGACTAACATCGACATCACATCTGATGATCATTTCAGACGTTTCTTCTGGGCCTTTGGCCCATGCATTCGAGCTTTTCAAAACTCTCTGCGACCATTGATAGCAGTAGATGGGTGACATATTCGTGGCAAATATCCTGGAGTTCTACTGGTAGCTGTGACACATGATGCAAACCATCAGCTATTTCCAATTGCTTTCGCCTTTGCCGAGTCAGAGCGTCGTGACAGCTGGGAGTGGTTCCTTGCAAACTTGTATATGTCATTGGGTGAACTGAATAACCTCACCATTATTTCGGACCGTCAGAAGGGCCTAATCCCCGCACTTCAAGCCATAATTCCTAGTGCACACCACTGTTTTTGTTGTCATCATATAGCGAAAAATATTAAGGCAGCCTTTAATGATGTTGGTATCTTGAGGAAATTTTGGAAAGTTGCGCGGGCTTATAGACCTTACGAGCACGATGTGTATATGAATGACATACTGTCGGTTGATCGGCGCGCTTATAATTACATCAACACAATCGGGCGTCAGAATTGGGTGACGGAGTTTGCACATGGACGCCGTTATAAAATGCTAACTAGCAACGCCGCGGAGTGCACAAATAGCCTTCTTAAGGACACGAGGGTTATACCAATTACAAAGCAGGTTGAAGAAATACGTGCAAAACTTATGGAATTTTTTGAAAGACGGCATGTGCAAACGCAGAAGATTACGTCGCTTCTTACTCCTTATGTAGAGAAGTACTTGTGTAGCGAAATGGAAGAGTCTCGCAGACTGCACGTTCGTGTGGCAGGTTTGGTAGAGTTTCAGGTGCAATCAGCTGAGTACGTCGATGTCGTCAATCTCAAGAGCAAATCATGCTCGTGCTGCAGATGGGAAGTAATGGGAATCCCATGATCACATCTATGGCTGACAATGAAAGTTTGGAATCTCAATCCATATGATTACTGTGCGCACTGGTAGCACACCTCCATGTATCAGATGACCTACAACGATGTTTTACATGCCACCCGTGATAGAAAGCAATGAGAATCGTGCTCTTGCGAACGCGTTCTTCGCCCATTAGCAAGTAAGCAGCCGGGCCGGCCAAACAAGAATAGGGTCCGAGTGGAAGATCTCAACCGCGTCAGAAGGGTTGTAACCTGCTCCAACTATAAATAGAGGGGACACAATAGGGGGGCCTGCCGTAATCCACCCATTGTTCAGTAGAGGAACCAGTTTTTTATTTTTGCTGTCTTATGTCATATGTAATTTGATGGGTCCCATTATCCATATGAAGAAGACAAATTGTTTGACATGTAATTGACATTTTGTTTCACATGTTTTTTCCTTGCTTCTTTATGCATACAAATAGCAATGTAATCAGAAGAAATGTAATGACATGTCAATGACATTTTGGTTTTTTTTTCATAAATAATGATCTATCTAGCTTCTTCTTACTTGTTGTTAACAACATAATTTTCCTCATTTCGTTGGATATCCAATTAATTAATCCAATTCAAGTTGGATATCCCTCTATATATATTTATGTTGGAATGGACATTTTTTTGCCATAAAAAATATTTCTGGTCTGCACTATGTATTATGTAAAGGTCGCTAGGGACCACTATTTATAAGTAATATAGGTCGCTAGGGACGCTGGAAAGAAAACAGATGTTTGGATAAGGGTCCCTAGCGACCCATATATATAACTAACGTTGGTCGCTAGGGACGCTGGAAAGGAAACAGATGTTTGGATAAGGGTCCCTAGCGACCCATATATATAACTAACGTTGGTCGTTAGGGACGCTGGAAAGGAAACAGATGTTTGGATAAGCGTCCCTAGCGACCCTGGGAAGGAATTCTATTGAGAAAAAAGATGTTTGGGACGCTGGTAAGGGATTCTATTTTTAAATGACTGTGAATTAACAGTAAGTAATTCTATTGAAAATGTTCTCATTCATGCTTGCCCTATATAGTGATGTCCATTCTTCCAAAACTATAAGTTTATTAAATCATACATCAACCTCAACCTCAACAAATAGGTTCCAATCAAACAACGATTTCATTATATCACTTTCACCCAAAATAACAAGTTAATTACAACGATTTCGACGACACATATATTGTTAAGGGCTTTACAACCATCATTTCCAGAACTTTACAGAGATGGGAGGTTTGGGAGATGCAGCCTGTCAACATTCAGCAGCCAACTTCTCTTGAAGATCTCAACCAATATCTTCCGTCGATAATACGGAATGTCAGCTTGGGTGAACCTTATCGGGCGACGGTGTATGCAGTGCTCTGCGTATCCAATCGCAAAGAAACCACAATCTGTCCTCATTCTGCTGATATGGGATATCAGTCTTTGTCATGGAAGTCCAAACCCAAGGCTCACCCCATCCGTAATCTTCAAATCGCTGTGTCAACCACAATCTCTGTTTACAAATTGAACAAGAAAAACAACCAATAAATGATAGCATGCGAAAGGGCAATCCCTGAATAATTAAAGAGACACCACATGTGGTGTACTCACGAAACTATTGTAAATGTTCTGATGCTAATGGTCGCTTTTCGAGCTATTGTAGAATTCCCAGCGATTTTCGTTCGTAGAACCGACAAGAAGAGTGAAATGATTATGCGCGTGTAGGATGTAAACGGGGGTCCTACACTCTGTAGAGATTAGAGTGATGACCTTGAAGACCTAATTCAAGAACTTGATTTATATGTGCATTTGTCTTTTGTAAGCGATTCAGAATCGAAAATAATAGAATCCACCACTCTAGGGTTCTCTGCCCATTGTCATCCAGAAAGGGCTAAAGCCATTTTTAGGGCATTTTTCTTGCTATCAAGTAATGCTACACAAGGATGACAAAGAAACCCTTTTAGAGAGGTGATTCTCGAGTGGAGAGTAGATGTCTGCCACGAGGAAACATTATCCAAAGCAAAAGGCATGTTGAACGATGAGGGCATGACCTAGACGACAAAGAAAAGCATACAAAAGCAAATACCTTCGACAAAGAGGATGGGAGAGGAGACCACAGTTGGTAGGAGGGCGAGGAAGAGGACGTTGACGAGGGAGGGGACCACAGCGTCGCCCAAGGCAGAGGGAGGGGACCACAGCGTCGCACAAGAGGCAAACCAAGCTGGGCGAAGAAGACCTTGGCAACGAAAGAGGACAAAAAAACCTTTTTCTTTGTACTTTGTGTACACCGCAGGGTCCCTAGCGACCCTTAACGTTATAAAACTAGGGTCGCTAGGGACGCTAATTGAAAGTGCTAAAAAAATACCATTTAGTGAAAAATGACTGATCTGGTTTAATGGGGGTTAAAATTACGTTTTGAGCCCACTGGACATGTAATGTTTTTTTTTTTTGTAAAATCCTCTAAAATTTCTATAGACAGCGTGTTTGACTGAAAATAAAATGAATATATTATTTCTGCACCTTTATAGTATAGAAACAAACAAGGCCTATGCCAAATGAGATCATGTCTTAAAAATATCACACTGACAAACCCAAACCTAAATTATCAAACAATGGTTATGCATATTGTTAGATTAACTTGAGCACAGATTGTATGTACCAGCCATTGATACCATGGCAAAAGAGTGTTCTAAGTGTGGCTAAAACTCCTCCAAAGGATGGTTGTTGTTTCTTCAATGAAGTAGTAGCCTTGTTAGGACCAGCATCATGGATTTTTCTTAAACTGGAATTGAGCAGGTGGAACCATTGGCATGACTGGCCGATGTTGCAGAACGGCTTCAACCCCAACCCCAACCATTGGCATGGCGATCAATCCAACTATGGAACGAGCTCGGATCCACTATCACATCTTGGACCTGAATCACCCTGTCCTAGGGTAATCCCCGAGGTGAAACGCACGTACTCTCGTGTGATTGTATTTGTCGCGAATCAAATACAAGCACACTAAGGAGAACTATTCCACTCATGAGTCAAAACTCACTAAAACCATTAATCAACAGTTAATATAGCGGAAGCTAAAATTTTTCTTTCACAAAATGGATATCATATCCTTGTACAATCCATTTATAATATTCAAGTTTGATTTGTACAAAAGAAAGTCTACAGAGATATCTTATGTACCAATACCAAAAGTATAACAAAATAGATAAAAGCTAGTGTGACCCACACAAAAAGAAGTCAGTCACACTTCTAACTATAAGCTCTCAAAATATTTGGCGCTCTCCGAGTCGAGGAGTCTCTACATGGGCCCTACACCAGGCCACTCCTCTAATCCTAAAGGTACCTCTTGGGTAACCTCCGCTCCCTCCTGGGCCTCTGCAAGGCCGGGAGTTGCATCTGCGCCTGTGACGCCAAGTGTAGAATTTCAATACAATAATATAGCAAGTATAGGCAACAAATAGGATATATACATAACTTTTCAGGGAAATTAAATGATAAGAATGACAAAATGACATTAAAAAGGAATAACTAGACAATTGTATTAACTGAGTAAAATCATACTTTTGAAATCCAATTGAATAATAAATATATCTATACAAACTGGCAACTACATTAAGGGGTCGTTTGCCTTTTACGCATGAGATGCGTAACTACAGTTTACACATGTAAATGTCCCATATGTAAATATCACATATGTAAGGTTTACGTATGCATTTCAATTTACAACGTTTGTCTACTGATGCCATTTTCACATCATTTACGCATGTGATTCATTTTACCACGTTTGTTTGAACTATATGTGAAAATGTAAGAAACTTATTTTCAATGGATAAACAAACAAATTCATTCCATAAATTCAATGTATTTCTCCATGAAGTTCAATGTATATTAATTCCATACAGACAACTCACATTCCATGAATTTCAACGTATTTTACCTCCATGAATTGGACAATTCATACAAACCCTGGTGAACATTTGGAACTACCCCAGGCATAACCAGCCCACCTCCAACTCCACTTAAGCCAAGCCTAACTCAGCACTTACTGTCAGATTACGATTTTTAGAATGTGTTTTTATTTAATTAATTGTGTTTAGTTTCAAATAAGTTTGATTAGTTGTTAATTAGTGTTGATTAATGTGTTAGATTAATTATATGATAAGATAATATGAAATTATTGGTATCAATGAATTTCTGGAATTGTGTTGGACATTTCTTGTTTTGGACCCATATTGATTTGAAATGTCATTTTATGAAAAACATGATATTTTCTATTAAAAAAAGGATTTATTTGTAATTCTGATTTTATGAAAATTTTCCAATGATGGAATTTTTCGATGATTTCAGTTTCATTAGAAAATGGGTCAAATTGTGATCGATTTTCTCTTCATGTTCGGGTTCATTTAAATTCATTTCAGATGATTCCTAGTGAGATTTAATACCTTTAAAAACGGACTTATTTTGGAATACAGTAAAAGTTACTGTGCAACCATTTCCTTTTCTCTATTTCGTTTATCTTCTTTGTTTTCTGTTTTTCTCTTCGTTTATCTGAATCAACTTAGCTACAAATAATGGAGTGGGTAGAGAGGAAAGTAGAGAGAAATAAATCGAAGGAGGGGGAGGAGAGAGATCTTGGAGGGGTACAGAGAGGTATTGAGGGAGACGGTGAGATGGAGTGGGCAGAGAGGAAAGTAGAAAGGGAGAGGAGAGATGGGGGGGACACAAAGAAAATAGAGAAGCAGAGAAAAAGGGCGCCATACCTGGCGTGCTTGGATCTGGGAGGTGAAGAGTGGGTTTCAATGTTCTCTTGGCTGGGGCACCAAGGAAGGGGGAAAAAAGTAGAGAAATGGGGGATTCGGGTTTCGAACCATCTCTCTCTTTGTGACGGAAATACACGGCCCGCACCGTCCGCCTTTTTGATGTGAATCCTTTTCATATGAAGTTTGGTGTGTAACCTTTTACCATCACATGAGGTGTGAAAATTTGTGTGCGAAAATGAGCTCGTTTATGCATCATTTTCATATGCAATTTACACATGTGATGTGTAAATGAATGCAAACAAACATAATGATGCGTAACTATTTCACATGTGAGTCATTTACATATGTAAATGACCGTAAACAAACGACCCCTAAGCTTATTCTCTCAAAGAGAGCAAATCAAATATAGTTGGGATGTCACCAACTGCCCGGCCAAAAGCTAGCTGGCTATCCGATTCTGGAGTTCCGGTGCTCCAGACTACATACTGCTAGTTGTCTCAAATAATACGAATTAATTTAACCCCGTCGAGTTTTATAAATTTCTGTAGTGCCGACTCAAAGGAATCAAATGAAAATTCAATAATAATCGAATATTTAATCAATTTCATTCTCTATCAAATATTGAATAATTGTACAATAATTGAATTGCGAATTGAAAAGTAAATGATGAAATCGAATATTATAAACAATAAGACTATTTATCAATTAAAATTGATATAAATAATATCTTTAACCTCGATATGCAATACAGATTATTTTAAGAAAATAAAAGCGTTTACTAATTACTTTAATTATTCACACAGACCATTACTATCCATTACAAGATAGGCTAAGAGAATCGACGTATTATTACTTACTTGGTGTCATTTATTATAAAAGTACGTTGATCCTCTAAATTAATCTTCATGCATAGTAATTAGGCTAGTGACATCCGTTGGGCTAATTATAAGCTTAAGGGTTCCACTTAAAGGACATAAAGTTTAAGGAAACCTAAATTCTTATGGAAAAAGGGGTGTGCACCCTAATTATCCATTTAGGAATGATTAGGATGGTTTAGCAAGGCTAAGAGTGATAATCTCACTCTTAAAAATGGATTAAAATAAGCCCAATAAAGTGCTTCAGGTTCGCTCGAGCGGACCCCATCCAGAGAGCTCTTCGCTCGGGCGACCACCCTTGGTCGCTCGAGCTTGGGTTCAGGTCCCAGGTTCGCTCGAGCGAATTGTCCAGAATTCTCATTTTCGGGATTCTCATGTGTTCTTCCCTTCCATTCTTCTTCTTCACTTCCTCCTAACACAAATACATAAATGGAGTCTTCTACTCTTCCAATTCCATTTCATCAAGTAAAATCATAAAAATCAAATAATCAATAATTATTGAAAAGATTAAAATCATAAAAATTAGAATATCATGAACAATGAAGTATTACAAAGATGTAAACCCAATTTAATGTCTATACTTGCCTCAATGCAAGCTTTACAAGCCTTCTACACTAATCTCTAGCTTAAATGATAAAAACCCCCAAATATATCAAACCCTACCAATGGAAAATCATAGAATAGAGAATGAAAATGAATGCATGTATGAAAATGAGTCTTATTAACTCTATTGCAACTCAAAAACCACAAAATGGAGGATTGTTGCCTACCTCTTGATCACTATTCCGAATTTAAAAGAGAATAGAAGATGGTGAAGATGGTTCTTTGTCAACAATTGGTGAAAGGAGATGAAGACGATGAAGGTGGGCTCAACCTCTAGCTCCTAAGGCACATTTAACAATCTCTTGATGATTTGGAGAAGAGGGGAGATGAAGAGAAGAGAAGTGAAGGAGGAGAGTAGTAGAGAGAATGGGAGAAATGAAAAAAAGAGATGACTTATCTCTTATAAAGGGATAAGGTAGCCCAATTTGCAAATAAGTCCATTAAATTAGGATATTTGCATAATGAGTCAAATGATGGTCCACATTCTCAACAGTTGGTCAAATGAAGCCAAGTCAAATGTAAAAATTGGTGTGTTCGACGAGATACACGCGTTGGTGGCAAAATGACGTGCAAATGATGCAAAATATGAAAATCGATAATTACGAAAAAAACCCTTAATTCTACTAAACCGAGTCAAATCGGTCTCAACTCATCTATTTATGGTTCAAGACTCAACTAACTCAACTCAAATATATTAATTAACACTAATCAACACAAATAGCAACTAAACATAATTAATTTAGCTAAAACTCAATTAAATTGCACTAATCAGGGTTAATTAGGGTCGGGGTGTAACATCCACTCCTTTTAACTGTGGATTTCCCACCGAGGTTAAAGCCTCAGAGGATCCAGATTCAGTCGAGTGGCACGTGATTAAGTGCGGCCCGTTACATTCTCTTTTAGAAAACTAGTTTTAATAGTCTGAAAATTTTATCTTCCCAGGTCATGTGTTCTTGTATTTTCTACAAGTAGGGAATGCAGAAACATTTCTGTGAAATAATTGCCGAACACCAACCTCATCTTTTCATCAAACCCCATGCATTGTGTGGCCTACTTGTCAAGGTAGACTCTTGGATAAAACTTCGACTTGGGGGAGTCAACGTAGTCACAGCCCACATAGGAATTCAAACAGTCAAATGAAAGAGCAGATATAAATATATAATTTATATAAAGAAAATGGTTGTTGAACTTTAGAGAACTTCATTTGCCTGCATTTGCTGCTTCCCCTGTTAGTACTCAGTGAAGTCAAGGGAACTTTTTTCCTGTACCAGTATTTCTTACAAATTAAGTATGAGGGACTGCAGGAATTTTCTGGTGTTCTGCAACAGATCTCATTTGTTTATAGCTTCCAAACTTTTGGATGATACAATGACTGCTACAATAGTTTCCCTGACTGCCTTGGTGCAATTAACTTCTTAATTTTTCACAACTTTCTGGGTCAAATGTAAGTCTGAGAAGGTTCTCTTTGGCATCAGTGCTGTGCTGAAATACTATGGCATGACACTTAAAACATATATGTTGTACCCACACTTCTTTTTCTCTTTGTCAGGAACAAGAAAATTTGATTAAGAGAAACTGGTGTATGAGAATAAAAAAAAAAAAAGAAGAACAAGGAAGCTGCTAGATGATTTACAAGCCTGTAGTCTAACTTGATCACATTTCCATGCATCTTTAGTTACAATAGAATATGCATCATAGATTTTGCATCACAGCTATCCTAATAAAGGCAATGGGGCAGATGAGGAGCTCAAACGGTTTTCATAAAACACTAGATGAAGTTTCAGCTGCTCTTGATATAGTGTTTCATCGACTTGAACTTGCACTTGCTCATGTCTTTAATTAGCTGCCTCGTTTGATTTATCTGGGTACAATGGCACAATAAATATCCTCAAAATAAAGGAGTTTGGGCTCTCAACATTTTTTTTTCCTACAATCCATTTGCTTGTAAATTGTCTTTCCACAAAAAGTGGACTTGAGGGTAAATGTGTCAAGTCCTTAATCATTTTGCGTTAAAACTTCGCGGAGGCCTCTCCTCACTCCTCAGCTCATGCTGAGGAGAAGGTCCGCTCACACACGTGCCGACGTGCGGCATCCCTCGAAAATTTTGAACCCATTTGAAAAGGCCCGCCCAAATGGTGATCAAACCCTTTTACCAGTGAAAAGTCCCCTCCATTTACTCCACTCTCTCTCTCTCGTCCACTCTACATATCTGCACGCTTGGTCTCCCCTTCTCTCTCGATCAAAAGTCGCTCGCTCTCCTTCATCTCTCTCGCTGACGCCCAGTAGCTTTTAGTTGCACGATCGACCATCGCCCATCAACCCTTTGCATCTCGATCACCTCTGTCGCACGATCGACCATCAACAACAAATTCTTTTCTCCGCAGTGAATTTCAGCCAAGATGCTCACCCTTTTTCTCTAGGCAATGCCGGATCTCCGAACATAGCAGTGAATCTTGGCCCTTCTTCTATGAGGATGATAGATCTCTAGACAACAGTGAGTCTCAGCCCTCCATCTCCGGTGATTGCAGATATCGTAACACCACACTGAATCTTACTCATCTACCTTTTTTTCCTCAGTTCTGCCTTCTGTTCTCCATTTCTCTCTCATTTTTTGGGACCAATCTTAGTCGTTACCTCATTCCCTGTTCAACTCCCCCTTTTCGT
Source organism: Litsea cubeba (assembly GCA_012931725.1). Lineage (NCBI taxonomy): Eukaryota > Viridiplantae > Streptophyta > Magnoliopsida > Laurales > Lauraceae > Litsea > Litsea cubeba. The sequence goes on from CM022949.1 coordinate 36,523,197, forward strand.
TTCGCGTCTATTTTTTTTTCTCCTATATTCTGGGAAATTGTTTGAAAATATTATGAAAAATATTGTGTTTCTTTTTGGTTGTTAAATGGTATTGTGAGATGAGGACCAAGTTGAATGGCATTGTTAAATGGAATGTGCAGTTTTAACACTCTCTGTCTCGGAGGTTTATTGAATGGAGTATGCAGTTATAATATAGACTGGGAGAGAGCAAAAGAAAATCCAAAATGACATGATTTTCATCAAAGGGTCCTTTAGTTGTCTATTATTTTTGCGATTTGGAGCAAGAGCACTTGCATCAACTTTAATGGTGTTGGATCTAAGATTGAAATATCTGACCTGATGGGATGGAACCACTAAAATGAGACCATGAAACTATATCATACATTTGTATGGAATTAGTTGAGTTATCAAGTAAAAGAAACTTGCACTAAATTCTTCTCCTGTAATTGAATCTGCTTCAGCCCAGACACATTAAAAACAAACTGTTGGAACCCAAGGTGTACTAATACATAGAAAAAGGCTGTAACAACCCAAAGTGCTCCCCTCTCATGAGGGTAAAAACATAGTGGACTGTCTCATGATCGTGCTTGACTGCTTGTGTTGAACTAACGCCAACATGCTAAATTTTTGGAGACTCTTGTCAATGCATATGAACTTTCTGAAGATCTTGAGTTGAACTAATGCCAAATGGCAAGTTAAAGCAAGCAGTGCTTGTGGAAATGAAGCTAGATTAGAGAGTTCCTCCTGCCTCTGCTGCCAGAGTTGGCAGATCAACACAGGAGACGGTTCAAGATCTTGGGTTGAAGTAATGCCAAATGGCAAGTAATAGCAAGCCGTGGTTATAGAAATGGTGCATAGATTAAAGAGTTACTCGCTATAAATGGAATGTAGCTCCACCTATATTCACTTGAATGCCTAAAATGATTTTGCCACAATAATGAGATTCTGTATTTTGGCAACCTATTTACATCATGTCCACAGCTCAAACTTTTAAACCTCATATTTCTTCGTTTTTTTTTTTTACTTTGTTATCTATTCTGATCTCTATCTACCCCATAGCCAGTGTAATCCGAATAAGAAAGGACAAAGTGCTGTAGGAGAAAACAATGAGAAGATCATGGGATAAGTTTGCTTTTTTCCAGAAAGAAATGAAAAATTGATTTTGACACTTCTGTAACAATTTTTCACATGTTTCCATCTAAGCTTTTCAATATCAATTACTACAACTTCCATCAATTCAAGCTTTGGGTTACACCTAAGATCAAATGAACGTCAATACTACACAATTTGCCCCTCCTCTCTAAATTTACAGAGGTCTATTTGAAACATATTGAACATTAAACAAACACTTGAACGCCATCTCGAATATCACACATGATGTTTTTTTACCCTAAAAGCCTAAATCTATATATATATATATATATATATATAAAAAAATCTTACCTGTGAATTGTTTCTACAAACCGTAAATCTAGAGACAAATAAAAAAAAAAACCCCAAGTCTGGGCACATTGATGCTTTTTCCTTTTAATGCTTTTTCCTTGAAATCCTAAACCATAATATCGAATATGATAAAAGAAAAACAAGAAAAAATGCGAGAAAAGCCATGGCAGAGAGTAGGCATCTTCAGAAAAAACAACAAAGCCCCAAAACTAGCCGTGGGAGAGAGGAGAAAAAGATTCTAGTTTCTACTCGGCTAAGAGATAGAGAGAGTAAAAGGCGTTTTTTAATCTCTTCCTCTTCATCTCCTTCGTCTCTCTCATCCTGTCTTTGGTTTCTGAAAATGGGGCAGGAAGACAAGGGAGCGGATGAAGTGCCCTTTTCTCTCTTTCGTTTTCATCATCTCTTGAAATTATGTGATTCTCTTGTGAAAACAGGGGCATAAAATGTAGAAATGACAAAATTTGATAGAGCACTTGTACATGTCAAATGACTTAAGCCCTGTGGACACTTAATAAATAGATTTGAAGGTCCCTGGAATGCAAAAGAGGGACGTGCAAGTGGGTCACTTCTGGGGCTCGACTCACATGGGTTCTCTCTCATGTTGGGACGTGAGTTTTCCACATTTGGACTGGTTCTCAAATCTGGACTCCTGGGTGTTGGTACATTGGCATAAGGCGTGGGCTTCTGCTGAAGCCCCCAACCAGACTTGAAAAAAGGTTCAAATTTCTTAAGAACCCCCTGCAAATTATATATAATTTTTACATTTTTCCCTTCCCCAATATATATTTTCTTACATAGATATGCATAAAATATCAACCCTAAACAGAATTCATGTAGCTGACCCCAACATAATTGGGATAAGGCTTTGAAGATGATGATGATGAATTCAAAGCTAACAAACAACCTCAAACATTCAATCAAAGGAGCGGATGACAACAAAAGCTACAGTTAAAGGGGGTCAAATCAAAAGCTCGCATATAATTTTCAAGGGGGGAAACACTCGCATGTAATTTACAGAAGTCGTCCATTTCAGTAGTCAGTCGCCGGTGTGTGGCAATATCAAGCCCACCGAATAGTCTGGATTTCATAAATTGGCGATTCACAAAAGAGAATCACATGCCTAATATCCAAGATTAGGCAAGAATTGGGGAGAGTATGAACTGTGGATCGTTGATGATCATCATATGAAAGAACTAGAACAAGAACTAAGTATAAGATATTTTAGTAAAAGACAAGGGAAATTTGATGTACTTTTAGTCTTCTTGATGTCCAACAAACATTTGGATTCACAGAAGGCTTACATAAAACAGGATCCTTCTGCAGATGTTTTAATCCTGGGCATGCGACACAGAAATGACTCCATTTGCAATCTCCCAAAAATCTAGTTTCTTCCTCTAATTTTTCATGTGTTTCTCAGTAATTTCCAAGTAAGATGATAACCCATAGCACATTTGGAAGAAAGAAATCATAACCACGAAGTTGCTAGTTAAGATTCATGTTACCAATAAAAATACCAAATACTAATTCCCAAGAAATAGTTAAAATTTTACAAGTGCATAACTAAAAGCCCAACTAGTTTATTAGCCACTGGAAGATTAGTCGAGCATAACCGTTCTAAGTGTTTTTTTAATTGTACAACACCTTTCATAGCCAAAAAGAAGAAAAAGAACTAAAAAAAGAAAAGAAAAACTAGAGACCAAAACTGCTTCATCTCGCATCAGCGATGCATGGTTCCAACCTTTCTCTTAACTGATCGAACCAAGGATGACAGTTCGTGCTTATCTTTCTCAGATGGGTTATCATTAGATTGTGGACGCTTTTGTTTCTTTGACGATCTATCATCTGATAGCAATTGCTCTTCTCTAGATAGTTGTATCTCATCTTTCTCCTTTGTATCATTCCCTCTGCTCTTCTGCTGCTTTTGAGCCAACTGTCTCAAATAAGTGGCACTCCTGCAAATGAAAACAAGTTTACTCCAAATAAAGAAAGCGCGAGAACATTCTCATCATTCTTTAATCTTATTGGCTGTTCAAGTTCTACAAAGCAAATCTGAAATCAAAGCATCCACTAAAATGAAAAAAATAAGCTCTTTTGGAAAGTGGACTACACTGTTTGACAATCCGAGCTGCTCTGTGCACTATAAAAAGTAGATGGTGCCCACCTTTGGTAGACCCAAACTGTTGACATCATAGGAATGCTCAAACACCACCACAAATTATCCCAACTGAAGAATTACGCCCTTGTAAACTGTCTTGGCTGTTATTACTGTCCATTGTCCAGATAGTATAGTGGAAATGTAAGAGAATGACTCGCTGCATGATGTGGCCCTACCCAATAAACGGCTCATTAAAAAGTGGGGCCACCTTTACTTTTTTTTTTTTTTTTGTCAAACAGAAGACTCCATTTTCAATAGAGCACAATAAAAATGCCACATTTAGAAAATGACATGGATTTGTAGTCAAGTACAGGAGACCAATTATAGGATACCTTTTGAACTGGGGATCCGTTGGGTCCAATGCGAAGAGATGAGACTTCAATATAGGTGCAAACCGTGGGTCGTCATGATCAAAAGTCGGTAGCTTGTCTTCAGCAAGCACTTCCTTCCCCCTTTTCCCCTTGACCTTTTTAGATTTCAAATTATAGCCCTTTAGACTGGGCTCTGTCCCTTTATCGTCAGTGAGCAACAATTCTAGCTCTTCTTTACTTGCTACTTGTTCCTTCTCTGTATCTTCTGGACTGTATCTTCTTTCTGTCTTGCGCTTTTTACTTTTGGTTGTCTTTGAATTGTCCTTGCTACTTTTCTTGGGATCCTCAACATCAGTGTCTAAAGATTCTTCAAGAAAGAAGTCATCAGGCTGAGCTGCTGCCTCCTGATCATAGTCACTATCATCATCATCTGAAGATGAAACCTTAGCGGCTCTCTTTCTTTCCTTCCTCTTCTCACTTCTTTTTCTTAGGTATGCCTCCCAGACTGTTTCTGACTTTTTATCCTGCTTCTCAAGAAAGCGCTTGCTTATATCCTCTAAGCCAGTATTAAAAGTAACTTCCATGTCCTTGTCGCCATCATCATTAGCATCTGAACCATCCCCAGACTGTAGGAGAGCACGGTAAATGTCTCTTTTATTGGGCTTTTGGGATGAGTTCTTAGGTGAAGCTTCAGCGTTATCATTCTCAACATCATCGTCAGATTCTCCGTCATCAGAAGCCAAAAACTCCTTGAGCTCCAACTCATCCAGCTTCAGGAGTTAACACATCACCATCAACAATATAAAAGTATAATTAATTGGGTATAGAGATCCAAGTTCATGCAAGTCAGAGAGAAAATAACAAGGACTCAAACAGTAGAGAGGCACTTTGCTGGAGACTCGAATAATGTACTGATATAGATACAGAACTAATCATTACAGTTAAAAGAGGGAGCATTTCGATGAACCTAAAGATGCAGAGTCTGAGAATTTTAGCAAAAGGTATCAGAATTCTCTCCATAAGCATTTGGTGCAACACAAAGATCCACACTGCTCCTATCCTTGCGTATCTAGAATGAGAAAATCTCTGATTCTAGAGATACCTGAATCTTTCACAATCTAGAATTAATTAATTAAATTGTTACTCAGTTCCACATACATACTGGATTGGCCGTATCCACCAACACTGTACCGCTTTTTGCAATTTATCAGCATCAACATGCTATCAGGCCCTATCAGCCAATACGCCTCCGATACAATTAGTATCAGCCGATAAATTGGGTGCATCACCGATATGTATCAAATGTTCTCTTCTAAAGCCAAAATCATTTATTTCTACATTCTTTTGTAAGGGAAACAGTGCGAGGAGAGTTGTGTGCCTCCCTATTAAAAACACACAGGCATGATGTTGACGTAAGGTGTTTTAAGTCAAGTAATTGAAGCCAATCCACCACCCTACAGGTGCCAATCCACTAATAGTTCAGTGGAAAGGCATCTTCCTTTCCACATGGATGACCAGGTATCAATCCATGGTTGTTGCCTTGTTGGTTAGGGAAATCTTTTTCGTTTTTTGTTTGTTTTGGGCAGGAATGATCTAAAAATTATTCATGATGTATATTTGGAGCATTAGATTGATTCATACATGCATTACTTGGGTTGTTTGTATTTTTTTTTTTAGCTTTCCTCATAAATATCTGTGAACTTTTGGGACTTGATTTCAAAGACATGATTTTTCAAAAAATAAAAAAAAAAAATGAATCCACAATTACATAATGACCATTTCATTTTCTCTGTCCCATAGATCAATCCCTTAGATCTAGCTAACACTAACTACTAAATAGTTAGAAGTATTAAATAAGTAATGAGTTGTAGACATAGCAAAAGCTAAATAGGGTTACGTTCTGCTAAGAGGTACGTCACAAGGATCAGCGAGATGTAAAAGTCTCATAGGAGAATACTATAATGAAAAGGTCCCATTATGGATGACTTTCTGCAAAAATAATCTAAATCACACCAATTGATATGTGGGCCTTAAGGTTCGATGGTTTCTTAAATCTTAAGTTACATTTTTATATAAAACAATGAGTATGACTCAAATTAATGTCAAATTAGGGCGAGTGCCAATTCATGGGGAACAAGTGGAGAGTGGCTATCTGCACACTGCAAATGCCTCTCTACCCACTGCATTTAAAATATAAAAAAAATCCCTAAACTACCCCTCCCTCTCCTTCCCTCTCTCTCCCCCTCTCCCTCCTCCGGCCACCTGCACCGACCCCGACCCCGCCCTGCGCCGACCCCAGCCCAGTCTCCCTCCTCCGCTCCCCTTCCCCGTCCTCATCACTCTCCCCTTCCCCACCCCACCCACCCATCCCATCCCGCTCCCCATCTCCCCCTTTCTCTTCCTCCCTCCCCACCCGCCTTCATCCCCATCCCAGCCCACCCCAACCCTACCCCCACCATCCCTTCAGTGTTGTCGAAGAGCGGGGAGAGAAAGGGAGGGAGAGGGAGAGAGAGAGAGACAGGAGGGGAGAGAAGGAGGGAGACTAGGCTGGGGAAGGAGAGGGAGAAAGGGAGAAGGAGGGAGAGGGTTGCAGGCGCCGGGCGAGAGAGAGGGAGGAGGGATTTTCTGGCGGGAGCCGGCAACGAGCGAGGGGAGAGGGAGAGGTAGGAAGAGAGAGGGAGAGAAAGGGGGAGATGGGGAGCGGGATGGGGTGGGGAACCGACCTCTGCAAGTCTCTCTATGCGCAGGAACGATCCGATCTAGAGAACAGAAGTTCGATTCTGCCTCTTTCTTCTCTATCTCATGTGAAGGCCGAATCCAAACTAGGATTCTCTGTTCTTCTTCTCCAGTGATCGATATGGTCCACCGATCAGGTCTTCTGATCTCTACAATTCCGCAAGCACTCTTGAAACCCACACCTCTGTAAATTAGATTGCCAAGTGGCCCACCACAGATCTCCCTTGCTCATTGTCTTCTCTGGGACCAACCACTTCTCCGATCGAACCCCTGTTTTGCGATTCCGATGCAACAACAGCCAATTTTGTCTTTTTTGGTCTTCTGCGCAAGAGCACTGATCAATCAACCACCGCCGCAGGTGGCTGGAGGAGGGAGAGGGGGAGAGAGGGAAGGAGAGGGAGGGGTAGTTTAGGAATTTTTGTTTGTTTTTTTAATGCAATGGGTAGAGAGGCATTTGCAATGGGCAGATAGGCACTCTCGAACAAGTGTAAGGGGGTTGGATTTATCGTGGGGAACCCATGTGGTGATAAAAAGCCTCGCGTAATCCATGAGAGGTACCTCTTAGCAGAACGTAACCCATACTAGATAATGATCTTTGACTATCGACATTTATTAGGTCTTAATATAAATAATCAACAAGAATATAGATGAACAAATACATCAATATTCTTCCTATAAAATAATATAGCAATACAAGACCTGTATGACAGTGAAGGGTTAGATACTCCCATTCATTTTTGTTACTAATGAAGATGCATCTTAAAATTTAACATTTTGTAACATTCTAAGTTTTTTGAATTTTTAACCTCAATTTAAATTCATGCCAATAACCGATACATATTACCACAACTGATACATCTTTTTTTGGGGGGCAGCCAATAACCCCTCTGCAATCATTTTCTAATCCTTGACGCAGCCCATGGCTTGTGTGAAGCAGAACCAGACCTGCAGTCCAAAAGTTTCAGTCGTTTCAGATGCAGGGGCAACTCGCTCCCCATTTGACGCGGATCTTCTGCTGCCTTTAGTCTTCTTCGCCTGCTGCCTTCTCTTCTCTATTCTGCTGTATTTTTTTTTTTTTATTATCTTCTGCTGCCTTTTCTTTCTGATACCAGATTTTTCTTTTCTTTTTTTCTTCTCTGTTCTGCGCTCTCTCTCTCTCTCTCTCTGATTCTGCTATGTTTTTTTTTTCCCTGATCTGGGATGGGTTGAAGAAAGGGTTTCTGGTTGTTGGGGATTTTATGTTTGAGGTCTTGGGAAATTGGAGAAACTGTGGGATAGTTAGGGTTCGGTGATTTGGACGAATTCTGGGGATTTTGGAAACATTGTGTCGATTTGGGTGTTGTGCAATGATGATGGAGATGGGTGGGTAGCGATGGAGTTCAGGTTAGGGATGGTTTGGATTTGGACTTTTTTTTTTTTTAATTTTAGGGTTTGGCAGTGAGTTCGGTTGGGTTTGGAATGGATTGGGGGGTGGTGGCAGGGCTATCGGTGAAGAGGTATTGGCAGGGGTGTTGCTGGGTTTTGACGGAGTGTGGGGGCTGGTCGTGAGGTGATGATGGTGATGGATGACGATGGAATAGAAATCCGGAAAGGGCCGCTGTCTTATTGGCGATCGCTCTTCGGCTTTGATACCAATTGACGCAACCAAGATCCACGATCGAACAATAGATCAATCTCCCGAAGGATTGATCACATCCAAAGATGGATTCCAGCCACTACGGCAACCTCACAAGGGGAGAAAACACCATAATTGAAGAGAAAACTCTCATAACTAAGATTAATTGATAATAAGCATGTCTATTACAATGAGGCCTAACATCCTTTTATAAAGGAGTTGGCTTGATCCCTAAGCAACCATATTTCCTAACATATCAATCATATCTAAAATAAAAAGGAAACTAACTAATATTAATCATAAACAAACCAAATTACTAAATAATACTCCTAACTAAATAGATGTTCCCTTGGGCCTATGGACTGGACCCAATGGGTTGGCCGACCTATTGTATGGCCTGTATCACCATTGAGTCAATTCAAGTCGGCCCAATTCGGCCAATTTGGATATTGATAGACCCTGATGCACAGTTATGGTAAGAAAAATCCTTTAAAAAATTGTTGAGAAAATTAAAAAAATTATATATATAATATGTGAGCTCAACTTTCAATGTGGGATTGCCATGTGGCAATTCCAACTATTTCCAAGCCTTCTCGCAAAGTCCACGTGGCCCTAAAACTTCTCTCACTAAATTTCTCCCTCAAATCTCTCCTTATTAATATCTACCATCTCCTAAAATCTCTCTTAAAACTTTCAAAGTAGGAGACACCTTTAAAGAGCGTCCACCTCATGCTCCCTCTATCATCTTCTGAAATCCTAAAATCTCTTACCTAATCAAATTTAAATTCTAATAATTGTAGGGCCCATTTAAAGGGCATGACTAAATTTTGCACATGATTGGAACCGTATATGCTAGAAATTAGTTAGATATCAAACCAAGTTCGGTACATCATCTCTCAACCGTATGTGCTAGGAACTGTTTTTTTTATCACCCTCTGTTTACTTTTGCTTTAAAAAAATCTGGAGTTCTGTGATATACAAGTAGGTCCCTTTCAAACAGGTGAATGGATATTACAGCTTGATTTTTTTTAAGCACTTTGGACCCACAATCTACTTTATCACACTAAAAATCTCACTCAAATAAGAGTTGGTCCTGTCATCAAGTTGTTCGCATTTAAGATTACGACCACTATTTTGTTATATTGGTCAAGTTTCATTATGAGCCCGTCAAGTTTCATTATGAGCCCTCCATCAAATTTATGAAGTCTTATTTGTGCACTACATCAATGACTATGGTTTTAGCATTTTGTAACTAACACGATATTTGTTAGCACCTACATGTTTCCTATGATGGCAAGCTCATTCACAGGTTCTTTCTTAAACTAATCCCTAAAATCCCTCACATTAAAATTTTGGATATAACTAATCCTAATCTAATCTTCCAATCCTATTTTTTAAAATTGGAAGAGAGAATCAAGAGAATCTAAATAAAGTCCATTATTGTAATCTAACTGAAACAATAATGAAAAACTTGCTTCAAGCATTCTTCTACAAATCCGGTGCTTCTAGCATTCTTCTACAATTTTGGAACTTAAACAACAAAAGCCACCTCATTCAATTTTGATGCATTTTAAATAGCCAGGAAACTTGCATTATCCTTCAAATCGTCTACAGAAATCATATTAGTTGTGGAATTGTTATACATGAGACCCATCTTTAGGAATTGTTATACATGGGGCCACCGTTAAAAATTACAACATGGACCCATTTTTAGGAATTAGGATATGGAATCCACATCATGAAATTACAACATGTGACCCCACCTTTAGGAATTAGAATGTGAGGCCCACCTTTAGAAAGTTTGCTGGATGAGGAGCCCACATGTAGAAATTATAAAATGGTATCCACATTAAGAAGTCACGAACCATGAAAATTGTGATACTTACTATAAATTATAACTTGAAACCCACCTTTCAGGAATTAAAGTGTGGGGCTTACCTTTAGAAATCATCGTTATGTGGGACCTACCTTTGGAAATCATGCATAAATAGGTGTAATATTAATAATTATACTATATAAACATTCACTTAATATTAACATTATGTTAATATCTTAAAACTATATCAAATGTTCATTTTAAGTTCTTTTTTTTAACTATTTCATATGTTCAGAACACCAATGCTTCATGCCTCTCTTGCACCTTTATATCAAGAGGTTTTGTGATTTTGATGATGAAGATAATTTTTGGTTCTCCAACTGTGATGTGAAAACGTATTACTGCTTTGATAAGGCAAATGCAATTTGGGATTTTTTTTATTTTTATGAAGGAACTTCTTGTTTTTTTAATATTTTTAGAAAAAACTGAACGAAACAAGATTGAGATGCAAGTCAAGAACATTGATATGCTGGCCACTACATAAAAACTTTGTTTTTAAATAACACCGTGTTTTTAAAGTGTGTAAGACTCTCACATTTTTCAAGATGCATTGATTTTTAATAAGTTATGTGTGCTTAGATCTATAAGTATACATGCATATCAAGTAGCATGGAAATCCCATCATTTTTACAATCAGTTTTATGTTCCATTACATGAATGCGGTTTGATGTGAGATGCCTGTTTCTATTTTTATTTTTATTCAATACAACCTTCTTCTTCTTTTTTCAAGAGTAGAAATGAACTTTAACCTGATGGACAAATATAAATGCTGAACCAAGAGTAGAAAGTAGAACTTTTAATTCACGGACCATATATTTATTTGTCTAACAATGTATGTGGCTCAACTTTTAACACTAATATAAGCTTGCTTGCATTAAAACATTGCAAAGGCATGGTGCAAAAGCACAGATTGCCATGGGTTTCCCCTGTGGAGATGGTTTAAAAACCCCTTGCATACTGTCTTTCAACTTCTTCCTCATTTTTGAGAAGTGAACTATAGAATTGGAAAGTGGGAAGAGTCCCAATAAGTTCATGGTAAATCCATACATACAAACAGGCCTAACGGGTTCACAATAAACCAAGAATGATAATCTCCATCAGCTAGATAGGCCCTAAATAAAACCAAAAACAGTACTGATTCAAGTTACTGTAACCAAGAAGCACTGAAATGATGAAAAAATTAGTGATTGCACCAACCTGGTCAGGTTTAAATTTCTTTTTCATGATCTTCTTACGGTTTGGTTCATCATCATCCCACGAAAGATGAATCTTAGTATGCTGCAATGCACGAGTACTGAAATCAACAGGTTGATAGTTTGCAGGTGCCTGCAAAGAAAAATAAAATCAATCATGCAACATTTCTTGCTTTCTAGTAAAAGAGAGGGACAGTTTGCAATTTTAAAAACTAAAAGGGAATTTTGAAAAAAAAAATTAAGTGTGGCACCAAGTGTTATAAGTCAACCCTACGTAACTTGTTAAAAGGATTGAAGCAACCAAATCACCATTAATATATATAAAGCGAGAGCGATTGATTTCAAAATTGACTCATTTTCGCAATTGATTGCTCGATTTCACTCGCAATTTTGACTCTATTTTGACTTTATCTTCTCAAAAATAGAAGTGTCCTGCACGATCCAGTAAACTCCTAGAAATAGGTTCCGTTTTTTCTGCTAACCTTTATCTTCTTTCAAACATTTCAAGTAGCACCTTTCCGTTCTCCCTTTGGTGGCAAAACAAGGAGGTCAGGTGCAAAAATGAAGGCATCCTCAATGTAACATATTGGAAAGAACTGTGATGAACCACCCCCCCCCCCCAAAAAAAAAAAAAAAAAAACAAAAAAAAGGAAACACCAAGCTAAATCTCAGGACCTGCACTTTGGGATTGGGGTGTGGGGGTTGAAACAATCCTTTAATTGGTTAAAGGATCATGTCAAGCATGTTAACCAAGATCATGGGGCCTATAGGCATTAGGACCGGGAGCCTAAAATGGCAAAACAACGATTAGATAATTTTCGAAACAAGTAAACGGGAAAGGACATTTATGTAATAAGTTGTATAAACAACTTGGAGTCGTAATATTCACATTTTGAAAGTAATGATAGCAAATTCAAAGCTAAGGGTTTGCTTGTTTAAACTAGGGGTGCTCAAGGGACATTGAGTCAGGTTCTAGCCTCGATTTTTTTTGGAACTTGGGCTACGCCTGAATCTAAATTTTTGGAACCTTTAATATAGAACCAGCTTGAATTACAAAAGGCCTGAAGCCTGGCCCGGCCTGAAAAGGTAATGCACATAGTTTAGTGACTAATTTACCCAAACAAGTTATTGGGAACCTAAACAAGTGATAGAAGGGCTGGAACAGACCGGCCCAATTGAATAAATGGGCTGGCTTGGACCTAACATGTGTAAGGCAGGCTGGGCTCGAGCCAGGCACTTAAGGCCCATGTTGGGCTTGGGCGGGGTACAGGCTCATGTTTTTTAAAGTGGGGCTATGCCTGGATATGGCCTCAGCCTGACCCGGCCCAGCCCATGAACACCCCTAGTTTGCACCCATGTATGTGTCTATTTTACACGTGGAACATTCATGCACGTGCATGTTTGCACTCATTTACTTATGTGAATGATTCACATGTGTTAACTTTGGTGTAGATTGTCCTCTTTTTGTTGGAATTTCCAAACCTCAGACCCTATCAGAAAGATTTACATGTGCAAGTGATGTATATTCTGCATCCCCTTTGGGGGCCAAAGGGATGTAAAGCACATCTGTGTCCCAGGTAGGCCGGTTAGGGACAATATTATTTCCCTTTTTATCTATGCTTTTTTTTTTTTTTATCGGCAGGCCAGATTGACATGCCTAATTATAGCCCACAAATCTGCACACCCTACACCAACATAAACCCAGCACAAATGCAAGCACCTGCACATATTGCAGAGATAGCTCGTTTACAACCACGTCTGTATGGATAAGCTATGCCAATATTAATTAGCGATTCTATACTATACGGTTAAAGCAGAACTAGATTAGCAGTAAGCCAGTAACAGATGCCAAATCACCACCTTCTATGCAACTCCTCCCCCATTAAATGCTCACAATCTCTCCGCTCACATGTGAGCATGTGTGAACACAAGGAGAAGTAAAATGTGCAGATATTAATATCGCCTCTATGTGATCACCATCAAAGTAGGAAGAAATACCTCTGTTGCCACATCACGAGGAGGATGCTTAAATTCCATAGAATCAGGAATAAACCGCAAATCAAATTTATTTGATGTTCTTTCAAACTCCACTTCGTTAAAAGTTTGGTAGAGGTAATCTGCTGTAGCACTCGAGTCACATTCTACAACGGCATAGTAGTAGCTGAAGGTACAAAAGAATGAGGAAGAGACAAAATGATTAATGTATTGAGTGATCAAAGACAGAAGGCAGCACAAAAAGAGAAGATTGCTCATGCATAAGACAAATCACAACCGTCAAGGTTAAAATGCAGAAAGAGAACCCACCTATGCAGTAAAGTTTTGAATGAACAAGGAGCTATTCTGCTAACACATATTTACGCATGTTCACCTCTAAAAAAGAATTTAAATATTCTAAAGATCGTAGGCTCCCTACTCATCTTCTACTATGATATCAAGAAAATATACAAGGCCCAATAAGTAGTAGTATCAACTGTCTGCTTGGGACAAGAAATCCACATAGTTGGGGTCCACTTTCAATGATCCAGTGTGTTTTCCCAGTGAGAAAAATATGGACAGGCAGTGCAGCCAAAACTCTTGCGGGATATAACTGAACCCATTTGCATCATCTAATAATTGGATTATGAAAAAACATGCCAATGATTTGGATTGTTTTCCAATGTGTATTTTTCCAATGAATAGGGCTAGTCTTTTTAAAATTTCTTTCTGGAGAATTTCTCTGGATGGTTTGTCTTTGGTTTGAGACCAAGAAAGTTTTGATCCATATGGATCCCTGTTTGAGACCAAGAAAGTTTTGATCCATATGGATCCCTATCCCTAAGCTCTGGCTTGGAGAGGAGTCATTTGGTACTCTTACCCTACCTGCACTGTGTAACAGGTAGATAAAAGGCACAGTGCCATCTTTTTGTGAGAATACATCATGGTTTGTGTGAGAACTTGGTCCGGGCAACACTCTTAACCACGGGGCGTAGCGTATCAACCACAGGCTTCAAACGGTGAGTCTCCGTTAGTCCGCATCAGAAATATCCAAGTTCTGACCCTAGGCTTATAAGTCAAACCCAGTATTAACTTAGCATGACGCCTTTTTAAAACCGTGCAGCCTCGAAAACCGTAAGAACTCCGAAGTTAAGCGTGCCAAAGCGGACAATTTCATACCGAGTTGGGCGGGGCTGTGACAGTTTGACACGAGATTCATGATAAACAAGAATGCCTCATAAATCCACCAAACAAATAAACTACAACTCAAGCTTAATTACAAGAACCATAAAGGTTAAACATTTTGTGGTGGGAAGGGGTGATAATTTATCATGAAACCTTTATATGTATAAAATGTATCGAAATTTGAAAGTTCAAAGTAGATGAGAATGAGATGCCTTTTGATCAACTCTGAGCAAAAGGGAGTAATGGTTAGAGAAACTCTAGAAAGGAACGGGTAAGGAATGCATCTGCTTTCATGAAGTATGGATAGCTACCGAGGGCTGGATGGTTATCTCTTCTTCGTGCTTTTTCCCAACTGAGAGTGATAAGATGAATCAACTCAGAAGGGTCTTTAGTGTTACGATAAGAGTCATCAATATGATGGGTAGTGGAGGCAAGCAGCATTTACACAATCATATCAAAGTGTAAGAAATGACGTTGAAAGAAGAGCTGGGAGTCGTAATTACCTTCGCAAGAGGATACACACTCCAGCAGAAGGGGTACATTCTTGCTTTAAAAAAAAAGGCACTAACAATAATTATGCTTTTCTGTAAATATTATTACTGAGAGCAAATGCTTGGAATTTGTAAGTATTTAGCGTTCATTCTAGAGATTCGCATAAATAGAATTAGAAAACCAAACAAGATGGTTTAAAAAAAAGGCACAAACAATAATTATGCTTTTCTGTAAATATTATTACTGGTAGCAAATGATAGGAATTTATAAGTAAAAGGGTGACATTCTGGGAGTTGCAAATTGCAATGCAGGTACAAGAAAGCTTTAACAGTTTTTTGGAACTCATGTAGATTTTAGTCAGCTGAAAATGGAGAAACAAAATAAAAGAATTGGAGAAAATAAAATAAAAGCTCGCTTTGCAACAGAAAGATGACCATTCTTTTATCAATACTAATCCATCCAGATGAATCGTGGAACAAAATTGATCCCTCTGTTTAACATCTGGTAGAATGAGATAAAGGAAGCAGAAGTTGTGAATCTATAAGTAGGATAGAGTACGAATTAGTTTCATAATTCACACAAAGAAATTGTGGTAAATGACATCTTTTACATCTAAAAAAATCACCTTAGCTTACTCATCTCATAAGCGCGCAGCTTTTCATCGTCAATTTCATCATCGTCATCGTCATCATCATCATCTTCACTATGTTCTTTGTCACTATCAAAGAGGGCAGTGGGTCCATGCACTGATTCTTCTTCCATGCGCTTAAGGCCAAATTCAGTTGGATAGACAGCCACAGACAAAATTTGTCCACCTTTAGGGAGGTCTGAGCCGAACGCCACATACAGATCAACTGCCTAAAGAATACAAAAAGAAAACATGATCCAACACTGTGCGACAATAAAATCATCCACCAGCTAATCTGCACCAAAACTGTGCAACTATAAAATCATCCAACTAATCAGGGTTTTAAAACTTGGACTCAGCCCCCAACTCTGCAGGGGTCGAATCAAATCAAGCCGATCGACTGGGGTTGAATCCCCATTTTTTCTTGGTATTTGCAGAAAATGGTGGAGAAGGGGGATTGAAGGAGGAAGAGGGGAAATGGGTTCTTGTTATTGAGATATGGATTCTATTATTTGGATTTGAGAGATGGGTTTTCATTAAAAGAAGAGGGGAATGGAATCATGGGGCTCCCATGATGGGAGAGATGGAATTATTGGAGTGGGATGATGGAATCATGGGCATGGTTGAAGAAAGGGTGGGATTTTGATGGGTGTCGTGTGGAAGGTGTTGGAAGCAAAGAAAGAGAAAAGGGAGTGGGAGAAGAGGAAGAGGGGAGGGGTTGAGAGGAGAGGAATTTCAGATGAAGTGAGATGAAGAAGAAGGTACCCGACTCGGTCATGGCCGGGTCCAAGTAAAACCAGTAAAACAGCCCTCACGTAATTTGATCCTGGGACATCTCCCCTAGAGGGATAATGCCCATAACCAATGTGCTGGTCATGTGGTTGGCACTGTTATGCAAAATTCAGACCTACAAATATTTCTCTAGTTATTAAAAAAAAAAGAACAGAATTAGGAAATCATTGATGTTTAAGCAAATATTTAATATGACAACAGAAACCACTAGAGCCTAGAAATAACATACCTTAATATAATGCCAATCCATATTGACAATTGCCAATCTGTGAGTCTCGCGTTCAATCACTGGTATGTCTTCCTGTTTCCACATAATGAAGAGATGAAGGTAAAGTTAAGCAAACCATAGTGATAAAAAAAAAATTGAAAAAAAAAATAAAAAAAAGTATTTACGCACTTATAGAAAGTAAAATGATTAACTCTGCATGAGAACAGTAAAAGTCAAAATAAGTGCTGCATTTGCCTTTTCTCCAGATCATTATTTGTGGAGAACACATGATACATCTACAAAACTAATTAATCAGGTGTTGATCACCAGAATCAAAGAAGCATATGGTAATCAAAATGGCTAAAGCTTTATGAATGACACTGAAGGTGAGATAAACAGTAAAACTTACTTCGTCAGAAAAGGGAAGTCTATATAAATACAAGTTAAACAGTGGTGCCCTATGTGCCTTATGGATACAGATTCCGCGGACCACCTCCATAACTGTGCCTTTCCCAGGGTGTTTGGAATGCAATTATCTCATGGTTAGGTTACCATTATACTTCCGCACTCCCTTGTGCAGCTATCCTATGGGTGGAAGTTAAGTGATGATATGGAGTAGGGCAGGAGTCTATGGTTTGGTGGTGACCATTTGGATGCTTTTTTTTTATTGGACTTTATTAATGAATACAAAACTATTACATCAGAACGCAAGACATACAGTAGAAGAGATTATATTGCATCAACAATCAACGAACCAAAAAAATCATGCACAATACAGTTGTACCCATTTTCGTGAGGCCACCTCGATAGCACTTTAAGCAATCATCAAGGTATCTAAATGCAATCCCAGCTTAGCCACGGAACTGGAAATTCGATTCACTTCCCAATACACTTCCGAAGTTAAGTCCCAGATCTCCCTCATTATGGATGCTAACCTCCATATTTCTTCCCCTCTCTTTAAACATTTGATTGCATTCTTCAAATACCCCAAATAATTATTGAAGTTCTGACCTCTCTTTGAAGATCTTAAGCATCTGATCTATACAAAGAGTCTTTGCTTCATTGGATTATTTTACGCTGACAACAATCTTCACCTTCATTGTTCATTGGCATGCCTCTCATTTCTATCAGACCCAGTTTACCTCTAGCTATTCCATCAATATTAAATTTCAGCCAATCTAACCCTAGAGGCCTCCAGATGTCTGATTTGAAATTCTTTCTACCCACCCCAGATAGAGTCTTCTGAATACCTCAAATAACCAATAAGTTTATTCCTTTCTCAAAGCTGACAAATATGCAACCATTGCTTTGATGAAATAAAAAAACCTCTCTTATTTGATTCAATCTCTTTTCCGCTAGACACCTGTTCCTTCTTTCCATCCAAATAGACTATACAATTGCCTATGAGGTCATCCTCCATAACATTTTCTTTTGAAACGATTCCACAACCAATCAATCATGCATCCGACGTGTCCTAGAAGACTCAAGAGACTGAGAAAGAAAGTACTTTTGAGTTTTTTACCATACTTCCATTGTGTGGCCACATTATAGGAAAGTACTTTTGAGTTTTTTTACCATACTTCCATTGTCTCATTTTCAATTCCATAATAAAAGAAAACACACCGATGAAGCATTTGTTGGTGAGATTTCTCTTCTGAATAAGTTGTTTCCGAGAACTTTTCCAGCCACTATTCTCCAGTAGAAAGCTTCCACCCCTGGAGGAGCCATATTAAAAATAGACATCATGAGTGCTGCCAAATGTAGTGCACATTGTTATATGCCACAGATGTATCTTAAGTTTTATGTTACTCTTATCAAATAAATTGTAATTAGAATATCTGAATAATTGTAATCGAGAGTGAGGATCAAACCACAATGGGAGATCACCCAATTCAATCCAAATTTCTCTTCAGATTCTGTCTCAGTTTCGTCAACCCGTTCCTGACAAGCAAGAGAGCATGAGGGGGGATCTGAAACGGGAGGGGACATAGCTAACAAACTCTTCAAACAGTGCCAACTTCCAAATCCCCTTATTCAAGCTTTCCCTGCAGAGAAATGCCTAGCTATGCTTTGACAGTAGTCACTCAAATTCAGACTCAGACAAAGTTAAGACTCCATGCCGCCTAGGAAAATGATGAATATACTAAGAATAAACAATTGTTGACATAACACACACACACACTCCATGCCGCCTAGGAAAATGATGAATATACCAATCGTTGACATGTAAAACTCTATACAATTCTTATTATATGCACACTTCCAAAATCTTACTCTTATCCCCATTTCCCTATCAAATAATGTATCCCTCCTAAGAAGACACTCACTAATCCAGACTCAAACTTTCCCACCCCCGCAAACCCCACCCCACCACCATCACAAAGGTGAAAAAAAAAAAAAGACTTTCCACACCATTGCCTTTGATTTTTGAAACCATACCCAACATCTGTCGCCCCACACCCCCATCAATATTTTTCAACAATTACTCTCTTACACAAAGCTACTCTATGGACTCCAAACATCCACCACTGATGTAGGACAATGTAGAATCTAATCTAATATGGAAGATAAGATCAATCGAGGAATTAACAATCCATTTTAACTATAAATCACACCAATCGCACAATCTAATACTGAAAATAAAGTGAGGAAATATGCAACGGTCCAAGGCGTCATTACAATCTTGCAATAACGGTCTCTAAAGTAAGAAGAGGAAGGAATCTTAAAGAAAGATAGAACTTCCACTTGCTTAAGGAATAGTCAATTCAACTATTCAAGTAAATTATTTGTTCCCTTTGCGAGGATTTGAAACAATGTCTTGGATCAAATGGGTTGCAAATGTTCAATGTGTGATAGGGGATTTAAAACAATATTCAGATTTGAAAATAAAATCCCCACAACAATAATGAGGCTCAAAATTAAATTCAGATGTAGAATGCAATGTGAAAATAGTGAAAAGAATGGAAAAATTAGGGCTCCAATGTAGTTCGGCCAATGATGGATGGTCAATATAGGTTCAGCTGGGGCTGATTGGGTTAGGAATAAGTTCAGCTGGGGCTGATTGGGGCTCGATAATGGTTGGGTCACTAGATCTTGAAGATCTATGGCCGGCGGCTTGGGTTAGGATGGCTATAGGTGGTTTGAATGGCTGGATTTGGGAGTTTTAAACATGGAATGCTAGGATCTAAGGGCTGATGGTTTAGATCTATGGACTTGATGGCTGGATTTGGAGAAGGTGAGGGGCAGTTGATGGATCTTGGTCTAGATCTAGGGTTTTGTCAAAAGAAAAAAAGGAAAAGAAAGTAAGAGGAAGATAACAAGGATTACCTCAAACTGGCCTCGCCCCAAATTCCAATCCTGGAGGCAAGAAGATCTCAAGAGCACATTGAAGTAGAACTCATGGAGAACTCAAAACTTTGGTTTTCATTCAATAAGCATTATTAAGAAAGAAAAATCTACAAGGTCTCTTGATAACATAAACCTTAAAAACATCTTTCTAACATTAATAAATAAAAGAAAAAAAAATAATGCCATCGCATGGGATTTCATGCGCCGAGGGGACTTTTTGTGTTGTGGGTCCCCTTTGACTCCCTCTTTTATATTTTCTTCCAATTCTTCATGGGCCCCTCTAAATCTCTTTTCTTTTCTCCCATGTGGCACTTCCCAATGTAGGGCCTTCGATGCAATTGCACACATGGGGCCTTCAAACCATCAGACGCTTGATCCAAAGGGATCCAACTGTTGATGTTGTCAGAATGGTAATCAAATGGTGGACTATCATTGTCTTGATGATCAAAGTCTAGATATGCATCATCCATCCACAGATTTTCTTGATTTGCAATCCTACGCCGTTGTCCATTTACTTAAACAAGGCCCATTCGTTTCCCTTATTCTTCAAAATTTTAATCCACTCCCCCTAGATGTTCTTTTTTTCTTCCCATCCTTCCCTTCCCAAAGAAAATCCATCCAACTTCTTTGCTATTAAATGTCCAATTGGAAGATTTACCATTGATGCTTCAATGAGGGTAATGCAGCCTCCCAAGTGAAAGTTGTATTCTTTTCCATATTGCGAACTGTTTTCTACAAAACTTCCATCTCCATATTGGTAAGCTTTTTTCTTCGAATCTTTGATTCCTATCTTCCAGTAAAAACAAGATAACATAGCTAACCCTAAAATCACCATAACACCCTAACTCAAACTAGCTACTAAAAGATTTTTTATTTTAATAACCTAGGGTATCTCCCACCCAGTCCAGGAGCCTTTGGCCCAGAGCCCGAAGGACACTCGATTTTGGACGACCGAGAACTAATCCCTAGGGGCACATGCAAACCCTCTTATCCACATGCACCGGGTAAAGCTATGGGATACTTTAAAATTTAGTCAAACCCAATCCATTTTATCCGGGTTTACTTTTCCCCTTTTGGGCTATTGGCAAGGAGTGATACTTTAAACTTGGAGAGTTAGGGATCAATCATAGGGCGAGTGATGCTAACGTTCCAACACCACAACCATGAGTGTGTTCAGTAAACATTTCATCCATGACGCATAGTAATTTTCTTTATGTTCAATCCAAAACTTAAAAATGTAAAGGGATTCCACTCTCCCCGCCTTTTATTGTTATCTTATTTACCTATAAAACACTCTTTTCATTATTATTATTATTATAATTATTGAATGGTAACTTTCATTAAAGCAAGCAGTGCAAGAGATATTACTGACAAGCTTACACCGCAACACCCAGAAAGACAAAACTAAACCAACACCAATCGTGCTAGCAAAAACAGAATAAGAAAGAAAACCATAAGAAAGTTCCTAACGTAGATTAGCCACTTCCCTCCAATTCCTCATAATCTGATCTACAGAATAATCATTGAAAGAGGTATTAAGCATCACCCAAGAGGCAACAACAAATATGATTCTGTCCAACAAAATGCTTGAATCTGCGGCCACCCCCTCAAAGCACCTTTAATTTCTCTCCTTCCATATGATTTAAATCACTGCAAGAAAAGAAAGCCTCCACATCTCCTTCCCTCTAGAAGATCCTAATGGGCACTTCCAAGCCTTAAATAGAGCTAGGATACAATTAGGAAAGACCCAGCTGCACCCAAAACTGTCAATCATAGATCTCTATAGCGTCTGGGACATTATACAATTCAACAGTAGGTGATCAACAGATTCCTCATCACACGAACACATACAAACACATAGGGCAACCATTTACCACTATCTTCCTTCTCCATCTTAAATTGTTCATAGTGAGAATTCTCTTTCGGATTGCCAACCACCCATAGACTGCTACTCTTGGAAGGGCCTTTAACCTCCATATACCTGCCACCCAGGTCCTCTTACCATCCCTTGTGGTGATGGCTGCGAAGAAGGAGGAGACAGAGAAAGAACCGTCATTGGAAGCCTTCCATCCCCTCTTCCTGATACCTCTAATACACTCTCATCAATGGCAGTTTAAAAAAAAAAAAATGAAACTTTCCAAAAACAAATTTTTCCTGGCAATTCTTAGTGTTTCCCCAAAACCCCCACACCCACAATGTATCATTCATGGATAGAACATGAAAAAAGAAAGAAAAAAAATCACCTTTTCCAAAGGTACATCCTCCTCAGAATACACTTCATCACTTTCATCATCTGAAGTTGAAGTGGTGGCCTCGCTTTCCGCCTCATCATCTTCATCCTCCTGCTCAGATTCACTCGAATCAGACTCCGACACACCCCCACCTTCAATTTTCCCTCTACCATCATCATCACTCTTCATCCGCGCTTGTTCTTCTTCATCTTCTGGTTCTGGTTCTGGTTCCTGGTGGTAGTAATGGAGAAGATGGCTTTGGGGTTTGGGCTTCCTGCGTTTCCCTCTCTTGTCGAGAGGGGCAGAGGAAGAAGAGAAGTTCTTGTCGGTTAAGATTTTATTGAACCTGGAATCGAGTGAGACCTTCGAGTGGTTCTTGGGCGCTCGTTTGAATCTGGGGTCCCAATGAACTGATGCAAATCGGGTGTCTGTGATGACATCTTTATCGTTTTCGATCGTTCTAGTGTTGTTCTTCTTGTCGTCTGAGATTTCTTTCTCCTCCTTGTTGTTCGTGTTCTTCATCTTCGATTTATTCTTCTTCTGCTGCTGCTGTTTCCTCTCTTCTTCCTTTCTTCCCATGGCTTTCTGCGACCTAGCAATGCAATCTACTTTGTTTCCGGGAAATGGAGCTCTCACGGGGTTTTAGGGTTTAAGCGCGACTGAAGAAGGAAAAAGGAAAATGGAAAATGGAGCTTATTCAATATTCAATACATGCAAACCAAGAAATAAAATTACCAAATATCTATATAATAAGGGAGAGCGGATTTTGAATCGTGACATTTTGGACCCTTCATCTGTGTACGTAAATTCAAGGGATATTTTGGAACTTGGATTTAAGAGAGGAATGCAAAACGGGGGCCGCAAGTTAGAGTTATTTACGGGTATTGCCATCTCTTTTTCATTTGAAAAAAAATGGGCTAAAAGTTGGAGAAATTTATAAATTTTTGCCATCCTCATCAAAAAGCAAAAGGGGACAGCAAGTTTGAGTTATTTACAAGTATTGTCATCCCTTCTTCATTTAAAAAAAAAAACACTACTTCATTGATGATGAGATGGGACTAAGATAAGAAGATGAAATGAGCAAATTAGGTGAAAGATTTCATGATTCAGTTTTGTTAAGAAAAAATGAATGAATGGAATTATATCATTTGGCAATCAATTGGATTTTTTTTTTGGCGGAATCCATTTTATGGTTGGACTTGCTTTTGAGACGCATGGAACCTGGGTTCAGTCTGTCTAAGGCATATCCAGGTCCGGTGGTGCGTCGTGCCTTCAGGTACGGAAAATTTCTAGTCTATATAATATGGGAGGGCAGACTTTGAATCCTATGACATTTTGGACCCTTTATCTATGTATATAAATCCAAGGGATATTTTGGACCCATGGATTTAAGAGAGGAATGCAAAAGGGGTAGCAAGTTAGAGTTATTTACAAGTATTGCCATCTATTTTTCATTTAAAAGAAAAGGGGCCAAAAGTTGGAGAAATTTACAAGTTTTGCCATCCTCATCAAAAGCAAAAAGGGTAAGCAAGTTTGAGTTATTTACAGGTATTGCCATCCCTTCTTCATTAAAAAAAAAGCACTACTTCATTGATGATGAGATGGGACCAAGATAAGAAGATGAGATGAGCAAATTTGGTGAAAGATTTCGTGATTCAGTATTGTTAAGAATAAATGAATGAATGGAATTATATCATTTGGCAATCAATTGGATTTTTTTTTTTTTTTTTGGAATCCATTTTATGGTTGGACTTGCTTTCGAGACGCACGGACCGAGGTTCGGTCAGTCTGAGGCATATCCAGGTCCGGTGGTGCGTCGTGCCTTCAGGCACGGAAAATTTCTAGTAAGTACATAAACCCCAAAACTTTAAGATGAAATCGAGCCTTGGGTTTTCTACATTATCACAAAATCAAGTTTATTCATCCTACATTGAAAGATTAAAAAAAAAAAATCATCAATTCTACTTTACCTCTTGTACAAACAAAGGGAAAAGAGATGCCTAAACATTGGTTCATCATGGATCGATGATAAAATCTCAGGGATTTTATAGGAAAGGTTCCGGAATATAGTCATTCATCGAAAAGGGTCCTTGCAAATTATACAACACTAACGGGGTCCGTCATGCACTGTTTCGTTTTTTTTTTTTTTCAACTTTGAGAGGAGTGACGCTAGCGTAGCTCGTATCTGACAGGGGAGACGCTGGCGTCACTCGTCATGGCATCTCCTGGTCTCTCCTTTCTTCCTTTCCTCCTCCTCTTTCTCCATCTCCGATTCAAGGAAGATCAAACCGAGCCCTGATGAAAGGGTGATATAAGTTCTTTGAGTGTTATGATATGGTGGGTTCCAAGTTGTATGTTGTGGGGGAGAGAAGGGTGTTATGATATAATGGGTTTCAAGATTCCTTTTTCTTTTCCTTTCTTTCTTTCTTTCAAACTTGTTTACTATCTACTAGATCAGATTGTTGTAAACTTTCAAAGATTTAAGAGAAAGAATTTTAAAACAAGTTTACAACAATCTTGTTTTTTAATTTTAAAGTCTCCCATTAATAGCCCTGATTTTGATTGATGGGTTTTGAATGATTCTCGTTTTTGTATGGGTACATCTGATCATTGGTGGATTTCTTAGAGTTGATTTTCTGCTGCTGGTAAGAGAATTTATTTGATGGATTGATTTTCTAGGCGTTTGGTGTTTTTGAAAAATTTAGGGGCTTGGGGGCAGAAACAGTGGCAGTAATCGAAGAGCAGATTGGGGTTGGGGTTAGGATTGGGGTTGGGGTTGTGTGGGTTTTGTTGGTTTTTTAAGAAACTTATGGGGTTTGGGGAAATGGATTTTTGATTCAAGAAGGGGAGAGGGGTTTTTGTGATTTTGAAGATGGGAGTGGGACCTAATGCTATCAAGGTGGATGCGTGGGAACATGTTGGAAAACCGAAAAAGATGAAGAATAAAGATGTGGGGGAAGAGGAAACTGGCTGTTGGATTAAATTCAAAGATGAAACATGCGGAGGAAGAAGAGAAAGGAAGGAAAAGAAAAGAAGGGAAGAAGGTGTGACGAGCGACGCATGGGGTGCGATGAGTGACGCTAGCGGCCCCCATGTATCGCCCATGGTGACGCTATCGTCACTCATAAAAAAATATAAAAAAATAAAAAAAATTGGCAGGAGGACCTAGTTAGTGCTGCACATTTGCCAGGACCCTTCCGGATAAATGCCTATATTTTGGGATTTTTTCAGTAAATTCCCCTAAAATCTCTTTTAAAAGTTGTTGTATTGTTATCAAAAGTACAATTTTGGTGTTTGGTTTGACTACTTAAAATTCAAACATGCTTTTTTTTTTTAAAGTAGCTTTGAAAAATTTACTTTTTCAAAGCAACTTTTTAATAAAAAATGTCATTTGATTACCTCATCATTTGCGCTTACTTTTTAATAACAAAAGTGTCCAAGGCTGTTTGGTTAGACCTAAAGAAAGCAACCTTTAACATATAATAATCAATTAATCTTATATAGATCTTTTTTAGAAAAGTAAATTATACAATATGAAGGAGCCTTGTAAGTAAATAAAATGGCCCCACATCAAACCATTGATGTGCCATTTTATGTGGGCCCAACTCAAAACCACTTGAATTTAGTCATCTATATAAAACTAATAAAAATTTAGAATTTAAGTATAAAGTTGTCATTAGTCTATATGAAAAAACCTCAACATATTTGGGAAGTTAAAAATATACATAAAATGCTTGGAGGCTGAGGACTAGAATAGAGAAGAAGAGACATTTACTTCTAACCATATTCTTGTTTATATAGATAACAAAGGACATGGCATGCTTGTTGGTTGTCTTCGAACTTGATTCCCCTTGTGATGATTTGTTATAGTTTCTTTGAAAAATGTTCAATCTTATAATGTGCATAAGAAAGAAGCTTGCATTTGTAATGAGATTGTTGGAAATAGGTGGGCCTCTAGGATAGGTTTCAAAAACTTTTGACCCACTTGATGCAGGGATCAACTATCCAGAAGGCTACAAAACCCAATCCAAGATGCATATCCTCAATCTCAGCCATAATGATCAGTAAAACAATCTATCTAGAAGATAGAAACAGCAACTAACAAGCATCCATAATAATCTACAACATGCAAGGAAGTGGATTATACATTTGGAGTTCGGTTGTGTTCTAATGGAGAAGTTGCATCTTTCTTTGATGATAAAACACTTTCACTAATCAATTAGATATCTTCAAGACCTCTTGATCTTCCACGCTATGACCCATATCAGATTCTCTTTTTCTTAAGAAGATGGTGGGATCTCCAAGAAAAAACTACTAGGAACTCAAAAGAGGAACTAGAAGAAGAATTAGAAGAGGGAGATGATAGAAGTCATGCAACTCTTGCATGCGGGCCTTGGACGTCCAACACTTAGACCTTAATGTTCTTGGGCGTGAATCCCTAAGATGGGAATAGCATCATATGCCCAAAACATCTCTCCTCTTTTTATAGCTTTTGCAAGCCCTACTTACTAATTTCTATTAGAAGTCTCACTTCCATAAGAATTAGTAAGTTTTAGAAGCTAAACTTACTAGAACTTCTTTTCATTCAATTGAACGAACTCCTGAACCTCTTCAGTTAATTCATTATGATATTTATGACCTAAAGTTTGTTCAAACTAAAGGTGGTAAGAAATATTTTCTTACATTCATTGATGACTGCACAATATACTGTTATGTTTACTTACTGAGAAGTAAAGACGAGACATTGAAAATGTTCAAACATTGCAAGAATGAGGTTGAGAATCAACTTGAGACGAAAATTAAGATGATAAGAAGCGATAGGGGAGGTGAATATGAATCACCTTTTGGTGAATTCTGTTTACAGCATGATATTATACACCAAACTACTACTCCTTATTCACCTCAGCAAAATGGTGTTGCCGAAAGGAAAAACAGAACTTTAAAAGAGATGATGAATGCTATATTAATAAGTTCTAGATTACCTTAAAATTTGTGGGGGATGCTATACTCTCCGCAAATTATATTTTCAACCGAATACCTCAAAAGAAAACCAATAATATCCCTTACGAATTGTGGAAAGGCAGAATGCGTACTTACAAATACTTGAAAGTGTGGGGGTGTTTGGCTAAAGTGACGGTTCCTACACCTAAAAAGGTTAAAATAGGACAAAAGACAGTTGACCGTGTTTTCACTTGGTATGCTCATAATAGCAGTGCGTATCGGTTTCTAATTCACAAGTCTGAGATTCTCGATATGCATCCTAACACCATTATTGAGTTAAGGAATACATCGTTCTTTGAACATGTATTTCCTAATAAACCCTCGCAGGAATCGAGTTCTCTTAAAAGAACTCATGATACTACTAGTAGCAGTAATCAAAACCAACAAGAGATTGATGAACCTAGACAGAGTAAAAGGGCTAGAACATAAAAAAAACGTTTGGTTCAAATTTTCTAACATTTCTGTCAGAAGATGAGTCTCAAAGCTTTAAAGAAGCGTCCTGTCCCGAGGCACCATATTGGAAAGAGGCGATAAACATTGAAATTGAATCCATTTTGCAAAATCATACATGGAAACTAGTGGATCTACCACAAGGTTGCAAAACTCTTGGGTGCAAGTGGATATTCGAGAGAAAGATGAAAGCAGATGGACCAATCGAAAAGTACAAAGCCAGGCTTGTTGTTAAATGATACAGACAAAAGGAAGGCTTGGACTATTTCGACGCTTATTCACCAGTTACGAGGATAACATCCATTCGAATGTTTATTGCAATTGCTGCTATACACAATTTTGAGATACATCAAATGGATGTAAAGACAGCTTTCTTAAATGGTGAATTAGATGAGGAAATATATATGGAACAACCCGAAGGGTTTAATACTCTAGGTCAAACTAAGAAAGTTTGTCAGCTTGTCAAATCTCTATATGGATTAAAACAAGCTCCAAAATAATGGCATGAGAAATTTGACAGTTTGATGATGTCAAATGAGTTTAAGATCAATGAATGTGACAAGTGTGTATATATCAAGAGCACTAACAATGGCTGTGTCATTATTTGCTTATATGTGGATGATTTGTTAATTATGGGTAGTAATGATGCTATCATTCAAGCTACCAAGAGAATATTGAACAATAAGCTTGACATGAAAGATTTAGAGTACATACAGAAGTAGTTCAGTAATTAGGAAACATGTTGCACTACAACAGCAAAAACAGAATTACAGAATGTAATCTAAAAATGTAATCCACTTACTGATTAAAGGCAGGGAAACAATACTCTGTTGTTGAAGTTAGGAGACTCAGAAATCCTTAAAAGAATGTTGGTCAAGGCTAGTGTTAGACACCATGTCCTTAAGACAAAATTCAACCCCTGCAACGGTGCTAACGGGCTTCAGTGGCGTCTGTCTGCCAGGATACAATGATCGAATACACACAGTAGCAGCACTACAAACTGTGTGTCAGTCGAACCAGAAGTGCAATAGAACTCTTTCTTCTTGACTCTTAATGTAGACCCAAAATGTGCAATGCAGCATCAATTGAATTGAATGAGCAAAAGGCATGAACAAGATGCATATAAATAGCCTGCTTCAGAACTCTTTCATGGGGTTGCATCTGTTTAGTACAGTGACTGTTCACTAAACAGATGCTTTTTTGGATACACCTCTTGGGGCTGGACACACCCTTTCACATGCGAATGGACACACCACTTTGGACACACCCCATTTGCAAAAAAAGAAAAAATTATTTTCTCCAAAAAATTATAAATGGGTAGTGGGCCGAGCCAGGCCCGACTCGAATGTGAAGCCTAGGCCCAGGCCCAGGCTCGAGCCCGGTTCGGTTCGGTTCGCACGCACGTGTGGTGGTGACCCCACATTGGTCTAGGCCCTCCCTCTTTACAAAAGAGGGATGCCCCTTAGGGCTCATCCTATACTACCAATGTAAGTATATTTATATCCAAAGAATCTTTTGCCCCCAAGCAATGTGGGAAGTAAGTTCACCACTTCCTTTTGTTTTTATGTTTAACATGTTCAAGTAGTGGTGTTTAGGAGGTAATTTCTCATTCACTCGTTAATGGATTAGAGCAACCCAATACATGTCCTTAATCTACTCATAGAGTAGATTAGATTCCCATGTATTCCCACCTAAAAGGATAAGTGGGTCCCACCTTTATTTTGGCTCAAAGTTGAGCAAAATAATGGTGCTCTTAGCCATTTTTTTCCAACACTTCTCACCTTTACTTCTTTAATTTTATCCACTTTATTAGAACTTATATTAGAAAGCTATACTTGTATTATAACTTAGGAACTCTATTTATATTAGAAGGTTAGCTATAACTTATAAAGTTGTTTTGTATAAGGATACTAATCATAGGGTAATCAATCCCTATATAATGAGAAGGCTACAACCCTTAGGGTAACACGTTTTCCTCCTCCAATACTTTTGTTTCTTCCATACGTATGCAACTGACATGGTATCAGAGCCTAGGGTTTTAGTTTCTTTCACATCC
This sequence comes from Litsea cubeba, assembly GCA_012931725.1. NCBI lineage: Eukaryota > Viridiplantae > Streptophyta > Magnoliopsida > Laurales > Lauraceae > Litsea > Litsea cubeba. The sequence continues at coordinate 36,552,891 of CM022949.1, forward strand.
AATGATCTGTAAGATCATCCTTGACATCTTTCAAGGTCTGGAAGCCCTCCATGTAGCATCAGATCATCACTGATCATCCCAGATAATCCCTGATCAGATCTGATCATCTCAGATCAGACGTGGCCCACTTCATATCATCATCAACTTATCTCCAGAAGCAGCCCAGTATGGTCGCAGGTTTATTTCAGGAATTCTGGTGATTTTTCCTGCAATTATGAAAGGGTATAAAATAGTCTCACCCTTTATTAAGAAAATGATTACCGAACCATCACTATATTATTGAAGTACTTAGGAAAACAAGGGTTCGTCTTCATCTCTACCTTATATCCTTCGCTTTTACCTCTTTAATATCTATGAGTTAAAAACCTACACTTTGATCATGTTTCCTGCAGCTCTTTAGATTTTGGGTAGCTCATGGTACCCCATTTTCATATATATTTTGATTTTGCCAGCTTCTAAATAAATAAACACCCTTATTATTGAAAAAAGAAAAAGGAAAAGGAAAAGAAAAGAAATTGAAACCTGCTTCATGTGGGAGTTAGTGGAGTGATATAAGGCATGGGTTTACTCCCCTCGTCTCGTGTTTAAAACTCGTCTCAGATTTACCTAGTATGCGTTTGTGTGGATTCAGCAGGTGCCACTTGGAGAATTAGTCATGTTGGATCAAAGACATGAGGTATATACTAACATCATGAAAAAAAAAAAAAAAAAGGGGAGATTCTAATAATTTGATACATTGTAGGCAAGAATGCATTTTGAGAGTCTGCACCAAAATTGCTTCTTCTTCATAGCGTGACATCATCTGCTCCATGATTATCCCTTTTTCTCTTTATTGAGAAATTAACATTAAAGTAGAAAAAGTAGACACTTCTGCAACTATGCAAGTATACATGAACTACATAATTAAGCAACTTACTAAAGTTACTTTTACAAAATTTAGTAACAAGACAGCATATAAAAATTAATAAGATTTCATCAGTGAACTTGATATTTCCTAATATACTGTCCCATTAAAATGTGGTCCCAAGTCTTGTCGTGCATTGCGATGGGCAATAGGATAAGACATCCCTTATTACCTTGGTAGCCCTTCTGAAATGAGTCCAATCATTGAGTGTCCCACTCAAGCTTTCTTTTCGACAGGAGTGGAACTCGCACGAACCATCCCGGTTAGTGAAACTAGCAAAACCCCGTGGATAACCACGAAACCATCAAATACACAGGCTGATATGAATTATTTTTAATAAATTTATTAATTAGTAAACTTGTAAGTCTTTTTTTTTGTTGCTAATTTGATCTTTATGTTTTTTTCCAAATGTTTTATTCTTAGGTGAGGCATGAATTGATTAAGAAATATCAAATGATCATAGACCTAACAAATTGACCTAATATATTTAAGTGGGACCAAGATGAATGGGGTCCATCATCTCTATTCTAACCGTTCATAAATCATATGATGCGGGCTGGGACCCATTAATTGATTGATAAAGATCAAATGATCAAATGATCATAGACCTCTCAAATTGACCAAACATAAGTTTAAGTGGGACCCCCAAGATGAATGGGGTCCACCATCTATATTCTAACTGTCCATAAAACCATATATGCGGGATGAGGACCCATGAATTGATTAAGAAAGATCAAATGATCGTAGACCTAACAAATTGACCTAATGTATTAAGTGGGACCCAGATGAATGGGGTCCACCATCTTATTCTAACCGTCCATAAAATCAAATGATGCAGGCCGGGACCCATTAATTGATTGATAAAGATCAAATGATCATAGACCTCTCAAATTGACCAAACCTAGCCTATTTAAGTGGGACCCCCAAGATGAATGGGGTCCACCATCTATATTCTAACCATCCATGAAATAATATGATGCGGGATGGACCCATGAATTGCTTGATAAAGATCAAAGGATCAAATAATCATAGACCTCACAAATTGACCAAACATAACCTATTTAAGTGGAACCCCCCAGATGAATGGGGTCCACCATCTCTATTCTAACCGTCCAAAAAATCATATTATATGGGATGGGACCCATGAATTGATTTAAAAAGATCAAAGGATCAAATGATCGTAGACCTAACAAATTGACCAAATATTTTTAAGTGGGACCCAGATGAATGGGGTCCACCATCTTTATTCTAACCGTCCATAAAATTAAATGATGCGGGTCGGGACCCATGAATTGATTGATAAAGATCAAATGATCAAATGATCATAGACCTCTCAAATTGACCAAACCTAACCTATTTAAGTGGGACCCCCAAGATGAATGGGGTCTATCATCTATATTCTAACCGTCCATGAAATAATCTGATGCGGGCTGGGACCCATGAATTGCTTGATAATGATCAAAGTATTAAATGATCAATAGACCTCACAAATTAACCAAACATAACCTATTTAAGTGGAACCCCCCAGACGAATGGGGTCCACCATCTCTATTCTAACCATCCATAAAACCATATTATGCGGGATGAGACCCATGAATTGATTTAAAAAGATCAAAGGATCAAATAATCGTAGACCTAAAAAATTGACCAAATATTTTTAAGTGGGACCCAGATGAATGGGGTCCACAATCTTTATTCTAACCGTCCATAAAATCAAATGATGCGGGCCAGGACTCATGAATTGATTGATAAAGATCAAATGATCAAATGATCATAGACCTTCTCAAATTGACCAAACCTAACCTATTTAAGTGGGACCCCCAATATGAATGGGGTCCACCATCTATATTCTAACCGTCCATGAAATAATTTGATGCGGGCTGGGACCCATGAATTGCTTGATAATGATTAAAGTATTAAATGATCATAGACCTCACAAATTGACCAAACATAACCTATTTAAGTGTAACCCCCCAAATGAATGGGATCCACCATCTTTATTCTAACCGTCCATAAAACCATATTATGCGGGATGGGACCCATGAATTGATTTAAAAAGATCAAAGGATCAAATGATCGTAGACCTAAAAAATTGACCAAATATTTTTAAGTGAGACCCAGATGAATGGGGTCCACCATATTTATTCTAACCGTCCATAAAATCAAATGATGCGGGCCGGGACCCATGAATTGATTGATAAAGATCAAATGATCATAGATCTCTCAAATTAACCAAACCTAACCTATTTAAGTGGGACCCCCAAGATGAATGGGGTCCACCATCTATATTCTAACCGTCCATGAAATAATCTGATGAGGACTGAGACCCATGAATTGCTTGATAATGATCAAAGTATTAAATGATCATAGACCTCACAAATTGACCAAACATAACCTATTTAAGTGTAACCCCCCAGATGAATGGGGTCCACCATCTTTATTCTAACCGTCCATAAAACCATATTATGCGGGATGAGACTCATGAACTGATTTAAAAAGATTAAAGGATCAAATGATCGTAGACCTAACAAATTGATCAAATATGTTTAAGTGAGACCCAGATGAATGGGGTCCACCATCTCTATTCTAACTGTCCATAAAATTATATGATGCTGGCCGAGACCCATGAATTATTTGATAAAGTTCAAATGATCATAGACCTCATAAAATGAACAAACCTAATTTATTTAAGTGAGACCTCAAAGATGAATGGAGTCTACCATCTATATTCTAACCGTTCATAAAACCATATGATGCGGGCTGGGACCCATGAATTGCTTGATAAAGGTCAAAGGATCAAATGATCATAGACCTCACAAATTGACCAAACCTAACCTATTTAAGTGGAACCCCCCAAATGAATGGGGTCCACCATCTCTATTCTAACCGTCAATAAAATCATATTATGCGCGATGGGACCCATGAATTGATTAAGAAAGATCAAAAGATCAAATGATCATAGACCTAACAAATTGACCAAATATTTTTAAGTGGGACCCAGATGAATGGGGTCCACCATCTTTATTCTAACCGTCCATAAAATCAAATGATGCGGGCTGGGACCCATGAATTGATTGATATAAATGTAGCACATCTGGTGTGTTGGCTTATTTAGGGATCTCTTGGAGAGATTTTAGGCTTTTGAGTGGAAGATGATTCTTCATTGAGAGATTTTAGGTCTTTTGAGTGTGTAATAGGTATAGAGATTTTAGGGATAAGGGTAACTCCGGAAATGGCATTGCAAAAAGCTTGAGATTGCGTCAGGTGTCTTTATGTGAGGATGAGTACATCCCTTTAATAATATAGATGTTTATAAATTTTATTTTAATTAGTGAAATGTTTATAAATTTTATTTCAATAGAAGTTGGCTCCGCTGTTGATTGGATGGACGATTAATAATACGATTAATGTATGCAATTAATATTATGTAAGATTGAAATCTTACCGTGTAACCAACTTAAGGGCCCGTTTGGTAACTTGACTAGTAAAGTCAAGTAAAGTTAAATCATCCTAAACATCACATCAAAAGCACTTTTTCTCAAAACTCCCTCCAACTTTTCCACAAAAAGTCAAAAAGTAACCACATTATTAACTAAAGACAAAAAAACTCCATTTCCCATACCAAAAGTCAACAATATTCCATTCCAAACAACTAAAAATAAAATACCATCATAACCCACTACATATTTATTCATACTTTTCATTTCACTTCACTCCACTTGACTTTAATAGTAAAATGCCAAACGGGCCCTAAAGGGTAAAATTTGGAAGTATCTTATACATAGGAGAATGTTTATTTTGAGCTATACAAATTCTGAGTAGGTGAGCTTTATCATGGGGTTCCACACCTCCCACTGTAGCATCCAAAATAAGGGTTCTGAAAAGACTTAGAGAGAGTGGGTGGTTTCATGTGGGCAAGTAGGACCGCAACACTGAAGTCTGATGGGAGTTTGGTGTAACAATTTTGCTAAAAGGAAAAAATAAAATTTAAATTAATTTTTGTGGATATGAAAACAGCAATACTTTTCCATGGATAATGAGACGGATAAGAATCAATTTAACCTTCTCATCTGCGTCATTGCAAGTTTGGAGTCCCATCACAGGGGCTTGCTATTTTGCCTTACCACTCAAAAGCAGATAAAAAGTTTGACAAAAAGAGAATTTGGATATAGGCAAATGTTGCAATCATAAATAGCATGTTCACCATCTTTTTGGCATCCAACTTCAAGCTAATCTAAAAACAAGTATAAACCAAACCAAGCCTTTTCCCACTAGGTGGGGTCGGCTATATGGATTTGACGACGCCAATCAAATCTGTTTAAGGCCATGTCCTCCGTTAGATCCATGTAGGCAAGGTCATATTTAAACTTCTTTCCAACTTCTGTTGGGTCTCCCTCTCCCTCTCCTAATCCTGGCAATCTCCATGCTTTCACACATTTTAACAGGTGCCTCCGTTGGACGCCTTCTAACATGGCCGAACCATCTCAGTCGATTTTCTCTCATTTTATCTCCAATCGGTGCTATTCCTATTTTGCCCCTAATCTCCTCATTCCTAATTCTATCTCTCCTTGTGATCCCGCACATCCATCTTAGCATTCTCATCTCCGCAACTTCCATCTTCTTGACATGATTATGCTATACTGCCAAACACTCTGATCTAAAAACAAGTCTAACAAGAAAAAAAAAAAAAAAAAACACCTGTAACCTAAAACCTAATCAGTGGGCAGTAAAATAGTGTGGCTTGCCATCTCCATACACATGCATACTGTGTAAATCCACTTTCTAAACCCTGATCATGATGATCAGAAACCAAAAAGAAAATTTTGCAGTAACCAAAACTCCTTAAAGTCTACTTAGTGAAACACGCTTTAATAGAATTTAATTCTCACAAAATAAATGTCCGCTCAAATTCTAAATCCAGTCAAATTTCACTCCAGTAAAAGCTAAACTCAACTCTCAAAGCAATATGAGCACCCTTGAAATGAGCACAACAGGTAAATAACCAATGAGATGAGATGTGGTGTCCAACTGCCCATCACCAATTCACCATTCACATATTTGTTTCACTCGAATGAATATCTCCCCTGCCATCAGATAATCTACTAGATTTCTGTCATTTATATAACTTATCACCAGAATAAAAGAATATTCTGAAGCGTTTAAAGGGTAATTTGGTGATATCACCAAGCTTTAGTGGCACTCGATCCCTTTGCACCTTACACTTTCTAACAGTCTTCTTTTGGCTTTTGAGCCGCTTTCACATGTCCCACTCACCACTCGCTCCTTATCCACACACTCGTCCCACAGGCCACAATGCATTGAAAAGGCGTTTCACTGAAACATGTGGTCACCGCAAAAGGTTGAAGGCAATGCCCATAAGAATTTATAGTTTGCACCAGTTTTTTACTTTTTTCACTGAAGGCCATACATAGGTCATATGATACGAGTGTCAAAGTTGAGGTCCCTGACAATCCAAGCGAACATTTGAGTAAAATATGATGAGATTGGAGCATTCAATGGGAGGTGCTTACCAGTGCCCAAGTGGCCTTTGCTGGAGGAAAAAACAAGAGAGTTCATATCATATCATCAATGCCAATGACCAGGACAGCAACTACTTTGCAAACCATTAATTCAATTGGAAAAGGTGGGGCCAGGGCTTTCCTACCAGTATATGGTTCAGATGATCCTTATGTCATTTTAGTTCAGTGGACATCACATTATACCTCGAACCAAAATTCCAGTAAGGATGGAATAAAATTCCTCGGAGCCCGCTGAAATCTTTATTTATTAATGAGTTGGAACTGAGAAATATGGCCAATGGAAATATGAAAAACAACAAAAATAGTACTACTACAGTACTACTAATTGGAGTTATAATAACATATGGCAATTCATCATCATCATTACAGTGGGAAAAGAAAAGACAGGCAATGGAGTGGCAATAAGCTCAACCATGCATTCATTTCTTGATACAACAAAGCAAGCTACCACTGATATTACCCACCATCCATGAGCCACCACCGCCATGAAAAAAAAAGCTCCATATATCTCTTAACCAACTCAGAGCTTGGCCCTCAGCTTCACTCTGTTACAAGGCTTAAATTCTCTGCAAATAGGAATAAATGTCACATTATTGAAAGGCATGACTTCTGCTGACAAAAGTCCCACAGAAAAATCACTGCATGAACCAATGGACTGCTACCATGAGAAACCAATTATCACAAATAAATAGTCTTTTTTTAAGTTCGTCTGCATGGCCATGATCGGCATCAGTTCTTTCTAATCTGAATTTCTGCCATTGATAAAATGATCAGGATTACTTCTTTTTTTGTCAGTTGCCTCTGAGCAAACACTCAAATAACACAAAGTATACCAAGCACCCTAATGTTAATGGTCCGCTAGTGTTGCGCAACCATGAGGGCCACATCTTACTGATTTTACAACTTAACATTATAAAGGGGAGAGAGGCTAGCAGCGATTTTCCAAACTTAGATATTAAGTGGAGACAAGAGGTGCTAAAAGTAGGAGCTTAGATATTAAGTCAACAAGAATATACAAGATAATCCAAGTATTGCTTATCAATACTTCCCTCATATTTGTTCTCTGAAAGGAAAAGAGGGCAGATAGATATAATGACAGCAACATGAGAATGCATGCATGATTAACCTGGAGCACAGAGAGAAAGACCCAAAAATCAATAATCTGACCTTAAACCTTCCAATGGTTTAGCTCTCATCGGCTATTTGGCTCAGTTGGCCGTAGCGTCCGACATCCGAACTGCTCTAGAAACTTGGACAGACGAAGGTGTTTGGCAGCCCACTGCTCAGCCAGCTTCTGTTCCTTTGCCTCTGCATCCCTCCTCAGTCCTGATATTTGCTCCTTATACTCAGCCTCAATCCTATCAAGCATAGCCTTTTGCTCTTCCCTCAGTGCCCTCACCTTCGACTCTATCTCCTCCATCTTCTCCCTCCTCTTAGTTGCCTTCTCTGACTCCAGTTGCAGTTCCACCCTCCTAAGCCTCCAGGATGTCTCCTTCTTATGTGCCACCCAGGCCCGATGCCCCTCCTCCAATTCTCGGCAGCATTCTGCCAGCTCAGAAACCATCAGCCCGTCAACAGTGGGAACTGCGCCATGCTGAAAACTACCCAGGACCAAACCACTATCAGCTCCCCTGTCTGGCTGTAGCCATAGAACGGGAGCTGTGGGTACAGTAGTCGGTGAGAGGGTAAGAGCAACAGAAGGAGAGGGAGGTCGAGCGGTGGATGGACCGTTAGAATTTGACAGCCATGGAGGAAGCATTGGTGTTCCAGAATGGGATGTGTGGTCAGAGTGAAGGAAGCCATTGGAGGTAGCCATTAGATAAGTAGTGGATCGTTCCTTCACTAGCTTCTCTGCAAACGTTTCAAGAATGCGTTCGTACTTCCCCTCGTCAAATGAATCAACAGCCTTCAAATCCTTCAGCTCCCTCTGTTGCTTCTCCTTGAACACTTCCCACCACTTGCCTAGTCTCTTGGCAGTGCGGCCTGGGACCTCAGCAGCTATCTTTTTCCACTTATTGCCGTGCTTGGCCTGCAGGTGGATGACAAGGCGCTGCTCCTTGTCAGTATAAGGGAACCTTTCTTGATGCCAGGTTTCAGGTAGTTTTTCCACCTTTCTAAGCAGTATTTTGCATCCCTGTTGAAAGGGACATTCATACGCTGTGAAACAAGGTTCCAATCTCGTGGACCATACTGCTTCACATAAGCACGCAACAAAGAATCCTCCTCAGATTTCCAATGCTGCCTTTCCTTCATTTCCAGGAATAATCATCCATGGCCTCAGATTCTTCATAATGTATCTGAACAGTTATTAGCCACAGCATCAGACTCTGCCTATTGAGAAGGGAATGTCACTGTTCAAAATCCAAGTGAAGCAACACACCAGTATCAATGAAGTACAGGCAAAGGAAGGAAGCATGCGTCATTTGCATGAATTTTTACAATGTAGTTCAAATTCAAAAAGGAAGTGAACAACACAACCAAATCACAGCTTAAATTGCATCAGTGCATTTATAGAATAAATATAAGCTAGACAATAATTACAGTATTTGTGCATTTGACAAGGAAATTATTAAAATGTTTTAGGGCAACAAACAAACAAGAATAGCAGCATGTTCCAAGGCTGCATCCCCTAGGCAGGACCCACTGCATAAAATGCTGTGGCCCAAAAACCAGGTCAGATGACCCACCAGGTGGGTTAAAGAGTATTTTAAAAAAGGGAAAAAAATGACAGTTCAGAAAAAAAAAACAGTATACCGTTCCACATTCAGTTCAAATGCACAACTCAACTCATGAGCGCACCAACCTAGCTTTTACAGCAACGTCAGATACTCTACAGTGCACACCTACTTATTGGCACACATGCCACACCTACACAAGTTCCATATGGAAATGGTAATAAAAGAAAAGTTCATACATCAGATGTGAGGATTTTATACTGCATCACATCCAAAGTTCTAGAAAAAGCAACATAACAGAATAAGAACTGAAGGTCAAATATACTATGCTGCTTGGTGCTAGTAAGCTTCTCTACTTGACAGAGGCGGACCCAGGAAACCCAACTTGGGGGGGCTTTATGTAAAATAAATATTGGGGGAAGGGACAGATGTAAAAACTATACATATGAATTTTCAGAATCTGTAGGGGGGTTTTAAGAATTTTAAGTTTTTCTCATATATGGGTGGGGGGCTCAACCTTCTACCTGGGTCTGCCCCTGCTACTTGATGAAGCAAGAGAGAGGCTTGGACGACCAGGCAGCAGCAATCAAAGTCAGACTTCAGAACTCCTAGAATAGAGAGGTAAATTGCCTTGACTGGAATGGCAGACATAGGATCAAAATGGGTTGGGTTCAGGTTGGATCTATGGTGCATATAGTCACAGACCTGAAACCAAATTACTAATGTAGCCAGCTTGAATTGGCTTGAGCTTAACTCGTGCTAATCAAGCAACGCTCCTGTTCAGCTCAAGTCAGCCCGAGCTTACTCAATATCAAGGGCCTGGTTTAAGCTCAGCATGATCAAGTAACCATTTTATATCAGCCAAGCCCAAGTTTAAGCCCCAGCTCAGCATGTTAATGATCATAAGTGTACGTAGGAGAAAGATTCCAAGCCAAGCATGAGCTCGAGCTCGGCTCGGCTCGGCTCGGCTCAGTTTCTTGACATGCCTAAGATGCAATATACATATAAAGTCCCTGACAATCTGTTTACTTCCATTCTCTCTAGAAGTTGGCAAAATAGATAAATGCAACGAAAGACAATGACTTTCATCGGCCTAAAAGGGTAGCCACAACAAAATTTGTTGGCTCCTAATTATTTTCAAGAGCAAAAACCATCTGCATTACAAGAGCTGTATTTTGCGATTCACAACAAATACATTGATTACCAGATGATGACAGAATGCAGTTAACTCATGAAATGGCATTAAAGACTGAAAAAGTGCAAATGCGTTAGATGCATTGCATGCACACAAAGTCAAAATAAAAAAGTGGTGCCCCACACAAAAAAAAAAAAAAAGGGAAAAGGGAAGCTTCCTTTGATATTAATGATAAAATTGGACTCGGCAGTTTCACTCAGGATCATCTAAACTAGCAAGAAAAATGAATTGAAAAGGTCACTCCAATATGGACATCAGGAATCACAGTGGCAGAGTAGCCATATCAAATTCCCTGCCTAATGAGTCCTTTACCATGATCTCACGCAGCCAAACATTTCCATTCAGTTTTTTCCCAGAAAGAAGTAACTGAAAATTTTATTACAAAAGCTGAAATAAAACACAGTATAGGACGGCTATACAGCACAAATACAGAAAAAAAAAAAAAAGTAGAATGCAAATAAGACAACTACAATGGGGGAGGACCCATAAAATGGGATCCCGATGACTCCTTCCCCAATTCAACTGTATTGGTATTGCCCAAATCCTCCATCCTGAAAATATGACGAAATCTCTACCCAAAACCCCCAAAGAAACATATTTACAGTATGAGAAATCACATCAGCAAGCTCTGGGATTGACTTTGCCTATACAATGTCTACCGCTGGGACCCGCTCCTTTCAGATGTGATCAGAAAGAAACAGAATCAGGGTGTGAAATGGAGCATATTTACCATACTTACGAGAAATCACATCAGCAAGCTCTGGGATTGACTTTGCCTATACAATGTCTACAGCTGGGACCCGCTGCTCCTTTCAGATGTGATCAGAAAGAATCAGAATCGGGGGTGTGAAATGGAGCATATTAACCATACTTACGAGAAATCACATAAGCAAGCCTAGGATTTACTTAGCCCATACAAGCTGGGACAGACACCTTCCAGATGTGGTCTGAAAGGATTGGAATCCAGGGTGCGGTAAACCAAGAACCTAATGGGGAAGGCAAATCTGAATTCAATTGAACAAAGCCAGATTAATTAAATGGTTCTAACCACCAAGTAATGGAAATTACTTCGATGAATTGAGGCAATAAATTATTTTAGTTTGATCATTCAATTAAGACCACAATGGGAGCATTAGGATCACCTAATCAAAGTAGATTCTTGGAGCATGCTCCATCAACAATGGGGTCTACAACAAGCAGATACATGTCACGGTCACAATTGCCATGAGCATACGTATAGATTCGTCCCTTCAAACAGGTATCAAATGAGAATGAAGTTTTTTTTTTTTTATATATGGTATTTTTCACACATTCACATCATAAGAATGGAACTCTTTGAATGATGTGCAAAAAACAAATCTGGGCCTGGATGTAAATACTTCAAAAGAGAAAAAGCCCTAAAAATCCAGGTAAAGCAAAGCAGTTACTATAAAAAGACACCAGAAAGATGATGCAGATAGACCTCAAAGGCCACGTGTAGGGCCCAAATAGATTTAGGAAGTTTTCTATTTATCTAATTGTTATTAGTTACTAGTTCATTTGATGAGTTGTATTTAGGATTAAGTTTCTAATTTTATTGTAATTAGGATAAGATTCTAGTTTCCTAGTTTGTTTAGGTTTCTTAGGCCCTAAGATTTGCTTTTCTTTTGTATAAGGCATTGTAGAAGATTATTTTCGGAGAGTTGAACAATTGAATTGGGTTTTCTCATTGAGGTGCGCCCTCATTATCGTCTCTGCAGAGACTTCTTATTGTGTCCTCAGACACGTGCTTCAGCACCCATTGTGCTTTGAGCACTTCCCACGCAAGCCCTAAACCCTAGGGCCTGCATCAAAACGGACAGTTCTTTATAACAAAGACGGTATCCTTCATGGAATGCACATTTTCTTCAATAAAGTCGTAGAATGCACTATTATGCAGTACTTGAAAACAATAAAACTGCAGCAACATTTGGAACAATTAGTATTTTGGCATATCGGTCATCAATTACCAAAATGAAGCCCTTCAAAAGATTCAACCGAAAATAATAACAATGCAATTTGCAAACTCAATAATATGTACATAAGCATATAAGCAAAGCATCCAAGTTGTCTGGTACACTTCTTAACCAAAGATGTCTCTGATATAAGACATACATGGCATTGACCGCTTAATTAGCCCAAGAAACTTCAGACTTTGGATTAGATCATCCAAATCGCACACACATAAATTACTAGAGCCATTATTTCAAATCCAATAATGTAGTGAATGAGTGCATATATGCCTGTGACACTCAAGTAATTTATGGGTCATTCATATTGCTTTTTTCTTTTCAAAGCATTTCATAGCTGCCACAAGTTGCATGAATGCAAAGGTAAGTCATAGATTGATGCTGATATTTTTTCCCCCAGTCCCCAGAAGGAAATGATCTAGTTAAGGGAAACCCAGAAAACACTGAGTTATCTAAGAGAAGAGAACAATGTCTTATCAGCATCTAAAGTATGATGGTTCATGAGAAGTGAACACGGATTCCTTAGCTTATTGTTATATGCATTAAACTGGAATCATCTAACCGCTACTTACAATTTTTTCCTATTTCACTTATATTAGCGAGACATTAGATTTCCTGAAATTCAAGGTTTTTAAGAGAGAATTTCGAAGAAGAAAAAAATACAATCATTCTTTATAATCAAAACTCAAAACTAGTTAAAGACAAACTGCATGAGAACCAGCAGTTAATCTGATAGACCGACCATGGATATCATGGCTGCCAATATATGGGTCAATGCAGTGATGAGAAAGAACTGGTCTGACTTGGATGAGGATCCAGCCCAGCAATAATTCCAGCAGGGCAGATCCAGGAAAAAAAATGTGGGCTCCAATTAGTATTTAATCAGGCTCAGGTTAGTCCAAACTCACGGGATGTTTCCTAAAGATTGAATCGTTAACATTTTACCAACACAGAAATTATGACTCTATTATATCATTCCAAAAGAAGTAAAATAGTAATGACTATATAATGATATAACTATTTACAGGTTGGGATGAACATGGAGTCATAAACAGAAACCTAAATCCAAGAGTCGCGTGATGGAAATTAGATATAATTAATTAGACATGGTTCAGATCCTGTTATGTAAGTTCTCTAATCTGATTAAAACACACTTGTCCTAATGTACCAGAAATAACAGCTTGAAGGCTGGGAATCATAGGGAAAGCCTCTGAAATACAAGTGGAGGTGGTTTCTCACAAAGAACAAATTGGGGCTCACACACCACAATGAGCTTAAGCAATTCACTGTGGACCCACAAACTACAACTTGGGGCTCACCTCTCTCAGACTCTCACCCACCCTGCCCCACATATATGGCTCTAGCTGAAAACGACACACTTCATATTCATACAAAATGAGTCTAGCCTAGGGTGATAAATTCATGGATGTCATGGAGCACAATAATATACCCAATTATATCATGAAACAATAAAGTTCCAAGGATAACAGCTAAAATGTATAAACCAAAAAGGAGAGGCGGTCATGCATGTGGAGTCTATTTCAACTGGTGCTCCCACAGCAAAATCTGCACCTTCCAACCTATCATATTGTTGCTCATTGCAACAAACTATTAAGACAGAACGTGCAATTTCGCCCCAAAACCTAAATCTCATGCACGATCTCAACACTAAACTAGATTATAAAGTACCTCCAATCCTCAAGTAACAATTCGGAAAACTTTCAGAAGATGGTAAGAATTATAGAAAGTTTGGCGAGTTACAATCCATAAATACTTTCAGAATACGCTTCAGAAGACTAGGATTCAACAAAGATCACTTCTACTTAAAAATCAGAAAAGCTAACCCACTCTTCACTGCTGCGCAACCGATTCTACAATAATGCAGCCACGCAATCAATTCGTCGATAATTCTGCAACAATTAGCAACATCCAAATCTAAGCATTCAACCTAACCGCATAGTAGAACCTCTACTACGAAAGCAGAAAGTCTACTAAATCACTTGTAAGAAGATGCAAAACCCAACTACTTGAAAACCAAAGGAAAAAAACCACTTTTCACCAAATCGCAGCATCAAAAGCAAGAAAAGAACAATTAGAAGCTCAAACAAAAAGCAAAAAAACAACTTAAAAACAGGATCTTGACAGAAATCGCTCTTACGCAGCTCGAATCTTCAAAAGCTATAGCTTCTTCTTCGACGCATCTCAATTCAAATTCAAAACCTCTTTTTTATAGAGATTGAGAGAAGAAATGCTAGGGTTTTAGCGCCTTTTATGAGGAAGAGAGAAAGAAAGAGGGATCTGACAGAGGCGGAAAAGAAAAGAAGGGCACGCGATGGAGGGGTTTATAAGGAAAAGCGATCGAGATTCAAGGCCGTGATGACGTCCAAGAGGAATGTGCTAACGTAAGCCTGGAGGAACGAGAAAAGTTGCAGAGAAGAGAGAGGGACAGAGAGAGAGAGCGAGAGCATTGATTGATGATAAGAAGGGAGGGACGAGTACGACACGATTTCGGAGCTTAAAATGCGCACTTCCCCTTCCGTTTTCCATTGAGCTGTTGTATCCGATCTCGGCGAAAACACGTCCCGTTAAAACGTGCGGTTTGTATTGTCAAGTCAAATGGAGTCAAGAGTAACGGGATTATTTATTTACAATGAGGGAGGAGATTAAGGCAAATCCGATCATCATTAGAAAGAAAAAAAACATCTCATTGAATCTAGCGTTACTCCAATTTGATTAGATTTCTTCAATCGAATCAGAAAACGGTTTGTTAAAGGTCTCGTTTCTGTCACCCGCAAAATGCCATAGTGGGGACTGCTGCACCATAAAAAGTCTAGAGTCTGGTCCGGATCTAGTCGTGGTCTATATAGCTATGGCCTTTGGGTGAGTAGAGTGTGTGGAAGTCACTAATGATCCAAAATATTAAAATTTGAATGTTATCCACACCAACGGCATGTGTTTAAATTTTGCTTCAATGAAATTCAAATGCAACTCAATTTGTGGAGCCTATTTAGATGTAAGTTTATCAATCAAGATAGATGAAAAGGTCTCATGGTACATAAATAGGATTCAAGAAAATCAACTCCACTGTATTATTCTAGCCCTTGATTTTATCGCTTTAAATTTAATGATATCGTAAGTGTAAATCTTTTTTAGATTATATCAATAGTAATCATAGCCGTCCATTCAGTGTATCCGGGAAGGGACAAAAATATCGTGCACGGAAATGAACGTTCGCGATCACCCAACCGTAACGTGTACGGTCAAACAGACACCGATTCCATTGAGAAATGGAATCCGTTAAGAGGCTCGAATCTAATAAGCATTTGATTGATAGATGGTGGCCTGCTGTGGGGCGAAGAGAGAGAGGGAGAGAGAAAGAGAGGAGATGTTTGCGTGGCCATCCTTAGAAGCGGGACTATCAAGGCAACATCGCCACGTGGACGTGGCAGAGGTGGGCCCCGCTGGGAAAGGGGGAGACCATGGTATTAAATCTCGGCCGATACCGGTTCATATCGGTCGATATTAACCGATATCGGCCCATACCGGTACGATATCTCGGTGAGATATCGGTATCGGCGATACCAGGGTAAAAATCCCCAAAATATCGGCATTTTCTCCGCCGAGATGAAGTTCATATCGGCCTTACCGATATCTCAACCGATATTTTCAAAATATCGGCCGAGATCCTTTAAAATCACCCCAAACACTAATTTTTTTTAACTTTTTCCCCATCTTCATCTTCTTCCCATCTCCTCTCATGGTTCATGATCATTGTATGATGTGTAAATGATTAATCTACATACTTTTATGCTAGATCTATATATTTAGAATTTTAAAAATGATTTTATTAAATTTTATTTTCTAAAAATAATTATTGTTAGTTGTTAGAGTATTTATGATACCAAAGGCTTATTAATTGTGTGTAGATGACAGATCTACATCTACTCATAGTCATAAACATGATTTAGATATTTATTTTAATTATTTTAATTTTAAATTTTCTAATATTTGAATTATAATATATCATTTTTTGGGGATTTCATCATATATATGTTCTTTTAATGATTCATGATCTTTTGGAAAATGGCGTGAATGAGGAGAGTGAGTCAAGTATTTCTACTTCTTCATCATCAGCAGGAATTCCACCTAACTCTCCCGAGGATGAGGGTCATTATAGAGATGATGAGCCTGTTACTTATGAGACAGTTGAGCATTTTCCTACTGCTACCGAGTTAGATCATCGCCATGGCTATGTCAGACATGTTAGACAGACAGGGAGTAGTAGTGACGCCGCTGGGCAAGGAGTGGGGGAATGTACTCATGGTCATCATGGGGGTTAAAATAGTTCATCATCTTATCAAGAACAATCTGAATATGGTCATGGGTATGGTAGTGCTGTGCAACAGTATGGAGCATATCTTTTTAACCAATACCGAAGAAATGATGACGATGATGATAATGATATTGAGCCTGGGTGAACTCCACTTGGTATTAGCTGCTGTCAATCTGTCATACACTCATACTCATTAATCTCTCTCTAGTTTCTACTCTCTAGTCCCATCTAATTTCAGATAAACCATGAACCTTTTGATGCCCAAGTGCTTTATGATTTATCTATCTCACTATCATGTTTCAGATTATAATATGTTATCTTCATGGTCATGAATTTCACAACTTATTTGATGATTGAGTTAGTATTAAATGATGATTGATATGTTATCTTTATTTTCTTATATTTTACACTAATAAATTGATCATGAGCATCAATAATGGTTGCATTATATGGAATACTGGAGAAGAAAGCGAACAGCGACACAGATAAGACTCATAACTTAAGGTGACCGAGATTTTGATTTATTGTTGTTACTAATGGAAAAAAAATATTATTTTCGAGCATTTTCTAATATTCTGGATTTTTTGGATATTTTTTGCTAAATTTTTTGAATTAAAAAAAAAATTCACACCGCGACGACAGCGATGGACCGATATCTGCGACGATATCGATATCATATCGGTTTTTTGGCCTAACCGATACCGCGACTGAGACCGAGCTTTTAAACCATGGGGGAGACTGTAGTCCGCGTTTCGCGGCACAAGGAGACGAGACGATGGAGACTTGACCTCTGCGCCTCCGTAGGTGTTACCGATACGTTACGTTGCTTTCCGACATGGACCCCACCACTCCCAAGCCATTATTTCTGGGGCTTACGTACTAAAATACATCTTCCTTCGCTGGGCCTGTTCCCCATTTGCCCCTTCTGTACCATTGCCCTCCACCGAATTTTTGAAAATTTTTTTTTACCAATTTATTAAAATGATAATTAGAATATAAGATTTTTAAGGTAGTCAAACCTAAGTCATCTAGAAATCCCCTTCCTAGAACACTAGTAGGGTTGTTAATCGTGTCGTACTAATGAATTCGGGTCACGGATTAATGAATGCAAGTTAAAATCACCTCAACCCGTACATGATCCGTTACCTTAATGGGTCGAAAAACCCAAGCCGAATATGACCCGTTAATTTAACAGGTTACACGACTCAACCTGTTAAAAGAACAACCATAAAAAAATATATAAGTGACACAAAACTGTTAGTGAAGATCTCGAGTGGATCTCACCTAAAACCCTACTATAAAATAATAAATTTTAATTTCTTCTTTATGAATATAAATTAATTTTAGTTACACTTAAGGACTAAAAGAAATTTAACAAGTTAAGTGGATTGTTAACGGGTTACTAGTTTAATTGGTACACGACCCATTAACTTAATGTGTTAACGTGTTTGACCCGTTAATGATCCGAACTCATTAATATCGTATAGGTTCGTGTCGTGTTAACGGGTCGTCTGGCATTTTGATAGCCCTAAACACTAGTGCTCATGATAAGATAAGCATTGTGTGAGGGTGCTTAGCTTATGATCAATCCGACTGGGCCATAAAAAATAAGGATCCCACAGGATGGTCATCGATTTTGAATCTGACACACATTCAAATGGAGTGGACCATTGGATTGACTGGCACTCATTTTCGATGGTAAGAATTCATTCATCGGCTATTGATCAAACGATTAGAATGACCAACGCCTGGTAGCGCGGTTGGTTGGGTTCTCTGTAACCACCCGGGGGTCTCAGCATCGAAGCCCACCAGGTGTTGGAACCCCAGGCTAGGTTTCCTAGCCCGACGAAACGTTGAAAATTTTGAAATATATTGGCCTTGTTTTCGTGGAAACTTTGTGACTCGGGCATTTACAAAATAACATATCATGAAGGCATTCTAATGATCTAAGAACCTTTACAAGTATTATTGACATAAAGACCAAAGGTGAACATAATATGACAAAAAAAAAAAACAAAAGAAATGAGATAAATTAAAATAAAATATGACAAAAAACAAAAGAACAAACAAGAAGACAATAAAAAAAAACCCATGTTTTTTTTTTTCTTTCTTATTTTTGGCACAGAAATCTTGATTTCCTCATCACGTCACTTGAAGATGGTTTCATGAGAAGTAGTTCCCAATAAGGGCACATAGATAGCAAAATCCCACAAATTATTGACATCATGGATCTATCCCTTGTTCAAGCTAAATTAATTACAACAAACAAGTAAACAAATGGATGAGAAAAAGGAAGAGGAGTAGTAGAGAAACCATCATATGCCTTTGGAGAAATGAAAGAGCGATTGCTTCATCCTCTTGAGAACCTCCTCTAAAGATGGAGAAAGCCATAGGAAAATAATGAGGGAAAACGACTTGCTTTCTACTGCAAATGGAGGAAAAAAAGGGAGGAAAAACGAGAATGACTCTTCAGTTTATGTGATATCGCAAATATTTATGATATCGCACAAAAAGGGTAAAATTAAAAAAAAAAAAAAAGAAAAGAGGCTCTCTATACGATATCACATTTGGGATATATTTTTGGTCCACACCATTTCAAGTAAACGGTCAAATCCCCTTTTCTTTATGTTGTGGTACAAAATCCGTGTGGCAGTCCTACACGGTAAAATGCCTTGAAAAGGGGCAACTTTCCTTTTCTCGATAGATCTGGACAGATTCTGGAACCAAAACAGGAAAAAAAAAAAAAGAAAAAAAGAAAAGAGGGGAAGAGAGGAAGAAGGGGAGGTAGACGCAGCAACTCCAGCCACCAGGCGGTAATGTGGTTCCGGGAAGCGGTGGAGGCACCAGGAGCGAGGAAGAAGAGGAAGAGGAGAAGGGGATGCAACGGCATCAGGCATAGCAGCGATTCTGAGAGACGATGTTGTTCCGGTCGACGGTGCCGGCATAAAGAGCTCCCACTCCTGGTACTCCATATTCCTTCCTCCCCCTCCCTCTCTCTCTTCTATGTTTCATTTCTTCTTTTTTTTTTACACTATTGTTTGACTGTTAACGGCCGATATATCAGTATCAACCAATATTTCTCTTATATTGAGCGTTATCAACCATTTTTTGGCGATATATATTTTATCCCTGGCCATAACGTGACCATTCTATACCAAATATCGTAACAGTATCGGTCGTTAATTTTAAACCCTCACTGCAAAGTGACGAGAGATGAACATGGTAGTTTTATCTTGGGTTTCAATTTCTTACGCTTTGAACTTGTAGGAATTTAATTTCATGTGAACAAATAACTAGATTCTATCTTTCATGGTATAATGGGTTCCTTTGAATTTTTAGAAATTCAAACCCATACTAATAGATTGGCCCAATAATATTTTAACAGTAATGAATTTATTCCTTTAAATCCTTGAGAATTAAATCTTATGCAAATAAACTCTCCCGATAATTATGCTACCATTAGTATCCCAAAACAATATTTGTGACTAAGCTTCATATGATTGGAAGTACTTAAAAATGATTAAGTATGTGTGCTAAGTGTTGGTTTAAACTAGCCCAATACTGCATTCTTTTGCAATAATTCTAATTAATAAAGACGAATTCAATAGTCATATATATTGGTGAACATTGAAACATAAAGGTGGGCATTTTGCATGATTTTTATTGACTTCAATTTGCTAAGATTAAACTATCTAGCTGGGAACTGAATATTTATCTTTCATGGCTATGTTAGCCTGATGGTAGTAGTCTTTCAATATTCAGCCCTCTGCCAAATAATTTTGCTAGATTTGCTGTCTCATTTCTAATTTTTCTGAATTCCCATTGCCTATGTAGAAATTCTTATGATGTTCCTAATTCATACATATAGTGATTGTGCATTTGATGGTCCAGATCTCAGACCATTGATTGTGATAGATCCATCAATATTGGTGGAGGAATCCCTCAAATTTAACCAGCAGATTTGATCTTCCTAGTTGTCTGCCTTATGGCCTTTCTATTCTGGACTGATGAAGCACTTCCTTCATAAATCTTTGTTTGAATGGCGCTGTATGAGGGCTCAGTCTGATTATTACCAAGAATATCCCTGAATAGCCATGTCAGAAATGACAGGACTTGGTTATGTGTGTATGATATCCATGATCAGTATGGCTGTGATATACCTTGATATCTTAATTCAAAATAAAAGTACAATAGGATTATGAATTTAATGAAATAAGTTTAAATATATTATTAAATATGAAACTATCAAATGTTAGCAATATGGCTATCCCCCATATCCTAAGATTTTAGGACAAGTGAGTGATGAGTGAGTCCATCACCTGGACTTACTCCACACCGGTTTGTATACCCAGATTCAAATAGCATAGGAATTGAACACCTTGGAGAAAGAAAGTTCATGTTTTCTGAAGTGCTTGTCTTTTGCAATAACACTGAGGTTTTATATGTGTGCATACTATTGTTTTATTATGCAAGTTTGTCTGGGTAATGATTGCTTACCAATGCTTTTCCTCTCCATGCAGAGAATTTTATGACTGGCCAGCGTATTGTCTTTGATAGGGAAAAGCTCGTCCTGGGTTGGAAGAAATTCAATTGTAAGTGTTTTATGCCAAGGAAACACCCATCCTCCATGTTCTGTCAGCAAAGCTTTGATTTTCTTCAAGCTATTTCTGAAATTATTACTCTCCTCAGGTTATGATATTGAGAATTCGAGTACTCTCCCTATAAATCGGCAGAACACTACTGCAATGTCCCCATCAGTCGCTGGAGTGCCAAGTAGTTACAACCCAGAAGCAACAAAACAAACCGGAAATGAGTCTCAGGTTTTGGTGCTGCCAGTGCCTCCAGTCATTAGTCATTCATCTCACTCTTGCTCTTGCTTTATATATTCTCACTTGGTGTTGCTTATACTCTTGTCAGCAATTCTTTGATCATTCTTTTTTCTCCTTTTCTTTTCACATTGGAACATCGACCCATCCCTTGTATGATCATATAGTTTTCTCTCATCAGGTTTAGTCTACACCCGATTACTGGTATCTTGGCATTTTTTTCATTAATTTTGCTCTAGGAGTTTGAACTTTAAACCTGTTGACTGTAAATATTATTATATATTTCATTTAAAGGAAATCCAGTTTGTTTTCTTTTATGGTAAGTTGTGATCCATTTTATCTTGTTGCTGGTGGTGATTTTTAGCGTGCTGCGAAAACAATGTTGTCTTATTGTTGTTGCTTGTTTCTGGATCATTGTCTCAGGCATAATTCAGAATCTCGACTCTACTAAACTGCCCTTACTGGACCATGTTGACTGAACTTAAGGTTGGTCAAACTCACCTGAGTTGTTCAACTCGGTGCTAACTTGGTCCAGAATCACTTGACTCAAGGAGGGTGATAAAAATACTAGTTTATCCCATAGGATGGCTTCGCTTAGGAGAAGAGTGAATTACTTAGGGGCACTAAGGTGAGGTAGTACAGTTATTGAAAATCCTATTGAGATCAAAGAAGAGGTTGTTCGTTTCTTTGAAGATCTCTATAAGGGTGAAAATTTTGTTAGACCTAAGCTTGATGGTGTATTTTTTCCTACAATCTCAACAGATGTTCGCAATTGGTTGGAAAAGGAATTTGAGGAGGAGAAGTTGGCTCTAGCTTTGGAGGAGTGTGGAGGGGATAAGCCCCCTGGTCCAGATGGATTCAATTTCACTTTCATTAAGGCAGGTTGGGGGCTCCTCAAGAAGGATTTTGCTGACACGCTTTCTGAATTTCATAGGAGGGACAGAATCAATAGGGAGATAAATGTAACTTTTTTATCTCTCATCCCTAAAGTGCCTAATCCGATGGATCTTCGTGATTACAGACCCATAAGTCTTGTTGGGTGTGTGTATAAATTGTTGGCAAATCGCCTGAAGCGTGTTCTACCTCTCATTGTTGGTCCTTTCCAAGGTGCATTTGTGGCAAAAAGGCAGATTCTCGATGGAGTACTGATTGCCAGTGAACTCATTGACTCCAGAAAGAGATCTAAAATCGAGGGGGTTATTTTTAAGATCTACTTGGAGAAAGCCTATGATCATGTAGATTGGAACTTTATTGATTATATGTTGCTCAGATTTGGCTTTGGGGAAACCTGGCGTAGATGGATACGCGAGTGCATTTCTACTACATCCTTCTCAGTTTTGGTCAATGGACCCCCTTCAAAAGTTATTTAAAGCTTCGAGAGGCATTCGGCAAGGGGACCCTTTATCTCCTTTTCTGTTTACTATTGTCATGGAGGCTTTGGGCTCTCTCCTTTTAAGAGCGAAAGAGTTGGGTGTCATTAATGGCTTTGAGGTGACCCGGAATGAGGAGGCAATTATCCATTTACAATATGCAGATGATACCCTTCTTTTCAGCTCTTCTAACAGGGAAGAAATTTTGGCTCTTAAAAGGATATTGCAAAGTTTTCAGTTGGTTTCGGGTCTGGAGATTAACATCTCCAAGAGCTTGTTGGTGGGAGTAGAATGTTCTGAGGATATTGTCCATGCTGTAGCAGATTTGGTCCATTGTAAAGTTGGAAGACTCCCTATTTCATACCTTGGTCTTCCAATTGGGACGAATCCGAGATCCAAGGCTTTGTGGGATCCACTAATCGGTAAAATTGAGAAAAGGTAATCTTCTTGGAAGAAGCAATACTTATCTTTAGGTGGGAGAATTACATTGATTAAAGCATGCTTATCTAATATCCCAGTCTATTATATGTCTCTTTTCAAAATGCCAAAGGCAGTGGTGAAAAAGGTGGATCATATCCGTAGGAGCTTTTTATGGGAAGGTCAGGGAGTCAAGAAGAAATTACATCTTTTAAAGTGGAGTGAGGTGATTAAACCAAAGTGGAGTCGAGGTTTGGGTCTTGGTAGTTTGGAGAATAAAAATATGTCTTTATTGGTGAAATGGTGGTGGAGGTTTGGGGAGGAGAAGGAAGCTCTTTGGAGGAAGATCATTGCTACTAAATATGGGGAGGATAGGTGGGGATGGTGGCCTTTACCTGGCCCTAGACACCGTAGGTCGGGAGTGTTGGGTGCCATTGCTTCAGTTGGTGATGTGTCTTCTGAGAGGGGGAAAGTATTGTCCAAAGGGGCTGGTTTTGTGGTGCGTGAGGAGAGGGAGGTCAGGTTTTGGTTGGATGATCGGGTAGGGGTAGGACCTTTGTATGAGTTATTTCCTAGATTATTTAGAGTGGTGTTGAATAAGGAGTATGCTGTCTGTGATTGTTATGAGATGAGGGAGGGTGGGATTGTATGGAATGTGTCTTTTAGGAGAGGGCTTCTCTTGTTAGAGGAGGCTCAATATGGGGAACTGTTGAGTCTTCTTTCTAATGTATTTCTGTGCAGGGATTACAAGGACTCTAAGATTTGGAAACCTTCCTTATCCGGAGAGTTCTCGGCTAGAGCTTTTCACTTGGCCTTAAAGGAAAACCATACCTCTAGATCTTCTTATTATTTGGTTTGGATGGGGCTGGTTCCTCCCTGGGTTGAGGTCTTCTGTTGGCTTGTTGTTGCAACAAAGGTGTCTAGGCAGACAATTTGAGAAGAAGAGGATTGACAACGTCTATCATCTCCGACATCTGTGTGATGTGTCATAAGAAAGAGGAAACAGTGAACCACCTTTTTCTTCACTATGAAGTTGCAGCAGGTATATGGGGTTATTTTTTTAGCAGGTGTGGAATAGCTTGGTGCAGTTCGGAGAATATTGCAGATGCGGTAGAGTCTTGGGTAAGAGGTCCATTTGTTGGATGTGGGCGTACGCTGTGGTAGTTGATTCCTTTTGCTATTCTTTGGTGCATTTGGAAAGAAAGAAATGATAGAATTTTCAGAAGTGTCTCCTCTACTTCAGAGGAGTTCTCGATCTATTTGATGATTGCTAATTGGGCTTTGGTTAGAAAAGAGTTCTCGAATTTTAGTCTTAATGACATATTAGTCAATTGGGAAGCTTGTTTGAGGTGTGGTCGTTTTAAGGTGATGAAGTCCGCTCATTGGTCTCCTCTCCCTTTTGGTGTTCTTAAGTTCAACGTCGACGGTGCTGTTAGAGGTAAACCGGGGCCAGCAAGAATTGGTGGGGTACTTCGAAATAGTAAGGGAGAGGTTTTATGAGAGGTTTTATTCATGATCTCCAAGCATGCAGAGGTTTGTGACTCTAATGAAGCAGAGGTTTTAGCAATTTTGGAAGCTCTTCGTTGCTTCTCTAGAAACTTCCATAGTGTTCTTAGTGTGGAGAGTGACTCCTCTAATGCGATCGCTTGGGTGACTAATCGGAAGAGGAACCCATGGAAATTCCAATTCCTCTTTAATGAAATTCGGCTTTATCTTCCTCAATCAATGTTCACTTCCGCCATGAACTTAGAACAGCCAACTACTTCGCCGATGCTTTAGCTAAACAGGGGATTGAGATGATGTCTCCTTGGGAGGGTATTATTTTGTAGTTTGCTTCGGTGGGGTACAACGCTCTTGTACCTAGTTGCTCTTTTCTCTTTTTGTGTTTCCTCTTTCTTTTATATTTTTTATTTTCTCTTCCTCTTTGTTTTCCTTTTTTGTAACCTTCTTTTAATTAATTAAGCAGTTTCAGTTACCGTTCAAAAAAAAGAAAGCACCTTGCCTCATTGAAAGCCAACATTTTGTTTATGCTGAAAAATGGGTTGTGCTGAAAATGTTATATTTTGATATTGAGCTCCAAAGACTTGTTTAGGCAATGTTCTATTAGAATTGTTCCCAATTAGTTGAATTTAAATAGTTTTGTAAAAAATATTTTTAGGGAAAATTTCAAATAAGGCCTTAAGTTTTTACCTTATTTAAAAAAAGAACACAAGTTTTAAAACTTTTTAAATTAGTCCACATGTAAGTTTTTCAGTGAGTTTTCAATTAAGGACATCGGGCCATTTAAAGATATTTCTCGGCGAATTTTTCTCCTAATATTTTTTAACTATCCAAATTACCCTTCATTTAAAACCATGACATGGTTCCGACAGTTAGTACATGCAAATAATTTCTGTGGGGGTGCTAGTTGTCCTTGATACAGTGAGGACGCAGGTGAAGTAAACGAGGAAAACATAGAGGAAGTGAATGAGAGTTTGATTTCAATGAAGTGTAATTTGTGTATTTTAATAAAAATTGGCTTTAAATGGATGAACGTCTTTAATTGATAACTTCCTGCAAAACTTGGGGACTAATTTGAAAAGTTTTCAAACTTATGTCCTTTTTTTTTAAATAAGGCAAAAACTTAAGGCCTTATTTGAAATTTTCTCTTTTTTTTTTTTTTTAACATCCATGTTATACATTAACAAAAAAAAAAAAAAGTTCATAGTCAATCTATAAGAAGGCTCTTTGGGAGGATAGTTTCTGAATAGATACAGATAAATACCAGGCTCATATAGTGTCACATTTTATTGGCTGATTTTTTTCAGGATGCAAACCTCCTCATTCATGTTTTCTGCCTTAATCTGTTAGGTTTTAGGCCTGTTCATCCAACAGTGTATGCGCATAGTTAATAATGATGATGATGATGGAATATAGTGATGCACTTTGTTCGGCCTTTTGGGCTTGTTTGGCCTTTTTCAGGCATCAGTTTTTTACAATTTATAGGCATTAGAATGACTAGGTTAAACTTAGGGAACAAATTCAATGTGAATTTATAACAACCTAATTTAAATCCAAATAGATGGATTATCTTAGAAAAGTCAAGAGACACAACATAAAATTTCTGTAGACAGCGTGTTTGACTGAAAATAAAATGAATATATCTGCACCTTTATAATATAGAAACAAACTAGGCCTGTGCCAAATGAGATCATGTCTTGAAAATATCACACTGACAAACCCAAACCTAAATTATCAAACAATGGTTATGCAGATTGTTAGATTAACTTGAGCACAGATTTTATGTACCAGCCATTGATCCCATGGCAAAAGAGTGTTCCAAGTGTGGCTAAAACTCCTCCAAAGGATGGTTGTTGTTTCTTCAATGAAGTAGCAGCCATGTTAGGACCAGCATCATGGATTTTTCTTAAACTGGAATTGAACAGTTGGAACCATTGGCATGACTGGGCAATGTCGCAGAACGGCTTCAACCCCAATCCCAACCCCAACCCCAACCCCAACCCCAACCACTGGCATGACGATCAATCCAACTATGGAACGAGCTCGGATCCACTCCTTTTAACTGTGGATTTCCCACCGAGGTTAAAGCCTCGGAGGATCCAGATTCAGTCGAGTGGCACGTGATAAAGTGCGGCCCCTTACATTCTCTTTCAGAAAACTAGTTTTAATTGTCTGAAAAATTTATCTTCCCGGGTCATGTGTTCTTGTATTTTCTACGAGTAGGGAATGCAGAAACATTTCTGTGAAATAATTGCCGAACACCAACCTCATCTTTTCATCAAACCCCATGCATTGTGTGGCCTACTTGTCAAGGTAGACTCTTGGATCAAACTTCGACTTGGGGGAGTCAACGTAGTCACAGCCCACGTAGGAATTCAAATAGTCAAATGAATGAGCAGATATAGTCCATATAAAGAAAATGGTTTTTGAACTTTAGAGAACTTCATTTGCCTGCATTTGCTGCTTCCCCTGTTAGTACTCTGTGAAGTCAAGGCAACTTTTTTCCCTGTACCAGTATTTCTTACAAATTAAGTATGAGGGACTGCAGGAATTTTCTGGTGTTCTGCAACAGATCTCATTTATTTATAGTTTCCAAACTTTTGGATGATACAATGACTGCTACAATAGTTTCCCTGACTGCCTTGGTGCAATTAACTTCTTAATTTTTCACAACTTTCTGGGTCAAATGTAAGTCTGACAAGGTTCTCTTTGGCATCAGTGCTGTGCTGAAATACTATGGCATGACACTTAAAACAGATATGTTGTACCCACACTTCTTTTCCTCTTTATCAGCAACAAAAAAATTTGATTAAGAGAAACTGGTGTATGAGAATAAAAAAAAAAAAAGGAAGCTGCTAGATGATTTACAAGCCTGTAGTCTAACTTGATCACACATCCATGCATATTTAGTTACAATATAATATGCATCATAAATTTTGCATCACAGCTATCCTAATAAAGGCAATGGGGCAGATGAGGCGCTCAAACGGTTTACATAAAACACTAGATTGAGTCTCAGCTGCACTTGATATAATGTTTCATCGACTTGAACTTGCACATGCTCATGTCTTTAATTAGCTGCCTCGTTTGATTTACCTGGGTACAATGGCTCTAGACAATAAATATCCACAAAATAAAGGAGTTTGGGCTCTCAACATTTTTTTTTTCCTACAATCCATTTGCTTGTAAATTGTCTTTCCACAAAAAGTGGACTTGAGGGTAAATGTGTCAAGTCCCTAATCATTTTGCGTTAAACGCCCAATTTCGCATGTCTTTAAAGGCTTCAGATTGGATAAGATAAATATATATATATATATAAGGGAGCAGCTCCCCTAAGCTGAAGCTTAGGGGAGCTTTCAGCTGAATCATGCGAGGAACGTGTGTGGGATGAGTTTCGTTTAAAGTCAACATTTTATCGAGGCCCGCTCTTTTTTTTCGTTTCCCTCCTCTTTAGACCTAATACAACGCTCTCTCTTCTCTTCACTGAGTCCACTCTCTGTTTTCATTTTTCACCAAGCTCTCTCTCCCCTACCATCTCAACCTCTCTACCCTACCTTCTCTCCCCGAACAGTTTTCGACTGCAAAGCCCGGGTGTCTCTCCCTGTCATCTCCTCTCGGCTCTCAAAGCGCAACAGCTTAGGGAGGGGCTCCCCTATTCCTCCCTTCGTCATCTCATCTGTTCGCGTGAATCCCCTACCGAGATGACGCCGGGACGATATAGCCTCCTTATCGTCGCCTCTCTCCCTCAACAGTACCTCTCTCCCCTATCGTGCGTGGCATCTCCTCAAATAGTGCAAACTAGCGCCAGAGACGTTTTCCCCAAATTGTGCCGGTCGTGCGACGTCTCCGACCTTGATTTGCTGATTCGACCGCGGGGGATCTGCTCGTCTCCAACCTCTATTCGACGGCATCAAACGAAAAAGGAAGAAACCCCTTCATGCCGACCTCTATTCGACGGCATCCAACCTTTATTCGATCTGCTTGTCTCCAATCTCATTTATTTATTAGTATTTTCTTTTTTGGTCGGTTTTGATTGGCATTGGAATGAAAGAGTTTGGTTTGTACGAATGATACAGGTTCTTTGCGATTTGATGTTCAGGCCGAATGTTGGCTTATAATTTCACTTGAATGTGAGTTCCAAAATGAAGTTTAGTGTTGAACAAAAATTATCTCACTTTTTATATATTGAACAAAAAGTTGATGTTCAGTGTTGAACAAAATTTTTAGAAGTTTAGTGTTGAACAAAATGGAAGTTGAGTTCCAAAATGAAGTTCAGCGTCGAACAAAATGGAAGTTGCATTCTCATTCACATGGATTGAAAAGATTGGAGAAAGCTTCAACCAATGTTTAGAAATTGTATTCGCTGAAAATTATAGCCAGAAGAATTGCAGTTAAAGTTGTTAACTTGTATTTAGAAATTGCTTCCAAGATGCTATTGTTGGACTTGTAATTAAATTTTGAATGTAAATGTTTTAAAAGTTTTTTTTTTTTTTTTTTGTTGGAAGCTATTATTCTGTGTGTACATAGTGTTGGTTCATGCTTGTATGTTTGGAGAAGAGCTGTTTCAGGGGCAAAGCAAATCAAACTAAAACTTCCAAGAATGTGTTCTCCCCACTAGTCCACAACAGATGCACATAAAAAATGTGAGACGCTGATTTTTTATAGAGGGCCAATATAACATCCTATTGTATTTTGGGACCCATCATTGTGACATTTTAAAACCGACTTGGGCAAGTGAAGCTCTTAACTCAAGGTTTCAAACATAAATAATGTCAACCATCTTGGATCTAAGTTATGGTTTCAAGCCCTTAAACTCATGGTTTCAAACTACCAATGCACATCACCTGTGGAACTTAGATTTTAAATCTAAATGGGATTCTGGTTGCCTTTAATCAGTAATGGCAGAACTACTTACACTTGTCAAGCTACTGACATTTCTATTTAATTGTGTTTTCTGTAACAAGGGCAAACACCTGGAATGACACCAAATTCACCCATGTTCTTTATGGGCCCCACAAGGAAGAATATAAGTTAAGAGGCATTGAGATCCATATTCATCACCTGTAACATTAAACACTCGAGATCAAGTCAATGACGTTCCAACACCATTCTTATTCAACATTAATACCAATGCTAAACATCAACCTGGTTTAAAACATCACATTTACATTTAACATCAAACATTTACATTCAGCACCAACACTGAAGAGTATCACCCAAATGTTGGAAGATGCTACAGAAGATTTTTGGGATGTTGTAATGGATTCATATGTTGTTCCAGATTTGAAGTTTTTGTAAAGACATCAATTTCATGGAAATAATGCAGCATTATGGACCATTGATAATTTTGATATATAGCTTGAATTGGAGATATGTAGGGGTCATTTGAATGTCAAAATTATGCTTTTTGTTAGCAGCAATGTTACATTCGTAACAATGATGCTATCAGAAGAATATGGAAGATGGTAGCAGAAAACATAGTGCCAATGAGCTTTGAAGATCTTGTCAATGCTGCAGTGACACGTTAGATTCCACCAATTTCAAAAACACCAATACAATAAATCTCCACACCATCAATACGTTCCACCAATGCATCACTTGCAACCTGTAGCTCCATAGTCCATAAGAATTTTCACATCCTCAATGGAATTTACAGCAAAGCATTTCCATATCAAACAAAGTTTCCAACACCTCTAACTCATCATTCAAAGTACAACAAATTATTAACAGAGGGCTGCCACTAAGATGCATCCAAACAACCTTTAACCAATGAATGTAAGCAATTGATCATGTACATACAACCTTAAATTTTGTTCAACACTGAACACCAACTTTTTGTTCAGTATATAAAAAGTGAGATATAATTTTTGTTCAACACTAAACTTCATTTTGGAACTCACATTCAAGTGAAATTATAAGCCAACATTCGGCCTGAACATCAAATCGGAAAGAACCTGTATCATTCGTACAAAAACTCTTTCATTCCAATGCCAATCAAAACCGACCAAAAAAGAAAATACTAATAAATAAATGAGATTGGAGACGAGCAGATCGAATAAAGGTTGGATGCCGTCGAATAGAGGTCGGCATGAAGGGGGTTTCTTCCTTTTTCGTTTGATGCCGTCGAATAGAGGTTGAAGACGAGCAGATCCCCCGCGGTCGAATCGGCAAATCAAGGTCGGAAACGTGGCACGACCGGCACAATTTGGGAAAAACGTCTCTGGTGCTAGTTTGCACTATTTGAGGAGATGCCGCGCACGATAGAGGAGAGAGGTACTGTTGAGGGAGAGAGGCGAAGATGAGGAGGCTAAATCGTCCCGGCGTCATCTCGGTAGGGGATCCACGCGAACAGAGGAGATGACGCCGGGAGGAATAGGGGAGCCCCTCCCTAAGCTGTTGCGCTTTGAGAGCCGAGAGGAGATGATAGGGAGAGACACCCGGGCTTTGCAGTCGAGTACTATTCAGGGAGAGACGGTAGGGGAGAGAGGTTGAGATGGTAGGGGAGAGAGAGCTTGGTGAAAAATGAAAACAGAGAGTGGACTCAGTGGAGAGAAGAGAGAGCGCTGTATTAGGCATGAAGAGGAGGGAAACGAAAAAAAAGAGCGGGCCTCAATAAAATGTTGACTTTAAACGAAACTCATCCCACACACGTTCCTCACATGATTCAGCTGAAAGCTCCCTTAAGCTTCAGCTCAGGGGAGCTGCTCCCTATATATAAAATATATAGGGGCATAAAATGTAGAAATGACAAAAATTGATAGATCACTTGTACATTTCAAATGACTTGAGCCTTGTGGACACTTAAATAGATTTGAAGGTCCCCGGAATGCAAAAGAGGGACGTGCAAGTGGGTCACTTCTGGGGCTTGACTCACATGGGTTCTCTCTCATGTTGGGACGTGAGTTTTCCACATTTGGACTGGTTCTCAAATCTGGACTCCTGTGTGTTGGTACATTGGCATATTGAAGCTCCGAACCAGACTTGAAAAAAGGTTCAAATTTCTTAAGAACCCCCTGCAAATTATAAAAATTATATATAATTTTTACATTTTCCCCTTCCCCAATATATATTTTCTTACATAGATGTGTATAAAATATGAACCCTAAATAGAATTCATGTAGCTGACCCCGACATAATTAAAAAAAGGCTTTGAAGATGATAAATTCAAAGCTAACAAACAACCTCAAACAATCAATCGAAGGAGCGGATGACAACAAAAGCTACAGTTAAAGGGGGTCAAGTCAAAAGCTCACATATAATTTTCAAGGGGGGAAACACTCGCATGTAATTTACAGAAGTCGTCTATTTCAGTAGTCAGTCACCCAGTTAATACTATTCTTGGTGTGTATGGCAATGGCACAACAAAGTCAAGCCCACCGAATAGTCTGGATTTCATAAATAGGTGATTCACAAAACACGTGCATGCCCAACAGATTTCATGGACGAGCTTGTCACGTGGTCTACACAAGAATAATGGGGTCGGAACCTGCTCTGATACCATGTAATAAACCATGTACTAACCCAAAAGCTTAAGCTGATAGGTGGAAGGCCCATACATGTATATTAAGACACGTCAAGCCTATTACTTAGGTGATGTGGTATGTGGGACTTCCCCACAAGTATAAGATATTTTAGTAAAAGATAAGGGAAATTTGATGTACTTTTAGTCTTCTTGATGTCCAACAAACATTTGGATTCACAGAAGGCTTACATAAAACAGGATCCTTCTGCAGATGTTTTAATCCTGGGCATGCGACACAGAAATGACTCCATTTGCAATCTCCCAAAAATCTAGTTTTTTCCTCTAATTTTTCATATGTTTCTCAGTAATTGCCAAGTAAGATGATAACCCATAGCACATTTGGAAGAAGGAAATCATAACCACGAAGTTGCTAGTTAAGATTCATGTTACCAATAAAAATACCAAATACTAATTCCCAAGAAATAGTTAAAATGTTACAAGTGCATAACTAAGCCCAACTAGTTTATTAGCCACTGGAAGATTAGTCGAGCAAAACCGTTCTAAGTGTTTTTTTAATCGTACCACACCTTTCATAGCCAAAAAGAAGAGAGAATTAAAAAAGAAAAAAGAAAAACTAGAGACCAAAACTGCTTCATCTCGCATCAGGGATGCAAGGTTCCAACCTTTCTCTTTACTGATCGAACCAAGGTTGACAGTTCATGCTTATCTTTCTCAGATGGCAAATCATTAGATTGTGAACGCTTTTGTTTCTTTGATGATCTATCATCTGATAGCAATTGCTCTTCTCTAGATGGTTGTATCTCATCTTTCTCCTTGTACCATTCCCTATGCTCTTCTACTGCTTTTGAGCCAACTGTCTCAAATAAGTGGCACTCCTGCAAATGAAAACACGTTTACTCCAAATAAAGAAAGCACGAGAACATTCTCATCATTCTTTAATCTTATTGGCTGTTCAAGTTCTATAAAACAAATCTGAAATCAAAGCATCCACTAAAATGAAAAAAATAAGCTCTTTTGGAAAGTGGACTACAGTGTTTGACAGTCCGAACTGCTCTGCATTATAAAAAGTAGATGGTGCCCACCTTTAGTAGACCCATACTGTTGACATCATAGGAATGCTCAAACACCACCACAAATTATCCCAACTGAAGAATTATGCCCTTGTAAACTGTGTCTTGGCTGTTAATGCTGTCCATTGTCCAGTAGGATAGTGGAAATGTAAGAGCATGACTCGCTGCATGATGTGGCCCTACCCAATAAACGCTCATTAACAAGTGGGGCCACCTTTACTTTTTTTTTTTTTGTCAAACAGAAGACTCCATTTTCAATAGAGCACCATAAAATGCCACATTTAGAAAATTGGATTTGTAGTCAAGTATAGGAGACCAATAATAGGATACCTTTTGAACTGGGGATCCGTTGGGTCCAAGGCGAAGAGATGAGACTTCAATATAGGTGCAAACCATGGGTCGTCATGATCAAAAGTCGGTAGCTTGTCTTCAGCAAGCACTTCCTTCCCCCTTTTCCCCTTGACATTTTTAGATTTCAAATTATAGCCCTTTAGACTCGGCTTTCTCCCTTTATCGTCGGTGAGTAACAATTCTAGCTCTTCTTTACTTGCTACTTGTTCCTTCTCTGTATCTTCTGGACTGTATCTTCTTTCTGTCTTGCGCTTTTTACTTCTGGTTTTCTTTGAATTGTCCTTACTACTTTTCTTGGGATCCTCAACATCAGTGTCTATAGATTCTTCAAGAAAGAAGTCATCAGGCTGAGCTGCTGCCTCCTGATCAGAGTCACTATCATCATCATCTGAAGATGAAAGCTTAGAGGCTCTCTTTCTTTCCTTCCTCTTCTCACTTCTTTTTCTTAGGTATGCCTCCCAGACTGTTTCTGACTTTTTATCCTGCTTCTCAAGAAAGCGCTTGCTTATATCCTCTAAGCCAGTATTAAAAGTAACTTCCATGTCCTTGTCACCATCATCATTAGCATCTGAACCATCCCCAGACTGTAGGAGAGCACGGTAAATGTCTCTTTTATTGGGCTTTTGGGATGAGTTCTTAGGTGAAGCTTCGGCATCATCATTCTCATCATCATCGTCAGATTCTCCATCATCAGAAGCCAAAAACTCCTTGAGCTCCAACTCATCCAGCTTCAGGAGTTAAAACATCACCATCATCAGTATAAAAGTATAATTAATTGGGTATAGAGATCCAAGTTCATGCAAGTCAGAGAGAGAATAACAAGGACAGAAACAGTAGAGAGGCACTTTGCTGGAGACTCGAATAATTTACTGATATAGATACAGAACTAATCATTACAGTTAAAAGAGGGAGCATTTCGATGAACCTAAAGATGCAGAGTCTGAGAATTTTAGCAAAAGGTACCAGAATTTTCTCCATAAGCATTTGGTGCAACACAAAGATCCACACTGCTCCTATCCTTGCGTATCTAGAATGAGAAAATCTCTGATTCTAGAGATACCTGAATCTTTGACAATCTAGAATTAATTAATTAAATTGTTACTCAGTTCCACATACATACTGGATTGGCCGTATCCACCAACACTGTGTGCCGCTTTTTGCAATTTATCAGCATTCAACATGCTATCAGAGCGTATTGGCCAATTAATCGGCCCTATCAGCCAATATGCCTCCGATACAATTAGTATCAGCTGATAAATTTGGGTGCATCGCCGATATGTATCAAATGTCCTCTTCTAAAGCCAAAATCATTTTTTTCTACATTCTTTTGTAAGGGAAAGAGTGCGAGGAGAGTTGTGTGCCTCCCTATTAAAAACACACATGCATGATGTTGATGTAAGGTGTTTTAAGTCAAATAATTGAAGCCAATCCACCACCCTACAGGTGCCAATCCACTAATAGTTCAATGGTAAGGCATCTTCCGTTCCACGTGGATGACCAGGGATCAATCCATGGTTGTCGCCTTGTTGGTTAGGGAAATATTTTTCGTTTTTTGTTTGTTTTGGGCAGGAATGATCTAAAAATTACTCATGAAGTATATTTGGAGCATTAGATTGATTCATACATGCATTATTTGGGTCATTCGTAATTTTTTTTATTTTAGTTTTCCTCATAAATATCTGTGAACTTTTGGAATTTGATTTGAAAGATATGCTTTTTTTTTTTTTTTAAAAAAAAATCCACAATTACACAACGACCATTTCATTTTTTATGTCCCATAGATCAATCCCTTAGATCTAACACTAACTACTAAATAGTTAGAAGTATTAAATAAGTAATGAGTTGTAGATATAGCAAAAGCTAAATAGGGTTACGTTCTGCTAAGAGGTACGTCACAAGGATCAGCGAGATGTAAAAGTCTCATAGGAGAATACTATAATGAAAAGGTCCTATTATGGATGACTTTTGGCAAAAATAATCTAAATCACAGCCATTGATATGTGGGCCTTAAAGTTCAATGGTTTCTTAAATCTTAAGTTACATTTTTATATAAAACAATGAGTATAACTCAAATTAATGTCAA
This sequence comes from Litsea cubeba, assembly GCA_012931725.1. NCBI lineage: Eukaryota > Viridiplantae > Streptophyta > Magnoliopsida > Laurales > Lauraceae > Litsea > Litsea cubeba. Next base: position 36,588,626 of record CM022949.1, read on the forward strand.
ATTAGGGCGAGTGCCAATTCATGGGGAACAAGTGTAAGGGGGTTGGATTTATCATGGGGAACCCATGTGGTGATAAAAAGCCTCATGTAATCCATGAGAGGTACCTCTTAGCAGAACATAACCCATAATAGATAATGATCTTTGGCTATTGACATTTATTAGGTCTTAATATAAATAAGCAACAAGAATATAGATGAACAAATACATCAATATTCTTCCTATAAAATAATATAGCGATACAAGACCTGTATGACAGTGAAGGGTTAGATACTCCCATTCATTTTTGTTACTAATGAAGATGCATCTTAAAATTTAACATTTTGTAACATTCTAAGTTTTTTGAGTTTTTAACCTCAATTTAAATTCACGCCAATAACCGATGCATATCACCACAACTGATGCATCTTTTTTTGGGGGGTAGCCAATACCTCCGCAATCGTTTTCTAATCCTTGACTGCGGCACATGGCTTGTGTGAAGCAGAACCAGACCTGCAGTCCAAAAGTTTCAGTCCTTTCAGATGCAGGGGCAACTCGCTCCCCATTGAGTCAATTCAAGTCGGCCCAATTCGGCCAATTTGGCTATTGACAGCCCCGGATGCACAGTGATGGTAAGAAAAATCCTTTAAAAAATTGTTGAGAAAATAAAAAAATTATATATATAATATGTGAGCTCAACTTTCAATGTGGGATTGCCATGTGGCAATTCCAACTATTTCCAAGCCTTCTCGCAAAGTCCACGTGGCCCTAACACTTCTCTCACTAAATTTCTCCCTCAAATCTCTCCTTATTAATATCTACCATCTCCTAAAATCTCTCTTAAAACTTTCAAAGTAGGAGACAGCTTTAAAGAGCGTCCACCTCATGCTCCCTCTATCATCTTCTGAAATCCTAAAATCTCTTACCTAATCAAATTTAAATTCTAATAATTGTAGGGCCCATTTAAAGGGCATGAATAAATTTTGCACATGATAGTATGTGCTAGGAACCATATATGCTAGAAATTAGTTGGATATCAAACTAAGTTCGGTACATCATCTCTCAATCGTATGCATGGATGTAAATATCTACGTAGCGGCCGATATATCGGCTGTAGCAGTGGCCACCGCCACGCTCCGGCCGAAATATCAGCCGTCACACTCGTGGCGGCCGCTACGGGCCACTATAGGCCGTAGCGGCCGATACGTAGCGGGGGGTCGACGACTTTTGGCCCACCTATTTCCACTTTTTTCATCTCTCTTCCACTCTTTTCTCCATTTTCACTGCTGTGAACCTTCTTTGACTGTCCCCTAGTGGTCCCAACTCCATTTTCTCAAGATTTCTTGCGACCAAATCAAGAGATTCAACTATTCTAAGGAATCTAAAGAAGATTCATCATCTAGGTATGCATTTCTTTGTGATTTTTTTTCAACTTTTGAGATTATCACTCTCTAACTACTATGAATCACAACATAATGGCATCATTGTCTTGTTTTTAAATAACACAGTGTTTTTAAAGTGTGTGAGACTCTCACATTTTGCAAGATGCATTGATTTTTAATAAGTTATGGGTGCTTAGATCTATAAGTATACATGCATATCAAGTAGCATAGAAATCCCATCATTTTTATGTTCCATTACATGAATGCGGTTTGATGTGAGATGCCTGTTTCTATTTATTTATTTATTCAATACAACCTTCTTCTGTTTTTTTTTTCAAGAGTAGAAATGAACTTTAAACTGATGGACAAATATAAATGCTGAACCAAGAGTAGAAAGTAGAACTTTTAATTCACGGACCATATATTTATTTATGTATGTGGCTCAACTTTTAACACTAATATAAGCTTGCTTGCATTAAAACATTGCAAAGGCATGGTGCAAAAGCACAGATTGCCATGGTTTTCCCCTGTGGAGATGGTTTAAAAACCCCTTGCATACTGTCTTTCAACTTCTTCCTCATTTTTTGAGAAGTGAAATATAAAAGTGGAAAGAGCCCCAATAAGTTCATGGAAAATCCATACATACAAACTGGCCTAATGGGTTCACAATAAACCAAGAATGATAATCTCCATCAGCTAGATAGGCCCTAAATAAAACCAAAAACAGTACTCTGATTCAAGTTACTGTAACCAACAAGCACAGAAATGATGAAAAAATTAGGGATTGCACCGACCTGGTCAGGTTTAAATTTCCTTTTCATGATCTTCTTACGGTTTGGTTCATCATCATCCCACAAAAGATGAATCTTAGCATGCTGCAATGCACGAGTACTGAAATCAACAGGTTGATAGTTTGCAGGTGCCTACAAAGAAAAATAGAATCAATCATGCAACATATCTTGCTTTCTAGTAAAAGGGAGGGACAGTTGCAATTTTAAAAACAAAAAAAAAATTTAAAAAAAAAATTAAGAGTGTGGCACCAAGGGTTATAAGTCAATCCTACGTAACTTGTTAAAAGGATTGAAGCAACCAAATCACCATTAATATATATAAAGTGAGAGCGATTTGATTTCAAAATTGAGACTCATTTTTGCAATTGATTGCTCGATTTCACTCGCAATTTTGACTCTATTTTGACTTTATCTTCTCAAAAATAGAAATGTCCTGCACGATCCAGTAAACTCCTAGAAATTGGTTCCATTTTTTCTGTTAACCTTTATCTTCTTTCAACCATTTCAAGTAGCACCTTTCCGCTTTCCCATTGGTGGCAAAACAAGGAGGTCAGGTGCAAAAATGAAGGCATGCTCAATGTAACATATTGGAAAGAACTGTGATGACAGCCCCCCACAAAAAAGGGAAACACATAAGCGAAATCTCAGGACCTGCATTTTGGGATTGGGGTGTGGGGGTTGAAACAATCCTTTAATTGGTTAAAGGATCATGTCAAGCATGCTAATCAAGATCACGGGGCCTTTAGGCATTAGGACCGGGAGCCTAAAATGACAAAACAACGATTAGATAATTTTCGAAACATGTAAATGGGAAAGGACATTTATGTAATAAGTTGTATAAACAGCTTGGAGTCGCAAATATTCACATTTTGGAAGTAATGATAGCAAATTCAAAGCTAAGGGTTTGCTTGTTTAAAATAGGGGTGCTCAAGGGACATTGAGCCAGGTTCTAGCCTCGATTTTTTTTGGAACTTGGGCTAGGCCTGAATCTAAATTTTTGGAACCTTTAATATAGAACCAGCTTGGATTACAAAAAGCTTGAGGCCTGGCCCGGCCTGAAAAGGTAATGCACATAGTTTAGTGACTAATTTACCCAAACAAGTTATTGGAAGCCTAAACAAGTGATAGAAGGGCTGGAACAGACCGGCTCAGTTGAATAAATGGGCTGACTCGGACCTAACATGTAAGGCAGGCTGGGCTCGAGCCAGGCAATTAAGGCCCATGTTGGGCTTGGGCAGGGTACAGGCTCATGTTTTTTAAAGTGGGGCTATCCCTAGATATGGCCTCAGCCTGACCTGGCCCAGCCCATGAACACCCCTAGTTTGCACCCATCTGGATGTGTATGTTAAATGTGTAACATTCATGCACGTGCATGTTTGCACTCATTTACTTATGTGAATGATTCACATGTGTTAATTTTGATGTAGATGACCTACTTTTTGTTGGAATTTCCAAACCTCAGACCCTATCAGAAAGATTTACATGCGCAAGTGATGTATATTCTGCATCCCCTTTGTAGGCCAAAGGGATGTAAAGCACATGTGTCCCAGGTAGGCGGGTTAGGGACTATTATTTCCCTTTTTATCTATGCGTTTTTTTATTTATCGGCAGGCCAGATTGACACGCCTAATTATAGCCCACAAATCTGCACACCCTACAACAACATAAACCCAGCACAAATGCAAGCACCTGCACATATTGCAGAGATAGCTCGTTTACAACCACGCCTGTATGGATAAGCTATGTGAATATTAATTAGTGATTCTATTCTATACGGTTAAAGTAGAACTAGATTAGCAGCAACAGATGCCTAATCACCACCTTCTATGCAACTCCTCCCCCATTAAATGCTCACAATCTCTCCGCTCACATGTGAGCATGTGTGAACACAAGGAGAAGTAAAATGTGCAGATATTAATATCGCCTCTATGTGATCGCCATCAAAGTAGGAAGAAATACCTCTGTTGCCACATCACGAGGAGGATGCCTAAATTCCATAGAATCAGGAATAAACCGCAAATCAAATTTATTTGATGTTCTTTCAAACTCCACTTCGTTAAAAGTTTGGTAGAGGTAATCTGCTGTAGCACTCGAGTCACATTCTACAACGGCATAGTAGTAGCTGAAGGAACAAAAGAATGAGAAAGAGACAGAATGATTAATGTATTGAGTTATCAAAGACAGAAAGCAACACAAAAAGAGAAGATTGCTCATGCATAAGACAAATCACAACCGTCAAGGTTACAGTGCAGAAAGAGAACCCATCTATGCAGTAACGTTTTGAACGAACAAGGAGCTATTCTGCTAACACATCTTTACGCATGTTCACCTCTAAAACAGAATTTAAATATTCTAAAGCTTGTAGGCTCCCTACTCATCTTCTACTATGATATCAAGTAAATATACAAGGCCCAATAAGTAGTAGTATTAACTGTCTGCTTGGGACAAGAAATCCACATAGTTGGGGTCCACTTTCAATGATTCAGTGTGTTTTCCCAGTGAGAAAATTATGGACAGGCAGTGCAGCCAAAACTCTCGCGGGATATAATTGAACCCATTTGCATAATCTAATAATTGGATTATGAAAAAACATGCCAATGATTTCGATTGTTTTCCAATGTGTATTTTTCCAATGAATAGGGCTAGTCTTTATAAAGAGATGTAATTCCTCTCAGTTGATTGATAAAATTTCTTCCTAGAGAATTTCTCTGGATGGTTTGGGTTTGGTTTGAGACCAAGAAAGTTTTGATTCATATGGATCCCTATCCCTAAGCTCTGGCTTGGAGAGTAGTCCTTGGCTACTCTTACCCTACCTGCGCTGGGTAACAGGCAGATAAAAGGCTCAGTGGCATCTTTTTGTGAGAATACAGCATGGTTTGACACAAGATTCATGATAAACAAGAATGCCTCATAAATCCACCAAACAAATAAACTACACCTCAAGCTTAATTACAAGAACCATAGAGGATAAACATTTTGTGGTGGGAAGCGGTGATAATTTATCACGAAACCTTTATATGTATAAAATGTGTCGAAATTTGAAAGTTCAAAGTAGATGAGAATGAGATGCCTTTTGACCAACTTTGAGCAAAAGGGAGTAATGGTTAGAGAAACTCTGGAAAGGAACGGATAAGGAATGCATCTTCTTTCATGAAGTATGGATAGCTACCGAGGACTGGATGGTTATCTCTTCTCCGTGCTTTTTCGCAACTGAGAGTGATAAGATGAATCAACTCAAAAGGGTGGTGTTACGATAAGAGTCATCAATATGATGGGTAGTGGAGGCAAGCAGAATTTACACAATCATATCAAAGTGTTAGAAATGATGCTGAAAGAAGATCTGGAAGTCGAAATCAGCTTCGCAAGAGGATACACACTCTAGCAGAAGGGGTACATTCTCGCTTATAAAAAAAAGGCACTAACAATAATTATGCTTTTCTGTAAATATTATTACTGGTAGCAAATGCTTGGAATTTGTAAGTATTTAGCGTTCATTCTAGAGCTTTGCATAAATAGAATTAGAAAACCAAACAAGATGTTTTCAAAAAAAAAAGGCACTAACAATAATTATGCTTTGCTGTAAATATTATTACTGGTAAGTAAAAGGGTGACATTCTGGGAGTTGCAAATTGCAATGCAGGTACAGGAATGCTTTAACAGTTTGTTGGAACTCATGTAGATTTTAGTCAGCTGAAAATGGAGAAACAAAATAAAAGAATTGGAGAAAATCAATAAAAGCTTGCTTTGCAACAGAAAGAGACCATTCTTTTATCAATACTAATCCATCCAGATGAATCATGGAACAAAATTGATCCCTCTGTTTAACATCTGGTAGAATGAGATAAAGGAAGCAGAAGTTGTGAATCTATAAGTAGGATAGAGTACGAATTAGTTTCATAATTCACACAAAGAAATTGTGGTAAATGACATCTTTTACATCTAAAAAAATCACCTTAGCTTACTCATCTCATAAGCGCGCAGCTTTTCATTGTCAATTTCATCGTCATCATCGTCATCATCTTCACTATGTTCTTTGTCACTATCAAAGAGGGCAGTGGGTCCACGCACTGATTCTTCTTCCATGCGCTTAAGCCCAAATTCAGTTGGATAGACAGCCACAGACAAAATTTGTCCACCTTTAGGGAGATCTGAGCTGAACGCCACATACAGATCAACAGCCTAAAGAATACAAAAAGAAACATGATCCAAAACTGTGGGACAATAAAATCATTCACCAGTTAATCTGCACCAAAACTGTGCAACTATAAAATCATCCAACTAATCAGGGTTTTAAAACTCGGACTCAGCCCCCAACTCTGCAGGGGTCGAGTCAAATCGAGCCTATCAACTGGGGTTGAATCCCCATTTTTTCTTGGTTTTTGCAGAAAATGGTGGAGGGGAAATGGGTTCTTGTTATTGAGATATGGATTCTATTATTTGGATTTGAGAGATGGGTTTTCATTAAAAGAAGAGGGGAATGGAATCATGGGGCTCCCATGATGGAAGAGATGGGATTATTGGAGTGGGATGATGGAATCATGGGCATGGTTGAAGAAAGGGTGGGATTTTGATGTGTGTCGTGTGGAAGGTGTTGGAAGCAAAGAAAGAGAAGGAAGTGGGAAAAGAGGAAGAGGGGAGGGGTTGAGAGGAAAGGAATTTCAGATGAAGTGAGATGAAGAAGAAGGTACCCGACTCGGTCATGGCCGGGTCCGAGTAAAACCAGTAAAACAGCCCTCACCTAATTTGATCCTGGCCATCCAGGGGTGTGCGTAGTTTGGTAAAATCGATTAACCGAATCGGACCGACCGACCGTTAACCAGATTTATCGGGCGGTTCGGTTAAAGATATTTGAATATTTCGATTTTTAGTTAACGATTCGGTTAATATAAAAAATTAACCAAATTAACGAACCGAACCGAAATTATAGCATACTATATTAATATATAATATATATAATAAAATGTGTACATGTATATAATATGAAAATCTATTAATACTTATATAAAAAATTCAAAATAAATATAACATACATCAATTAATAAGTATTAATTCATGTTACCAAGTACCAACTTAGTAACTTATCAAGTTACCATGTAATATAGCACCTTCAATATGTTATATATTTATATTTATCAAGATTAAATATGATAATGAAATTAATAATATGATAAAAAAATAAATATAAACCATTGACAGTAAACCCTAAATCCTAAGGTTAAAAGGTCCCAACAATTTAAAATCTTAAACAAATTTTTTTTTAATTGGGAACCATAAACCATATAAAACCTTATGAATATAAACCCTAAACTCTATTAACTATATAACTATAGTCATGTTATAAACTTAATAGGTTAACCGAACCGACCGAAATCCAAATCGATATTTTAGGTTAACCGAACCGATGGTTAATCCTCTAAAAAATTTTGGTTTGGTTAAATGGTTGAAATTAACCGAAAAATTTTGGTTAGATTAAAAATATGTCAATAACCGAACCGACCGACCGAAGCACACCCCTAGGGGCATCTCCCCTAGAGGAATAATGCCCCTAACCAATGTGCTGGTCATGTGGTTGGCACTGTTATGCAAAATTCAGACCTACAAATATTTCTCTAGTCATTAAAAAAAAAAAAAAACAGAATTAGGAAATCATTGGTGTTTTAAGCAAATATTTAATATGACAACAGAAACCACTAGAGCCTAGAAATGACATACCTTAATATAATGCCAATCCATATTGACAATTGCCAATCTGTGAGTCTCGCGTTCAATCACTGGTATTCCTGTTTCCACATAATGAAGAGATGAAGGTAAAATTAAGCAAACCATAGTGATAAAAAAATTCGAAAAAGAATTAAAAAAAGTATTCTAGCACTTATAGAATGTAAAATGATTAACTCTGCATGAGAACAGTTCAAGTCAAAATAAGTGCTGCGTTTGCCTTTTCTCCGGATCATTATTTGTGGAGAACACATGATACATCTACAAAACTAATTGATCAGGTGTTGATCACCAGAATCAAAGAAGCATATGGTAATCAAAATGGCTTAAGCTTTATGAATGACGCTGAAGGTGAGATAAACAATAAAACTAACTTCGTCAGAAAAGGGAAGTCTATATAAATACAACTTAAACAGTGGTGCCCTATGTGCCTTATGGATACAGATTCAGCGGACCACCTCCATAACTGTACCTTTCCCAGGGTGTTTGGAATGCAATTATCTCATGGTTTGGTTACATGGGTGGAAGTTAAGTGATGATACGGAGTTGAGCAGGAGTCTATGGTTTGGTGGTGATCATTTGGATGCTTTTTTTTTTTTTTTTGGACTTTATTAATGAATACAAAACTATTAGATCAGAACACAAGACATACAGTAGAAGAGATTATATTGGATCAACAATCAATGAACCAAAAAAATCATGCACAATACAGATGTACCCATTTTCGTGAGGCCACCTCCATAGCACTGTAAGCAATCATCAAGGTATCTAAATGCAATCCCAGCTTAGCCACGGAACTGGAAATTCGATTCACTTCCCAATACACTTCCACTCCGCTCACATTGAAGAAGTTAAGTCCCAGATCTCCCTCAATATGGATGCTAATCTCCATAGTTCTTCCCCTCTTTAAACATTTGATTGCAGTCTTCAAATCCCCTAATAATTATTGAGGTTCTGACCTTTCTTTGAAGATCTTAAGCATCTGAACTATACAAAGAGTCTTTGCTGTCATTCTCACAATTCTGAACCACAAGAATGAAAACGAGAGAAACAGAAAGTTTACTGTATTCTTTTGTGTCTTCTCTTAGAGAATCACCACCATTATATAGGAATTACATGCCTTAATCAAGGCTTTTACAAAGGAAACTAGCTAAATTACATCAATCACTAATCTAAGAAAGGAAGGCAATCAATCACTAAATTATATACACTATTGACCAAATCAAATCCCAAATCCACGTGAGATGTATCTTGCTGGACTGGATTGACTGATGGGCCTTGGATCCCTTAATGGGTCGTGGGCCAAACTTAACACCCCCCCTCAAATTGATGCGGGAGAATCAACGAGCATTAATTTGCCAACCAAGAATTGATGGCGTGGTCTGGGAAGACCCTTAGTAAGAATGTCAGCAAGTTGAAACTCAGTGGAGACATGGGGAAGGCTGATGACATCATGCTTAAACTCATCACGGATGAAGTGACAATCAACCTCGATGTGTTTAGTACGTTCATGGAAAATCAGATTTTCAGTAATCCGAATTGCACTTGTATTATTTGCATAGAAGGGGGTAGCTCCTTCTGCAGGAAATCCAATGTCAGAGAGCAGACCTCGGAGCCAAAGTATTTCGGAGCATGCAGCAGACATAGTTCGGTACTCAGCCTCGGTAGAAGATTTGGAAACTTTGTCATGTTTCTTGCATTTCCAGGAAATCAAACTATCACCCAAGAACATACACCATCCTGTAGTTGATCTGCGAGTATCCGGACAACCAGCCCAATCAGCTCTGAATAAGCTCTGAGAGAAAGATGATTGTCTGAATGAAAAAATAACCCGCGAGTCGGTGTGCGAATAAGATACCGAATAATGCGACGAACAGCAGCCAGATGAAGATGACGAGGAGTAGTCATGAACTGACTCATGAGATTGACCGCAAATGAGATATCAGGACGCGTGATCGTGAGGTAGATCAAGCTACCCACCAACTGGCGATATGCGGTGGGATCCGGAAGAAGGTCATCCTCTTCTTTACTGAGTTTAACATTTAGCTCGATCGGCGTATCAACTGGAGCTGAAGAAGTAAGCCCAGCCAAGTCAATAAGATCAACCGTATATTTGTGCTGATTGAGAACTACACCTTTAGGCGATTGATGAACTTCAAGGCCAAGGAAATAGTGTAAGGGGCCCAGATCCTTCATTTGAAAAATCTGATGAAGAGAAGCTTGAAGTGCCTGAATCATTTGTGCATTAGGACCAGTAATGACAATGTCATCAACGTAGACCAGAAGGACAGTAATCCCGGACGGAGCATGATGTAAGAACATGGAAGGATCATATTGGCTGGGATGAAAATCCAAGCGTAGAAGAGCATCCTGAAATTTCTCAAACCATGCGCGAGGAGCTTGCTTCAGACCATAGAGGGAGCGACGGAGCTTAGCAACCATACCCTTGCCAGATGAGGACCCCGGAGGCAGACGCATATAAACATCTTCTTTGAGATCACCATGAAGGAACGCATTTTTTACATCCATTTGATAGAGAGGCCAAGACTGAGATCCAGCAATAGCAAGAATTATGCGTACGGTGGTCATCTTAGCGACGGGAGCAAATGTTTCATCATAATCAATGCCATATTCCTGCCGATTTCCAAGAGCAACAAGGCGCGCCTTGTATCGATCTAGAGTGCCATCTGATTTCAACTTGAGAGAAAAAATCCACTTGCAGCCAATTGGTTTTCACCCACATGAGAGGAGACAATATCCCAAGTATGAATTTTCTCCAAAGCATCCAATTCATCTTGCATAGCCTGGTTCCAACATTTGTCCTGCACAGCCTGAGAATAGGATTGGGGAATGGAAGAAAAGGACAAAGTGGCCATTATGGAAGTGTGGGAGAACCCATAGCGGTCAAGTGGTACTGAAATGCGAGAGGAGCGACGCAAGGAATGATGTCCAGATGGATCAAAAGCCGGGGGTGAATCGGATGCTGGAGGAAGATCAGGAGGGGGGTCCCTGGGAGGCGCGTCTTTGTTCCGTCTGTGATACACAAAGTTAGGATTAAAGCGAACAACTGAAGTGTTGTCCGAAAAACCAGGTAAAGACACCAAGGGTGAGGCGTGAGGAGATTCAATGTGTTTTTGAAAAAAATACTGATGTTAAAAAAAAACGACATTTTTAGAGGTCCGCAAGGGACGAATGTGAGGATCGTAGTAGAGGAACCCTTTCTGGAAGGGCGCATAGCCTAAAAACACACATTGAGCAGATTGTGCGGTTTGTTTGGTTCTCTCAGAAGGAGGCAAGTGCACAAAGCAAACAGATCCGAAACATGAAGATCATCATAAGATGGAGAGGTCTGGTACAATCGATAATATGAGCTCTGATTTTGAAGAGAGGTTGAAGGCAGACGATTGATAAGATGAGCTGCCGTAGCTAGTGCCTCAACCCAAAAACGGGTAGGAACTGATGATTCAAGAAGAAGAGAACGAGTGACATCAAGCAAATGTCTATTTTTCCTTTCAGCAACTCCATTCTGTTGTGGAGTATAAGGACAAGTTCTTTGAGAAATAATGCCTTTGTTTTGCAAAAAATTTTGAAAATCAGAAGACACATATTCCCCACTCAAATCAGATCGCAGGATTTTGATGCAGGTGGAAAATTGATTCTCAACATAAGCTAAAATTTTTTAAAAACTGTAAAAACATCAGATTTGGAATGCAGAAAGTAAACTCATGTGAACCGACTGAAATCATCAATAAAAGTCACAAAATATTTGTAGTGAGCATGAGAAAGAGTTGGAGCAATTCCCCATACATCGCTATGAACCAAATCAAAACATCGAGTGCTGTGTGAAGTGGAAATAAAAAAGGAAGAATTTTGCTTTTTCCATTTTACAAGTAGCACAATCAAAAGGTACACAAGAAGATAAGCCAATAGATTTATTTAATAAACCAGAATTTAACATAAGGGACAAAGCCTTGGAATTAGGGTGTCCGAGTTTTTTATGCCACAATTGGCAATTATCTCTAATAGAAAGACAAAACACATCATTGGCAACTCTAGTTCTACAAAGATTAGAAAAATCCAGCGGAAACAAGCGTCCACACTTAGGTCCCCTCGCGATCTCCTTCCCTGACATCTGGTCCTGTACAACACAACCAGAAGAAGAAAAAGAGATGTTACAATTATTTTCAACAAGTTGCCCAACTAACAATAGGTTTGAAGTTAAATTGGGACAAAGGAAAGCATTTTTCAATGGGATTGGACCAGGGATGTCCCCGAGGGCAGTAATGGGAACAGTGCCTCCATTAGCAGTTTGGATTTGAAGATTACCATTGTAGTTTGTCACATTTGAGAGAGGGTTACTGGAATATATCATATGATTAGATGCCCCAGAATCAAGAAGCCAAGTAGAAGAGGGTGGCGAGGTACCTGAGAGACTGAAAGCAGAAAGGGCATTGACAATCATTTGCTGTACCAATTCAGGAGTAAGAGAAGAGGAGGACCCAGACTGTGAGGGTGCAGATGTAGAAGCAAGCATATCTGAAGAAGCAACATAGGCATGCGGAGTCTGAGACTGCGGAGGCTGATCTGCGGAGCCTGATACTGTGGAGCTAGATGCTGGGAAATCTTATGCTGGGGAGTCTGCTGCGGTGGAGTCTGACGTTGTGGCCGGCGGCGACATTCAGAAATGATATGTCCCGACCTTTTACAATAACTACAGACTTTCTGTTTGCATTGAGATGCAAGATGTCCAAATTTTTGACAACTGTAGCATTGTATTTTGCTCAAGTCGCGAGGAGGCTGAGAAGCCTTAGTGGCTGAAAACGCGACGGAATAGGTCTCAGCCTTTTGTTGAGCTATATGGGCTGAGGTTGAAATGCGCTGTTCCTCGCATAAGAGTTCATTCAGGCAGACATTCAAGGAAAGTAAAGGCGTCCGATTCATCAAGGCTGATCGGACACTTTCATACTTAGGGCGTAATTTCATTAAAAATTGATCCCGCTGACTAGAGGCCTGAAGATCGCGAATCACTATCAGAACATCGGCAGCTACATCTGCATACTTAATACTATCATATTCCGACCATAGGGTTCGAAATCCTGAATAGTAGTCTTGGATTGACAAGGTCCCTTGTGCATATTCAGCAATCGCACATTCAAGGTGAAATTGACGTGCTGAGTTATCTTGATGGTACACCTGCTTCAGATATCCCCACATGTCTTTAGAGGTGGGGTAAGGTTTGAGGTTCATTATCAGATGTTGTTCGACGGAACCCAGTATCCATGTTTTAATTTTTGCATCTTTAGTAAGCCATGCGGATATCTTCTTCTCATCTTCCGTGGGTTTAGGGTCAGATCCAGAAATATAGCCCCACAATTCGTTAGCCTCGAGATAAATTTGGAACTGAAATGACCATGCGGGGTAATTTTTTCCCCTGAACCGGATTAAGGTAATCTCAGACTTTTCCATCGTCAATTGAGATTGGCCAAGACTGAGAGAAACAGTGAAACATGCAGCAAAAAGAAATCCAGTAACAGTAACAGAGAAGAGAAGAAGCCTTAAAGAAGATAACACACTATGCTGTATGCAGGGGCAAAGATCCGAACAATCAGTAAGAGAAATCAACTCAGAATAGGAAAAAAATCCCAAAAAATGCCCCAGACGACCAGAATTTTTGCTGCTGATCTGCTACGTGGGCCCCACTGATGGATCTGAACAAGGGTCAGATCATTGATCTGAAGAAGCACTGTAATTTGACTTCTACTAAAAAAAGAATGAACTGATTCCCCCGCAGATCCAAGATTTTGGACGGTCTAGATGGAAACAGTTTAATAAAACTGGAAAATCTCGAGAATGAGCAAAACACCAACCTGAAGGTGTTGAAAAATTCTGAAAAAATCTCCAATATACTTAGGAAAACCAGGCGACCATGTCTGTAAATATTGCTGAGGAAGATGTGATGATCAGAGGTGGGCCACCATGAACAGGTCACTGCCGCAGTGTCTGGATTCTGTGAAACAGATCTCTGATCTGTCGTTTTTCAATAGAGATGGATTTCTCTATATCCTGATTGCTTTGATGATATGCAAGATCAAAACACAAGGTTTTCTTGAACAAAGCTTTGATACCATGTCATTCTCACAATTCTGAACCACAAGAATGAAAATGAGAGAAACAGAAAGTTTATTGTATTCTTTTGTGTCTTCTCTTAGAGAATCACCACCATTATATAGGAATTACATGCCTTAATCAAGGCTTTTACAAAGGAAACTAGCTAAATTACATCAATCACTAATCTAAGAAAGGAAGGCAATCAATCACTAAATTATATACACTATTGACCAAATGAAATCCCAAATCCACGTGAGATGTATCTTGCTGGACTGGATTGACTGATGGGCCTTGGATCCCTTAATGGGTCGTGGGCCAAACTTAACATTTGCTTCATTGGATTATTTTACCCTGACAACAATCTTCACCTTCATTGTTCATCGGCATGCCTCCCATTCCTATCAGACCCAGTTTACCTCTAGCTATTCCATCAATATTAAATTTCAGCCAATCTAACCTTGGAGGCCTCCAGGATGTCTGATTTGAAATTCTTTCTACCCACCCCAGATAGAGTCTTCTGAATACCTCAAATAACCATTAAGTTTATTCCTTTCTCAAAGCTGACAAATATGCCACCATTGCTTTTGATGAAATAAAAAACCTCTCTTATTTGATTCAATCTCTTTTCCGTTAGACACCTGTTCACTTCTTTCCTTCCAAATAGACTATACAATTGCTTATGAGGTCATCCTCCTTAACATTTTCTTTTGAAACGATTCCACAACTGATCAATCATGCATCCGACGTGTCCTAGAAGACTCAAGAGACTCTGAGAAAGAGAGAGTACTTTTGAGTTTTTTTACCATACTTCCATTGTGTGGCCACATTATAGGAAAAGTTGATCAATAATCTCATTTTCAATTCCATAAAGAAAACACACCGATGAAGCATTTGTTGGTGAGATTTCTCTTCTGAATAAGTTGTTTCTGAGAACTTTTCCAGCCACTATTCTCCAGTAGAAAGTTTTCACCCCTGGAGGAGCCATATTAAAAATAGATGTCATGAGTGCTACCAAATGTAGTGGACAATTTTACATGCCACAGATATATCTTAAGTTTTATGTTACTCTTATCAAATAAATTGTAATTAGAATATCTGAATAATTGTAATTGAGAGTGGGATCAAACCACAATGGGAGATCACCCAATTCAATCCAAATTTCTCTTCAGATTCTGTCTCAGTTTCATCAACCCAATCCTGACAAGCAAGAGAGCATGAAGGGGGGATCTGAAATGGGAGGGGATATAGCCACGAACTCTCCAAACAGTGCCCACTTCCAAATCCCCTTATTTAAGCTTTCCCTGCAGAGAAATGCTTAGCTATGCTTTAACAGTGGTGACTCAAATTCAAACTCAGACAAAGTTAAGACTCCATGCCGCCTAGGAAAATGATGAATATACTAAGAATAAACAATTATTGACATAATATATATATATATATATATAGAAAATTCTATACAATTCTTGATATATGCACACTTCCAAAATCTTACTCTTATCCCCATTTCCCTATCAAATAATGTATCCCTCCTAAGAAGACACTCACTGATCCAGACTCAAACTTTCCCACCCCCACAAACCCCACCCCACCACCATCACAAAGGTCAAAAAAAAAAAAAAAAGACTTTTCACACCATTGCCTTTGATTTTTGAAACCGTACCCAACACCTGTCTCCCCACACGCTCATCAATATTTTTCAACAATTACTCTCTTCCACAAAGCTACTGTGTGGACTCCAAACATCCACCACTGATGTAGGACAATGTGGAATCTAATCTAATATGGAAGGTAAGATCAATCGAAGAATTAACAATCCATTTTAACGATAAATCACACCAATTGCACAATCTAATACTGAAAATAAAGTGAGGAAATATGCAACAGTCCAAGGCGTCATTACAATCTTGCAATAATGGTCTCCAAAGTAAGAAGAGGAAGGAAACTCAAAGAAAGATAGAACTTCCACTTGCTTAAGGAATAGTCAATTCAACTATTCAAGTAAATTATTTGTTCCCTTTGCAAGGATTTGAAACAATCTCTTGGATCAAATGGGTTGCAAATGTTCAATGTGTGATGGGGGATTTAAAACAATATTCAGATTTGAAAATAAATTCCCCACAACAATAATGAGGCTCAAAATTAAATTCAGATGTAGAATGCAATGTGAAGATAGTGAAAAGAATGGAAAAATTAGGGTTCCAATGTGGTTCGGCCAATGATGGATGGTCAATATAGGTTCAGCTGGGGCTGATTGGGTTAGGAATAGGTTCAGCTGGGGCTGACTGGGACTCGATAATGGTTGGGTCACTAGATCTTGAAGATCTATGGCCGGCGGCTTGGGTTAGGATGGCTATAGGTGGTTTGAATGGCTGGATTTGGCAGTTTTAAACATGGAATGCTGGGATCTAAGGGCTGATGGTTTAGATCTATGGACTTGATCGCTGGATTTGGTGAAGGTGAGGGGCAGTTGATGGATCTTGGTCTAGATCTAGGGTTTTGTCAAAAGAAACAAAGGAAAAGAAATTAAGAGGAAGATAACAAGGATTACCTCAAATTGGCCTCACCCCAAATTCCAATCCTGGAGGCAAGAAGATCTGAAGAGCACCTTGAAGTAGAACTCATGGAGAACTCAAAACTTTGGTTTTCATTCAATAAGTATTATTAAGAGAAAAAAATCTACAAGGTCTCTTGATAACATAAAACCTTAAAAACATCTCTCTAAAATTAATAAATAAAAGAAAAAAATAATGCCATCGCATGTGATTTCATGCGCCGAGGGGACTTTTTGCATTAAGTTGTGGGTCCCCTTTGACTCCCTCTTTTATATTTTCTTCTAATTCTTCATGGGCCCCTCTAAATCTCTTTAAATCTCTTTTCTTTTCTCCCATGCATCACTTCCCAGTGTGGGGCCTTCAATCCAATTGCACACATGGGGCCTTCAATCCATCAGACGCTTGATCCAAAGGGAACCAACTGTTGATGTTGTCAGAACGGTAATCCAATGGTGGACCATCATTGTCTTGATGATGAAAGTCTAGATATGCATCATCCATCCACAGATTTTACTTGATTTGCAATCCTACGCCGCTATCCATTTACTTAAACAAGGCCCATTTCTTTCCCTTATTCTTCAAGATTTTAATCCACTTCCCCTTTGCATTTAGAGGCCTAGATGTTCTTTTTTCTTCCCATCCTTCCCTCCCCAAAGAAAATCCGTTCAACTTCTTTGCTATTAGATGTCCAATTGGAAGATTTAGCGTTGATGCTTCAATGAGGGTAATGCAGCCTCCCAAGTGAAAGTTGTCTTCTTTTCCATATTGCGAACTGTTTTCTACAGATCAAGGATGAAAATAGCGGCCGATACGTAGCGTATCGGCCGATAAATCGGGCGTAGCGGCCAAGGCCGCTACGCTTCTTTGAAATTATCGCCGCTCGCAACCGTATCGGCCTGTAGCGGCCGATACATTACCGTAGCGGCCGCTACGGCCGATACATTACTGTAGCGGCCGCTACGGCCGATACATTTCCGTAGCGGCCGCTACAATGCTGTCTGGGTTAAACCAACACCCCCCCTCCCTCCTCTTCTCTTATGCTTCACTGATTGAAGTATTGAACAAACAACAGACAAGAAAAAAAAAAAAACAAGGGACTGAAGGGAGACAGAGGAATAAGGAAAACAGAAAAAAAAAAAAAAGAGTTGCAGAGCAGAAGACATACCTGATGCATGCACCAGCAGTGTCGAGGCAGCAGCGCAGCGGCGGAGCAGCAGCAGTGCGGCAGCAGCAGCAGCGCAGGGCGGCAGCAGCAGCGCGGCGCAAGGCAGCAGCAGTGTGGCGGAGCGGCAGCAGCAGCAGCGCAGGGCAGCAGCAGCAGTTGCTTCTTCTTCCTCCTCCTCCTTCTTCTTCTCCTTTTCCTCTCCCCTCTCCCCTCTCCCGCTTTTCTCGATTTTCATCGACTTCATTTTGGGGAAAAGAAATCAAGCACGCCCTTGATTTATTTCATTTAAGTGGGCACTTAATGGGCCCTTAAGCAATTAATGGGCCCTTGTGAAAGTTAAGGGCAGAATTTAAATGCACCCCCTCTTTTAAAGGGCACTCATGGTACCACAACCAATTTCATTTCGATCTTTGTGTTATTTTACTAGGGTGCACTTATGGGCCTTTGAAAATTGTAAATAAAAATTAAATGTGCCCCCTCTTTTAAGAGGAAACTTATGGGCCTTGTGAAAGTTATAAATAAAAATTAAATGTACCCTTTTTTAGAGGGCACTTATGGGCCCTATGAAAGTTATGAATAAAAATTAAATGGACCCTTCTTTTATTTCATTAGAGGGCACTTATGGGTCCTTTAAATGGTATAAATAAAAATTAAATGGACCCATCTTTTATTTCATTAGGGCACTAATGGACCCTTTGAAAGGTATCAATAAAAATTAAATGACCCTTTAAGAACAAATAAAAACTAAAGCACTTGATTACTTTAATCAATAGTGGGCTCCACAATGAGGCTAAATATAAAATAAAAAAGTAATGTCTTAGCCAAATATTACTTAATTAAAATCAATGCTTTAGCCAAATTTCATTCTACCGGAAAATAGAGGTCAATCAAATTTCACTCTAACTAGAAATAAGTTAGCATGACTAAGAAACAAGAATACATGTGAAAAAAATAATAATTGCTAGTATTTTCTATTTATACAGCGATACAGGACTTCATTTATTGAGGGCACCGCTACGCCCCATTTTCTTACTTACTTTTGCAAAAGAACCACATATTCTTTCATTTTATAATTTTCTGGATTTTCTAGAATTTTTTCAGATTTTTTGGGCGATTTTTTCAAATCGCACCGCTACGCCGCTACGTATCCCCGCTACGCTACGTATCGCCCGCTTCGTAGCGGTTTGGCGGCGGACCGCTACGCCCGCCGCTACCGCTATTTTCATCCTTGCTACAGATCTTCGATCTCCATATTGGTAAGCTTTTTTCTCCAATCTTTGATTCCTGTCTTCCAGTAAAAAAATATAACATAGCTAACCCTAAAATCACCATAACACCCTAACTCAAACCAGCTACTAAAAGATACGACCATGGTTATAAAATTTAGTAAAAAACAATCCATTTTATCTTTTTTTTTTTTGGCCTTTTGGGCTATTGGCCAGGAGTGATACTTTAAACTTGGAGACTTAGAGATCAATCATAGGGCGAGTGATACTAAGGTTCCAACACCACAACCATGAGTGTGTTCACTAAACATTTCATCCATGACCCATAGTAATTTTCTTTATGTTCAATCCAAAACTTAAAAATGTAAAGGGATTCCACTCTCCCCGCCTTTTATTGTTATCTTAGTTATCTCTAAAACACTCTTTTCATCATCATTATTATTATAATTATTGAATGGTAACTCTCATTAAAGCAAGCAGTGCAAGAGATATTACTGACAAGCTTACACCGCAACACCCAGAAAGACAAAACTAAGCCAACACCAATGGTGCTAGCAAAAACAGAATAAGAAAGAAAAACATAAGAAAGTCCCTAACATAGATTAGCCACTTCCCTCCAATTCCTCATAATCTGATCTACCGAATAACCATTGAAAGAGGTATTAAGCATCACCCAAGAGGCAACAACAAATATGATTCTGTCCAACAAAATGCTTGAATCTGCAGCCACCCCCTCAAAGCACCTTTAGTTTCTCTCCTTCCTATGATTTAAATCACTGCAAGAAAAGAAAGCCTCCACATCTCCTTCCCTCTAGGAGATCCTAATGGGCACTTCCAAGCCTTAAATAGAGCTAGGATACAATAAAGAAAGACCCGCGGCACCCAAAACTGTCAATCATAGATCTCCATAGCATCTGGGACATTATACAATTCAACAGTAGGTGATCAATAGATTCCTCATCACACGAACACATACAAACACATAGGGCAACCATTTACCATTATCTTCCTTCTCCATCTTAAATTGGTCATAGTGAGAATTCTCTTTCGGATCGCCAACCACCCATAGACTGCTACTTTTGGAGGGGCCTTTAACCTCCATATACCTGCCACCCAGGTCCTCTTACCATCCCTTGTGGTGATGGCTTCGAAGAAGGAGGTTTTAGACCCCGTCCCGAGTTGATCGAGATTAACTTTAATTGATTGGAATTAAGGCTAATTAACTATGTTTAATTAAGCAAATGATGGTTAATGACCGAACTGAATTGAATTAGCCTAAAAAGGATGATTTGGGCTTAATGAAATGATAATAGAAGAGATTAAATGAATGGAGTGGAGTTTAGACTCGAGCAAGGAGAACTAAGGGCTTATACGTAAATACGAATCTTCGGTATTTTGTCGAATACGGTCACTCTTGATACCAACACGCGTATCTCAAAGAGTATGTTAACTTTCATGGTTGACATGAAGTCATTTGACGAGAAACAGATCAAATGACCTTTCATTTGACTCGAATTGTAATTAGAATGAGAGATGGAGGGGCTAAGTACAAAATAGTGTTTATAAGAGATTGGAATGAACTCCAATGAGTTCATTCACTCATTCTAGCCCAAGTGTTGGGCAAACCCTAGCTTCTTCTTTCTTCTTCCTTTTCTTCATCAAGTGTCAAGATTTGGAGCTTTGGTTGTGGTTTGAAGAGGACTTCATCTTCTCCTTTGCTTTCTTTAGAGTTGGAGCTTGAAGAAAAGCTCAAGGTTTCTTTTCATAAACCTTCAAGTGAGTATTTTGAACTCCTTGTAGAATTTACAAGTTGTTTAAGTGAGTTGGGTTGGGTTGTAACACAAACAACTCATAGGAATTCTATTTCTAAATTGATATGGGTTTAGGTTGAAAAGAAGACTTCAAGTTGAGAAGATTCCATCTCAAATTCAAGCTAAGCAAAGGGTTTTTGTAAAATTAATCTTCAAGAGAGGCAAGTAAATGCATTTATAATGATTTATGATGTTATGGAGGTTATTAGAACTCATGGAGTTCAATTGGAGGATTTCACTATAGAAAATCTGAAGTTCCGAAATCAGAAATCTGAAGTTCTGGGAGCAGTTCGGTCAGCCGAACTGTTGGCTGCCAGTTGACCGAAACCGTCTGGATTCAATTTCACAGAGGATTCAGCTTCTGGAAAGCTGACTGACAAAATTCGGTTAGCCGAATTTGTGAATTCGGCTAGCCGAAGGGTGACCGCAAGGTGACCAGAATTATAGTCAGGAATTCCATCAGAAGACAAGCATCTGGAAAGCTAACCGTAGGTTGACCGAAATGTTTTTGGCTAACCGAATTTGGCTAACCGAATTCGGCTAGCCGAGTAGGTGACCGAATTGATAAAGCGTATAAGAAATTGTAAGGTTCTGGAAAGCTGACCGAAATGTAATTCGGTTAGCCGCATTCCAGAATTCGGTTAACCAACAAGTAACCGACAAGGTGACCGAACTGGAGGAAAATTGCAGACTGAGGTCGAATTTTTCTAAATGAAAGCCTCATTAGTTCAGGCTAGTTGTATCGATATCTAAACCTTCATGGGTGTTAGCTAAGGTTATCTAAATGTACAAATTACTATTAAACTGATGTTCATCGAGAAGAACACGTACATTCGATAACGAACGTTTCACTCAATTGTTTGGTTTAGAAGTCTGAATAGGATTGTTGACTTGATTCTTAAGTTTGGCACTACATAGTAGTTTCTTAAGCTCGTTATAGAGCTGAACTGAATTAATGAATGAATAGTTACTAAAAAGTAACAATGAATGTAATAAATAATCCTACTGCAGTAGATGAACTGAGGGGAGTTCCGGAGCTCCGTGGCGATGCCAGTGATCTCTGATACAGACACTGGTAAATCCCACCATTGATAAGTCATTTAATGAAAATAGTACTCACTGAAAATGAATGAATATGAAAAGAATGAACATAAATGAAAATGAATGACTAGTATTTGTGTTTATAAATACGCTGATTGCTTCCGTTAGAAGAAATGAATTGATAGGAAACAAATACTATTGTACTTGCCAATCTAGTAATTTTTATTACTTGACTCTACTGTATAGGACACTGCACTTTATATTGAATTGTCTAGAACTGTTAAATTGATGAATGGATAGGTTTTTGTATATTGATAGCATGTACTATCATAGATGTGTATACATTGTTGAATCGTCGTGTTCACAGTGTTATTGATGACATTATTGGCCTAGTTGCCCGTGCCGGTCATGCAGAGGGCGCACCGCCAGCGGATGAGGCCCATTCGATACCTCCAGGAGGTTTAATCGAATGGACGTGATCGGAGTGCGAATTGTGTTGGAAATATTTTGGAAATGATTTTTGTGTAATTCATTTTGGAACTCAAATAGATGTCCCATGCATTGTATTTGAATATGCAGTGGTTGACTTGATAGAATAATAAATGTGTATATTGAACTTTACTTTTGGTAAAGGACCCATACTGTATCAAATGTTTCGTCAATGTATATATTCTGACAATGTACATTTGACTGGTACGTATGATTGATATCCCTTGTAGATTTCGTTTTAACTTCGGTTAATTCGGTATTTGCGGGAGTAAGTATGGAATCACGACTCGGGATTTGTCTGGATTAGTCAGATCTCGGGCCCGGGTCGTGACAGAGAAAGAACCGTCATTAGAAGCTTTCCATCCCCTCTTCCTGATACCTCTAATACACTCTCATCAATGGCAGTTTAAAAGAAAAAAATGAAACTTTCCAAAAACACATTTTTCCTGGCAATTCAAGTGTTTCCCCAAAACCCCCACCCACACCCACAATGTATCATTCATGGATAGAACATGAAAAAAGAAAGAAAAAAAATCACCTTTTCCAAAGGTACATCCTCCTCAGAATACACTTCATCACTTTTGAAGTTGAAGTGGTGGCCTCGCTTCCCGCCTCATCATCTTCATCCTCCTGCTCAGATTCACTCGAATCAGACTCCGACACACCCCCACCTCTAATTTTCCCTCTACCATCATCATCACTCTTCATCCGCGCTTGTTCTTCTTCATCTTCTGGTTCTGGTTCTGGTTCCTGGTGGTAGTAATGGAGAAGATGGCTTTGGGGTATGGGCTTCCTGCGTTTCCCTCTCGTGTCGAGAGGGGCAGAGGAAGAAGAGAAATTCTTGTCGGTTAAGATTTTATTGAACCTGGTATCGAGTGAGACCTTCGAGTGGTTCTTGGGCGCTCGTTTGAATCTGGGGTGCCAATGAACTGATGCAAATCGGGTGTCTGTGATGATATATCTTCATTGTTTTCGATCGTTCTAGTGTTGTTCTTCTTGTCGTCTGAGATTTCTTTCTCCTCCTTGTTGTTCGTGTTCTTCATCTTCGATTTATTATTCTTCTGCTGCTGCTGTTTCCTCTCTTCTTCCTTTCTTCCCATGGCTTTCTGCGACCTAGCAATGCAATCTACTCTGCTTCCTGGTAATGGAGCTCTCACGGAGCGCAACTGGAAAATGGAGAGTGGAGCTATTACACCAAACTGTATATCAATTTTCAAAAAGTCTACATGGTTGAGTTAGTACATGGACTAACCCTATGATATCTATCGGGAAATCATGTCAATAGATATCATAGGTGGACTAACTCATTGTGGCATAACTCATCAATTTTATTAAAAGGAAAATTTTCAAATAAGGCATTAAATTTTAGGGTTTTTACTCGAAAATACATTTTAAATGATCACTACACGTAATAGTGAACTTTAGCCATCTATGCACCTAATAGGGAATCTGTACTAAATTTTTATTTTTTAAATCATTTTTTGGGCGGTCGAATTCAACCTTCATTTGCAATGTTAAATGTCGAATTCGACCTTCATTGTAGCGCTGGAGGTCGAATTCTACCTTCATTGCAACGCTAGAGGTCGAATTTGATCGTTATATATAATTCATTCAAACGCCCCAGGAGTTTCATGGGTTAAATTCCATGAATCAATTGACTTGTAACTCCCATTTGCTTGCTTCTGATTGGGTCATCCAAAGAAATGAATTAATGACTGCAATAAAGCTAGTCAATTAATCGCATTAAGTGGTCGCCGAGCAGTTGAAGAGTCGCGAGCCGTGCCGCGTCTTTTGGGATTCTTCTGGCGATGATCATCGATGGATCTTCATGCAGATCGACATTGGATGACCATGTAACTTCAGATATTGGTTGCCAACAGTGGGTTGGTGTCATCTGTCCTGTCGATTTCTCGATCGGTCGGGTAGAAAGCACACTTTTTTGTTTGACCGGTTGGCGATCAATATTGATTTTGATACTCTTGACGATTGACTCGTGATTTTGACGGATGTCAAAGGATTTGACACCTCAAAAGTATGAATTTTGGAAAATCCCAAGAGTCGGAAGCTTCGAATCGCGAAAAACGACGAAAAACGTGCCTTCCGGGGCCAACCCGGCAGGCCAGGGTCACAGGGGTCTGCGACCCTGGGGGAATTTCCCCCCTTTTGTCCTGTTTTGCCCGTTTTTGATGTTTTTTTATTCTTTTTTCTTCTGTATTTTTTCTTGACATTTTTGATCATTTGCTGGCCTGATTTCCCTATAGAAAACTTGACAAGAATCCTTCCATTTTGGAGTGCAAAGTTTTCAATTTTTCGGGAAAGTCGAAGACTTTGTCGCGTAGAGCTGCCGATTTTCCGTCAGAAGATGAAACTGGGTCAAACGATGTCGGAATGACCTGAAATTTGGGGTGAAGCCTCCTGAGTAATAAATAAGACCAACCATAGGCTTCTGCTTGAGTTTTGAAGCCGTTTGGGGTCCTATTGACAGTAGACTTGTTTTTGTCGCGATGAAGATGTCGCGGCTTGATGTGCGGTCAACCGATGTCCGATTGACTTAAAATTTGACAGGGAATCTATTGGAGTCATTTTAAAATGATTCATAGGCTCTGTCTTGGAAACCATGGTCCCGGGGAGCTTCACCGCCGAGAGGCCTGATTTGGTTTCCGAGCGTCAAAATATGGTCAAATGTTGTCGAAATGACCTGAGGCTTGACGTGTAGCCCATTGTAAGCATTTTGAAGCAGTCCATGTGCTCTTTTTGATGAGTGATGACCTCGGTGGTTCTCTCCGCAGAGAGGCTTGATTTAGTTGTTCGAGGGTTGATGGAGGGTCAAACGTTGTCGGTTTGACTTGGAAGTTGACGTGGAGCCTTTTGGATGTATTTTGATACCATCCATAGGCTCTGATCGAAGATTTGGTGTCTTCGATGCTTTTGCCGCCGGGAGCTCCTTTTCAGCTGCCGGAGAAGCAAAGTTAGGCCAAATGATTTTGAAATGGCCCGAAACTTCTTGTGTACTCCTCTTTTGGCTGTCTTGAAGGATATTGCAGTTTTTGTTTGATTCTGACAAGATTTGATTTTTTGGAAGTAGCATTGCCTATTTATGGCAGGTTGCGACTTCATGCTGCTTTTTGGATTTTGAAGAAGCAAAGTGACATTTTTGGTGTCAACATTGACGATCTTGACTTGCTCCTTAATTTTGATCGTCCACGACTTTGCTCTCTCTCAGATGACCTTCCTCTGTTTTCCACATTCAATGCACTTCCTGATGATACACCTGAAGGTTTCATGCGAATTTCCTCATCGAGGATAACACTCACAACATCATCAAATTTCAGTTTGGTTGATCCTAAAGAATTACTCAGTGATGTAACCATACCATTCCAGCTGTCTGGTAAAGAAGATAAAACCAACAAAGCCCGAATTTCATCCTCGAATTGTACGGTAACCGAGGATAACTGGCTCATAACCGTGTTAAACTCGTTCAGGTGTTCAACAGCATCCCCACCTTCAACCATCTTCATGTTAAACAATTTTCTCATCAAAAAAACTTTATTTGAGGTAAAAGGTTTTTCATACATTCGTGATAGGGCATCCATAACATCTTTAGTGGCTTTCTCCTTTGATATATTGAATGTAACAGACTTTATAGAGAGAGTCAAACCGTAACTAAGGCTTTCCTGTCGAGTACCTCCCATTCTATATCTGACATTGTTGCAGGTTTCTTGGCTTTTCCCCCAAGCGGCAAGTAGAAATTCTTCTGGTAGAGGAGATCTTCAATCTGCATCTTCAATCTCAATCTACTTGATGAATTTCTCTGCCTAACAAACTATCAATCCGTTCCATTTACCTTCTGGATCTCGTCGATACGAATCCAACAAAAAAAATCGAGTGCGATTCTGATTCTGGATGGCTTCAGAAATTAAGAAACAATTCTACCCGTTGGATCTAGTCAACCTTGGCTGTTGTCCGTATTGCTGGCGTCAGGATGACGTCAGTGCTTTTTACTACTTCTGCGGAAACGGGTCAGGTCGAACTGACCTGGACCTAACTTGCCACTATGCTGGGCTTCTGGAGCGGGCCGGCCGGACTTGACCCGAACTGACCCAAGTTTAGACCTGACTTGGCCCAGAACTTCGTCTCCTTCCTTCGAATTATGTTCTCTGCCACAGAGAATAGAGATTGTGGCCCAGCCTCTTTCCTTCGATTTCGACGAAGCTGGGCGGGCAATCGGGCTGGAGAGGCGACGACGACGGCGAAGACGGCAGCCCGACGACGGCGATCGTGCAGCGACGGAACTCCGATAAAAGCACAATGGCAGAAGCGGCGGCGACACCAGCAGCAGCGGCTCTCCTTCTTCTCAAATGCGACGAACCCAATCGTCCCTGTCAACTCCAATGAGATTAGATCCTCTGAATTTGATTGCGATTCAGACCAAACCAAGATTCAAAAATCATGTTTGTCCTCAAGCGTGGCCCACCTGCGATGAATCTGTTTCAGTGTGCGACTTTTTCTAGCCTTGATCAGAACTCCGATCTACTGTGTGGCAAAATCAAAAGATCGAGATGATCTCTTCTCCGGGATTAAACCCAATCTCGAGCGTGGATCGCGCGCAACGCCAAGCCCTAGGAGAATCATTGGCTCTAGCTCTGATACCAGTTGTTACAATCTGAAACACACGCACGATCTATGAGACAATCAATCAATCACACAATCAATCTACGAGATACGGATTTACGTGGTTCAGCAAGATTGCCTACGTCCACGGGAGATTCACGCCGTTCACTATTATTGGAGATTCCCACAAGAGTACAAGCACTCACTCTCTCTCCTGTTCTCTCTCAATACCATAAGTACAATGCTGTCACCACCCGGTATAAATATATGAAGCCCTAAACCTCTAGACACCCACAACTGTCGGATCTGGCCTTATAACAGATGGTCCAGATTAAACCGACATATTACAAATAAACCCTTGTAATTAAATAAAGTCTAGATCATGCTTCACCTACCCATCACAAATGTGTGCCATCAATGCACATATAGAAGTGCGTAAATTAAATTTGTTCATCACTTCCATGGGCCTCGTTATGATCCTCAGAACTTGGTTGTGCTTGTAAGGATTTTTGAGTGTAGGCAAATTCACTGGGTAATGGACAAAACCGAAAATTCTATTTTTAATGTATTTTATAGATGTACGGCTCAAAATGAAGATTAAAGAAAAAAATCAAAGGAGAAAGAGAATTGAGTGGGCACTCAAGTGGATCCACATGCGCTCGAGTGCACATCAACCCGAGAGCAACTGCGTTCGATCACAAAATTCTGCACATGAGCTGCTTGAAAAGATTGAGCATCCACTCGAGCATAGGATGGCCCGCTCGAACGCATGCTTCACAGCAAGTTGAGTTATTTCAGGAAACTGTTTTCTAATTTATCTCAACTTATCAGTTTGAGTCCTACCCTCTTTCAATAACCCTATATATGTCCTAAGGCCTATAAATTGAACACCCTAGCAACCCTAAAGGTGTCTCTTACAATTCTCTCCAATTCTTAACCCTAGAGAAGAACTTGAGAGATCCATGATCCTCTCCACGCCTTAAAGACACGTTCAAGGTGTTGATTTCAAGCAAGGTGAAGGTTCACGGCTAGGCGTTGGCAAATCGAGCCGTCCTTAGGATGACTTGCAACTGGGAAGGGAACTTTAAGTTTTGTAACTTTCAATTATTAGTGCTTGGTTGTTTGTTGGCCTAGACGATAAGGTTGGTGGCTTTTTTCCTAGTAGGGTTGGGTTGATTGTTTATTTACTGAATTTAGTTTAATTAACAATATCAATAAATCGGAGTTGAAATCCAATAGAGATACTGATTCAAGGGACCTTAGCCTATATTGAGGCTTAATTCCGCAACTTTTAGTGCTCAGTCAATTTTCCTATAAATCTTGTCAGTTGTCTTTATATTTACATGTAACCATGAAGAACAAAATAGCTGCCCACTAGAGGCAATTCAGTTTACGTTTAAAAACCAAAAGAATCACCTGTACTCGGATTACAAAGATCCAAACTAGCCCTTGGGATTAGCAAATGACATGTTAGGGTGGATGAGTGGAATATAGCAATACTTTATGACTTGGCTAAATGTGGTACCATCGAAAACATAGCCCTCAGATAGCAATGTCGAACAAATTTTATTATTTAAGAATCTCATTTTCCTCACAGATTGTACTTAATTCTTTCTTGTCCTTCGTGAAAGGAAAACGTGTGCGATGGTTGTGGTTCTATAGGAAACTTCTTGTCTCATACATATGTTGAAAAACAAACCTTTAACTTCTCTTGATGGAAGGCAGGGTTCAGAATCTTTCTGTGTTTGGCCCATTTCTCGCCTTCAAAGTTTGCAAGCCCAGTAGACACCAATCTCGTGAGAGGGTTTGATTTAATCTTCTCAAAGTGACCAAGCTTGTTGGATAAAACTTCTCTTATCAGCTCTGGGTTCGTGATGCTCACCCTTGGAGTTGTTCCAAACCAAGTAATAGACAGTTTGCCTGCGTTTACCAATGGTAAAACTTCAGTTCTCAAAAGCAAAGATGTAAAATATATTAAAGGAAGTCATTGAGAAGGCCTTTCATGAAGACAGTGCAAAAGCTAAGCCATATATCTCATCAATTTAAACAGACTTTTCGAGATCAATAAAAGACAAGGAGCTTCATCATCATATCAATGAAATATTATCCTATATTTGAGTAGAAAATAACAATGGACAAAAACTTAGTTCCATGCATTCTTATTAGATCATAAAAAAGCAACCTATTCACAGGTCACTAAATCTATATTTCATGATCTACTTGGAATAAATGATATTTTGAAAAGTTCTATTACTTGAGGAGCAATTTAAGTGCCTAAGGATCACGCCACACCTATTTCTCGATTTTAACCATCGGATTTGAGATTCTCGATGGATGGATGAAAATAAATGGCTAACATTTTAATGACATGCCCATATTATTTAGGACCATACAAATGACGTGAGAGATAAAACCTGATTAATTCTCTAGTCTAAATTTTCTACTTGTGTGGGGGTGTTTTCACTAAGCCAAGATCATCACTAACCCAGGCCTCCAGACAGGATGATTATGCCTCCCCTAAGCCAAGGGGGACCGCGGCTGAAGGACCACGGCATTCGCCGAGATGGAAGCTCCCGAAGTCGGACCTATCCGACCTCGGCATTGACCCCGGCAGCGCGGATTTGACAGAGGTTGATGGGACCAGCGACAGAACGACGGCGCATGCTAAGGCATGCCCTGCAAACAATCATTACCGATAAAACGGCGCGTACAGGACACGTGCGCCCCCAGGGCATGGCTCCGGGCCAGGCCTGATGGGACCTGGCCCAAAAGTCAGAGCCGCCGCCTGACCCAGCAAAGCCTAGCATTTAATGAAGCATGGGTCGGCATTTAATGCATTATGGGCTGAGTGGACGCAGCCACTCGAGTGGCCGGCCCAGTCTTGGAACTCGCCCACAATAGTCAACCCCATCGCCTATAAATAGCGCATCCACTTCCATCCTAAAGGTACGCAACCCATAATACGCACTCTTACGCTGCAATTTCCTCTCCTTCTCCCCTGCTCGTTCCCTGAACTGACTTAAGCATCGGAGAGCCTTGCGCTGCCTGCAGCCAGGGTCCTCTGACGTGTTTTCCTCTCTTCCTCCTCAGGTCCAGTCGGAGCCACAACAATCTTCATCCAAACCACCCGAATCAAGGATCCAAATCCCTGCTTTAAAGTCCTTAATTTTTAGGCACTTACACTACTCAAGAAAAGTTAATGCAAGATATTTAACTATATTTGTTGGAAGGGATTCAAAGGAGAAGCATTTGTACTATAAGTTATATAAAATGAAAGTGTTACAATGTATAAGATTATATCAAACAAGGAACAAATCTGCCATTAGTTTCAGCGATGAGACAGGGCTTTAATAATGATTTGAGAAGGCTGTAACTTAATAGGCACGGGGGAAAGAAAGAAAACGCGCACAAAACAAAACCTGGAGGACATGGAAACGTGCTAGTCTCAGGAGGGGTTTGACACAGACTCTACTCTAAACCTCTTTGTGCATTCCAACTGTCACATCACTGTGCATGGCCTATGAATGCTGGGTCTGAATATCCAAACTAAGGTTCCCACCTCCTCTAAATAGAAATCCCAGGAGTCACACGAGTTAGATAACGATTCCAAACTCTCTCTATCAAGAACTTGATCCCAATGCAAACTCTCCTAGGGTCACAGATTAACAATTCAACAAGATATCATCCCTTGGTAACTAACCAAAATGCTTAATCTGATATGGGGCCCCATGGCAGATGACCCACACAATTTCTAACACAAAGAATGACATGAGATGCTACTTATATTATCATTTTGCAGAGGCTTCTAATCCAGCAATAACTAATTTATACGTTGAGAAGAAAGAAGAATTGCATTGTGTCACAAGGTTTGTGACTTTAAAAGCAAATCTAAAAGGATAAAAGTAGATCAGTTCATGCTAAAATGCGCAAAAGGGCTAGTCTGCAAAGCCTGTATTAGACTCATACAACATTGAGGATTGTGACGGCTGATATTGAGCTGGATCGAGGGTTTGATGTCCATTGAAATTATGTGATGACTATTTTTAACTGTTTAGAATGAATATAAGTGTTGATTGTGTTGGAGAATTAATTAGGGCAAAACACGCACGATCAATCACAACCACAAGCAATCCACGACACAAGAAGTTTTTGTAGTTCGGCAATTGCCTACTGTTAGTTTTATGGACTCAATTTAGTAGGTGTTATAATAAATTGATTAATTTCTTTATTTATTAATATATTCATGCTTTCCTTACATGAGATGAATGGTGTTTTATTATATATTTACACATAACCAATACGAATGACATGATGGTTTATGAGATGAACCGGAGTCCATAAGTATATTATATGTAACACATGTGTATGGATGAGATCTACATACGGGAGACATGTGTGGCAAATCTTATACTTAAATATCTTCACAATCAGTGATGAGACTGGACATCTCATACTGACAAGGTTGTAGTACTTTGATCACTATGAGATA
This sequence comes from Litsea cubeba, assembly GCA_012931725.1. Classification (NCBI taxonomy): domain Eukaryota; kingdom Viridiplantae; phylum Streptophyta; class Magnoliopsida; order Laurales; family Lauraceae; genus Litsea; species Litsea cubeba. The sequence continues at coordinate 36,619,985 of CM022949.1, forward strand.
GTGTGATTTGTCTTGATCATCAGAATGGAAGATTCTGAATCATAGTGTTGGTACATTGGAAGACCATGAGAAGCACCTTATAAATATTGTCTTTACTTTAATGCCTGCTCTCATAATTCATTAGCAATAGGCTCTCAATGCTGAGACATTAAGGGCCTGTTTGGCCTCGTTCTAGTGTTGTTTCCAGTTTTGTGCTCGGATTAGGTTGTGCTGAGATCAGGTTGTGTCGAGTTTATACTCTGCAGAACTTGTTTGGCAACATTATATTAAATTACTCTACAAAAAATATGCTGTATGGATCATGTTTGGTAACATTATAAAAGTAAGGAGCAAACATAGGATTTACAATGTGGGACCCCACCTTTTATTATTTGCAGTACTATTATTATCATATATGGACCTACTTGTAGAAGTTACAACGTGGTACTTGGCTACCCGCCTTTTAAAAATTAGAACATGGATCCCACATCCATTGGATTTATAATTTGGGCCCACCTTTATGGGAATTATAATGTGGGCCAACTTTTTGTAAATATGGGATCCACCTTTACAAATTAGAATATGGGCTCATATTCATAGCATTTACAATGTGGGTTCATCTTTTACAAACGAGATCATGTGACCTATGAATTACAAAATGGAGCCACATTTTTTATAATTGTAGACACAGGCCCAACTTTAGAAATTAGAATGTGGTGCCCACCTTTAAAAATTAGAATAAGGGAGTAGCACAGCCTTGGCCTCTCTGCTTCCTGTTTATAGGATCTGTATCAGATCCGTCTCCTCTCTGCTGGTCCGAATCCAATCTGCACCAAACCCAAACAAAAGGGTTTCGACTTTGGACCCTTCTTCCTGCCCGTATATCTGCATGAATGAAGATCTGTGGCCCACTTCTTTTCTTGATCAAGTCTCTGCATGTCTTCGAATGTGCTCGACGATTTGCACAACCAAAAATCGAGAACCCTCATCACCGAAACCGAACATGAAGGAAAAACCTCCTGATCAAGATCCGCTGATCGCAAATCGAGCCTGAGCGATCTCCATCGCCAGTTCCCTCATCGCCATTGTAGACCTGTAGCTCGTGTCATTGCAAAGCCTTTTGCCATTTTCAAGTTTCATTTTCGGTAAATCTGAATGCTTCATCTATTCAGCATCCATCTTACAATGATTGTAGGAATTCATAAATCCATAAATTTGTATTTATTCTTAATTAATCTCCATCTAATTTGACTGAAAAATGACTTAAAATTTTTTTTTTTTTTCTTCTTCAACACCATTAGTCTGAATGAAGGGTTTTCCACGGATACTATTAGCATAGATGAATTGGATCAAACCTCTATTTCTTTATAGTTTTTATCGTAATATCAAAGAAATCATGAGAGAAACCAGATACAGCAAGTTGGAGGTGCTTTGCTTGTGTAAATGGTTCTTGCATTGGAGGTGTTTGATAAAATTCCTGAAAGTCCCCTTCCATCTAATTTTATGCCTCTTTTCCATTTTCATAGAGTGGCCCATCTATGATCAATCTATCACTTCACACCGACCTACCCAACACTGATCCAACTATTTTCCACCAGTTGAGTGTGAATGCCATTTACCCATTGGCCATCACATGAGCTAATTGTTCCTGCTTGTGTGCTTGGTGGGGAAGTCTATGAACTTTAGGGAGAAGTCAAGCTTGTTTATAATTTTATCTTTACTAAGCATTTGAAAGTCGATTGATATTTTAATTCATTGTTTCAGGGTGCTAGTGGAGGAGTTGTTCGGTACTTAGGTTACACCCCTGGACTTTTTATAGCTGGGTTGTTTGGGATTTTGCTTATGTGGATGTATGGCAATTTTTTAAGTAACAGGGATGTTGCTGATAGTCAGAGGTATGGTATCATACTAGCCCTTAATGAGTCTTCTTTTATGGATTGACTATGTTAGTTAGGCTTAACTAAACTATTTATTTAGGAAAAATAAGATCCAGTAAAACAGATGCATTTAACTAAAATAAAATAGGAAATCATGTCATTAAGAAGTCAAAATAGTGAAAATAATGTTCTTTCATATTTAAAGAGCCATAAGTAACCTGAAAATGGTGTGGGTTTTCACTTTCAAAAGGATTGTTGACTCTTTTTTTTTTTTTTTTTTTTTTTTTTGTGATTTGCAGATTTTGGAGAGAACAAAGCAAAGATTCAAGCTTGGGTTATATTCAAGGCTAATGGGTTTTATCCTATGTAAGTATGTAAATAGCATGTTCCTAAAGTGGTGTAAATTTCTTGATCCTTGTGAATATGATGGGACCTTTATGAATATGATGGTTTTGAAGACTTGGTTATGTTGATCTTCATGACTTTGATTCAGATTAGGTCATTTTGGAATGTGGGGTGTTCTTGTCTGAATGATATTGATCTATGTTGTTTGATTTTCTATAGTTTTCATATGAAACTTGGGCTGTTTGGATGGCATCATCTTGAACAGACCATTCAAAATGATTTGGGCCATGAAAGAATATGTTGTGTGATGGCAACAAAGATAGACAGTTGCTGTCTAGACATGAATTTAATGGATATTCAGGAGAACATAATATCAACTAAGTCCAATGGTTTTAACTTTTCTTTGTAACTGTGGAGAATTCTCAACTATGGCTTGTTTTTTCTTTATGGGTTTTCTAAGGTTATTTATGGGTTTGGATGTGTAGGTGGTTTGGTTGGAGAAGAGTTCCGGTGGGATTTACTTATCAATTTCTGAGAAGGCACTGTTAATAACTGGGATTGATGACTGAAGATGTTGGAGCCTGGAGTTTCATGTTGTTTATGTTTTCCACAAATTGAGAAATTTCTTTTGGCAGGTAAACCATTTTCATAGATGTAATTGCATTGAACACCGCGCCCCCCCCCCCCCCCCCCCCCCCCCCCCCCCCCCCCCGCTGTTGGAGATGTTCTTAGTTCATTGTTTCTTAAGGTTATGGATTGACTATGCTGTGGACTCAATTCTTAGCATGTGCTAAAAAAATTGTCTTCAGTTTTTTGTTCTTTTGCAGGATCTTTCATTTATGTTTAAAAGAGTTGATTGCTGTTTTTTATTGCAGGGTTTCTTCAACAAAAAAAAAAAAAAAAAAGACAAGACTTGGCAAACAACTTTGGAGAAAGTGATATGGCATATCAAATGTGATAAGATGGAACTCTTTTGCTTTTTATTTCTTTTAGAAATGAAGTGGATGAATGTTCTTGGGTTGTTTTTGTGTTATTTATGTATGTATTTCTAAATATTGTAAATTGTAGATTTGAATTCAAGCTAGTATATTGATTCTATTTTTAAATCTTGTGAACTAAGAGATGATGTGTGATATGAATGTGTGTAGATGTGAATGCTACAATTTATGGGTTTCAGTTTTTTAATTGTGTTATTTAAAAAAAATGAATTTAGTGGCAAATATGGAACGATTATAGTATGGAACGGTTTTGAACCCTTCCTATATATGAAAATCAGGAACGGTTTTAACCTGGATCCGGAACGGACTACTAACTGTTCCATAAATTTAAATTTGGAACGGTTTCACAAAATCTAGAAGTGTTTAAAACCGTTCCAAAACGCACTACTAACTGTTCCAAAAATTTGAATTTGGAATGGTTTGAGAAAATCTGGAAGTGTTTAAAACCGTTCCCAAATTATTTATTTGGAACAGTTTTAGAAAAGTTGAAACCGTCTTAAACAATTCCAGAATTTTCTATTTGGAACAGTTTAGCCCTATTTCAATTTTTTAGGAACACCAGTTTTTGGAGCGGTTTTGCACCGTCCTTGTTTTCATTAGGAACGGTTATGTGCCATTCCTATTTGTTGTTTTTTGGTGTAAGGCAATTTTGGCTGGTCGATCAATCCAATTATTAGTTATATTAAGAGGTTAGCCTCGAGTTTTGCACATATGGAGTTTCCTTATATTCCTAGGCTTTTTAACTCAACATCTCATTTGTTAGGCAAGCACTGCTATTCAAGTAATCAGGACCTAGATCGGGAAGAGCATTGTTGTTTTTAGGTGGAGGGCATTGATTGCCGGTATTGTTTCGTGATGTATTTTTTTTTCTTTTTATTTGGAGTGTGACTTATCTTCTCCTGTTGTCTTTTGCTTGTTGTTTGAATGAAAAAGTTCCTTTATATAAATAAATTAACAGATTGGATTTAGGTTGAGCTAGCAGGTCATAATAATAAAACCCGAGCATTGGATCAAACGAAGCTCACCCATGTATTTATCAAGCCATAGATTTCAATCTGGATCCAACACTATCATAGAAAGGGTCAATCTGAACCCCAAACTCACAAGATTGATGTCTAGGTTGGTTCTACTGGTCAGGTTAAATTGCCACCCCTTACTATCATGAACATGGAGAACAAGGTCAGGAACCTTGCATCTCACCCGGCTCCACAGTGATTTATCCTTGTATTCCACTCTTCCCACATGTGTGAGCTTTCCTTTCCACTTGCGCGCACTTCTCTTCTCATGTGTGTGGGCTCTCCTTCGATTGATGTGGAGCTTCCTCTTCCACTTGTGTGGGCTCTCTTGGGTCCTAACCCTTGGCTAGGTACCGACCAAAAAAACAAAAGAAAAAATAGGAGAGAAAAAAAAAAACTATCATGAGCATGGCCATGGCCACTGGGCCTGTACGTACACCGGCGGAATTTGATACTGGTCCTAGTAAACCTAGACCTACAGGTCCAACTCTGATGGACCCTACTTGAATGGACCCATTTGCCCTAGAAGCTTTGTGAAGCAATTATTGTATACAATAATGCTAACATACCATTTATAAACACATATTTTGTACAATATAAAATATTCTATGCATGTCTGTAGGTCGCTGGATTTGGTACGGTCGTGATTGGCCTGAATTAGACCTGATAATCGATTTGGACCAAAAAAAGAGTGCATACTAGGGTTTTTGGGTCAAAATCAGAGGTCCATTGATATCTTTAACTGGACAAAACAACAAGAAGAAGTCCTTTTCCCTGCAACCATTTCCAAAAAAAAAAAAAAATGTAAAAAAAAAAATTCTATATTTACGAAACCTAGGGCTCGTTTGGCATCGTTCTCGTGTTGTTCCCAATTTTATATTCAGATCAGATTGTGCTAAGATCGGGTTGTGCCAAGACTATACTCTCTGGAACTTGTTTGGCAACACTATATATATTAAACTAGCAACAAACGCCCGTGCTAAGCCCGGGCAAAAAATAAAAAAATGTTAAAATTTGTTAAGATAAAATAAATATAAAATAATTTTTTTATTATCTTTGAATATTAAAAAAAATTCTATGTATGAAAAAAAATATAAAATAAAGTAAATTTACATAACACGATGACCCCGTGAATCTAAAGGCATTGACCATTACGACCATCTCATTTATGGGTATATTATACCATTGATGATTGAAAATATAATAAAAGAAAACAAACCGAATGGATCTACATCTACTAAAAAGAACCAAAAGAAAGGGATAAAAAGATTAACGTGTTTGATCCATCAGTGGGGGTACACTGGAAATGTTTTTAACGTGTGGGACCCACTGATAGCTTCGCATCCAAAGAAGAAAAAAGGGAAGATAAGAAGAAAGGAAATGGAAATCCAATGATTTTATCCTCAATGAGCCACACACCACAGCTGGATTTATGGTGATGGAACAATTGGCCCCCACAGATGATTGATAGTATAAGAAAAAAAATTGAAAGAGAGGGGGGCGAACAAGTATAAGAGAAGAAAAAAACATAAAAGATGTACATTGCATGGGATGAGTGTAGAAGGATATAGATATGAGTCATCATAGTATGTTTCTAATAGTTCTAACTCATGTGCACACAAATGACATCCTAACAATTATCAAATAAATTAAGCTTGTGTATGATACCAACCCAGTATGATTGCCCACTACAGATACATATTGACCTAGAAAACTAATATCTATGCATTATCCATGAGTGGGTCCCACTGTAAAAATAAGTTTAATGTGCGGGGCCCACTAATTGATTTGCATCCATTAAGAAACCAGACAACGGGACTTGCATCCCTCTATCAGTGGGGCCCACTCTTGGAAAAAAGGGGTTAAGAGAATGCCATTGTGATTTCATCAAATACTGGAGTCCAATCTTTAAATATATTTAATAGGAACTGATGCCCACTACTGGAACCATCCATTTGGGGAAAAAAACTGAAAGGAGAGTAAATGAGCTATATTAATTCATGAGTGGGTCCCACTGCAGAAATAAGTTAAATGTGCGGGGCCCACTAATTGATTTGCATCCATTAAGAAACCAGACAACGGCCAACAGGCTTGCCTCCCTTCATCAATGGGGCCCACTCTTAGAAAAAAGGGGTTAAGAGAAGGCCATTGGGATTTCATCCAATACGGGAGTCCAATCTTGAAATATATTTAATATAAACTGGTGCCCAATACTGGAACCATCCATTTGGGGAAAAAAAACTGAAAGGAAAGTAAAGGAGCAATAACTTGGATTTCATTCATCGGTAGGGCCCACAAAACATATATTAACATGGGACCCATTGATGATTGAAGATCTAAGGAAAATAAAACAAACCGACTGTAAAGATTTGCTTATAATTTGGATAATGGCAAGAAATAGGATAAAAATCTCTTATGAGAGAGGTTTTAGGAGAGAAAGAGTAGCCCAAAGTGATGTGGCACCTTAAAATAATGTGAGTTTTTTGTGCATATTTCTTTGAAATGAGAGACTTTTTAGGGATGAGGTGGCACCCCTCACAGCCCACCTTCCCCTTTGCTTTAATATATATAATTATTCTGTTGAGAATATGCTGTATAGAACTTGTTTGGTAACATTATAAAAGTTTTCCTCCAAAGAATGGAAGCAACAGATTCATAGGATTTACAATGTAGGACCTGCCTTTTATTATTTATAGTACTTTATTATTGTTGTATATGGGACCCCACCTGTAAAATTATAACGTGGTACCCACCTTTAAAATTTAGAACTGGGGCCCATATTCATATGATTTACAATATGGGCCCACTTTATAGGAATTATAATGTGGAGCCACCTTTTTGTGAATGTAAATTTGGGACCGACCTTTACAACATGGTACAGACTTTTAGAAATTAGAATCTGGGCCCACATTCATAGGACTTACAATGTGGATCCACCTTGTGTGATCATGACCATGTGACCTACATTTACGAATTACAAAGTGGAGCCACATTTTTTGTGATTGTGGACAAATGACCCACCTTTAGAAATTACAATGTGGTGCCCACCTTTAAAAATTAGAAGATGGGGGCACATTCATAGGATTTACAATGTGGGCCCACCTTTATAGAAATTACAATGTGGGGCCATCTTTTGATTGATTGTGAATACATGACCTACTTTTAAAAATCACAAGTGGTACCCACCATTAGAAATTAGAACATGGGTTTATATTCATAAGATTCACAATGTGGGCCTACATTCATAGGACACAATGTAGCTCCACCTTTTGCGATTGTGACCATATGACCCGCCTTTAAGAATTATAAAGTGGGGCCACCTCTTCTGTGATTGTGGACACGGGACCCACATTTAGAAATTACAATATGATGCACACCTTTAGAAATTTGAACATGTGGCCTTATAATGTGGTCCCACCATTATAGGAATTATAACATGGGCCCATCTTTTTGTGATTGTACCCATGTGACCGACTAGGAATTACAAAGTGGGGCCACCTCCTTTGAGATTGTGAACATGAGGCCCACTTTTAGGATAAGTGAGGGGATTTTGAATTTTTAAATGACCTCTTTAAAAGATAAGAGATAAGAGATAAGTGGGAACAAGCTGTGCCAGCAAGTTGTTTCTTAAAAGAATTTTTTACTTTTTATTTTTGTTCCAACTTTCTTATGCTTGTGGGTTAAGATTTTGAGATTCCTTTCCATGAGAATAAAATTGGAAACAATGATTTACACTAACCAAACATGCTTTTCGTAGCCTCATCTCGGTGGGAAGATGGGAACATCCGAATGGCACGATGCAAAATACACCTTATGTTCTGTAACTACTAATTACCAACTAAAACGGACAAACAGATTGTCTCAAATACTCAACCTAGAGATTTACTAAAAACATAAAAAAGAAAAAAATAACTCAAATAAGAGAAAATTCAAAATTATTAATACCAAATCTATGGGGATTCCTTTCTGCTAAGTAACTGTGGATGGGTTTTGACACCTTTCCTCCCCCATGGCCCTCTATATGGTGATGAATGTTAGGATCATCATCCTAACTACTTGATCAACGGCCCATAAGTTTTCACCATCCAAATAAGTGCACAATTGATCCAACTGTCCAGTTCGTTTGGACGATGGGATCTGTGACTATCAGGGGAGGGGGTTTCCCAAATTTATAGTCCACTTGGGTAGATCATAAAGGGGATCCAACTAGGTATTTCGGCATGGGGTGCTCACCTTGTCGTGAGCACCGGTGCTGGGTGGAGGATTTCCAAATCTGAGGGCACATTTCATAATCAAACCCTCTTTTCCCTACTCCGGAAAAAGGTTTTCCATGTCATTGCGGAAAATCAATTTCTTTTTGTGGCTTTTCTTCATAAAAAACCACTAGCAAAACATGCACGTATGTGCTTCGCACGAGCAATACAAATGTAAAAGTTATCAAAAAAATAATTATTTAAAATAAATTTGTGGTGAAAGTTGGCGATTTAAACTTTTTTAAATATATTACTTGAATGTATTCAAATTCGCGCTCTCTTCTTATGGGGCCACTTACCCAAGCAAAAGCCTAACTTACCCATTGCGTGGGGAGGGACTTCACGTGCCTGAGGAACAGTTGGTTCTCGAAAAGGCCGGACACCCTCGTCAACGAAAAAAAAATATCTTCCAAGAAATCATGCAAATAGATAAATCTCAAATTTAATCGCAAGAACTGCAAGCTAGGAATCATGATGAAAATTATACCCTCGATCTTCATCATCATTTCTTCTCCGACTTTGAATGAGGAATGAGGAAGTAAAGAATTCAAACATTTTCAAGTTACATCTTTACTGAAGAGGACGAGCACAAAATTTTTCAAATGCATAATAGTTACATGAGTTGTCACATAAGATAATGGATAAAACAAAAGATGAGTAATACAAAAGTGATTTGTTGCATTAAAAGGTTAGGAGTGAGGGGAGTGAGATAATAACCAAGGAGTTGGGATTGCCAAGAAAACATGGAAGATTTTGATATATTATAAGGCTGCATCAAATATAGAAAAGTAATGTTGCATGAAATATAGAGAAGAACTGTCACGACCCGGGTCGGAGATCCGATAATCCCCGAAATCGCGATCCATACTTACTCTCGTAACCCCGAATTAACCGAAGTTAAAACGAAATCTACAAGGGATGATCATTCAACCATCCTGTCCAATATACAAATTGCGGAAAACACACACATATATATATATATATATATTTAACATCATCCATTCATGAACGTACAATCTTACAAAAAGGTAAAGTTCTTGTACATGTAATGTTTGTCAACCATTGCATATTCAAATACAATGCAAGGTGACCAAAAATTGAATTCTCCAAAATAATTTCCTTCAAACATAATCTAAACCATTCCAAAAAGAAATTCCCAAAATAAAGGATCTCTGGTCCATATCGCACTCGGGTATCCATATCAAATGGCATCCCGTCGGTTCCATTCAATTAGTCCTCCTAGAGGAACTTGGACGGTCTCCTCCGTTGGCGCTGGGGCCGCTGTAGGGCCGGCATGGGCAAACGGGCCTGTAATGCCATCAATAACACTAATGAACACAACGGTTCAATAATGTATATATAGTTCTGTGATATCACATGTTAATGCATATACTGATTCCTTCAATTTCATTTCTAACAATTATAAACAATTCATTTCAATGATAACATTAGAGTCAATGAATAGATATAATTAAATTGGCAACTACAATAACATTCATTTCATTACCTTTCATTTTACCCATCTTCCCTCAAAGGAAGGAATCATCTTCCAAATGGAAAGAATAGTTTAGTCATATTCTTTCAATGACAATCATTCAATGTTCATTCATTGTTATGGGATCTACTAGTGCCCGGGCAAGGGACAACTATCATCACCACGGAGCTCCGGAACACCCCCAATCCATCTACTGCTGTAGGAATGATTATTTGTTCATTTACAATTTGTTTAATGAAGTAGCTATGTAGTGCCAGACTCAAGAGTCAATACCTTTAATCCATTTCTGGATGCAATTCAATTTTCTAAGTTCATTCAAAGTAATTGAAATGACCAAACATTACACTAGTCACCCTAGACATTATACTAGAGTTCAACATTACTAATCATGATATAAACATAGTCACAAGCCAATGAGGGAATTCGGATAATTAGCAATTCCACTCATTTCTTTCTTAGTTCCAACCAACCATTCGAGCGTAACCCTTGGTTATCTAATGTACGTGCTATTCTTGATGGACATCACATTTAGATAATGTGTACATTAGAGTCCCCGTAATTATCACTCATGGAGGTTTAGTCCACTAACCGATCGAACATTCAATACATTGTTAACTTATAGTTCAATCACTTGAAATCTTCTTTTATTGTCCATTAATTCAATTAACTTCTAATCATATCATAATTAGCTCTAAAACTAATTTAGAGAGTAATTATGCTCATAGGAAGTATCCCTAATTGAACGAACCCCGAAATCCAAGGTCCGATCGATCGTACATAAATCTTCTTTAATCAAAAGAAGTAAATCGAATCTCAATTGTATAAATGACCCAAAACATTTGCTTCTGGTTCGCTCGAGCGGACGCATCCAGAGAGTAGGTTGCTCAAATGGACTCTTGTTCGCTCAAGCGGACCCATACAGAAGGTAGTTCGCTCGAGCGGACGCTCCAGAAATCCAGTTTCGAAATTCTGAGCAGTTTTCTTCTTTCACTCAAAATCACTCAAACCTGCAAATAAATCATGGAACCTCCTGTTCCCACCCTCAATCATCATTGCTCATAAACATAACACTTCTAATCCATCATTTAATCTCCCTCATTCATTCATAAACAAACACATTCTAATCTACAATGAAAATTGCATAAAAGCTTCTAATCAATGGAATATGCATAACATTAACACAAATCACATAGAAACTATGTACATTTGCCTCTCTTGAAGCTTTTTGGACAAAACTCCTCTTTCTTAGCTTGATTTGAGGTTAAACTCTTTCTAACCAAACCCTATTTTCATAAAACATGCAAAAGAGACATTTCATAAGCTATTGATGCTAGAAATCTCTCCAAACTATGCAATAGAACTTGAAAGTTCCATAAAAGGGATTAGCTACTCACTTGTAGTTTAATGGAGAGGATTCTTGAGGTCTTTCTCAAGCTCTAGTTCAAAAAATGGAAGACAAGGAGGGGAAGAAGATGGAGAAGATGAAGCCCTTCTCCAAAAACCACTTGAGCCACTCCCAAGATCACCTTAATCAAGAAGAATGGGAGAAAGAGAGAAAGGGGGAAAGTTGCCTAGGGTTTGCTCTTGAGATGGAATGAGCAAATGAGCTCATTCCAAACCTTATAAGCTAATTTTTGCATATAAGCCCCCATCTCTTCACTCATTTACAATCTAAGTCAAATGAGGGCTCACTTGACCAATCTTAAGTCAAAACTAATCGTGCATGTTATGAAAGTTAACGTATTAATCGAGATACACGCGATGGTATCAAGAGTTACCGTATTAGACGAAATACGCGAAAATCCGTATTTACGAAGAAGTCCTTGTTCCTGCTTGTTTAAGCCTAAATTCAATTCAATGATCTTAACTTCATTCAAATTCATTTCATTCTGCTTAATTCAATCATTAGAGACTTATTTGTCTCTTTTTGGTCATTAACTAACATTAACTCAATTAATCATGCTTAATTACCATCAATCTCAATTAATTAGCCTCAATCTTCATTAATTCGGGATGGGGTGTAACAAGAACCTTCCACAAAATTTTTTTTTTTTTAAATATAGAGAAGAAGATATCCAATGAAAAGTTCAGGCAAAAGAAACTGAATCCATACCGTATTCCTTGGCCGTCTCATAGATGAAAGGAATGACACGTGGAGAAATCTGATGAGTAAGATTGATCGGTTTGGATTGAGCTTGCATTAGAGAACTTATGTTGTCATTGATGTTCCCTTACAGCAATTTGTAAGGATGGCCTTGGATTCCTTGCTGCCTCAGATGTGTCTGGAGCTTCATGGGTCTCCACCAGATTGTGTAGAACAATAGCATCCATATGCATGATAAAAGCAAAAGACAGCTCAGAATGAGAGCAGATAAGGGGTCAAAATCTCCCATTTTGGACCCACCTCACAGCCACCTAGCAGGCCAGCTCCCTTCTTCACAGAAGGGAGATGTTGGGTTACTTTTTAAAGCATCAGCTGCATTGTAACGACCACCTCCCTCTTGTACTACAAAATAAAAAAAAGAAGATAATCGTCCAATTATGCTGTTAGCATGGGGTAAACCAAGTGGAGAGGTTTAGAAACATGCTTAACATGCCTTCATACAGTAGCCCTCTCATGAAACCTCTGTGAACTATTTATCTTCTTTTTATCTCTTTCAACTCACTTTCCCATTTTTAAGGAAACTTTCTGGCTCATACCCACTATATTTCTAATTTTAACCAAATCTCTATGTTTAATATTTTTCTAAATTAAAAAAAAAAATATATCTCCTCTTTTTTCTGTAAATTTAGCATTTTAGGTTTGACATATTAGTCCTCCTTAAATCCGGTTTTTTCCAAATTCATGAAAGAAATTCAGAACGTGACTCTGGTCAACATCCTTTTAAACTTTTTTGCGCCATTTCCCATGATATCATGGGGTTTGTCACTTTCTGTATTGATGAGAGCCTAAAAGATACATTTTAGGCCCCTTAATGAGGACTTGGTTATACCGTCGGATGAGATTAATTAGCGTAATTATGTTATTTTATTGTTTGTAGGTACTACAGATATAAGGAGCGAAATTCAGAGCTAAAATATTGGAAGAAATCTCACAAAGCATGACAAACCAGAGTTGCAAGTAAGGAAGCGTGCTAAATATGGGAAGATAATCAAATAAGAAAGCAAAGCAAGAGTCCAAACATGCCTTGGTAGTCCAACATGGTCTCACTCACCCCATAGCATGCCAACATGGAAGTTCCTTTAATTGCACCATTATTCTCGGAATTTTCAGGGGCAGCAAATCGAGATGGTCATAACTTTCAACTCGAGTGTCGGACTGGTGTCTACATACCGTTGGAAAGCTCTTTTCGAGTAGATATCCGTGGAGCCCAAGATTGTATAAATCGGAGCTATATTAAGGGAGATATGACCTCAGGAAGCGGGCATCCGGACGCCCAGACCGAATGGGGGCACCGCCCCAGCGTGTTTTGAAGTGATTTTTGAGGTCCAAAGTCTATATAAAGTATCCAAACTCAATTTTAAGGGGATTGACATCTTGGGGAGAAGTTTTGGAGGCTGGTTTGGGAGCTGTGGAAGAGCGCCAATGAGGATTTCGTCAGAGATTTTTCGTCAACCTCTCACCATGAGTAACTAAATCCCCATCTTAGGGTTGTGATGAATCCCTAGTTTTGTGTTTATAGTGATGTATATGTTCTAGGGTTTTATTTTGAACGCTTTCATTATATGACATTGATGTTATCCATTGTTGGATTCTATTTATTAATGCAAGATCTAATTTTGGTATTTTATTCTTGTAGTTTGGAATACCAGTCATATAATATGGTGCTTCAATGTGTGTGGAGTTAAAGTTAGGGTAATTTATGCCATAGAGATAGGTTATGCCCAGATCTAAACTCGCACCCCTTATTTGTTGACTCTGTGAAGGTTTGTAACCAGAACGAGTCTTGAAAGCATTGATAGTGAAACCCTGGATCTATTTTCGCCATTGCACGAGGCTAAGGTGGATTCATACCCTAAGACTTTTCTCTGATTAGATCAAAACCTTGTCTTTTAATTTGTTAATTTAGGAATTACAACCAATCAAACCAACCCTTCATTTTCTAATAGAATAAGTTTAAGATTCAACACTCTGTTTTCTATTAGGATTAGTTTAGGAATTTAGGAACCAACACAACTTAGCCTTTTTGTCCCAGTGGATACGATACTCGGTTAACATCTTTGCTTTTTCAAGCAGAGACAGCAGCGGGGAATAATTTATATTTGCAACCCTGTTTTAGGACGAACAAATTTTGGCGTTGTTGCCGGGGACTGTTAGCACGATTGTTTGTTTCTTTTAATTCTAACATTCGGTTATCATTTTCAATTTTTTAAATATTTTATTCTACTTTATCATCTTTTCTCACATCTTTACTATTCTTGCTGCAGGGTATTGATTCAAACACAGGGAATGCTAGAATTTGTGCAGGATCCAGGAGAGCTCTTAAAAAGTTAAAGTTCTACTCAATTAAAAGTTCTCCTTTACCTAAAGCACGGTAAGCCTAGACTTTCTGATTCTTTTCATATAATTGCAGTAAGTTTTGTGTGTGCATGCTTGGTCGTCGCTCTTGTCATCCAAATTTGGTATCTCTAGACCAAAATTTAGAGCGAGTCCTTAGAAAAATTGGATCATCTAAACACTCTTCTGATTTCTCACACACAAATTCACAAATGGCTGAGGAAAGAAAGAAAGAGGAGACCCCACCCCCTACACCCCCTCTCCGGCCCTTGAAGGAGCACCATACTCCTTCGGAACACGTGTCACCATCGTGTATTCAGCTGCTACAGTTCAGGTAGCTCAATATGAAATCAAACCCAGTACCATAAATCTTATTCCCTCTTTTTATGGTTTGAACAATGAAGACCCATATAATCATATTGATTACTTTCTGGTTATTTGCTCCACTGTGAGAATAAATAACTTCAGTAGTGAGGCCCTAAAAATGTTTCTCTTTTCGTTTTCACTAAAGGACAAAGCTAAGTATTGGCTGAGTACTTTACCTGCAAACTCCATCACCACTTGGGCCCAACTGCAACAAAAGTTCTTAGACAAATATTTCTTAGTGGGCGAAACCAATCAGTATAGGAGATCCATTACATCATTCGCCCAAACCGACAATGAACAATTTCATGAGGCATGGGACAGATTCAAGGATCTCATTAGGAAATGTCCTCATCACCAAATTGCCAAGTGGCAATTGGTGCAATTCTGTTATGATGGATTGTCTCCTGAATGGCGAAACATGGTAGTTCCCGCCAGTGGGGGATTAATAATGTTAAAAACTGAGGATGAGGCATGGGAGCTCTTCGAGAATATGAGCGAGACCTTTCAACACCATGCCTCCACTTCTAGATTGGAGAGGCCGACAGCCTCTAACTTTCAAAAACCGAGAGGTGTGTTTGAAATTCTACCATCTAATGAACTCACCACTCAAGTGGCTGCCTTGACCCAAAAGTCGGATCAACTATTTTCTGTGGGTCAATCTCTCCAATCTTCATCTACTCAGGGTGTTTGTGCTTTGTGCTCCAGTCCCGCTCATTTTGTGAGTAATTGCCCTGCAGCCTCTTAGTTCCCTGAATTTGAGCAAGAGCAAGTGAATGCTGCACAGGGGTTTTCCAAACCGGTAATGAACAATTTTCAGATACTTATAACCCGGGATGGCGTAATCACCCCAGTTTTGCTTGGAAGTCGCCCGGCCAGGGCACTTCATCCGCTCAACAGCCCAGGCAGAATTTCCCTATTAATCCCACGGCCTATCATTCCCAACAGGCCTACCAGCACCCCAACCCCTATCCACAGTCCATCCTGTGAAAAGACAGTGCTGTAAGAGCTCAAAAAGCTCAAAGCAACCACTCAGCTGGTCAATTCCCACTCTCAGTCCATATCCAAGCTAGAGGTCCAGATCGGGCAAATAGCTACTGCTTTTACCAGAAGAAAGGAGGGACGCTTTCTTAGCCAACCCACGGTCAACCCCAAGACTACATTCGAGGTGGGTAATGACTCGCACCCTCATGATACCTATCATGAGCAAGCAAAAATGGTTGTCGCCTTGAGGAATGGGCGTGAGGTTGACACTAGGCCTGAGGAGCCTAAGAAGGATGTGAGCAAACCTATAGCCAATCCCAAGATTTCTACGGCTGAAAGGGTTTCTAAGGGAAAGGAGGTCACCCCTCCCAGTTCTTCATCTGTCCCGACTATGGCACCCCCATATGTGCCTAAAGCCCCTTTTCCCACTTGTCTTGACACACCCTCCCCCTTTAGTAAAAAGGGAGCCACCATGGATGAAATATTAGATGTGTTCAAGCAAGTAAAAATTAACCTACCTTCGCTGGATGCTATTAAGTAGGTACCTTCTTATGCGAAATTTCTGAAAGCTATGTGCACTCAACAGCGCAAATCTAAATCTCAGGTGCCAAAGAAGGTTTTGCTCACTGAGCAAGTGAGCTCGATTTTCCATAATGACACCCCTCCTAAGCTGAAAGATCCTGGCACTCCCACACTTACTTATACAATTGGGAGTCAAAT
Source organism: Litsea cubeba (assembly GCA_012931725.1). Taxonomy (NCBI): domain Eukaryota; kingdom Viridiplantae; phylum Streptophyta; class Magnoliopsida; order Laurales; family Lauraceae; genus Litsea; species Litsea cubeba. The sequence continues at coordinate 36,636,513 of CM022949.1, forward strand.
CATTGATCATGCATTATTGGATCTTGGAGCGAGTGTCAATCTCTTGCCTTACTCGGTGTATGAGCAGATTGGGCTGGGGGAATTGAAGCCCACTCACGTTACCTTGCAACTTGCTGATAGATCTGTCAGGGTACCCTGGGGAATAATTGAGGATGTTCTAGTCAAGGTCGACAAGTTCTACTTTCTTGTCGATTTCATCGTCCTTGACACTAAACCAGTGCAAAATCCAAGGAAACATACTCCTGTCATTCTTGGCGGGCCCTTTTTGGCCACGGCCAATGCGAACATTAATTGCCGCACCGGAGTTACAGATGTTTCCTTCGGTAATATGAAGGTGAGGCTGAATGCTTTTAGGGCCTCGCATCAACCTTCAGACAAGGAAGACTGCTTTGCAGTCAATGTTATTGATGAGCTCATGGAAAAAACTTTTAAACCAACTGATCGATCCAAGTGTAGGGTACGATTGTAGTAATAATCTGGTAAATCCAGGTCGATCCACAGGGAGCAATGCTTTTCAAGAAACCTTCCAACTTTGACCTGTCCTAAATAAACACTAAACCTAGCCTAAATAGAAACTAATTAAATTAGATAACTAAATATAAAAAGTTTAATTATAATGTTTTCCAAAAAATAAAAGAACTATTGTAATAAAGGAAACATAATCTAAGCAATCCTAAAATATCTAAAAAACCTGCAAAAGAACACACAAATCAAACGACTAGTTTAATATAAAAAAAAAAACAAAATTTTCTAAATTAGATCCTACTTACCAAAATCAACTTTTATGCAAATATGAATTAACTATAATTCCCTAAATGCTAACAATGCAATTTTATGCAAGTTTCTAACCATTTTGATGCATGCTGTAAAAAGTCTTAGGTATGGAAACTATTGTGCAACCCTATTTTCACTGGACTGCACGATAGGTCTAAGATGATATGAACCTAAATCCAATGGCTGGAATCAATACTTTGATGATGCATGAACACAACAAAAAAAGAAAAGCCGAAAAAGGACTTGAAACGAAAAAGATATGATCACCTAAAGATGCCTACTTGAACTGTTTTGTTGCTGAAATCTGAACGCAGGCTTACCAACTACCCCTGTTTGAGACTCTGGTTGACATGGTTCCCGAGGTTATTTTTGGCTGAAATTATGGGGTTTCAAAGTCCAATTACCATACTTTAAATTTTCTATTTTGTGGACAAAAATATTAACGTTTACCTGCTTTTTAAATCGTGCACTTTTGTAACCCAGTTGGGTCTGTTCTGCTGAACTGTGCAGGATTTTTCACTATTCACTTATCAGATCCGAATTTAGTGTTTCTAATCATTTGATAATCTTGTGATTTCAGTAACAAAAACTTGTTCTAATGCAATTTCTAAATACGAAGTATGCACAAAGACACTTTCTAACCATATATTATGCAAATAATAAGAATAAAAAGTTTCTACTAAACATAGAAAGATGTAAGTTGAGTTTTTAAATCTAGAATTTGTAAATAAAAAAAATTAAGAATATTAACTTGAAAATAACAACAAAAGGGGTGGAAAGAAAATAAAAAGCGGAAAAGTAGTACCAAAGATCTAGAAACTAGACAATCGTACAAGTATTGACAATGTGATGATAATGTCCTCTCTTCTCAGAGTAGGAAAAAAGTTATGCAAGTGATTATTTGATGTCTCTCGACTTTTGATATTTTTATTTTATTTTCAAACCCTTGATCTAATCATGTGAAATATTGTCTCCAATCAAAACACATAAAAGAACTAAAATAAGAAAATTAAATCACTTACATAGAAAGTTGCAAAATCAATCCAAGTAGTGTCTTTTTTCCTTGATCTTGAAGTATAAAAAATTAAGATTCTTCTCTCTTCATCATTCTCTCAACATGATTTCTCAACCTATGTCTAAAGAATTAGAAGGGAGAAGAAGAAGAAGAGGCTTAGAGAGAAAGGGTGGATGGGAGTGGAATAGAGAGAGAAAGAGCCTCCTTGGTTGTTACAAAAGATGTTGCACAAAGTGATGGATGTCCAGCCCCTTTGGCTGGACCCTTTTTTTTATAATCTCTGATGTCCCTTTGTTTGGTAACACACCTCCTCAATCTTGGCTTGAATTCCAAGCAATCCTCCTATCTTGGCAACAATTTAAACTTCAATTGATTTCTTGTCAATGATAGAGTCTTGTGGTCCAATTCTTTCCATCTTGGGTTCCTCAAAAGATCTTTAAGATTGCACATGAGAAGGATTCCGAAGAAAATCAGATTTTGTGCCAAATTTGTGCTCCCATATGTAGGATGTCCAAGGCTTGCGGACCCACTAGTGGACGTGCAACATTTAGCTTGGATTCTGTTCTTGCTTCTTGATTTCCTTCTTGGTCTTTATCTCCTTCTTGATTAGATTTCTTCTTCCACAAACTTTGTGGAGATCTCCTTCCAATATAAAACTTGCCATCCACCCACGTTGCTTTTCCATGCCATAATAATTCCAAGTGGACTTGACTCCTTTGTATTAGGTGGAAGCTTCTTTAAAAACTCTTTCACAACCAAGACACATTCATCTAACCATCATGGTCCCACCAATCATGTAAATCTTCATGGAATATATTTATATAAAATTCCATGTGTGGGCCATAAAGCACTAAGAACTTCCTTGCATTTTATGGAGATCTTCTTGCTTTTCTTTACAAGTTTGATGAGTTTCCCATGCTTGCACATCTGACTTTCCCTTGACCTCTCTCCTCAAACTTCATCAATGTGGGTCCCATGTTGTTGATTTTTCCTACAAATTGAAAGAAATTAATTAATCACATATAATAAAATAAACATGAATTATGCATGGGACCCTACATGCCTAACGATGCACCCAAATGACAAACTTTTCAAAAATAGCACATGGTGCCAAAAATAGCAAGTATGCATTGATGAAGCCAAAAACTAATTTTGGGGTGATGAATGAGATGAAAAATCTTAATTTCACAAAAGTCATGCAATTCAATGAATTTTGACCAATTCTGACCATTTTCCCAAAAATATCCCCAAATACATGTAATCATGAAATTAAGTGCATTTTTATGCAATTAAACCTAATTAAGTCCACAAATGCTCATGAAATGATGACCTAATGACCTAATTTTGTGGACTTATCACCAACAAATACCTTGCCTATTATCATTGCTTCTGATCTGTCTGACGATCGTGAAGATCAAATAAAGGAGGTAGACATGAAAAAAGTGCTGAGTCATGTCTTTATGCAGGTTTGGATTGTACTTCGTAGGTTTGCTTTTTTTTTTTTTTGTTTCTTGCCGCTAACATTTCGCAGGTACTGTGGTTCAAGTTGGGGGGTGTCATCCTCGTTTTCCTCCATTCCACCTTATGTTAAGCAGTACCCATGTGATATCCTTCATTTTCCTTTACTTTCCTTGTCCTTTATATCTCATTATGTTTTGTTCTTTACACTGTGGACAATGTTATTAGGTTAAGTTGGGGGGTGGGGTATTAATACCTTTGGGTTATAGTCTTAGTAGTTTTAGTTTTTTTGTTTTTTTATTTTTTTTAGTTTTAGTTTTTTTCCTTTACTTTTACTTCTTTTCCTTTTCTTTTAGTTAAAAAAAAAAGATTTTTGCTCCTTTTGTTAGTTTTTCGGGGGATTTCTAAGAGGATTTTTATGAAACGAAGATACCCTGATTTTTGGAACTTTTTGTGAGGAAAAAGAGAAAAAGGGTTCACTATCTTGTTTTAAGCCAGAGTTTTTTTGAGAAATTGTTGAATTATTGATCCATCACTTAACATGTATGTTATAGAAAATCTTGAAATGTGAAGCTATGATCTTCATACTTGTGAGAACTTCAGAAAAATTATGATGGAAAGCCGACCCTCGGTCATATGATGTCCTGGTTCAACTGAGTGGATTTATCCACAAATTGGTAAATTAATTCAGGCATATGGATAGGGCTGCCTATTGTTGGGGACCGTATTTAAAAAAAAAAGGTTTTATGACTAGTTTGGGTATTTACCGACCTAGTGCCCTAAAGACATCTATTTTGGGAGTCATTGGCCGAATGCTCGTTACATGGGTTAATTAGAAAGCTTAAGGGACCTAGGCATTGCACAGTCACATGTGTGTGTTTCGTATTGAAAAAAAAAGAAAAGAAAAAAAATAAGAAAAAAAAGAAAAATTCACTAAAATAGTGTGTTACGGCCTTTGGAAAAATAATAGTGCATGTGAAAGCCACCATAAATGCCTTGAGAGGAAGCATGTTATCTTTTACTGAGGTTAGGTGGCCTAGAATTTTGAAAAAGAAAAAGATGTGTTTTCACGGAAATTCTAAGTGGATCATTTTATGCTTTACTGCTTCTATATATACACAATTTTCACCATGCACATCAATGTTTCCAGTATGATTTTGAGGATTTCTGACCGACAAATAGGATTTGTGAACCAAAATTTGAGATGTGTTTGAAAACCCCATAATCAAGAATATCCGGTGTTCGTAGATTTTATTTTGGAAAAGACTTCCTATTTTTTTTGTGTTTTAGGAATTTTATGGGTATATTCACTGCAAACCCTCACGAGACTATAACTCGTCCTCTAAAGGGGAACTTAGAGGTTTAAAGGCTTGCTGCACATGCTAAGTGTAGCCGTGCTCCCTACGAAAGTGGTCGTAGTTACTTTTTCCTTTTGTTTTAGCTTTGCTTGAGGTCTAGCAAAGTGTAACTTGGGGGGGGGGGGGGGGGGGGGGGGGGGGGGAGGGGGGGTGGTGTGTGTGTGATGAGAGCCTAAAAGATACATTTTAGGCCCCTCAACAAGGACTTGGTTGTATCGTCGGATGAGATTAATGAGCTTAATTATGTTATTTTATTGTTTGTAGGTACTACAGATATAAGGAGCGAAACTCAGAGCTAAAATGGAAGAAATCTCACAAAGCATGACAAACCGGAGTTGCAAGTAAGAGAGCGTGCCAAATATGGGAAGATAATCAAATAAGAAAGCAAAGCAAGAGTCCAAACATGCCTGGACGTCCAACATGGTCCATCTCACCCCATAGCATGCCAACATGGAAGTTCCTTTAATTGCACCATTATTCTCGAAATTTTCAGGGGCAGCAAATTGAAATGGTGATAACTTTCAACTCGAGTGTCGGATTAGTGTAATCTACATACCGTTGGAAAGATCTTTTTGAGTAGATATCCGTGGAGCCCAAGATTGTATAAATTGGAGCTATAATGAGGGAGACATGACCCCCCGGCCACATAGAGCACCCGGAGGCCACTGCCTCCGGGCGTCCGGACGCCCAGACCGGATGGGGGCACCGCCCCGGTGCATTTTGAAGTGATTGTTGAGGTCCAAAGTCTATATAAAGCATCCAAACTCAATTTTAAGGGGATTGACATCTTGGGGAGAAGTTCTAGAGGATGGTTTGGGAGCTGTGGAAGAGCGCCAATGAGGATTTTGTCAGAGATTTTTCGTCAACCTCTCGCCATGAGTAACTAAATCCCCATCTTAGGGTCGTGATGAATCCCTAGTTTTGTGTTTATGGTGATTTATATGTTCTAGGGTTTTATTTTGAATGCTTTCATTATATGACATTGATGTTATCCATTGTTGGATTCTATTTATTAATGCAAGATCTAATTTTGGTATTTTATTCTTATAGTTTGGAATACCAGTCATATAATATGGTGCTTCAATGTGTGTGGAGTTAAAGTTAGGAAAATCTATGCCATAGAGATAGGTTATGCCAAGATCTAAACCCGCACCCCTTATTTGTTGACTATGTGAAGGTTTATAACCAGAACGAGTCTTGAAAGCATTAATAGTGAAACCCTGGATCTATTTTCGCCTTTGTATGAGGCTAAGGTGGATTCATACCCTAAGACTTTTCTCTAATTAGATCAAAACTTTGTCTTATAATTTGTTAATTTATGAATTGATGGACCAGCGCGTTCTGCCCGGTTCTGCCGGGGTCGGCGGACGTGGGAATCCATTTGGGTCCGACCCTTTCGTAACCGGGGGGCAGAGGCGTGCATCAACATTTCTTTTGTGTGGGTGTGCCAGATTTTCTATTTTACTTGGAGTTGTAAGTGGTGATCCGGAGATCAACCTTCACAAGTAAAAAGGAAATCAACTTCTTTCAAGTTTCCCATTGCACATATATGTAAGAAAAAGAGACATTTTCTTGATTTATCATAAAAGGTGATTTTTTGGTATTTATAGCCGATTTACAATCCTTATCAATAATGAAAGACAAGAGTTGTGTTTTTTTGTCTCTTTTAAAAAATACAAACTACAATGAAAAGCAAGAAAAGGAGGATCTAACTTCTCAGGAGATTGTGGGGGACCCGTTCAGATTGATGGTCGCAAGCCATATGAGATTGTGGCCGGTGCAGAACTTCAGCAGAGTTTTCTCTTTTTCTTTCTTTGGATTTCTGATGCCTTTTTCTGTCTGAGTTTCCGGATTTTCTGCAGTCTGTTGTGTGTTTTTTCTTCTTGGAGTGCTCTCCTATTTATAGGCTTTTTGGTAACCATTTAGGAGGGCTTATGGGCTTTTCTTGTCATTAAGTTGCATAATGGGAGGAGTTACAGGATTTAATTCCTTTATTTTGTAACTCCTTTTTCTTGGCTTTTGATTGGCCGGAGGAGATTAAGGGCATTTAATCGCCTTTAATCGCCATGATGGGAGGAGTTTCATGCTTTAAATGTCATGAATCTCTTGACTTGTAACTCTCGGATGCTTGCTTCTGATTGGGCCGTCCAAAGAAATGGATTAATGACTGCAATAAAGCCAGTCAATTAATCGCATTAAGTGGTCGCCGAGCAGTTGAAGAGTCGCGGGCAGTGCCGCGTCCTTTGGGATTCTTCTAGCGATGATCAACTATGGATCTTCATATCGATCGATATCAGATGACCACGTAACTTTAGGTATTGGTTGCCAACAGCGGGTCGGTGCCATCTGTCCTGTCGATTTCTCGATCGGTTGGGTAGAAAGCACACTTTTTTTGTTGACCCGTTGGCGATCAATGTTGATTTTGATACCTTGATGATTGACACATGTTTTTAACGGATGTCAGAGGATTTGGTGTCTCAAAAGTATGATTTTTGGAAAATACCAGAGGTCGGACGGTTTGAATCGCAAAAAAAGGGCAAAAAATGGGATTTCCTTTTCCCCCCTTTTGTCCCGTTTTGTGTCCGTTTTTGCTGTTTTTCGATTCTTTTTTCTTCTGTATCTTTCCTTGACATTTTTGATCATTTATTGGCCTGATTTCCCTGTAGAAAACCTGATGAGAATCCTTGCATTTTGTTTTGCAAAGTTTTCAATTTTTCGAGAAAGTAGAAGTCTTTGTCGCGCAGAGTTGCCGATTTTCCGTCAGAAGCTGAAACTGGGTCAAACGATGTCAGAATGACCTGAAATTTGAGGTGAAGCCTCCTGAGCAATAAATAAGACCAACCATAGGCTTTTGTTTGAGTTTTGAAGCCGTTTGGGGTCCTATCACTAGTAGACTTGCTTTTGTCGCGATGAAGATGTCGTGGCTTGATGTGCGGTCAACCGATGTCCGATTGACTTGAAATTTGACAGGGAACCTATTGGAGTCATTTTAAGATGATCCACAGGCTCTGTCTTAGAAACCATGGTCCCGGGGAGCTTCGCCGCCGAGAGGCTTGATTTGGCCTCCGAGGGTTGATGTAGGGTCAAACGTTGTCGGTTTGACTAGGAACTTGACGTGGAGCATTTTGGATGTATTTTGAGACCATCCATCGGCTCTGATCGAAGATTTGGTGTCTCTGATGTTTTCACCTCCGATAGCTCCTTTTTCAGCTGCCGGAGAAGCGGAGTTAGGCCAAATGATTTTGAAATGGCCCGAAACTTCTTGTGTACTCCTCTTTTTGCTGTCTTGAAGGATCTTGCAGTTTTTGTTTGATTCTGATAAGATTTGATTTTTTGGAAGTAGCATTGCCTATTTATGGCAGGTTGCGACTTCATGCAGTTTTCTGGCTCTTGTAGAAGCAAAGTGACATTTTTTATGTCAACAAATGCCCCCTCGGGGTGTAGCGACGAGTTGCTTAACTTTTGTGGTTGATGTGCCTCGAAGAGATTTTGTGAAGGAGAGCTTGTGACTTGACCAAGAGTCTTTGAGCAGTCTTTCTTTTTGGTATTTGTAGCCTTTTGAGCTTTCAGGGAATTTTATGGTAGTGAAAGGGATCACGTACTATCTCGAGGTAAAGTTTTGAAGATGACATCAGGGATGTGGATTTGGATGTTGACCTTGTGACCTAACAGGCTGTATGTGGCAGGTTAGGGGGTCGGGTTTGGTTTTGACCGTGTGACCGAACAAGCTGTATGTGGAATGTTCGGGGGTCAATTTTGGTTTTGATCTTGTGACCTAACATGCTGTATGTGGCAAGTTAGGGGATCGGGATTTGGTTTTTGGTTTTGGTCTTGTGACCTAACAAACTGTATGTGGCAAGTTAGGGGACCAGGATTTGGTTTTGGTTTTTTGTGGAATGTCAATTTCAAGATTTTGGCTCAATTTGGTAGATGAGGCTAGATGGTTTGATTTTTGGAAGCTCATGGGGCTTGGAATTCTCTTTTGTATGGTCGAATCAACTCAAAAGAGGCATGGAACCATTTTTGTAAGCTCTTGGTAAGAGGGATTTCTCTTTGACTAAAAGCCCAATTTTTTTTTTTTAGTGCCTAGGTGGTCAAACCTGGCTCATATGAGCTAACCCATGGGACTTTAAGCTTTTGAAATGGCTTAGATCTCATATGGTGTCATTTTTATAAAGAATATCCAAAAATATCTCCTTTGGATAGAGAATATCTAAGAATATCTTTACTTGGAGAAAATCTCTCATGTTCCCTTTATTTTGGGAGAGAATATCTCAAGATATAGGGGTGTAAAAAAAAACAGAGAAACCGTCTAACCGAACCGAACCGAACCGAACCGCGGTTAAAAACCATGTTTCACGATTCGATTACGGTTACGGTTAATGAAATCCAAAAACTGCATGGTTCGGTTCGGTTACGGTTTTCTATAATAACTTACTGCGGTTAACCGAACCGAAAAATACGGTTCGGTTAACCGTACCATTATATAAATAAAGGAAAAAAACTAAGGGCTGAATGAAATATTTCTTTAAGTGTTACGTTAACAAAAGAAACCTAACCCTTTCTCTCATCCGTTTCTCGCCTAAACCCAAACCCCCTAATCTAAAACTCATATTCTAATCCTCAATCCATGTCACCAATTAATTGATCATCTAGATTATATATATATTTTTTGAATTCTTAACTAATTTTTTGCTTGGTTAAAATCAGTGGGTTCTTTCTTTGTTTTTCTATTTTATTCCCCCTTGTCTTATGCATGATAAATGTTTGAGAATATGAATGTTTCCTAAATGAAAGTTTAAGATGTTCTTTGTGGTCTTTGTTTTTTTTTTTTTCCATGTTCTCCTGATTATTTTGATACACATCCATTCACAATTTCAATAGAGTGTTCAACATGCTCTGTTGCAACTTGAAATTTAAAAGTTGGCATTATATTCTAGCCGTTTGTCTATTAATTAATATATAAAAGGGTTAATCTACTAGTTAAGCATGATTAGATTTTTCCACGGTTAATAACCGTAACCGAACCGTCTAATACGGTTAACCGCGGTTCGGTTTTCTATGGTTTTTGTCTTCACGGTTACGGTTACGGTTAATGAAATTCAAAAACTGCGGTTACAGTTCGGTTAACGGTTTTCCCAAAATAACTTGTTAACCGAACCGTTACACCCCTAAAGATATCTTCCTTTGGGAAAGAATCTTTCATTGATCCTATCTTTTGGGAGAGACTCCCTCAAGATTGCTTTCTTTTGGGAAAGAATCTTTCTAATTCATTTCTTTTGGTAAGGTTACTAATTAGTAACACTTACCTCTTTCTTCTTTCCATCTTTGGTTTGCTCTTCTATAAAAGCAAGGAGGAGGTTGGATCTCTTGCTCTTATTGCTTTCTTTTGCAACAATCCCAAGAGGGTTTCAAGACCAAGAGTTTTTCTTCTTCAAGATATTCAAGACTTTTCTTCTTCTTCTCCATCAATGGCTTCAAGTAAGTTCCTTTTTTCAAGAAAACCCCATTGTAGGAAAAAAAGTTCTTTCTTTTTTTTTTGTTTATTCTTTTCTTTTCTTTTGTTTTTCACATTTTTTTATGCCTTTTTTTGCATGTTTTTTTTTCTTTTTGTGGGCCGTACGGACAGATATTTTATTTTTTGTTTTCGTTCTCTTTTTTTTTGAGAAAGTTTCTTTTCTTCTTTTTTTTGTTCTTTTTCTTTCTCCTTTCTCCTTTTATTTTTTTGAGAAAATTTTTTTTTTTTTGCTCATCATGATAATGCATTTTTTTTTCTTTTTTGGCAAACCAAGATGTTCATGCATGCATTCTATTGTAAACTGAATTTGTAGCATGATGTGATAGCATACCTGGAAGTTTTCGCAAATTTGGGAATTTAGAGCTCGCAGCGATGTTGAGCCCTCCTGATTTTGCGGAGACTTTGAGGTTTCGAAAGTTTGGAGTTTCGGAGCTCGTAGCAATGTTGAGCCCATCTTCAAGCTTTCTATTTCTTTCGGGATAGTTCATTTTCTTCGGAATTGCCCCGGTATCATGTCAAAATTTCGTTAGATTTTTTTTAGCGAAATTCTGTCATTTTGATGTTTGATCTTTTTCTTTTCCATCCTTTGCAGGTGGTTCTTCCAGAAAGAACAAAGGTAAAGCGCCTGCTACAAGCATGCCTCGTCGATCTGCTAGATCTTCTAATCCAGCCGTTCAGCAGGCCTGGGAGAAGGTCTAGTATGTTGAGAGAAATCTGGAAGAGTGAGACTCCCTCAACAGAGATGAGATGAGGCAGTGACTGATCGCTCTCAAGGGAGAGGAATTTTATAAGATCATGGTAAGCAGTCGTCCATGGGTGATAGAAGATCATAGTGTTTTATCCAAGCCTACCTTCTTCTTTGGTGATGCCATCCCTGATGACATGACATACTAGAGGAGATGTTTTCAGTTTTCTTTCACAGCTGATGGTGAGAAGAAGACTGTTGCTACCCGGTCGACGTTTGATCACACCGTCTCGATCATGAGCCTTGCCCCCACGTGCTCTAAGAGGGAAGATTCTCCAAGCTGGGTGAGAAGGACAAATGTAATCAAGACCTGGGTTTTTGTTTGCGGTTCTCCTGGACATGCGGATAAGTCGCCTGCTGACATGGACCTGTTGATGCCATCCAGAGGCTACCAGGGCTCTGATTATCCGTCGGTCGATTTGAGACCGGTGGGCCTTGGTATTTTCAGCGGGTGACGACAACAATTGGATAAAGCCTTTTCAACTTCGTGGCTATTTCAATGTTGACTCCGAGTGGAAGTCGTGGACTGATCGCGTCCTGCTGATTGGGTGGCGCCGTTTTGAAGGAAGTCGGGATTTTTGATGCGGTCCGCGCCTTTAGGGAGACCGTGATCTTTTACGACGAGGCCTTTATGGCTATGTTAAAGTCATTCATTCCACAAACCAATACCTTCGTTGTGACGAATGGTGAGATTGGTTTCTCTTTGAAGGAGCTGAGTGCCATTACTGGATTGCCCATCCTTGGCAAACTCTATTAGGAGTTTATGCCGATCAACAGCATCCTTGAGGAGCAGTCTGAAGAGTTCAGGCTTTTGTACTTTCAGTTCGTCGCCTTTTATGATTTTTTTAAGGAGAAGGAGGGTTTGATCTAGCAGTTGGAAGAGTTCTAGCTCTTCGTTCCCCAAACTCTTCTGATAGTGTGACCCAGGAAGCCAGGGCTCAGGATCCAAGTTCGAAGAAGATCTTGGCTATGCAAGAAGAGTTGAGAGATTTCTGTGCGAGTACAAGCGCCATATGTCCTGACATTGCACTGCGGAGAGATCTCGCTGTTTACCTCACTTATTGGCTTGGTGAGGCTGTTTTTGCTGGAGGAGATGGAACGCACATCAGGCCGCATTGTATTTTTCCGGCTTGTAAGATGGCGTTTGGAGAGCAGCTTTCTTTGGTGTCAGCTCTTTACTCCTACCTGTTGTACCAAACTGCAGGTTGCTGCTTTTTTGGTTCGGCTTGGCTTCCCATGAACAGGGTATTTTCAGCCCACATCTTGTATTCGTGGTACGTGTACCACTGTCCTGGCTTCCACCGGCTGGGGTGTCGCACAGGATGATGATCCTCTGATGATTCGGCTGGCTAAGGGCAAAGCCATGTCAGAATCACTTTTGTTTGCCCGCATGAGGATCCGACGGTTCCGGGACGTCGAGATGGGGCAGTCTTCCGTGAAGCTTTCTCCGGAGTTGCGGAAGAAGGCTTTTGATTTTGGTGCCTCCCGAGACTCTACTAGGGCGGGGTCGGGAGGGCATTACTCCTTGACGAACGCAGAGAATGAGTGGCTTTTCAGCATACGGGTCGGCATGATGGTGTACCGTAGACATCTTTTCGTCGACATCTAGCCGTATGTACCCTCTGATGGACCAGTGCGTTCTGCCCGGTTCTACCGGGGTCGGCGGACATGGGAGTCCGTTTTGGTCCGACCCTTTCGTAACGGGGGGGCAGAAGCGTGCATCAACATTTCTTTTATGTGGGTGTGCCAGATTTTCTATTTTACTTAGAGTTGCAAGTGGTGATCCGGAGATCAGAATGACCTGAAATTTGAGATGAAGCCTCTTGAGCAATAAATAAGACCAACCATTGGCTTTTGTTTGAGTTTTGAAGCCGTTTGGGGTCCTATCACTAGTAGACTTGCTATTGTCGCGATGAAGATGTCGAGCCCGCAGGAGTAAGAGGAGGAGTCATCATCGCAGCAAGGGGCAATATGAGGACTCTCCTGACATAGAAGTCCCTCTTACTATCATTGAGGAGGCGCCAGGGGATGCTGACGAGCCTCCAGAGAAGGAGAGCTGAGAAGAAGAGACCGTTGGTGAAGGTATGATTCTTCTTCTTTCTTTTTTCATTTCTTTTCATGGGATTTTTCCATGTCTTGATTTGTTTTCTCTCCCTGCTGCTCCTCTTTTTTTTTAGCAGAGGAAGATTTGGTGATACCTGAGGTTCCTGCCGATGAGGCGGTGACGGATCCTGTTGCGGCACCATAGGAGGAATCGAGGGACTCTGGAGTGATTCCAGAATCTCCAATTGGTATAACTTCTTTTTTTTTTTTGTGTCTGTGACTTGGTTTGCTAACATTTTTTCTTGTCAGCTGACTTGCCACAGGATTCCGATGACTTTGAACTATCGATGGACGTAAATGTTGATGATACTTCCGATGAGTTCATGGAGGAAGAGAGTGTTTCGCCAGTCATCGAAGAAGGTATTTTGTAGTAATAACCCTGATAATGATTTTCAAACGGGATCATATTCATACATTTTTGTGTTTCTTTGGTAGGTTTGAGGTGACAGCGAAGAGTCCGTTGCTTTCTTCAGAACCAGAGCAAGAGATGTCAGAGATCGATCCAGAGGTAGAGACTCCTGGGACTAGTTCTGACAATGTTGAGGAGATACCTCGTGCTGAGGTTCCTTCTTCAGCAGCTCTGACTCGAAAGAGTTCTTTTGTTACTATTCTAACGGGTGATGACATGAGCAGCCGACCAATGGAGTTGGGCGAATCTTTAGCTGGGCCATCTCTTTTTTTTGTGAAGAAGGTGGTAGTGCGGGTTCTGAGCTCTTGGATTGAGACTCTCCTTGCTGGACACTTGGATGCCGGATTTGGCATGATCCAGCATGTGCATGAGATTCTTGGTGATGCCTAAGAGGCTGGTCTGGATGTCACAGTTGCCAGGGCGATCGTTGATAGGATCATTGCACTGGGTGACAAGTGGTTTGGGACCATGGGTTTTCCTGACGACCAGTTCTTCAAGGAGATGTTCCTGGACCCTGCAGATAAGGCTCAGTCTAACCTGGATGAGGCCACACAAAGCAGATGGTCCGACAGAAAAACTTAGAAGAGCTAGCCATATTGGGCTGACACATGACCTTAACATCCTTGATAGGGAGGTCGATTAGGCCAGAAAACGTCTTGAGCATCTACAGGCACAAGTCGCTACCAAGTGGGCTGCAATAACAGAGGCTCGCGACAGGGAGAGTGCTCTGATTCGCCGGGTTGTAGATGCCGATCGAGTTCTTGAAAAGAAGTCTCAAGAAAGCAAACAATGGCAAACTGCTCGGGATAAGCTTCCCGGTGTGAAAGAAGGATTGCAGCATTCTCCAGCATCTCATGGCAGGTTCCTGAAGAAGCGTGCCTTAGAATCCCTGACGGTTGAGGCCAAAAGTTTGCTTGAGGAGCTGAACTCTTGGCTGGAGACCATTTTTGGCTGAGTTCCTGATTTTTGTAGCAGAAACAATCCTTTTTTTTTTTGGTACCACATGTATTTTTTGGTACACTTTTTTTTGTAGTGCTTGTGAACACTTTTTTTTTTGTACCACAAGCATTTTTGGTACTTTGTTTTTTTTTTTTTTTTGTTTTTTGTTTTCCCTACGCTCACTTAAATCTTTTTGTGATGAAAGTAATTGCTAAATGGGATGCTTTTTTTTTATTTATTTTCCCTACGCTCACTTAAATCTTTTTGTGATGAAAGTGATTGCTAAATGGGATGTTTTTTTTTTGTTTTCCCTATGCTCACTTAAATCTTTTTGTGATGAAAGTGATTGCAAAATGGGATGCTTTTTTTTTTTGTTTTCCTTACGCTCACTTAAATATTTCTGTGATGAAAGTAATTGCTAAACAGGATTTGATCAAAAGCTTCTCATTTCGTGAAAATCTTTTGTCAAATGATTGTTTTGGCATGAAAGCCATATTTTTGTTTGTGGCATGGAAGCTGATTTTGTGGCATTGATAGCCGATTTTGGCGGCATCTATAGCCGGGGTTTTTTGAAAGCCAAATTTTTTTTTTATTTTGTGGCTTTGATAGCCGGTTTTGTTTTGTGGCATTGATAGCCAGTTTGTGGTATTTATAGCCTGTTTTGGTGGCAATCTATAGCCGTTTTGTGGCATTTATAGCCGGTTTGGTTTTCAAAAATGCAAGTATCGACTAAAAGTCGCCTCCCTGCTGAATGGTCTTGCAAGTATCGATGGAATGTCGCATCCTTTCTCATTCGGTTGCGAGTATC
This sequence comes from Litsea cubeba, assembly GCA_012931725.1. Taxonomy (NCBI): domain Eukaryota; kingdom Viridiplantae; phylum Streptophyta; class Magnoliopsida; order Laurales; family Lauraceae; genus Litsea; species Litsea cubeba. The sequence continues at coordinate 36,651,640 of CM022949.1, forward strand.
GATGGAATGTCGCATCCTCGCGGATTTGGGTGCCAGTATCGATGGAATGTCGCATCCTTGCTTTTTAAAAATTTTGGTTTTGCGGGGTACTGACTTGATGTTGTTTCCCCATGATTTTTTGAAATTTATGGTTTTCTCGAACCTTTGGGTCACGGATATCAACTGAAATGTTGCGTCTCCATGATTTTTAGGTTTTCTTTCGAACCTTTGAGATTTGGGTTGTGGATATCAACAGAAATGTTGCATTTCCACGGTTTTGGATTTTGCAAGTATCGACGAAATGTCGCTTCCCTGTGATTTTGGAAGTATCGAACATGGTTCGCATGCTTCCAATTTGTGAGTATCGACTAAGCGTCGCTTCCCCGCGGTTTTTTGAAAAAACCATTTTTTTTTTTGTTTAAAGACTCGAGGGTCATAAATTTTGACCTAAAACCATTTAGGCGGTAAAAGGTACGGTGGACTAGGGTGGAAAATCCCTGAATCCAGATTTTGTTTCAAACAATGATTTTTGGGTTCAAGGGTTAAAATTTTTGGTCAAGTTAGGGAAAGGCTCCTAAACTTGGTTTTTTTTTTTTTGTAACAATGAATCGATGAAAGTAAGCATTGTTTAAATTTCTAGAAATCTCAACATTTGATATGAAAATTCTAAAAAGAGTGGGTTTAGCGAGCGTGTATCTGGAAACTGGTTTTGGCCGTACAGGCATTGCTCTTACCCAGTTGGGTAAGTCTTCAAGGGTACTACCGCTTTAAGAACTTGCAGTTGACGGGCAGCATACATCTGTCACCCTCCATGTTTAGGAGTGCGTATGCGCCGTCGGAGAAAACCTTGTCGATGACGTAGGGTCCCTCCCATTTTGGCTCAAATTTGCCTCTGGACTTGTGAGCGAAGACCATTGGTCTTTTTACCGCAAGAATCAAGTCACCTTTTTTGTAGGCGCATTGTCTGACCTTTTTGTCGAAAGATCCTGCCATGCGTGCTTGGTAAAGTTCAATGCTTTGTCGAGCTTCGAGCCGTCTCTCATCGAGATTGTCCAGCTCATGGAGTCGTAATTTGACATTGCTTTCTTGAGTCATGTCATTTTGCAATGATACCCTCAAGGAAGGAATTTGTACTTCCAAGGGCACGACAGCTTCACATCCATAGACCAAGGAGAATGGTGTGCTATGGGTTGGTCCTCGAACGGTGGTCCGATAGGCCCGCAAAGCTTCACACATTTTGTCGCTCCAGTCTCTTTTGTGACTAGAGACCATTTTTTTGAGGATTTTACGGAGTGTCTTGTTGAAAGCTTCTGCTAATCCATTTGCTGCTGGATTGTATGGAGTCGAAGGATAGCTTTGGATTTTGTATTTGTCGCTGAACCTGTAGAATCGATGATCCCGGAATTGTGGTCCGTTATCATGGATGAATCTTTTGGGTATGCCGAAACGACAAATGATGTTAGTGCGCAGGAACTGAAGGACTGATGAGGTCTTCATTTCGTTGGATGCAAATGCTTTTGACCACTTGGAGAAATAATTCGTAGCGGCGAAGATGAAGCGATGACCTTTGCTCGAAGGGGGAGAAATAGGACCTATGATGTCTATACCTCAGGCTTCGAAAGGCCATGAAATCACTGTAGGATGTAGCCATTCTGGAGGCATGTGAATGTAATCTCCATGAACTTGACATTGTTGGCAGCGCTTAGCAAATTGCATTGCGTCAGCTACCATGGTAGGCCAATAATAACCAAACCATTTTATCTGATCATAGAGCTTAGGACCAGCCTGATGAGCTCCGCAAAGGCCAGCATGAACTTCTTTGAGTGCTTCTTCAGCCTCTTTTTGTGACAAGCAGCGTAGAAGTACTCCGTTGAAGGATTTCCTGTAAAGGATTTTTGAAGGAATATCCAAATGAAAGCTTGGGGTTTGCCTTTGGATACTTACCCATTCTTTTGGATCTTCATGTAGGATTCCGAACATAATGTAATCAATGAACGAATCCCTCCAGTCGCCGATTAAAGTTTGAAGGATTGAAATCCGACTTCCAACCACTTGGTGGCATTCAGCAACTGCTTGATGTGTGTTAAGAGGAGGAAGGATTCTTCTTTCGCACACTATAATTTGCATGTTTTCCCCTTCCTGGATTGCCATAGATGCGGCAAGTCCAGCCAGGGCATCTGCACATATGTTTTCACCTCTACGAATGTGGGTGATGTGATAGATGTCAAACTTTTACAGAAGCGATTGTATTGTCGTAAGGCAGCAGATCAGGCTTCCTGACTTTAAATTTCTGATTCATCTGGTTGACGATCAGTTGAGAGTCTCCAAAGACTTCCAGCATGGTGATACCAGATTCGATGGCGAGTTCCAATCCTAGGATCAGAGCTTGGTATTCAGCTGCATTGTTTGTGCATGGTTCCAGTAGCGAGAAAGCGTGTGGAATCATGTATTTGTCGGGGCTAACAAAGAGGATGCCAACTCCTGAGATCAGCTGTCTTTTTCGTTTGTCCTGGTTGCACCGTCAAAGGACATGTCCCAGGAAGCATTTTGTGAGAAAGTCTCCACATTGTAGATTGGTTCGTCTGGGAGATCATCTCTAAGTGGAGAATCTTTAGGCAATGGATGCTCTGCGAGGAAGTCTGCTAGAGCTTGCCCTTTGACTTCTTTTTGTGGTACATACCTAATATTAAATTGTGACAGAAGGATGGACCATTTTGCCAGTCGGGCATTGAGAGAACCTGCCTTTGTGACAAGGACCTTCAAGAGGTTGACCCTCGAGACCAGGTAGACTGTGTTAGAAAGCAAGTAGTGGCGCAGCTTCTGTACAGTGAACATCACTGCAAGACATTCTTTTTCGACTGGAGAGTAGCGATACTCTGCACCTACTAGCATGCGACTGAGGTAATATAGAGCAGCTTCTTTTCTTTCATCATTTTCTTATGCAAGCAGAGCTCCCAGAGAGTGATCAAGGGCTCTTGTGTACAAGATGAATGGTTTTCCCAGTGGTAGGACCAGCTAACACTAGAGGTTTTGTCAGGTATGACTTGATATCTTGGAAAGCAGCCTCATAGTCAGCATCCCAGACAAAGTTCACACCCTTTTTCATCAACCTGGAGAATGGACGGCATTTCCCCGAAAGATTGGAGATGAACCGTCTGATGTAGGCCAATCTCCCTTGAAGCCCTTTGAGTTCTCTCAAGGTTCTTGGAGAGGGCATTTCTAGAATGGCTTTGACTTTTATGGGGTCAAGCTCTATTCCAGCTTTCCGAACTAAGAATCCGAGGAACTTATCCGACGAGACGCCAAAGAAGCATTTCAGAGGATTCATTTGCAGTTTGTGTTTGCGAAGCAGGAGGAAGACTTCTCGAAGGTCTCCGAGGTGATCTTCTTTTCTTTTGCTTTTGCCGGTGAGGTCATCAACGTAACATTCAACCGTCTTGTGCTGCATATCTTGGAATATCTTCATCATAGCCCTCTGATATGTGGCACCAACATTTTTAAAACCAAATGGCATGACAGTATAGCAATACACACCAAATGGGGCCCGAAAGGATGTATGTTTTTCATCATCAGAATGCATCTTTATCTGATTGTAGCTAGAGAAACTATCCATGAATGTCATTCGCTCGAATCCACAGGTATTATCAATCATTACCTCTGGTATGGGGAGCGGAAATTCATCTTTTGGGCATGCGCCATTCAGGTCTCTGTAGTCAATGCAGACCCTGATCTGCCCATTTTTCTTTGTCACGGGGACAATGTTGGCCAACCATTCAGGATGTTGTTCCTCACGGATGAAGCCGACGCTTTTGAGTTTTTGAACTTCTTGTTCAATTTTATCCATCACATCTGGACGGAATCTTCTTTGGCCTTGCTTGACAGGCTTGATGTATTCTTGAAGATTGAGTTTGTGGATTGCTATTTTGGGGTCTAAACCAGGCATTTCAGCGTAAGACCATGCAAAGCAACCAACGAACTCACGAAGAAAGGCGATATACTCGGGTAACTCATCATCCTTTATATTCTTGCTTATGAATACAGGACGTGGGTTATCTGCTGTTCCCAAGTCTATCTTTTGAACAGGATCTTCTGTTGGAAGGTTCGAAGGTGGTTCCTCCGTAATATTTTCGGAGCTTTCCAGCTCAAACAAAACCTTTTGGGGTTTCAAGGGTATTTCCAGACCAAGGTTTTGTTCCTTTCCACGGGTCTTCTTGATTAGTAATTTTCCCAAGGCTTGCTATGAGATGATCCCAATCGCCTGTTGAAACCGTGTCGAAGTAGGCTACTTCTTTTGGAGATGAGGGTTCTTCTGAGTCAGAAGACCACATGTCTGTACCATCGGACAACTCCTCTTCATTCTCAGTGAAATCGTGCCAATTGGATGAGCTTCCTGGATCTTTGTCAGGTGACTCATCGAAGAGATATCCAGGGAGATCGATGTCTTCATGGATACGAGATGTTGAGGCTTGGTCAGTAAATTGACTTTTAAGCCTTTGTGTCAACTGTCTCAAGGGAGTGTCGGGATCATACCCTAACCCGTGTGAAGACTTTTCTACATAGCCGTAGAGTCTCCAATCTTCCAGCTGGCATTTGGTTAAGACGGGCCCCAATGGCGTGAGAATACCGCGTCCTTCTCCCAAACCGACTGGGTTTTGAGCGTCATAGCCCATTTTCTTCATAATAGCTTGTGCCACAGAATTATATAAGGATAGTTGAGGCATACCTTCATTTTGGTAAGGTTCAAGCATGGAGTTTGATGAAGAAGCATCCGATCTATGTAAGAAGATCGTTTTTTTCCTTTGCTGAAGTTGCTGGAACAACGAAGGAAGCTGACGTAGGATCTTCTATGTCAGAAGTTGTCTCCATTGGAGTAAGAGCAGGCTAAACTTGCTGAGTGTCAGCTTGGCTTGACGATGTGTCGTCTTCTGGCTCTAATCCAAATCCGTGTCTTGCATGATAGACACGAAAGAGACAACAAATTTGGCCCCAGGCTTTTGCTTTGCCTTCTTCACTTTAGTTGTGATGACCAAAGGCTTTGAAGGTTTGAGGGAGATGATGAAGGGAGTTTGATAGCTCTCTTCGAATTTACCGAATGGTTTGTTTTCTTCCGGTGATTGTTGAGGAGCCTTGCCTTTATCTTTCTGGAGATTTTCGGCAATAGATGCTGTGTGCTTCTCCTCTTCTTCTTTTTCACCTTCATACATTTGTGAGTCTGCAAAGTGGACTTCTTTACCTTTGAAGGGTTTTCTGTCCGCAAAGACTCGATGTATCATGCCGTCGTGGCCAACAAACTTGATGCATTGATGTAAAGTTGAAGGGACAACACCATTCACATGGATCCAAGGGCGTCCGAGAAGGATGTTGTAGCATGAAGGGGTTTTTATTGCACACACTGTGACCTCAGAGATAAGATCACCGATTTGCAACTTGAACCTGATTTGCCGATAGGCCTTTGAGTACTCCCATTGTATCCGAAGATAGATACAGATGTGTGGCTCAGTTTGCTGGGTGGGATGCCCAACTCTTTGAGAGCCGAAGTGGAGATGAGGTTGAGTGTAGAACCTGGGTCGATCTGAACTCTGTGCATGGGCATTTCCTTGATGTACTCTGTGAAGTACAGGGGTCGGTTGTGCCTAGTTTCACCAAGTAGGAGGTCGTCCTTTGTAAAGGCGATGGTTGCACTAGTTGCTTTTTTAACCGAGAGGCATTCAATGCATGATCTATCAGTTTTCTTCTTTTCTCCCTTTGAGGAAGCTTCTGAGTTTTGACCCAGTAATCCATTTCAATTTGGAGGACTTGCGGGGCATGTTTGTTGACATCCTCATTCACCTTTTGTAATTATGAAATGAGATTATCACAAGTGTGCGGAGACATTCGCAACAAATTCAGGATGTGCAGACGTTCAGGTATGTGCTTGAAGTGTTCAATCAAGTCATACTTGAAAGCCTCCTTAGGGCCTGCATGTTCATCATTGTTGCCACTAGGGGCGCTTACAACATCTTTTCCAGAAGGATTTACATATGTAAAGGAAGATTGGTTGTAATTTTTATGGTAATCCCGGCCAGAGCGGGTGCCTCTACCAACTTCAAGAGCTTCTTGAGAAGGGTCTTCGTTTGGAATATTGTCTTTAGGATCAAGAGGCTGTCGTTTTTCATTTACTGAGGATGTATCAGCACCAGAGTTGCCATCCTCAGTGATTGTGTTGCATGAAGCATTTTCCGGGAATAAGTCCTGAACAACATCTAGCAACCTTTCTTCTTCGTTGACCAATTCATCTTCCCAAGCATCAATAGATGGGAATTCTTCAGTCAGGAAGGGTGTGAACTTGAAGTCACAGTCTCAGGATAAGAAACCTGAGAGGGTGTTATCTCAGTGAAAGTCACGTGAGATGAGGTGGCTCCAGAAGATACATTGCTAGGCGTCGCCGGAGTGTAAGTGCTCTCATCAGACGATGCTTCGGAAGAGCTATAATCCCGAATTATCACATTACAGGAAGCTCTGACAGGTGACGTTGCCTGATCGGAGTCAGACTCATCCTCGGATGTAAGAGGATCGTCTATCCAGCAATTTCTTCTCCATTTTAGGAGTTAAGGGAGGATGTACCTGATGGTCTTTAGGGACTTCGGGCTCTGGATTGCGAGGAGGCTCGTTGACACGGTCTTGCTCTTGTTCTAGAGCGAGACGCTGCAAGATCCTTGCATATTCTTCAAGATCAGGCATGGGAGCCAAATCTTCTTCTTCATCAACTCTTTGTGGCTCAATACGGTTGATTTCCACTGGAGCAATGAGAGGTGTTGGGTTAGCAGCATTTTCTTGTACAGCCTCTTGGTCTTCGTCATCATCAGACCAGGATCCTTGTGGCTGTAGGGGGTTATACCAAATTACTGGAATAAGATGATTCTCAGGAACCCATTCTTCATCGGAGAGATATTCTCCTATTTCAAGGGACTCCTCCCACTCCTCTGTGCAGTTGGATTCGAATCCATCATCGGTGTTGCTGGACTCGTATCCATCAATGGACCAACTACTAAATTACAAGAGTATGATGCCTCCTGCGTGTTTCTTTGAATTGAGGTGGCATGAAATCACTAAGAGTGAATTTCTTACCCCCTTTGAAGTCACTGGAAGGGATGTTTTTGTTGCCTCCAGTGAAGTCGTAGAGGAAGCCTTTTCCTTTTCTTTGACTTCTTATTTTGGCTGGGTCTTCTCTTGCCGTTTGAGCTTGAGGAGATATTTCCTAGCCTGCCTTCGCTGTTGAGCTGTAGGCTTTGTTTTCACGACCTCCAATTTTCATCTTCCAGGAGATCGGGATGTACCCTTATGGGTTGTCCGTCTGGTGCCGGGTAAGGAACCAGTTCCTCGGATGCTTGGATTGAGTTTAATCACCTTGAAGGAAGTAGTGATCTTCTTCTTCGGTGATTTTGATGTTTGTCCACATGTCACCATGTTGACGGAGGCAGACCCATAGCTTTTGTCAAAGGTGATGACTCCATTTTTCCACATCTCGTTATTTTCTCTCTCACAACGAAGCATTGATTGAGAGGATGCGGATGATCATCTGATGTATAGACAGTACCGAGGATCGTTGGTTTTGCCAACATCACCTGGTCTTTTTGGTTCAGGCAAGGTGAGCTTGCCGTTTGCCATAAGAGCCCCGAAGATTTCATCAACATCTTCATCAAACGGGTATTTCTTCTCTACTCGTTCTTTGAAGGCATCAAAGAGTTCAGGTCTCTTACCAACAGCCTTGTTTTCAGCTTTCTTTGGTGGCTGAGGAGCTGACTTGGTCTGAACATTGAGGACCCTCTTTCCTTTTTTGGTTTAGAGGTTGCAATGGCGGTTGGCTCTTTTCTTGATGATTTCTGACTGTTGAGGTCTTTAATCACCGTTTCAGCTTCCATGGAAGCTTCTAGGAGTTCTCCCAGGTTCTTGATTTGTTTGTAGATGATCATGGAGCGGATTCTGGCTCTCATGTGTTTTGGCAGATGTCGACTAGCGATGCTTGTGGCAATACATCAGAGCATTTGTATGCCATCGCTTTCCACTTGTGAATGAAGTCATATGTGACTCATTTTCCCCTTGTTTTAGCTGCACACGAGCCATAGTAGCGGGATGATCCTCACTTTGAAGTGAGTCAGGAAGCGTGTCTCTAGCATGACCCAATTTTGAATGGAGTCTCCGGCAGAGTGGAGTACCAATCGAAGGCTGTACCTTTTAGGGTACTTGCAAAGAGGCGGATCTTGAGTGCATCTTGATCCGCGATAGCTCCCGTCAAGATCTTGAAGTGGATGACGTGCTGTCTGGCCGATCCTTTCCCCGTATATGTTTGGACAGTAGGATGCTTGAATTTTGTGGGGGAATGGGACCGAGTCCATCCATAAGGGATATGTGGCTTGATCCCATGCTCCTTGAGTATATCCTCTCTTTTGCTTTGCCGAGGATATGCACGTCCTTTTGGTATGGGCGTGACTCATTTCTTCTCCATTTGCCTCATCGTCATGATGATTCAGAGGAGGTTCATTGTTCGCCTGATTTTGGATGGCGAGGAGAAGGTTTTCCATCAGAGTTTCAATCCTCTGCTGGCCTTGTTTCAACTGCTGGATGCGTGTGATCGCATCATCTTGAGGTGGATTGTGGGGTGGTGGCTCAGAATTTGTAGGCCAGGACGTTCATCCTTCGTGATTCGAATGAAGAAAACTGTCCTGGTGACTGAGCTGGGGCTCATTCTTTTGAAGAATATCTTGAGGACGGATCACTCTGCCGTCCTTTGCTTGAAGGAACCAGCGGATTCTTCTGAATGTCTTCTTGTCCTGGAGACCGCTGCGGGTCATCGGACGTCTCGGACATGGATTTTGGTTGCTGACTTTGGCGCCTTCTGGTTTTTTCCAACCATATGGACGGCAGCAACTTGGTTGGGTCTTTCTTTTTTCGACCCAGTTGGGAGAGACTTGAAGTGTAGGAGGCTGGGGTACTTTGCTTCTCTAGTCTCTTTTACCGATACGACGCGCTAGGCGGCGTATACGATGAGCAATTTGAGCTTCGGTCAGCTCTGGCTGGGCTTTGACGATGAAGGATGTGCTCCTTCGGGTGCAGCAGCCGAGCCTGCCTTCTTTGTAGCTGGGCAAGGATAGGATGCGAACCCGGTCCTTCGCTGTTGCAGCGAAGCTTGAGTTTTTGGAGTTCGGCCCCTGTAGAGATGAAGGGTCGAACTGCAGGTTGTGGGCCTTAGCAGGTGCTTGCAGAGGCCTTGTATGTATGACTTGATTTTGGGCCTGTAGGAACAAGCCGCTCATGCTGGGTTGACTTGGAGTCAGGTTGGAGATGGGTCTCTCCTCTTTCATGTAAGCAAGAGGGTAGAACTGGTTTCCTTGAGTGGGGCCAGAATGCTGGCTTGGTGGATGTTTGGGACCTTCTTTGTTTGGTGAAGGTCTTGGGGACCAAGTCTTGGGATAGACCGGTCATTTGCAGGTCGATGCTTCTTGGGGCTACCATGGGCTTCGGGACTTCTGGTGCTCGCCTTTGGTGTCACGGTAGTGACACGTTAAGAGGCGACCTTCTGCTTCTTGGAAGGAGCAGTTTGTTCTTCGAAAAGTGGGAATGTCCCAGCGTCCCAAGACAATAGTCCAGGGAGTTGAGGTCGACCCGAAGCTCAGAGAGTTACCGAGGGAGTTGACGCTTTGGTAGCTGATGGGGCGCTTGTAGGTGCGCGTAGTTTGCTTCTGTTGAAGCATAAGTTGGTGCTTGCTCTCATCGAAAGTAATGGTAAGCGATGCTGCCATTGTTAGTTTTTTCGAAAAATTTCTGAAACAAGACCACATCCATTAGTAATCACAAGAATATAATGATCATAAACGGGAAGTTCTATGGTTTTGTCTTTTCAAATTGGCTCGAGGGAGATGACCCAAGCAATATGAAGAAGGCAAAAACGCCATAGAGGGTACAATTGTTCTGATCTCAGATATGGTAAGCCCAGAATGAGCGTCCCATTGACTGCTAGAAGTACAAATATGCCGGTCGCGAATACAGTAGGCCCTGAAAGGGCGTACTAGTACCGCTAGACACAAATGTTTGGAGACCGCATCCATGAGATGAGATTCCTTTGTTTTGAAAGGTCAAGATTGGATTCATCAAAGAGAGCAGATGGTATTCTGATCCAAATACGGTCTCAGCGATTTTCGCGAGCGCCAGTATTCAGAAGGAAATGAACCATAATTTCTCGGATCTGAATAAAAAAATGACGACTTTTTTTTTTGAAAGGCCAATATTCGGGTTCATTCAAAGAGAGCAAAGGTACTCCAATCTGAATACGGGTTTCAGCGATTTCCGCGAGCGACAGTGCTTAGAAAGGAGAAGACCAAGATTTCTCCAATCTAACCCAAAATGACGGAAGTTTTTTTTTTTTTCAAGATTTTTTTTAAAAAAAATCTTTTTTTTATTTTTTTAAAGAATTTTTTTGAATTTTTTTATTTTTTATTTTAAAATTTTTATTTTTAAAAATTTTTATTTTGAAAAAAATTTATTTAAAAGACGAGGAGAGTACACATAGGCCTTCTAACCCGGTCTTATGACATCTCGATTGATAGAATTGCCCCAAGGTAAGGGTAGGATTACTTAATGAACCCGTTTGGAGGACCCTTGCCTAGAACAGTCAAGCCGTCTCCACACTCTGGACAAGGCTTTTCTTGAATCAACTGTGATCAAAGAACGCAGTTGGTTTAACCTTAGTGATCTATATCTTTTTTTATTTTATTTATTATTATTTTTTTAGATTTTTTAATAACCTCATCGAAGAGAAATGATGGCCCAAAACCTTAGTCGAACAGGCTCAACAGTTATGCACTAACCACGTATTGAACGATAGGAAAGGATCAAGGTTACTAAATTTGTATCCAAACTGAGAATTCTAATTTTTTATTTTTTTTGTTTTTAACATCTTTAATGAACTCATCGAGAGGAAACGATGGCCCACAACCTTAATAGAACAGGCTCAACCATTTTGCAAGCACGATGAACAATAGGAAGATCCAAGTTTCTCAATTTTGAATCCAAACTGAGAAATCTAATTTATTTTTTTAGATCTTTAATAAACTCATCGAAGAGAACGATGTGCCAAAACCTTAGTCGAACAGGCTCAACATTTCTGCAAGCACGATGAACGATAGGAAAGGATCAAGGTTTCTCAATTTTGAATCCAAAATGTGAAATCTCATTTTTTTTATATTTTTTGAAAAGAGAAAGAGTGGAAATAAATTCAAAGAATTAGAAATTTCCAAAAAAATCTCATCTCATTTTTTTTAGATGCAGAATCCAACATAGGCCACCAATCAGAAAGTAGCCAAGGAATCGAGAAACGAAGTATAACATAGAGCAAAAGATATGATATGCAAATTTCATTTCTAGCATCGTGTTCTCAAATGAACGGGTCCCACCGGGTGTGCCAGCTTGATGGACCAGCGTTGTTCTGCCCGGTTCTACCGGGGGTTGGCGGACGTGGGAGTCAGTTTTGGTCCGACCCTTTCGTAACCGGGGGGTAGAGGCGTGCTTCAACATTTTCTTTGTGTGGGTGTGCCAGATTTTCTATTTTACTTGAAGTTGCAAGTGGTGATCCGGAGATCAACCTTCACAAGTAAATAGGAAATCAACTTCTTTCAAGTTTTCCATTGCAACATATATTTTAAGAAAAGAGACATTTTTTTAATTTGCCGTAAAAAGGCGATTTTTTGGCATTTATAGCTGATTTTTGGCGTTTATAGCCGATTTACAATCCTTATCAATAGTGAAAGACAAGAGTTGTGTTTTTTGTCTCTTTTAAAAAATACAAACTACAATGAAAAGCAAGAAAATGAGGATCTAACCTCTCAGAAGATTGTGGGGGACCCGTTCAGATTGACGGTAGCAAGCCATATGTGGACTTCGCCATCATCCATGCAGATGAGAACAGACGATGCTATTGATTCACTTGGCTTGGCTATAACCTCATGTTTTTTAAAGGACAAAGACAAAAGGAGGTCCTATGTTCAATAAAAAAAACTAAGTAGATGGGCTAAAAAGCCACGTCTAAGCCATTGGAGGCAGAAGGAGAAGGCAAGGACTTTGGGGGGGTACCCCCCAAGGGACTTTTGACACCTTGTAGCGGTGGGGCCGGTGCAGAACTTCAGCAGAGTTTTCTCTCTTTCTTTCTCTGGATTTCTGATGCTTTTTCTGTCTGAGTTTCCGGATTTTCTGCAGTCTGTTGTGTGTTTTTTCTTCTTGGAGTGCTCTCCTATTTATAGGCTTTTTTTGTAGCCATTTAGAGGGTTTATAGGCTTTTATTATCATTAAGCCGCATAATGGGAGGAGTTACAAGATTAATTCCTTTATTTTGTAACTCCTTTTTTCTTGGCTTCTGATTGGCCGGAGGAGATTAAGGGCATTTAATCGCCTTTAATCGCCATGATGGGAGGAGTTTCATGGTTTAAATGTCATGAATCTCTGGACTTGTAACTCCCGGATGCTTGCTTCTGATTGGGCCGTTCAAAGAAATGGATTAATGACTGCAATAAAGCCAGTCAATTAATCGCATTAAGTGGTCGCCGAGCAGTTGAAGAGTCGCGGGCCGTGCCGCGTCCTTTGGGATTCTTCTGGCGATGATCAACGATGGATCTTCATATAGATCGACATCAGAAGACCACATGACTTCAGGTATTGGTTGCAACAGCGGGTCAGTGCCATCTGTCCTGTCGATTTCTCGATCGGTCGGGTAGAAAGCACACTTTTTTGGTTGACCGGTTGGCGATCAATGTTGATTTTAATACTCTTGATGATTGACCCGTATTTTTGACGGATGTGAGAGGATTTGGCGTCTCAGAAGTATGAATTTTGAAAATACCAGAGGTCGGATGCTTCGAGTTGCGAAAAAATTACGAAAAAACGGGTTTCTGGGGCCCACCGAGAGATCCCGGGCCCCAGGGTCGTAGGGGCCGGCGACCCTGGGCCCTGCGACCCTGGGCCACCTGCGACCCTGGGGGTTTTGCCCCCCTTTTATCCCGTTTTGTGTCCGTTTTTGCTATTTTTTTATTCTTTTTTCTTCTGTATTTTTCCTTGAAAATTTTGATCATTTATTAGCCTGGTTTCCCTGTGAAAAACCTGATGAGAATCCTTGTATTTTTTTTTTGCAAAGTTTCCCATTTTTCGAGAAAGCCGAAGACTTTGTCGCGCAAAGCTGCCAATTTTCCGTCAGAAGCTGAAAACTGGGACAGACGATGTCAGAATAGTCTGAAATTTGAGGTGAAGCCTCCTGAGCAATAAATAAGACCAACCATAGGATTTTGTTTGAGTTTTGAAGCCGTTTGGGTTCCTATCACTAGTAGACTTGCTTTTGTCGCGATGAAGATGTCGCGGCTTGATGTGCGGTCAACCGATGTCCGATTGACTTGAAATTTGACAGGGAACCTATTGGATTCATTTTAAGATGATCCACAGGCTCTGTCTTGGAAACCATGGTCCTGGGGAGCTTCACCGCCGAGAGGCCTGATTTGGCTTCCGAGGGTTGATGTAGGGTCAAACGTTGTCGGTTTGACTCGGAACTTGATGTGGAGCATTTTGGATGTATTTTAAGACCATCCATAGGCTCTGATCGAAGATTTGGTGTCTCCGATGTTTTCGCCGCTGAGAGCTCATTTTCAGCTACCGGAGAAGCGAAGTTAGGCCAAATGATTTTGAAATGGCCCGAAACTTCTTGTGTACTTCTCTTTGGCTGTCTTGAAGGATCTTACAGTTTTGTTTGATTCTGACAAGATTTGATTTTTTGGAAGTAGCATTGCCTATTTATGGTAGGTTGCGACTTCATGCAGTTTTCTGGCTCTTGAAGAAGCAAAGTGACATTTTTGATGTCAACATGAATTACAACCAATCAAACCAACACTTCATTTTCTAATAGGATTAGTTTAAGAATCAACACTCTGTTTTCTATTAGGATTAGTTTAGGAATTTAGGAACCAACATAACTTAGCCTTTTTGTACCAGTGGATACGATACTCGGTTAACATCTTTATTTTTTCATGTGGAGATAGTAGCGGGGAATAATTTATATTTGCAACCTTGTTTTAGGACGATCATGTATCATACACTTTTTGAAACTAGCTAGTCATTTTTTTACAAAACATTAAAAATGATATTTTTTGAAAAGAAAATACACATGTGACCACCATTTCTCATGTCTATCATTTGGGAATAAACTTTCCCTAAGATGCTGCATAAAATCCATGACACCGTTTGACGATCCCATGATATCACTAGATTTATTCATATCACTAGATTTATTCATTTATGTAACATATACTATTCCAAGGATTTCATGGGACTTGGGATGAAACTATGTTCAGCTCAGCCTGGGTGTTTGAGGAAGTAGGACGACCGATGTGTAGCCGAGTGATGCTTCTATACCATTTAAGATACGCGTCATTGTGTAGGCTAGCATCACCCTTTTCTCTGTAGGTTTTGTTGTCCATCCTTTTTTCCAGACGCCAAAATAGACGGCACGTAGTTTTTCATGTCTATTTTCTCCTGTGGGGATAATTTTAGTTCGCGGATATGGTCTTAAGAAACGGGGGTGGCACAATTTGTTGTAAACCAAATTGTTTCATTACTCTCTCCGGCCAGTGCCGCTCCACAATCCAAAAGCAAATCAATGCGGTGTTGGACAGGAAGAGGTGTACATCTGCATCGTCGATATAGTTCGATATATTTTCATAATCACGGTATGGCAGCCAATTGAACTGGAGGAACATAGAGTAATGAGTTTGTCATATTGAAAAAATAAATTAGCACATAATCACTTAAGTTAACTGAATATAATGCAACCAGTAGCACCGCTACCTGCTTCAACCTAGTGTTTGATTGTTATATAAACAGATATACTCACGGCATCGACTTCCATAATATCCAGATGTCGCCTGGCTTCTTTGACTCTCGTCTGGAAATGATGGGACCATAATCTGTTGTACCATGTTAGGAGAAGAGGAAACTCTACATCCGTGGTCCAATCAGCTCTCCTTCAAATTGTCTGCCAATTGCCATGCGCGAATATGCCCAGACCTGGCCATGAGGTAAAATATTGATGATTACAAGTATAAAATCTTAAAATGGCAAATGAACGCAGGGCTATGTACTGTATTCTTTTACCTGCAGCAGTTTTAGAGGACCCGTTATGTTCTTCATAGCTTTTCTTTTCGCTTGGCAGGTGGCTACTTTTGCATCACCCCTATATAGGTTTGCAAGGCAGGCAGCCCCCCAAGACCACTTCTCAAAACATCTGAATAATTCTAAAATGTTGGCTGGAGCCTTAGTACCCGAAGAGGTCCAAGAAATCTGACCTGCAACGAGACAAAATAGGAAAACATGTGTCCGCCTTATGTCTTGGTCTCTGGGTCTGTTCTTGGGCATTTGACCAAAATTTCCCCTAAGCCAAGTGAACTTAATATGCGTACCATAGCAGTCGTAGTTCACGTCCGGTACAACCCCTAGCAGCTCACCACATACTTGAACCATGGTCAAGGTGTTTGTGAAGGTGCGGCCATTGACTGGGAGACCATCAATGGGGAGGCCATAAATGTAAGCAACATCCTCCAAGGTTACGGTGGCCTCCCCACTGTTGAGGTGGAAGGTATTTGTCTCTGGCCTCCACCGCTCAACCAAGCCAGTTATTAGGCCATGATCGAGTTCAATTTTTTTAATCTTTGCCAGTTGCTCTAGCCCATTCTGGCGAATTAGATCCCACATTCAATCATTGATTTCCCAACTATCATGATTTGGCGTTGGAATGCAACGAAGTGGGCATGCTTCCTACATTTAATAAATGATGCAGTCTATTACATTTGTATTGGCAATATCAATCATCCTTAATGATGTACTACAACTTTCATCCAAAATTATACTCAGCTTGCCGTGCTAGACTCATTCAGAAATATGTCTATCTTGGTTATATAAAACCGATCTATCCAAAGGACCGGGCTGAAGACTCTCCATCTATAATCCTTAGCAACTTTAAAGTTAGCACAACATTCAACTCAAAATTCAAAGAACCCTTAAATGAGGTTAAGAATAGCAACAAACGAAATTGTTTCCAAAAATCTCTAAGAACTTCATTTATGATTTTAATCTAGAAGTTGAGTTTTGTGACTAAAATGGTAACGATATCGTTACCACCATTTATTTTACTCTTTCATTTGTTTTTTAACTAGTAAATAATGAGTCACTTTGTATTGAGATGCATAAACAGTGATAAAGATATAACGACATAATTTCAAAATCATTTTTTCAAAGTATCGTGATAACGATATCGTTAAGTTGGTTGTTAGATTCTTCATCCCTTTTGCATCTCCAACAACAAATTGGCAATAAGTCTATAATGACATGCATAAACTATGTGTACTCTAAGTCTGTAATTGACGATCGTAAAACAATCATACTTTCATGCAGTGACAACCGTACTGTCAATCATACTGTTTTGCATAAACAATCCGGGAAACCAGATGCAATTAACTCCATATCTTTTCTAAGGTCTGTGACCTTACTGGGTCAGTTGGGCCCAATACCCGGCCCATTGACCCGTTTAATTGTTATTATTTTATTTAATTGTATTTTAGATATTTAAGTGGGTTTAGATTATGAGCGAGTTTCTTTTAGCATTAGAATAGTATCTGCGAAGTTCCGTTTGATTCCGAGTTCGTTTGATTATAGCAGGGGGGTAGTTTGCAATTTAGGAAAAATTGTGTGTTTTTCCAAAATATTCCAAACGCCGTGATTTTTGGGTTCGTTGGAAAGGTCTCGTCGTTCTAATGACTTTTGTCTCTTGACTCATCGCGATCCGGCGATCAGAAACCTTTCAAGTGGTCCATTCTGTCACCGGACCCACTTAAATGGCGATTCAGTCTTTTTCTTCCTATCGTCTTATTAAACGATAGTTTAACCCTATTTTCAATTTTTATTCTCTGCAACAAAAGAGAGAACTGCAGCCCTTCTTCTTCTTCTCCCTTTCTCAAGCCAGATCTCAACCCTAAAAGACCCCATTCGGAAATCCGATCCGCTAGAATTCATCTTTGCGATCTCCTCTTGCTTCCGGTATCAATCTGGTAAGGTTTCCGATAACTTCATCTTTTTCTATTATCTTCCTTTTGGTTAGATTTAGGTTAGATCTTAATTCTTTTCCTTCTTATCTTCTTCTTGGCTTCCTAGTTTGCGTTTTATCGGGTTAGATCGTGGATTTCGGAGTAGAAAAGTTTCTCCTCGAATTTCACCCAATTCCAATCTTCTTCTTGGTTGAGGTAGGTAGATCTGCAATTCATATATATGCATGTATGCTTGTTTTCAATTGATTGGCTATGTTTCTTGTAGATTCCCCTTTTATTCCAAGCATGTTTCTTGTTGATTTGGGATTTATATGTTAGGTTAGATATTTGGGTAATTGGAATGAAATGGATAAATATATGATCATAGGTTGTTTAGAATTATTTATTGATTCAATGGAATGGAATGGAATGTATGGAATGAATTGTTGGGAGAGCAGGAGGCTCTGTTTATGCAGGCTGTAGCCTCTGGAAAGGTTTGGGAATGGAGAAAAATGAATGGGGAAGGAAGAGTTCAGAAATGGCCTGAACCTGTACGAGTTCCGTACTGTCGGTTCACTCGTCGGTTAGTGTCGGTCAGCCGACAGTACGGTGTCGGTCAGCTGAACACCATTTCAGTCAGAAAACTCGAGAGCAAGTTTTGACCTGATTTTGTACAGTCGGTCAACTCTAGGTTCGAACGTCGGTTAGCCGACTGATTCGGTCAGCCGACACCAAAACTTCGGTCAGCCGATATTGACCTCGGTTCCAAAACCAGAGAGTAGAAATTTGTTTCTGTTCCGTCGGTTAGCCCTCGGTTCGTGTCGATCAACCGATACCATCACGTCGGTCAACCGATACCATCATGAGGGTCAGCCGAAATTGGCCATTTCACTTGTCTTTTTCCGGACTAAAACTGAAACCTAGGATTGGGACTTAGATGCTGGAAACCTCTAATTTACTATAACATGACCATAACTAGGATTGAAATCGAATCACGTGGTTTGGTGTGAATTCGATGGGTTGTCTAGGTATTCGTGTATTATGCGTGATGTAACCGAATGCATATGGAGTTGGGTTGAACGATGCCTAATATGATTGTACACCAAGGAATTCTCTAGAAGTATCATTGATCCAATTTCCATATGTACTCCGTTAGAATACGTAGGATACAAGGATGACACCACTGGCCTAGGATTGGATTGTAATTCTTCCTTGACTTGTGACCTGTATCTGTTGATAACATTCCTTGTACACTCTTGGCAAAAAACACATAATCAATTATGAGACATTAATTCTTATAGAATTTAGGACTTGAACCTGACTTAGAGTGTACCTTAGGAAACCGTGTCTTGTTTGATGAATATGACTGGCTAGTAATGGAAAAGGGATTATCACGTGGCTTGCTTGACTTGTATTATTTTGGAGAAGATAATCCCTAGAATCTTGTCTTGTACATAAAACTAGCAGACTTGCGTGTCTTGTTGTTCTTGTGTCAGAACCACTTTGTATTATTTGCATATCATGGCCATCTGCAGTTTGGGGTTTAATAACGAATCGGTTACTCGGTTGTCGGGGTGGGCAGTCGGCGTAGGACGGCGTCCATGACGTTGAATAGCTGGGAGCGAGCTAGGACCGTGTTGCTATTCCCAG
The DNA here is from genome assembly GCA_012931725.1 of Litsea cubeba. NCBI lineage: Eukaryota > Viridiplantae > Streptophyta > Magnoliopsida > Laurales > Lauraceae > Litsea > Litsea cubeba. The sequence continues at coordinate 36,670,356 of CM022949.1, forward strand.
GACAGGGAGCTAGGATTCCACTGGAGCCGGACTTTGGTATCAGTAGTCCAAGGGGATTGTTAATGGTACCCCGGGAGGTGGTTTTGGACATCCTCGGAGTCTCCCTCTTGCTTGTTCTTGTTTTGCATTTGCATGGATAGTGGTTATTGTTAGATGGTTGGTTGCTAGGATTCTTGTTATTGTTTCTATATATTAATCTCACTTTATGCCTAGCCTCGCATTCTTGTATTCATATGATCTTACCTGTCATTATTCTACACTTGATGTATGTTGTGTTTATTATGTTTTGTATATCTATTGCTCAACATGTCGTTGACTCTGTTCCTTGGTGTGCGGACACATCAGGTGACTTCTACTTTGAGGAGCAGGCCGGTGAGGAGATCCCGAGGATCTCCAACCAGCTGAGGAGGGACGAGAGTGGCGTGCCGATGACGTAGAGTAGCGTCATCACCTCCTGGCATGAGAGAGATACATGGGGATTCATTTATTTTATGCTTTTATTCATTTTATTTCTCTCGTCGAACCTTTATATTACATTGACTTCTGATTCTTTGATTGGCCTTGTATCTAGGGATGGCCAATGTAATAAATAACTTGATTCTTAGTTTTATTTTTATTCTTTCTTGCAACCTTAATTTAATGAGAATTATTATCCATTGCTTAAGATTCCATATGCCTAGAGTTCTATGAACTCAATGTTTATTGTATTAAAGGAGGTTTAAAATATTTTATCCTCACCGTGGACTACGATCCGTGGGCCCAAAGGACAAAAATTTTAATTAGTCCTAAAATTCACTCTCCGGATCCGGTCATTTCTTTAATCGGGTTCGGGGGACGTGACATCTTTCATGAGCTCATGAGTCCGTGACAAGACAAGAAAGTATGGTTTTAGGTTGCAGACACCACAGATTCTGTGAGCATTGGTAAGCCATCTTACTTGGCCCGTATCTAAACCTACCTGTCCAAGATCAATCTTGGGGTTGGGGTTGGGGGGGGGGGGGGGGGGGTTGGGTGGGTAAGGGGGAGAGCGAGTCGTGTCCTCTCCATGTCCTCAAAAATTCTTATATTCACAAGTGAGTGAGACTTGACTGAGGCACCAAGCTGGAAGTTTAAAAAAAATTGAATTACATAGGCACTCTACAAAGGAATAGATAAGAGTCATGGTTGGAAAACTCTCTGAGTTGACTCTTGACTCACCCGAGTCATCTCGTTTTGACGAAGGACCGAGTCAAATATAGGGGAGATTCGGCCGAGTCACCTCAGTTTAGTAAGTCATTTACATTTGAACCATTTGATAGGTAGATCTTATTTAAAAAAGTTAATATTTACTTTTAAGTAAGTACGTGCGAGTCAACAATTTAAAAATGATGATTGGAATGTAATTTGAAACTTATATTTGATATTTTACATTCAATACTTGGACTAAACATATATGTATTATGCAATTTTTTTATTATAATATTTTCCTTGTATATTTAAATTTATTAATTTGAATTTATTATCATGAATGTATGTAAATAAATGTATACTTATATTTTTTAAGTATTTAATCTATTTTTAAAATAATCTTCAAATTATTTTAAAAAAAGACCTGACTTTCTCGAGTCACCGCGTTGACTCTATCCGAGTCAATTTTTTTGCATTGGACGAGTCGAGTCCAAGTCCCGGGTTTTCCAACCTTGATAAGAATCCACCGTGGTGATAACTACAACATTCTTTCCTTCTTATATTTAGGTCACGTTTGGCAACTAAATCTTTAAGGAAAAGATTTTTGATTTACCTAAAGTTGTTGTAAATTCATGTTTGGCAATTGTAAATTCCTGAGGATTTTGACGAATGAAAATCTTCATTTGTTAGGTTTTTCAGATCCGTTTACCCCCCATAAGATTTGAAAATCCTTATTTAAGTGGATTTGCATACCGAACTCTATTTTCTCAGCTATATGCATCGATACACCCTAATATCAATGTGAAATCCCCAACTATACAAATCTCCATCGATGAATCTTTGTTCTAGTGGTAGTGAAGAATCATCAGATTTATGGATTCCTCACCTGTTACCAAACACGCTCTTAAAGTAGGGAGTAAACTCATATGCTCAATCCTACTGCATGGCATCAACTCCTATTGAAATGAGATTTGATAAATCTAAGAGGGAGAGCATATTCATTTTGAGCAGTTTGAATTGTCAATAAATAAGCTTCATTATAACTTATGCATCTCTTGAGTTCGAGCAGCACGCGCATAAAGCTTGTATGGTATAGAAGACGGTGGGTCAAATTCTCCATCTCATACGTATTTAAAATTGGTGTCTCCCTTTTTTCTTTCAAGTATGCTTTGCTGAGGACGATGAAGAAAGGTTTAAGAAGTGGCATAAGCTTAAGTATTATGTTGACAGGATTCTGGAAGAGAGTGGAGTTGGTAATTATTCAGTTCATTTCATTATTGTAAATACTTGGGACATGCATGTTGGCAAATGACAAATGAAGAATAAATGTGAGAAGGGGTGTTAATTAGTGGATGATAAGGGTCAACAGCTGCACCATGCCCACTTTAAGTTAATTGGGCTAGAACCTTAGATTTTAGTAGTCGGTTGGGCCTGAATTGAAAATTCGGACTGACTTAATATTTCGGCTAAGCTTAATTGAGTGAGCTCGGCCTAACGTAACTGTTGACACCAAAAATGTCACTTTGCCTCTTCAAGATCCAAAGAGCTACATAAAGTCGTAACCTGCCATAAATAGGCAATGCTACTTCCAAAAAATCAAATCTTGTCAGAATCAAACAAAACTGCAAGATCCTTCAAGACAGCCAAAAGAGGAGTACACAAGAAGTTTCGGGCCATTTCAAAATCATTTGGCCTAACTTCGCTTCTCCGACAGCCGAAAAGGAACTCTCGGCGGCGAAAGCATCGGAGACACCAAATCTCGATCAGAGCCGATGGATGGTCTCAAAATACATCCAAAAGGCTCTACGTCAAGTTCCGAGTCAAACCGACAATGTTTGACCCTACATCAACCCTCGAACAGCTAAATCAAGCCTCTCGACAGCAAGAACCGCCGAGGCCATCACTCATCAGATAGAGCACATGGGCAGCTTCAAAATGCTTACAAAGGGCTGCACGTCAAATTTCAGGTCATTAATTTCGACAACATTTGACCACAGTTTGACGCTCGGAAGCCAAATCAGGCCTCTCGGAGGCAAAGCTCTCCGGCACCATGGTTTCCAAGACAGAGCCTATGGATCATCTTAAAATGACTCCAATGGGTTCCCTGTCAAATTTCAAGTTAATCGGACATCGGTTGACCGCACATCAAACCGCGACATCTTCATCGCGACAAAAGCGAGTCTACTGGTGATAGGACCTCAAACGGTTTCAAAACTCAAACAAAATCCTATGTTGGTCTTATTTATTGCTCAGGAGACTTCACACCAAATTTCAGGTCATTCCGACATCGTTTGACCCAGTTCAGCTTCTGACGGAAAATCGGCAGCTCTGCGCGACAAAGTCTTCGGCCATCTCAAGAAATTAGAAACTTTGCAAAATAAAATGCAAGGATTCTCATCACATTTCCTACAGGGAAATCAGGCCAATAAATGGTCAAAAATGTCAAGGAAAAATACAGAAGAAAAAAAGAATCGAAAAACAGTAAAAACGGACACAAAACGGGATAAAAAGGGGAAAAAACCCCCCAGGGTCGCTGGCCCAAGGTCACAGGCCCCTGCGACCCTGGAGCCCGGGATCGCCGGGAAGGCCCCGGAAACCCCGGTTTTCGCCATTTTTGATGGACCGCGCCCCAATGCTCGAGTTCCTACCGAGGTCGGCGGACGTGGGAGTCCGTTTGGTTCCGACCCTTTCGTAACCGGGGGGCAGGGGGCGTGCATCAACATTTCTTTTTTTTTTTTGTGGGTGTGCCAGATTTTCTATTTTTACTTGGAATTGCAAGTGGTGATCCGGAGATCAACCTTCGCAAGTAAAAAGGAAATCAACTTCTTTCAAGTTTTCCATTGCACATATATTTAAGAAAAGAGACATTTTTCTTGGTTTGCCGTGAAAGGCGATTTTTTTGGCATTTATAGCTGATTTTGGCGTTTATAGCCGATTTTTGGCGTTTATAGCCGATTTTGGCGTTTATAGCCGATTTACAATCCTTATCAATAATGAAAGACAAGATTTGTGATTTTTGTCTCTTTTGAAAAAATACAAACTACAATGAAAAGCAAGAAAAGGAGGATCTAACTTCTCAGGAGATTGTGGGGGACCCGTTTAGATTGACGGTCGCAAGCCATATGTGGGCTTCGCCGTCATCCATGCAGATGAGAACAGAGGATGCTATTGATTCGCTTGGCTTGGCTATAACCTCAGGTTTTTAGAGGACAAAGACCAAAAGAAGGTCCTATATCCAATAAAAAGCCGAGTAGACGGGCTGAAAAGCCACATCTAAGCCATTGGAGGCAGGAGGAGAAGACAAGGACCTTGGGGGGGGGGGTACCCCCCAAGGGACTTTTGTCACCTTGTTGCGGTGGCCGGTATAGAACTTCCGCAGAGTTTTCTCCCTTTTTCCTTTCTCTGGATTTCTGTGCTTCTGTCTGTCTGTGTGTTTGTGCTTTTTTCTGATGTTCTGTCACTATCCTTTCTTCTTGGAGAGCTCTCCTATTTATAGGCTTTTTGGTAGCCATTTAGGTGGGTTTATGGGCTTTTATTGTCATAAAGCTGCATAATGGGAGGAGTTACAAAATTGAATTATTTATTTTGTAACTCCTTTTTCTTGGCTTCTGATTGGCCGGAGGAGATTGAGGGCATTTAATCGCCTTTAATCGCCATGATGGGAGGAGTTTCATGGGTTAAATGCCATGAATCTCTTGTCTTGTAACTCCCGAATGCTTGCTTCTGATTGGGCCGTCCAAAGAAATGGATTAATGACTCTAATAAAGTTAGTCAATTAATCGCATTAAGTGGTCGCCGAGCAGCTGAAGAGTCGCGGGCCGTGCCACGTCTTTTGGGATTCTTCTGTCGATGATCATCGATGGATCTTCATGTAGATCGACATCAGATGACCATGTAATTTCAGGTGTTTGTTGCCAAAAAGCGGGTCGGTGCCATCTGTCCTGTCGATTTCTCGATCGGTCGGGTAGAAAGCACACTTTTTTTGGTTGACCGGGTGGCGATCAATATTGTTTTCGATACTCTTGATGATTGACCCGTGTTTTGGACGGATGTCAGAGGACTTGGTGTCTCAAAAGCATGAATTTTGGAAAGTACCAGAGGTTGGGCTCTTCGAATCGCGAAAAAATGGCGAAAACCGGGGTTTCCGGGGCCTTCCCGGCGACCCCGGGTTCCAAGGTCGCCGGCGACCCTGGCCCAGGGTCGCAGGGGTCTGCGACCCTGGGGGGGTTTTCCCCCTTTTGTGTCCCGTTTTGTGTCCGTTTTTGCTGTTTTTCGATTCTTTTTTCTCCTGTACTTTTCCTTGACATTTTGACCATTTATTGGCCTGATTTCTTTGTAGGAAACCTGATGAGAATCCTTGCATTTTTTTATTTTTGCAAAGTTTCCAATTTCCTGAGAAAGCCGAAGACTTTGTCGTGCAGAGCTGCCGATTTTCCGTCAGAAGCTGAAACTGGGTCAAACGATGTCGGAATGACCTGAAATTTGGTGTGAAGCCTCCTGAGCAATAAATAAGACCAACCATAGGCTTTTGTTTGAGTTTTGAAGCCGTTTGGGGTCCTATCACCAGTAGACTTGCTTTTTGTCGCGATGAAGATGTCGCGGTTTGATGTGCGGTCAACTGATGTCCGATTGACTTGAAATTTGACAGGGAACCTATTGGAGTCATTTTAAGATGATCCGTAGGCTCTGTCTTGGAAACCATGGTCCCGGAGAGCTTTGCCGCCGAGAGGCCTGATTTGGCTTCCGAGCGTCAAACTATGGTCAAATGTTGTGGAAATGACCTGAAATTTGACGTGTAGCCCTTTATAAGCATTTTGAAGCCGTCCATGTGCTCTATCTGATGAGTAATGGCCTCAGTGGTTCTCGCCGCCGAGAGGCTTGATTTAGCTGTTCGAGGGTTGATGTAGGGTCAAACGTTGTCGGTTTGACTCGGAACTTGATGTGGAGCCTTTTGGAAGTATTTTGAGACTATCCATCGGCCCTGATCGAAGATTTGGTGTCTCCGATGCTTTTGCCGCCGAGAGCTCCTTTTCAGCTGTCGGAGAAGCGAAGTTAGGCCAAATGATTTTGAAATGGCCCGAAACTTCTTGTATACTCCTCTTTTGGCTGTCTTGAAGAATCTTCCAGTTTTTGTTTGATTCTGACAAGATTTGATTTTTGGAAGCAGCATTGCCTATTTATGGCAGGTTGCGACTTCATGTAGCTCTTTGGATCTTGAAGAGGCAAAGTGACATTTTTGGTGTCAACAAATGCCCCCTCGAGGTACAGCGACGAGTTGCTTAACTTTTGTAGTCGATGTGCCTCGAAGAGATTTTCGAAGGAGAGCCTGTGACTTGACCAAGAGTCTTTGAGCAGTCTTTCTTTTTGGTATTTGTAGCCTTTTGAACTTCCAGGGGAATTTTATGGTAGTGAAAAGGATCACGTACCATCTCGAGGCAAAGTTTTGAAGATGACATCAGGGATGTGGATATGGATTTTGACCTTGTGACCTAACAGGCTATATGTGGCAGGTTAGGGGGTCGGGTTTGGTTTTGATCGTGTGACCCAACAAGCTGTATGTGGAATGTTGGGGGATCAATTTTGGTTTTGATCTTGTGACCTAACGGGCTGTATGTGGCAAGTTAGGGGATCAGGTTTTGGTTTTTGGTTTTTGTGGAATGTCAATTTCAAGATTTTGGCTCAATTTGGTAGATGAGGCTGGATGGTTTGATTTTTGGAAGCTCATGGGGCTTGGAATTTTCTTTGTATGGTCCAATCAACTCAAAAGAGGCATGGAACCATTTTTGTATGCTCTTGGTAAGAGGGATTTCTCTTTGACTAAAAACCCAATTTTTTTTTTTTTTTTTGTGTGCGTAGGTGGTCAAACCTGGCTCATATGGGCTAACCCATGGGACCTTAAGCTTTTGAAATGGCTTAGATCTCATATGGTGTCATTTTTGTAAAGAATATCCAAAAATATCTTGTTTGGATAGAGAATTTCTAAGAATATCTTTACTTGGAGAAAATCTCTCATGATCCCTTTATTTTAGGATAGGATATCTCAAGGTATCTTTCTTTTGGGAAAGAATCCGTCATCGATTTCTTTTTGGGAGAAAATCCTTCAAGATATCTTTCTTTTGGGAAAGAATCTTTCTAATCTCTTTCTTTTGGTAAGGTTACTAATTAGTAACACTTACCTCTTTCTTCTTTCCTTCTTTGGTTTGCTCTCCTCTATAAAAGCAAGGAGAAGGTTGGATCTCTTGCACTTATTACTTTCTTTTGCAATAATCTCAAGAGGGCTTCAAGACCAAGAGTTCTTCTTCTTCAAGATCTTCAAGACTTTTCTTCTTCTTCTCCATCAATGGCTTCAAGTAAGTTCCCTTTTTTTTCAAGAAAACTCTATTGTAGGAAAAATAAAGTTCTTTCTTTTTTTTTTGTTTCTTTTTCTTTTCTTCTTTCTTTTTTTTCTTCACGTGTTTGCTTCTTCTTTTTTTCACGTTTTCTTTCTTTTTTTTTATTTTTTTTTCTTCTTTTTTTTGTTTTGTTTTTTTTTTGTTGTTTGTGGGCCGTACGGACAGATTTGTACGGATCTGGCCGTACGGCCACGTGGCCTGTGGGCCATCTCCTTTTTTTTTCTTTCTTTTTTTTTTTTGTTTTCTTTCCCTCCTTTTTTTTTTTGAGAAAGTTTCTTTTCTTTTCTTTTTTGTTTTCTTTCCCCTTATTTTTTTTTGAGAAAGTTTCTTTTCCTTTTTTTTTTTGGCTCATCATGATAATGCCCCTCTTTTTTTTTTTTTTTTGGCAAACCTAGATGTTCATGCATGCCTTTAATTTGTAAATTAAATTTGTAGCATGATGTGATAGCATACCTGAAAGTTTTCGCAAATTTGGGAATTTGGAGCTCGCAGTGATGTTGAGCCCTTCCTGATTTTGCGGAGACTTTGAGGTTTCGAAAGTTTGGAGTTTCGGAGCTCGCAGCGATGTTGAGCCCATCTTCAAACTTTCTATTTCTTTCGGGATAGTTCCTTTTCTTCGGAATTGCCCCGTCATCATGTCAAAATTTCGCTAGATTTTTTTTTAGCGAGATTCTGTCATTTTGATGTTTGATCTTTTTCTTTTCCATCCTTTTCAGGTGGTTCCTCCAGAGCGAACAAGGGTAAAGAGCCTGCTACAAGCGTACCTCGTCGATCTTCTAGATCTTCTAATCCGGCCGTTCAGCAGGCTTTTGAGAAGGTCCAGTATGTTGAGAGAAATCTGGAAGAGTGCGACTCCCTCAACAGAGATGAGATGAGGCAGCGACTGATCGCTCTCAAGGGAGAGGAGTTCTATAAGATCATGGTAAGCAGTCGTCCATGGGTGATGGAAGATCAGAGCGTTTTGCCCAAGCCTACCTTCTTCTTTGGTGATGCAGTCCCTGATGACATGACATACCAGAGGAGATGTTTTCAGTTTTTTTTCACAGCAGATGGTGAGAAGAAGACTGTTGCTACCCCGGTCGACGTTTGATCGCACCGTCTCGATTCTGAGCCTTGCCCCCACGTGCCCTAAGAGGGAAGATCCCCCAAGTTGGGTGAGAAGGACAAACGTAATCAAGACCGGGGTTTTTGTTGGCGGTTCTCCTGGATATACGGAGAGGTCGCCTGTTGACATGGACCTGTTGATGCCATCCAGCGGCTACCAGGGCTCTGATTATCCGTCGGTCGATTTGTGACCGGTGGGCCTTGGTATTTCAGTGGTGATGGCAGCAATTGGATCAAGCCTTTTCGACTTCGAGGCCGTTTCAATGCTGACTCCGAGTGGAAGTCGTGGACTGATCGCGTCCTGCTGATTGGTGGCGCCGTTTTGAAGAAAGCCGGGATTTTTGATGCGGTCCGCGCCTTTAGGGAGACCGTGATCTTTTCTGATGAGGCCTTCATGGCTATGCTGGAATCATTCCTCGCACAAACCAATACCTTCGTTGTGACGAATGGTGAGATTGGTTTTTCTTTGAAGGAGCTGAGCGCCATTACCGGATTGCCCATCCTCGGCAAACTCTATGAGGAGTTTATGCCGATTGATAGCGTCCTCGAGGGGCAGTATGAGGAGTTCAGGCTTCTGTACTTTCAGCTCGTCGCCTTCTATGATTTTTTGAAGGAGAAGGAGGGTTTGAAAGTTAGATCCAGCAGTTGGAAGAGTTTTAGCTCTTCATTCCCCAACTTTTTTGATAGCAGGGAGTCTTCTGATAGCGTGACCCAGGAAGCCGGAGCTCAGGATCCAAGTTCAAAGAAGATCTTGGCCATGCAAGAAGAGTTGAGAGATTTCTGTGCGAGTACGAACGCCATATGTCCTGACATTGCACTGTGGAGAGATCTCGCTGTTTACCTCACTTATTGGCTTGGTGAGGCTGTTTTTGCTGGAGGAGATGGAACGCACATCAGGCCGCATTGTATTTTTCCGGCTTGTCATATGGTGTTTTGGAGAGCAGCTTGCTTTGGTGCCAGCTCTTTACTCCTACTTGTGTACCGAACTGCAGGCTGCTGCTTTTTGGTTCGGCTTGGGCTTCCCATGAATAGGGTATTTTCAGCCCATATCTTTTATTCGTGGTATGTATACCACTGTCCTGGCTTCCATCGGCTGGGTGCTGCACAGGATGATGATCCTCTGATGATTCGACTGGCTATGGGCAAAGCCGTTTCCGAATCACTTTTGTTTGCCCGCATGAGGATCCGACGGTTCAGGGACGTCGAGATGGGGTAGTCTTCAGTGAAGCTTTCTCCGGAGTTGCGGAAGAAGGCTTTTGATTTTGGTGCCTCCCGAGACTCTACCAGGGCGGGGTCGGGAAGGCATTATTCCTTGACAAATGCAGAGAGAGAGTGGCTTTTCAGCATACGTGTCGGCACGATGGTGTACCGCAGACATCTTTTCGTCGACATCCAGCCGTATGTACCTTCTCGCTTTGCTTTGCAGCTGGGCTTTTCTCAAGGCGTTGTTAGAGCGCCTTCAAGCATGGTAAAGCGCTTTGGAGGCTTACAAGACGGGAGAAATGCATGGGCTTTCTATAGTGTTGAAGACACTACAGCCATGATTTCTTATCCTGTGTTGCTGACTTCCCGGACTGCCGGTTTTGCGAAGTGGTTCGCGGAGAGCTTTTCGGCATATCGGGGGCTTTCCAAGAAGGAGCTTGATGTGAAGCTGGCATCTGGAAAGGGACTTGGAAAGTCGGATGGCATCCGGCGAGAGGAAGTTTGGGCCTTCCTTTCTGGAGAGAAGCACAAGATAGGCTTCCTCGGTGACCAGGGCGTCATTGGTTCTGAAGCTGTTCGAGAAATACCTAATGAGGCTTTGGAGCAGCTAGAACAGGAGGAAGCCGAACTTGGCGCTTGGATGCAAGTGGCACAGAGGCAAGCTTCCGTGGAGTCTACTGGCAAGAGCAGACCATCCAGTGAGGAGTCAAGTGGGAAACCTGACTCTGACAGCGGGGCAGGTTCTTCTAAGAAGAGAACCCGCCGGAGTAAGAGGGGGAGGAGTCATCATCGCAGCAAGGGGCAGCATGAGGACTCTCCTGACTTGGAAGTTCCTCTTACTATCAATGAGGATGTGCCAGTGGATGCTGACGAGCCTCCAGAGAAGAGAAGCCGAGAAGAAGAGACCGTCGGTGAAGGTATGATTCTTCCTTTTCTCTTTCCATTTCTTTTCATGGGATTTTTTTTTCATGTTATGATTTGCTTCTTGTTTTCTGCTTTTTATTTTTTTTTTAGCAGAGGAAGACTTGGTGATGCCTGAGGTCCCAACCGATGAGGTGGTGATGGATCCTGTTGAGGCACCTGAAGAAGAACCGAGGGGCTCTGGAGTGATTCCAGAGTCTCCAATTGGTATGACTTCTTTTTTTTTTTTTTTGTCTGTGACTTGTTTGCTAACACATTTTTTTTTTTGCCAGCTGACTTGCCACAGGATTCCGATGACTTTGAACCATCGATGGACGCAAATGTTGATGATGCTTCCGATGAGTTCATGGAGGATGAAAATGTTCCGCCAGTCGTCGAAGAAGGTATTTTGTAGTTATAACTCTGATAATGATTTTTAAACAGGGTCATATTCATACCTTTTTGTGTTTCCTTTGCAGGTTTTGAAGTGGCAGAGGAGGATCCGTCGTTTCCAGAGCAAGGGATGCCAGAGGTTAATCCAGAGGTAGAGACTCCTGGGACCAATTCTGACAATGTTGAGGAGATTCCTCGCGCTGAGATTCCTTCCCGAGCAGGAGCTGCTTCAACTGGAAAGAGTTTTACTCTTTCAACAGATGATGACATGAGCAGCCGACCAACGGAGTTGGGCGAATCTTCAGGTGGGCCATCTCTTCTTTTTGCGAAGACAGTGGTGGTGCGAGTTCTGAGCTCTTGGATTGAGACTCTCTTTTCTGGGCACTTGGAAGCCGGATTTAGCATGATCCAGCATGTGCGTGAGATTCTCGGTGATGCTGAAGAAGCTGGTCTGGATGTCACATATGCCAGGGCGATTGTTAATAGGATCATTGAGCTGGGGTGACAAGTGGTTTGAGACCATGGGTTTTCCTGACGATCAGTTCTTCAAGGAGATGTTCCTGGACCCTGCGGATAAGGCTCAATCTGGATGAGGCTACAGAAAGCAAGAAGCAGGCAGTCCGAGAGAGGAACTTAGAAGAGATAACCATCATTAGGCTGACACATGATCTTAACATCCTTGATAGGGAGGTCGATGAGGCCAGGAAACGTCTCGAGCATCTGCAGGCACAAGTCGCTGCCAAGTGGACTGAAATAACAGAGGCTCGTGAAAGGGAGACTGCTCTAATTCATCGAGTTGCGGATGCCAATCGAGTTCTCAAAAGGAAGTCTGATGAGGACAAGCAATGGAAAACCGCTCGAGGGAAGCTTCCCAGTGCAGAAGAAGGGTTACAGCCCACCCCAGCATCTCATGGCAGGTTCTTGAAGAAGCGTGCCTTGGAATCTTGAAGAAGCGTGCCTTGGAATCCTTGACGGATGAGGCCAAAAGCTTACTTAAGGAGCTGAACTCTTGGCTGGAGACCATTTTTGATTGAGCTCCTGTATATTTTTTATAACAGAAACTATCCTTCTTTTTTTTGGTACCACTTGTATTTTTTTGGTACTTTTTTTTTGTAGTGCTTGTGAACACTTTCTTTTTTTTGGTACCACATGTATTTTTTGGTACTCTTTTTTTTTTTTTTTGTTATCCCTACGCTCACTTGAATCTTTTTGTGATAAAAGTAATTGCTAAATGGGATGCTCTTTTTTTTTTTGTTATCCCTACGCTCACTTGAATCTATTTGTGATAAAAGTAATTGCTAAATGGGATTTGATCAAAAGGTTGTCATTTTGTGAAAACCTTTTGTCAAGTAATTGTTTTGGCATGAAAGCCAGGTTTTGTTTGTGGCATGGAAGCCAATTTTGGCATGAGAGCCAGCTTTTCTTGTGGCATTGATAGCCGAGTTTTTTTTTTTTTTTTTGGTGGCATCTATTGCCAGTTTTGGTGGCATTGATAGCCGAATTTGTTTTGGTGGCATTGATAGCCGGTTTGTTTTGTGGCATCTATAGCCGGTTTTTGGTGGCATTGATAGCCTGTTTTGTTTTGGTGGCACTGATAGCCGTTTTTTTTTTTTTTTTGAAATCCAAGTTTTTTGTTTGTGGCATTGATAGCCGGTTTTGTTTTGGTGGCATTGATAGCCGGTTTGTGGCATTTATAGCCGGTTTGTGGCATTTATAGCCTATTTTGATGGCATTTATAGCCGGTTTGGTTTTCAAAAAATGCAAGTATCGACTAAAAGTCGCCTCCCTGCTGAATGTTCTTGCAAGTATCGATGGAATGTCGCATCCTTGCTCATTCGGTTGCGAGTATCGATGGAATGTCGCATCCTTGCGGATTTGGGTGCAAGTATCGATGGAATGTCGCATCCTTGCTTTTCAAAAATTTTGGTTTTGCGGGTACTGACTTGATGTCGTTTCCCCACGATTTTTGAAATTTGTGGTTTTCTCGAACCTTTGGGTTATGGATATCAACTGAAATGTTGCGTCTCCACAGTTTTTTAGGTTTTTTCGAACCTTTGAAATTTGGGTTGTGGATATCAACTGAAATGTTGCATCTCCACAGTTTTGGATTTTGCAAGTACCGACGAAATGTCGCTTCCCTGCGATTTTGGAAGTGTCGAACGTGGTTCGTTTGCTTCCGATTTGTGCGAGTATTGACTAAGCGTCGCTTCCTCGCGGTTTTTGAAAGACCATTTTTTTTTTGTTTAAAGACACGAGGGTCATAAGTTTTGACCTAAAACCATTTTGGCGGTAAAAGGCAGGGTGGACTAGGGTGGAAATCCCTGAATCTGGATTTTGTTTCAAACCATGAATTTTGGGTTCAAAGGTTGAAAATTTTGGTCAAGTTAGGGAAAGGTTCCTAAACTTGGATATATTTTTTTTGAACAATGAAACGATGAAAGTAAGCATTGTTTTAGATTTCTAGAAATTTCAACATTTGATATGAAAATTCTAAAAAAAAGGGTGGGTTTAGCGAGCGTGTACCTGGAAACCGGTTTTGGCCGTACAGGCATTGCTCTTACCCAGTTGGGTAAGTCTTCAAGGGTAGTACCGCTTTAAGAACTTGCCGTTGATGGGCAGCATACATCTGTCACCTTCCATGTTTAGGAGTGCGTATGCGCCGTTGGAGAAAACCTTGTCGATGACGTAGGGTCCCTCCCATTTGGGCTCAAATTTGCCTTTGGACTTGTGAGCGAAGACCATTGGTCTTTTTACCGCAAAAGAACCAAGTCACTCTTTTTGTAGGCGCGTTGCCTGACCTTTTTATCGAAAGATCCTGCCATACGTGCTTGGTAAAGTTCAATGCTTTGTTGAGCTTCGAGCCGTTTTCTCATCGAGGTTGTCCAGCTCATGGAGTCGCAATTTGACATTGCTTTCTTGAGTCATGTCATTTTGCAAGGATACCCTCAAGGAAGGAATTTGTACTTCCAAGGGCACGACAGCTTCGCATCCATAGACCAAGGAGAATGGTGTGCTATGGGTTGGTCCTCGAACGGTGGTTCGATAGGCCCACAAAGCTTCGGACATTTTGTTGCTCCAGTCTCTTTTGTGACTAGAGACCATTTTTTTGAGGATTTTGCAGAGTGTCTTGTTGAAAGCTTCTGCTAACCCGTTTGCTGCCGGATTGTATGGAGTCGAAGGACAGCTTTGGATTTTGTATTTGTCGCAGAACCTGTAGAATCGATGATCCCGGAACTGTGGTCCGTTATCATGGACGAATCTTTTGGGTATGCCGAAATGACAAATGATGTTGGTGCGTAGGAACTGAAGGACTGATGAGGTCTTCATTTCGTTAAACGCAAATGCTTCTGACCACTTGGAGAAGTAATCCGTAGCGGCGAAGATGAAGCGATGACCTTTGCTTGAATGGGGAGAAATAGGACCTATGATGTCCATACCCCAGGCTTCGAAAGGCCATGAGATCGCTGTAGGATGCAGCCATTCTGGAGGCATGTGAATGTAATCTCCATGAACTTGGCATTGTTGGCAGCGCTTAGCAAATTGCATTGCGTCAGCTACCATGGTAGGCCAGTAATATCCTAACCTTTTTATCTGATCATAGAGCTTAGGTCCCGCCTGATGAGCTCCACAAAGACCAGCATGAACTTCTTTGAGTGTTTCTTCAGCCTCTTGTTGTGACAAGCAGCGTAGAAGTACTCCGTTGAAGGATTTCCTGTAAAGGATTTTTGAAGGAATATCCAAATGGAAGCTTGGGGTTCGCCTTTGGATGCTTACCCGTTCTTCTGGATCTTCAGGTAGGATTCCGAACATAATGTAATCAATGAACGGATCCCTCCAGTCGCCGATTGAAGTTTGAAAGATTGAAATCCGACTTCCGACCATTTGGTGGCATTCAGCAACTGCTTGGTGTGTGTTAAGACGAGGAAGGATTCTCCTTTCGTACACTGTGATTTGCATGTTTTCCCCTTCCTGGATTGCCATGGATGCGGCAAGTCCGGCTAGGGCATCTGCACGTATGTTTTCACCTCTACGAATGTGGGTGATGTGACAGATGTCAAACTTTTGCAGAAGTGACTGTGCCTTGTTGTAGTAGGGCAACAAATCTGGCTTCCTGACTTCAAATTTCTGATTCATCTGGTTGACGATCAGTTGAGAGTCTCCAAAGACTTCCAGCATGGTGATACCGGATTCGATGGCGAGTTCCAATCCTAAGATCAGAGCTTGATATTCAGCTGCATTGTTTGTGCATGGTTCCAGTAGCGAGAAAGCGTGTGGAATCATGTATTTATCGGGGCTAACAAAAAGGATGCCAACTCCCGAGATCAGCTGTCTTTTTTTATTTGTCCTAGTTGCACCGTCAAAGTACATGTCCCAGGAGGCACTTTGTGAGAAAGTCTTTACATTGTAGACTGGTTCGTCTGGGAGATCATCTCTGAGTGGAGAATCTTTAGGCAATGGATGTTCTGCGAGAAAGTCCGCTAGAGCTTGCCCTTTGATTGCTTTTTGTGGTACATACCTAATATCAAATTGTGACAGAAGGATGGACCATTTTGCCAGTCGAGCATTGAGAGAACCTGCCTTTGCGACAAGGACCTTGAAGAGGTTGACCCTCGAGACCAGGTAGACTGTGTTGGAAAGCAAGTAGTGACGCAGCTTTTGTACGGAGAACATCACTGCAAGAGATTCTTTTTCGACTGGAGAGTAGCGATGCTCTGCACCTACTAGCATGCGACTGAGGTAATATAGAGCAGTTTCTTTTCTTTGATCATTTTCTTGCGCAAGCAGAGCTCCCAAAGAGTGATCAAGGGCTCTTGTGTACAAGATGAATGGTTTTCCAGTGGTAGGAGCAGCTAACACTGGAGGTTTTGTCAGGTATGACTTGATGTCTTGGAAAGCAGCTTCACAGTCAGCATCCCAGACAAAGTTTACACCCTTTTTCATCAATCGGGAGAATGGACGGCATTTCCCCGAAAGATTGGAGATGAACCGTCTGATGTAGGCCAATCTCCCTTGAAGCCCTTTGAGTTCTCTCAAGGTTCTTGGAGAGGGCATTTCTAGAATGGCTTTGACTTTTATGGGGTCAAGCTCTATTCCAGCTTTCCGAACTAAGCATCCGAGGAACTTACCCGACGAGACGCCGAAGAAGCATTTCAATGGATTCATTCGCAGTTTGTGTTTGCGAAGCCGGAGGAAGACTTCTCGAAGGTTTTCGAGATGATCTTCTTTTCTTTTGCTTTTGACGGCGAGGTCATCAACGTAACATTCAACCGTCTTGTGCTGCATATCTTGGAATATTTTCATCATAGCCCTCTGATATGTGGCACCAGCATTCTTCAGACCAAATGGCATGACAGTGTAACAATACACGCCAAATGGGGTTCGAAAGGATGTATGTTTTTCATCCTCAGGATGCATCTTTATCTGATTGTAGCCAGAGAAACCATCCATGAATGTCATTCGCTCGAATCCACAGGTATTATCAATCATTACCTCTGGTATGGGGAGCGGAAATTCATCTTTTGGGCATGCGCCATTCAGGTCTCTATAATCAATACAGACCCTGATCTGCCCATTTTTCTTTGTCACGGGGACAATGTTGGCCAACCATTCAGGATGTTGTTCCTCACGGATGAAGCCGACGCTTTTGAGTTTTTGAACTTCTTGTTCAATTTTATCCATCACATCTGGACGGAATCTTCTTTGGCCTTGCTTGACAGGCTTGATGTCTTCTTGAAGATTGAGTTTGTGAACTGCTATTTTGGGGTCTAAGCCTGGCATTTCAGCGTAAGACCATGCAAAGCAATCAACGAACTCACGAAGAAAGGCGATATACTCGGGTAACTCATCATCCTTTATATTCTTGCTTATGAATACAGGACGTGGGTTATCTGGTGTTCCCAAGTCTATCTTTTGAACAGGATCTTCTGTTGGAAGGTTCGAAGGTGGTTCCTCCACAATATTTTCGAAGGCTTCCAGCTCAACGAAACCTTCTGGGGTTTCAAGGGCATTTCCAGACCAAGGTTTGTTCCTTTCCACGGGTCTTCTTGATCGGTAATTTTCCCAAGGCTTGCTATGAGATGATCCCAATCGCCTGTTGAAACCGAGTCGAAGTAGGCTACTTCTTTGGGGATGAGGGTTCTTCTGGGTCAGAAGTCGACACGTCTGTGCCATCGGACAACTCCTCTTCATTTTCGGAGAAATCGTGCCAATTGGATGAGCTTCCTGGATCTTTGTCAGGTGACTCATCAAAGAGATATCCAGGGAGATCGATGTCTTCATGGATTTGAGATGTTGAGGCTTGGTCAGTATATTGACTTTTAAGCCTTTGTGTCAACTGTCTCAAGGGAGTGTCAGGATCATACCCTAACCCGTGTGAAGACTTTTCTATATAGCCGTAGAGTCTCCAATCTTCCAGCTGGCTTTTAGTCAAGACGGGCCCCAATGGCGTGAGAATACCACGTCCTTCTCCCAAACCGACTGGGTTTTGAGCGTCATAGCCCATTTTCTTCATAATAGCTTGTGCCACAGAACTGTATAAGGATAGTTGAGGCGTACCTTTATTTTGGAAAGGTTCAAGTTTGATGAAGAAGCATCCGATCTATGGAAGAAGATCGGCTTTTCCTTTGCTGAAGTTGCTGGAACAACGAAGGAAGCTGACGTAGGATCTTCTATGTCAGAAGTTGTCTCCATTGGAGTAAGAGCAGGCTGAACTTACTGAGTGTCAGCTTGGCTTGATGATGTGTCGTCTTCTGGCTCTGAATCCGAGTCCGTGTCTTGCATGATAGACACGAAAGAGACAACAAATTTGCCCCCAGGCATTTGTTTTGCGTTCTTCACTTTAGTTGTGATGACCAAAGGCTTTGAAGATTTGAGGGAGATGATGAAGGGAGTTTGCATGCTCTCTTCAGATTTACCGGATGGTTTGTTTTCTTCCGGTGATTGTTGAGGAGCTTTGCCTTTATCTTTCTGGAGATTTTCGGCAAAGGATGCTGTATGCTTCTCCTCTTCTTCTTTTCACCTTCATACATCTGTGAGTCTGCGAAATGGACTTCTTTACCTTTGAAGGGTTTTCTGTCCGCAAAGACTCGATGTATCATGCCGTCGTCGCCAACAAACTTGATGCATTGATGTAGAGTTGAAGGGACAACACCATTCTCATGGATCCAAGGGCGTCCAAAGAAGGATGTTGTAGCATGAAGGGGTCTTTATTGCATACACTGTGACCTCAGAAATAAGATCACCGATCTGCAACTTGAACCTGATTTTGCCGATAGGCCTTTGAGTACTCCCATCGTATCCAAAGATAGATACAGATGTGTGGCTCAGTTTGCTGGGTGGGATGCCCAACTCTTCAAGAGCCGATGTGGAGATGAGGTTGAGTGCAGAACCTGGGTCGATCTGAACTCTATGCATAGGCATTTCCTTGATATACCCTGTGAAGTACAGGGGTCGGTTATGCCTGGTTTCGCCAAGTAGGAGGTCGTCCTTTGTAAAGGCGATGGTTGCACTGGCTGCTTTTTTAACCGAGAGGCATTCAATGCATGATCCCTCAGTTTTCTTCTTTTCTCCCTTTGAGGAGGCTTCTGAGTTTTTGACCCGGTAATCCATTTCAATTTGGAGGACTTGCGGGGCATGTTTGTCGACATCCTCATTCAGCTTTTGTAATTCCGAAATGAGATTATCACGAGTGTGCGAAGACATTCGCAACAAATCTAGGATGTGTAGACGTGCAGGTATGTGCTTGAAATGTTCAATCAAGTCATACTTGAAAGCCTCCTTAGGGCCTGCATGTTCATCATTGTTGCCACTAGGGGCGCTTACAACATCTTTTCCCGAAGGATTACATATGTAAAGGAAGATTGGTTGTAATTTTTGTGGTAGTCCCGGCCAGAGCGGGTGCCTCTACCAATTTCGAGAGCTTCTTGAGAAGGGTCTTCGTTTGGAAGATTGTCTTCAGGATCAAGAGGCTGTCGTTTTTCAATTGCTGAGGATGTATCAGCAGCAGAGTTACCATCCTCAGTGATTGTGTTGCATGGAGCATTTTCCGGGAACAAGTCCTGAACAGCATCCAGCAATCTTTCTCCTTCGTTGACTAATTCATCGTCCCAAGCATCAATGGTTGGGAATTCTTCAGTCAGGAAGGGTGTGAACTTTGAAGTCACAGTCTCAGGAGAAGAAACCTGAGAGGGTGTCATCTCAGTGAAAGTCACGTGAGACGAGGTGGCTCCAGAAGATATATTGCTAGGTGTCGCCGGAGTGTAAGTGCTCTCATCAGACGATGCTTCGGAAGAGCTATAATCCCGAATTATCACATTACAGGAAGCTCTGACGGGAGACGTTGCCTGATCGGAGTCAGACTCATCCTCGGATGTGAGAGGATCGTCTATCCAGCAATTTTCTCCATTTTCAGGAGTTAAGGGAGGATGTACCTGGTGGTCTTCAGGGACTTCAGGCTCTGGATTACGAGGAGGCTCGTTGACGCGTTCTTGCTCTTGTTCTAGAGCGAGACGCTGCAAGATCCTTGCATATCCTTCAAGATCAGGTATGGGAGCCGGATCTTCTTCTTCATCATCTCTTTGTGGCTCAACATTGTTGATTTCCACTGGAGTCATGAGAGGTGCTGGGTCAGCAGCATTTTCTTGTACAGCTTCTTGGTCTTCTTCATCATCAGACCAGGATCCTTGTGGCTGTAAGGGGTTATACCAGATTACTGGCATAGGATGTGATGGACCGCGCTCCCGGATGCCCGGGGTTCCTACCGAGGTCGGCGGACGTGGGAGTCCATTTGGTTCCGACCCTTTCGTAACCGGGGGGCAAAGGGGGGCGTGCATCAACATTTCTTATTTGTGGGTGTGCCAGATTTTCTATTTTTACTTGGAATTGCAAGTGGTGATCCGGAGATCAACCTTCGCAAGTAAAAAAGGAAATCAACTTCTTTCAAGTTTTCCATTGCACATATATTTAAGAAAAGAGACATTTTCTTGATTTGCCGTGAAGGCGATTTTTTTTGGCATTTATAGCCGATTTTGGCGTTTATAGCCGATTTTTGGCGTTTATAGCCGATTTTGGCATTTATAGCCGATTTACAATCCTTATCAACAATGAAGACAAGAATTGTGATTTTTGTCTCTTTTAAAAAAAATACAAACTACAATGAAAAGCAAGAAAAGGAGGATCTAACTTCTCAGGAGATTGTGGGGGACTCGTTTAGATTGACGGTCGCAAGCCATATGTGGGCTTCGCCATCATCCATGCAGATGAGAACAGAGGATGCTATTGATTCGCTTGGCTTGGCTATAACCTCAGGTTTTTAGAGGACAAAGACCAAAGGAAGGTCCTATGTCCAATAAAAAGCCGAGTAGACGGGCTGAAAAGCCATATCTAAGCCATTGGAGGCAGGAGGAGAAGGCAAGGACCTTGGGGGGGGGGTACCCCCCAAGGGACTTTTGTCACATTGTTGCGGTGGCCGGTGTAGAATTTCCACAGAGTTTTCTCTCTTTTTCCTTTCTCTGGATTTCTGTCTGCTGTCTGTTGATGTTGTGTGTGTGTCCTTTCTTCTTGGAGAGCCCTCCTATTTATAGGCTTTTAGGTAGCCTTTTAGGTGGGTTTATGGGCTTTTATTGTAATTAAGCCGCATAATGGGAGGAGTTACAAAATTGAATTGTTTATTTTGTAACTCCTTTTTCTTGGCTTCTGATTGGCCGGAGGAGATTGAGGGCATTTAATCGCCTTTAATCGCCATGATGGGAGGAGTTTCATGGGTTAAATGCCATGAATCTCTTGACTTGTAACTCCCGAATGCTTGCTTCTGATTGGGCCGTCCAAAGAAATGGATTAATGACTGTAATAAAGCTAGTCAATTAATCGCATTAACTGGTCGCCGAGCAGCTGAAGAGTCGCGGGCCGTGCCACGTCTTTTGGGATTCTTCTGTTGATGATCATTGATGGATCTTCATGTAGATCGACATCAGATGATCATGTAATTTCAGGTGTTTGTTGCCAACAGCGGGTCGGTGCCATCTGTCCTGTCGATTTCTCGATCGGTCGGGTAGAAAGCACACTTTTTTTTGGTTGACCGGGTGGCGATCAATATTGTTTTCGATACTCTTGATGATTTACCCGTGTTTTGGACGGATGTCAGAGGACTTGGTGTCTCAAAAGCATGAATTTTGGAAAGTACCAGAGGCTGGGCTCCTCGAATCGCGAAAAAAATGGCGAAAACCGGGGTTTCCGGGGATTTCCCGGCGACCCCGGGTTCCAAGGTCGCCGGCGACCCTGGCCCAGGGTCGCAGGGGTCTGCGACCCTGGGGGGTTTTCCCCCTTTCGTGTCCCGTTTTGCGTCCGTTTTTGATGTTTTTTGATTCTTTTTTCTTCTGTACTTTTCCTTGACGTTTTGACCATTTATTAGCCTAATTTCTTTTTAGGAAACCTGATGAGAATCCTTGCATTTTATTTTGCAAAGTTTCCAATTTCCTGAGAAAGCCGAAGACTTTGTCACGCAGAGTTGCCGATTTTCCGTCAGAAGCTGAAACTGGGCCAAACGATGTCGGAATGACCTGAAATTTGGTGTGAAGCCTCCTGAGCAATAAATAAGACCAACCATAGGCTTTTGTTTGAGTTTTGAAGCCATTTGGGGTCCTATCACCTTTAGACTTGCTTTTTGTCGCGATGAAGATGTCGCGGTTTGATGTGCGGTCAACCGATGTCCGATTGACTTGAAATTTGACAGGGAACCTATTGGAGTCATTTTAAGATGATCCATAGGGTCTGTCTTGGAAACCATGGTCCCGGAGAGCTTTGCCGCCGAGAGCTCATTTTCAGCTGTCGGAGAAGCAAAGTTAGGCCAAATGATTTTGAAATGGCCCGAAACTTCTTGTGTACTCCTCTTTTGGCTGTCTGGAAGAATCTTGCAGTTTTTGTTTGATTCTGACAAGATTTGATTTTTGGAAGCAGCATTGCCTATTTATGGCAGGTTGCAACTTCATGTAGCTCTTTGGATCTTGAAAAGGCAAAGTGACATTTTTGGTGTCAACAAATGCCCCCTCGAGGTACAGCGGCGAGTTGCTTAACTTTTGTAGTCGATGTGCCTCGAAGAGATTTTTGAAGGAGAGCCTGTGACTTGACCAAGAGTCTTTGAGCAATCTTTCTTTTTGGTATTTGTAGCCTTTTGAGCTTCCAGGGGAATTTTATGGTAGTGAAAGGGATCACATACCATCTCGAGGCAAAGTTTTGAAGATGACATCAGGGATGTGGATTTGGGTTTTGACCTTGTGACCTAACAGGCTATATGTGGCAGGTTAGGGGGTCGGGTTTGGTTTTGATCGTGTGACCCAACAAGCTGTATGTGGAATGTTGGGGGATCAATTTTGGTTTTGATCTTGTGACCTAACAGGCTGTATGTGGCAAGTTAGGGGATCAGGTTTTGGTTTTTGGTTTTTGGTCTTGTGACCTAACAGGCTGTATGTGGCAAGTTAGGGGACTAGGATTTGGTTGGATTTTTGTCAATTTCAAGATTTTGGCTCAATTTGGTAGATGAGGCTGGATGGTTTGATTTTTGGAAGCTCATGGGGCTTGGAATTTTCTTTTGTATGGTCCAATCAACTCAAAAGAGGCATGGAACCATTTTTGTATGCTCTTGGTAAGAGGGATTTCTCTTTGACTAAAAGCCCAAAAAAATTTTCTTTTTTTTTTTTTGTGCCTAGGTGGTCAAACCTGGCTCATATGGGCTAACCCATGGGACCTTAAGCTTTTGAAATGGCTTAGATCTCATATGGTGTCATTTTTGTAAAGAATATCCAAAAATATCTCATTTGGATAGAGAATATCTAAGAATATCTTTACTTGGAGAGAATCTCTCATGATCCCTTTATTTTGGGATAGAATATCTCAAGATATCTTTCTTTTGGGAAGAATCCGTCATAGATTTCTTTTTGGGAGAAAATCCTTCAAGATATCTTTCTTTGGGGAAGAATCTTTTTAATCTCTTTCTTTTGGTAAGGTTACTAATTAGTAACACTTACCTCTTTCTTCTTTCCTTCTTTGGTTTGCTCTCCTCTATAAAAGCAAGGAGAAGGTTGGATCTCTTGCTCTTATTACTTTCTTTTGCAATAATCTCAAGAGGGCTTCAAGACCAAGAGTTCTTCTTCTTCAAGATCTTCAAGACTTTTCTTCTTCTTCTCCATCAATGGCTTCAAGTAAGTTCTTTCTTTTTTTTTGTTTCTTTCTTTTCTTTTCTTCTTTTTTTTTCCACGTGTTTGCCTCCCTTTTTTTTTTTTTTTCACACGGGTTTTTTTTTTTGCTTTCTTTTCTTTTCTTTTTTTTTCATGTTTTTTTTTTTTGTGTGGGCCGTACGGACAGATCCGTACGGATCTGGCCGTACGGCCACGTGGCCTGTGGGCCACGACCTGTGGGCCAGCCCCTTTATATATATATATTTTTCCTCCCTTTTTTTTGAGAGCGTTTCTTTTCTTTTTTTTTTTTTTCTTTCTTTCTCTTTTTTTTTTTTTGAGAAAGTTTCTTTTCTTTTTTTTTTTTTGCTCATCATGATAATGCATTTTTTTTTTTTTTTGCAAACCAAGATGTTCATGCATGCATTCAAATTTGTACATTAAATTGTGTAGCATGATGTGATAGCAATACCTGAAGTTTTTTTGCAAATTTGGGGAATTTGGAGCTCGCAGTGATGTTAGCCCTTCCTGATTTTGCGGAGACTTTGAGGTTTCGAAAGTTTGGAGTTTTCGGAGCTCGCAGCGATGTTGAGCCCATCTTCAAGCTTTCTTATTTCTTTCGGGATAGTTTTCCTTTTCTTCGGAATTGCCCCCGTCATCATGTCAAAATTTCGCCAGATTTTTTTTTTAGCGAGATTCGGTCATTTTGATGTTTGATCTTTTTCTTTTCCATCCTTTTCAGGTGGTTCCTCCAGAGCGAACAAGGGTAAAGAGCCTGTTACAAGCGTACCTCGTCGATCTTCTAGATCTTCTAATCCGGCCGTTCAGCAGGCTTTTGAGAAGGTCCAGTATGTTGAGAGAAATCCTGGAAGAGTGCGACTCCCTCAACAAGATGAGATGAGGCAGCGACTGATCACTCTCAAGGGAGAGGAATTCTATAAGATCATGGTAAGCAGTCGTCCATGGGTGATGGAAGATCAGAGCAGTTTTGCCCAAGCCTACCTTCTTCTTTGGTGATGCAGTCCCTGATGACATGACATACCAGAGGAGATGTTTTCAGTTTTCCTTACAGTAGATGGTGAGAAGAAGACTGTTGCTACCCGGTCGACGTTTGATCGCACCGTCTCGATTCTGAGCCTTGCCCCCACGTGCCCTAAGAGGGAAGATCCTCCAAGTTGGGTGAGAAGGACAAATGTAATCAAGACCGGGGTTTTTGTTGGCGGTTCTCCTGGATATACGGAGAGGTCGCCAGTTGATATGGACCTGTTGATGCCATCCAGCGGCTACCAGGGCTCTGATTATCCGTCGGTCGATTTGAGACCGGTGGGCCTTGGTATTTCAGCGGTGACGGCAGCAATTGGATCAAGCCTTTCCGACTTCGTGGCCGCTTCAATGCTGACTCCGAGTGGAAGTCGTGGACTGATCGCGTCCTGCTGATTGGTGGCGCCGTTTTGAAGGAAGCCGGGATTTTTTGATGCGGTCCGCTCCTTTAGGGAGACCGTGATCTTTTCCGACGAGGCCTTCATGGCTATGCTGGAGTCATTCCTCCCACAAACCAATACCTTCGTTGTGACGAATGGTGAGATTGGTTTTTCTTTGAAGGAGCTGAGCGCCATTACTGGATTGCCCATCCTCGGCAAACTCTATGAGGAGTTTATGCCGATTGACAGCGTCCTCGAGGGGCAGTCTGAGGAGTTCAGGCTTCTGTGCTTTCAGCTCGTCGCCTTCTATGATTTTTTGAAGGAGAAGGAGGGTTTGAAGGTTAGATCCAGCAGTTGGAAGAGTTTTAGCTCTTCATTCCCCAACTTTTTTGATAGTAGGGAGTCTTCTGATAGCGTGACCCAAGAAGCCGGAGCTCAAGATCCAAGTTCAAAGAAGATCCTGGCCATGCAAGAAGAGTTGAGAGATTTCTGTGCGAGTACAATCGCCATATGTCCTGACATTGCACTACGGAGAGATCTCGCTGTTTACCTCACTTATTGGCTTGGTGAGGCTGTTTTTGCTGGAGGAGATGGAACGCACATCAGGCCGCATTGTATTTTCCCGGCTTGTCAGATGGCGTTTGGAGAGCAGCTTGCTTTGGTGCCAGCTCTTTACTCCTACCTGTGTACCGAACTGCAGGCTGCTGCTTTTCTGGTTCGGCTTGGGCTTCCCATGAATAGGGTATTTTCAGCCCATATCTTTTATTCGTGGTATGTATACCCACTGTCCTGGCTTCCATCGGCTGGGTGCTACACAGGATGATGATCCTCTGATGATTCGACTGGCTAAGGGCAAAGCCGTGTCCGAATCACTTTTGTTTGCCCGCATGAGGATCCGACGGTTCAGGGACGTCGAGATGGGGCAATCTTCAGTGAAGCTTTCTCCGGAGTTGCGGAAGAAGGCTTTTGATTTTGGTGCCTCCCGAGACTCTACCAGGGCGGGGTCGGGAAGGCATTATTCCTTGACAAATGCAGAGAGAGAGTGGCTTTTCAGCATACGTGTCGGCACGATGGTGTACCGCAGACATCTTTTCGTCGACATCCAGCCGTATGTACCTTCTCGCTTTGCTTTGCAGCTGGGCTTTTCTCAAGGCGTTGTTGGAGCGCCTTCAAGCATGGTGAAGCGCTTTGGAGGCTTACAGGACGGGAGAAATGCATGGGCTTTCTATAGTGCTGAAGACACTACAGCCATGATTTCTTATCCTGTTTTGCTGACTTCCAGGACTGCCGGCTTTGCGAAGTGGTTCGCGGAGAGCTTTTCGGCATATCGGGGGCTTTCCAAGAAGGAGCTTGATGTGAAGCTGGCATCTGGAAAGGGCCTTGGAAAGTCGGATGGCGTCCGGCGAGAGGAAGTTTGGGCCTTCCTTTCTGGAGAGAAGCACAAGATAGGCTTTCTCGGTGACCAGGGCGTCATTGGTTCTGAAGCTGTTCGAGAAATACCTGACGAGCTTTGGAGCAGCTAGAACAGGAGGAAGCCGAACTTGGGCTTGGATGCAAGCGGCACAGAGGCAAGCTTCCGTGGAGTCTACTGGCAAGAGCAAGACCATCCAGTGATGGAGTCAAGTGGGAAACCTGACTCTGACAGCGGGGCAGGTTCCTCTAAGAAGCGAGCCCGCAGAGGTAAGAGGAGGAGGAGTCATCATCGCAGCAAGGGGCAGCATGAGGACTCTCCTAACTTGGAAGTTCCTCTTACTATCAATGAGGATGTGCCGTGGATGCTGACGAGCCCTCCAGAGAAGAGAAGCCGAGAAGAAGAGACCGTCGGTGAAGGTATAATTCTTCCTTTTTCTCTTTCCATTTCTTTTCATGGGATTTTTTCCATGTTATGATTTGCTTCTTGTTTTCTGCTTTTCTTCTTTTTTTTTTAGCAGAGGAAGACTTGGTGATGCCTGAGGTCCCAACCGATGACGTGGTGATGGATCCTGTTGAGGCACCTGAAGAAGAACCGAGGGACTCTGGAGTAAATCCAGAATCTCCAATTGGTACGACTTCTTTTGCTCCTTTTTTTTTGTTTGTGACTCGGTTTGCTAACACATTTTTTTTTTTGTCAGCTGACTTGCCACAGGGTTCTGATGACTTTGAACCATCGATGGACGCAAATGTTGATGATGCTTCCGATGAGTTCATGGAGGAAGAAAGTGTTCCGCCAGTCGTCGAAGAAGGTATTTTGTAGTTATAACTCTGATAATGATTTTCAAACAGGGTCATATTCGTACCTTTTTGTGTTTCCTTTTGCAGGTTTTGAAGTGGAAGAGGAGGATCCGTCGCTTCCAGAGCAAGAGATGCCAGAGGTTGATCCAGAGGTAGAGATTCCTGGGACCAGCTCTGACAATATTGAGGAGATTCCTCGCGCTGAGATTCCTTCCCGAGCAGGAGCAGCTTCAGCTGGAAAGAGTTCTTTTGCTACTCTTCCAACAGATGATGACATGAGCAGTCGACCAACGGAGTTGGGCGAATCCTCAGCTGGGCCATCTCTTCTTTTTGCGAAGAAGGTGGTGATGCGAGTTCTGAGGCTCTTGGATTGAGACTCTCTTTTCTGGGCACTTGGAAGCCGGATTTGGCATGATCCAGCATGTGCAGGAGATTCTCAGTGATGCTGAAGAGGCTGGTCTGGATGTCACAGGTGCCAGGGCGATCGTTGAAGGATCATTGCACTGGGTGACAAGTGGTTTGAGACCGTGAGTTTTGGCTGATGACCAGTTCTTCAGGAGATGTTCCTGGACCCTGCTGATAAGGCTAAGTCTGACCTGGATGAGGCTACAGAAAGCAAGAAGCAGGCAGTCCGGAACGAGGAACTTAGAAGAGATAGCCATCATCAGGCTGACTCATGACCTTAACATCCTTGACAGGGAGGTCGATGAGGCCAGGAAACGTCTTGAGCATTTGCAGGCACAAGTTGCTGCCAAGTGGACTGCCATAATAGAGGCTCGCGACAGGGAGAGTGCCCTGATTCACCAGGTTGCAGATGCCGAACGGGTTCTCAAAAGGAAGTCTGATGAGGAGGAACAATGGCAAACTGCTCGAGGTAAGCTTCCTGGTGTGAGAGAAGGGTACAGCCCACTCCAGCATCTCATGGCAGGTTCCTGAAGAAGCGTGCCTTGGAATCCTTGACGGCTGAAGCTAAAAGTTTGCTTGGGGAGCTGAACTCTTGGCTGGAGACCATTTTTGATTGAGCTCCTGTATATTTTTTTTACAGAAACCATCCTTCTCTCTTTTCTTTTTTTTTTGGTACCACTTGTATTTTTTTTGGTACTTATTTTTGTAGTTCTTGTGAACACTTTCTCTTTTTTTTTTTGGTACCACATGTATTTTTTTGGTACTCTTTTTTTTTTTTTTTGTTATCCCTACGCTCACTTGAATCTTTTTGTGATAAAAGTAATTGCTAAATGGGATGCTCTTTTTTTTTTGTTATCCCTACGCTCACTTGAATCTTTTGTGATAAAAGTAATTGCTAAATGGGATTTGATCAAAAGGTTGTCATTTTGTGAAAATCTTTTGTCAAGTGATTGTTTTGGCATGAAAGCCAGGTTTTTTGTTTGTGGCATGGAAGCCAATTTTGGCATGAGAGCCAGTTTTTTTGTGGCATTGATAGCCGAGTTGTTTTTTTTTTGTGGCATCTATAGCCAATTTTGGTGGCATTGATAGCCGAATTTGTTTTGGTGGCATTGATAGCCTTTTGGTGGCATTGATAGCCGTTTGTTTTGTGGCATTATAGCCGGTTTTTTTGGTGGCATTGATAGCCGGTTTTTTTTTTGAAATCCAAGTTTTTTTTTGTTTGTTTGTGGCATTGATAGCCGGTTTGTTTTGGTGGCATTGATAGCCGGTGTGGCATTTATAGCCTGTTTGTGGCATTTATAGCCTGTTTTGATGGCATTTATAG